>CM033322.1:12743956-13343956 GCA_019359835.1 Pharus latifolius
AACCAATCTGTAATCACAATTGAATAACACCTCGTTATTATATATTATGATCATGTATGTTTGGTGGAGCTTCAATTTTAGTTGAAAATCATTAGAAACTTAAACCCTAAACCCAAACAAAGTGCCATCGAAGTGACCACTCCGATAAATTAACTCCCTTATATACTACTTCTCTTTCAGCCTCTTGATAAGCCAACTATTGGAAAAGTTAAACCCTCCAAATCAAACAATCCTTATGAAAACTACACTTGAGAGTCGGTACATTGGAGAAAACTACACTAAAACCCAATCTTTTTCTTAGATTCAGTTTAAAACTATCAGTAATTTAAATTCTTTTAAACAGGATGTAACTAAGATGACATCTCATATAAATTGAGACTGTTTGTGGTAGAAAACAAAACCCTCCAAAACTGACAAGACCCATAGAAACTACACACTCGAGGTGGTAACAAAGAGGGAATTAGCATAAAAGAAATCACTAAGAAAAACCAAACATTTATCTACTGCGGTCCCATATATTGCCCCCAAAATTTTCCAGTACAGCCCGCTGCAACCATACAAGCACTCTTTTCGTATGGTAGAGGGCAAGGCATCTTGATAAAAACACAGATGGAAAAAAATTTGTCCAATGCAGCAAATAGAGTAATTCGTTAGCCGTACCGTGCCTCAAGTATTAAGGAGGGAACAAGAGCAACTTTAGCGTGAAGGGTTTTAAATGGGCGAAACAGGACGCGCCGACGGTGGGGGCCAGGGGGCTCACATGATGAACAGTGCGTGCGTGCCATCACCTTATCCGCGGCCCGAGCCTGACTGCTGCCGATGCGTCCAAAACACACCTCAATTCCTCGCAACGAAATTCCTGCCCACTTTAGTTTTAAACAAAACTGAAAGCCCGGCTAGTCGGCTCCGCTTCTCCATACGCCACATGGTCGTGTAGTGCATATAACATGTCCAATTGCTCTCCAATTATCGCGCAAATCTCTCAATAATCCACTGGATAAATATATAAGAAGTGTTCCGGCGCTTATTTTTAAGAGTTCAGTTTCTATGGAACAATTTAACTAGGACCAAACGCCCCACCTTTTTCTTAGCTTAAAAGTCGTCTGCAGCTTTGTAGGAAACTTAAACCACAGTTGTTGTCAATTAGTTTCTCAAGTTTTTCCCCATTTCCATCACTCCCTCAAACCATTCAGTTTATAACCCAAAATCTTACCAAAGAACTTATATTTATTCTTACTTATAAAATGATAAACCTAAAAAATGGCTTATAAGATTAAAAAAAAAAACACCCCCGAGTATGCTTCCAGATCTGAATTTTGAAGGCTCATTTTAGGACTGCACAAATACTTTACCATTCTTATGCAAGTATTTATCATATGCCCTTATGTATACTCCATTAGACAGACAGAGAAAAGGCACAATTGGGTGCCTCACCGGGCTGAGCATTCGGTCGTTCGATCAATTTTGCAATATTTTTCAGTTTAACAGAAAATTTTGGTTCTGCAACTTTAGGCACCAAATTAAAATAAAAAAATGATCTAATTAATGAAATAAAATTCAATCAATTTGGCCGACTTATTCAGTATTCTAACTAAAACAATTTGTTCACAAATAGTAGAATAAAATGTTCAAACATGCAATGCAATATCTTCTCAAATTGTAGAAATAATAGAAGATACTAAATTTATTTTGAACCACTTGAACACAAAGATATCATATTACTATTAGTTCTAAAACAAGGTAAGAAAAAAATGAGGCGCAAAATAAAAGAAAATGAGAGACAATCATTCAGTTTATTCGATTGATTTGGTTTGCAGAGTAAAACAACCAAATTAAACCACAAAAATTAAGTTTCACAGATTTTTTCGACCGAACAGAAAACCGATCTCAAAAAAAAAACTCACTGAATAACAATATTTCAATCAATTTGATTTGACTTTTTCAGTTCTCTACTCACCCTAGTATCTTATAGCTTAATCTTGTTTTCTTTCTACGTGATCATTTGTGCTTCCTTCTGTCACACTGACATAGAAGCCCCCTATGATTTACACTAATTGCACTGACACATATGTCATAAAAACACAGATGGGCAGATACATCGGAAGAAAAAAGAAGTGTCACGCTCATAAATGCGTATTTGTTTAAGATATGACATGAGATTAGTATGAGATGCCAGGAGTGGCCAAGTGGAGCAAGCGTGAGAGTGCAAAGCAAAGCAACCATAGAAGAAAGACGGGGTCACTCCCTCCGAACATGCCCCACCATTACCAAATTGGATAGGTTGGAAATAAGTTGGAACTGGGTCCAAATGAGTGTGTCACCACTAGCACAAACAATGCAGGAAAAAAAAAATCTCAACGGTCCACGCAAATTTCTCAAGCCTCACACCAGCGGTGCACACACAGTCACACACTATGAACACATGGTACATCACGAGGGGAAGCATCTCAGTGCTGCTGCTGCTGCTGCACCAAAGCACATAATATAAAATTGAGCCATGCACAGGAACCGATGTACCTGACCAAAAGCCAAGAGAGCTCCAAGAGCTAGATGTTCATTTCAAACTGCTGAACTGAACTCCATAACCTATCATGGAAATTGTTAGATACAAGATTATACATCTCCCTCTATCTACTGCTTGCTTCTATTGTTGGCTATCTCAACTCTCCTGACTGCACATTGTTACAGATGACACCACCATGTGATGTAACCATCGATGCACGCGACACACCCCCACACACTGCACTGCACTCTTCTGGCCCTGGGTTATAAACAAGACAGTCAGTTCCTTCTCTTTTTTTCTTTTCTCCTCACACTATCGGCGCTGCTAAATTCTTCTACTTCTGCATTTTAGAAGTGCCTCCATAAACCAAATAACTCATAAAAAAACTCCTTTTGGAAAAGCTAAAAATAAAGTTCTGCGCTAGTGCTGCTGTAGCAAGACCCTAACAAACTAAAGCTAAAGGAGGAGCACCGGAAAGCTGAAGTCCTAAACCTAACAAGACCTAAATTAACTTCTAAACTCTAGTCCAACCAAGCTAAAACAAATAGAAGGGAAGGGAAAATTCAAGTACGGTACAGACTAATACGACCGGAAAAATGTACAGCCACTGCGCAGAGAGAGCTAGAATGAAGCGACGGCCGGAACGGCGACGGGGACGATAGAAGCTTCTTTCTTGCGGCGCATCTCGAGCACCTTGCGGTGGGAGTTGGAGTGGATGCTACTGACGAAGGTGGGGCTGCACGCTGGCCGGTACTCGGGCAGGAGGCGGCCGGACTTGTAGCGGACGCCGCAGGCGTTGCACAGCGTCTTGGCGCCCTCTGGCCCGGCGCGCCACTGCGGTGTTTTCTGGACGCCACAGTGGCTGCAACGGCGGTCGCCGGGGGCGGGCGGGGGGACGGCTGCCGTCGCGCCGCCGGAGAGCTGCGGCGGCTGCAGCTTCGGCTTGCGGCCGCGCTTCTTGGGCTTGTGTTTGCTGCTCTTGCCATGCTTAGACTTCTTCGGAGGTGGGGGAAGCAGGTTGTGGTCGTCGAGGAGGTCCGAGGCAGTGAGCGGGGAGGGATCCAGGAGGAGGAATGGCGAAAAGGAGGCCGACGACGAACACGAGGAGGTGGTGGTGGTGGACGACGACGACGTCGAGTCGGAGAAGGGCGGAGCGCCCGAGAGGGACCACACGGCGGCACGAGCGCGTTTGCTGCGCTTCGCCTTGACCGGCACCAACGCCTCCGTTGACAGCGCGCAGATGGTCGGGCTTCGCATGAGGTCGGACGCCGTCGGCTGCACCCGGTGCGTGGCCTCCTGCGGCCGCCGGTGCAGTGCCGGAGGCTGCGGCGGGCGCGCTGCTAAAGTCGCCACCACCGCCGCAGCAGGAGGCTGAGGCTGCCGAACCGCTAAAGACGCCACCGACGCTGCAGGAGGCTGCCGCTGCCGTCCCGCTAAAGACGCCACCACTGCCGCCATAGGAGGCTGCGGCGGCGGCGGCGGCGGCGGCGGCGGTAGCTCAGAGAGTGAGTCGTCCATGATACGGGACACCCACTCCAACTCCTCCGCGTCATGCGCCTGCAGAAAAACACCACCAAATAAACCCAAAATTAAAAAGGTGCCGTCTTTCCGGCGAAAGAAGAGGAATAGAAGTCTCCAAAGTCCCACCGGCAGGTCAATCTCCGGCGGCGGCAACGGCGGGGGCGGCACGAGCTCGTATGACACCACCGAAAACGGGTTGGAGTCGTTTGACTTTTCCTCCTCTGCAGCCGGCGCCTCCACTTGCTCGGCGACGTCCTTGTCCACCTCGCCGAATTCCTCGAGGTCCAGCAAGTCCTCCACAGAAAACCCGTCCCCCGCCAACCCGCACCTCTCCGCCAGCCCCCACGCCACCGGCGCTTCCTCCGCCGCCTCCTCCGGCCTGAAACTACTCCTCAGAGCCTCCATCCTCCCTTCCTTCACGCCCCCAAAACAAAAACGCACACAAAAGAGAACAAATATAAATTCTCAATTCCAGAAACAAACCGAAGCACACACGCACACACGCACACAAAGAAGACTGCTTTATTTTTTTTTTTTTTCCATCTCCAGTCCCTTACCACGGAGGCGGCGGCAGACGAGCGAAGGAAAGGCGAAGGCGAGGCGGCGGTGGGCGAGGAGGCGAAGAGGAAGGGAGAGGCGGAGGAGGAGGAAGAGGTGGGGAAGGAGGAAGGGGAAGAAGAGATGAGCGTTTGGTGGAGCATTGAATGGCTGCCAAAGTCCGTGGGCACAACAAATGCACTGTTTCCCTTCGCCCCTCTCCTTTCTCCCATTTTACTCCCCTTCCTCCGTCCTTTCTCTCTCTCTCTCTCTCTCTCCAAATCTTTCCCTTTATTTTGTTTTCCCACCCTCCCTTTGGTGCTTTCTTTTTTTAATTTTACCACTTGGTTATCTGATATCGCCCACCTTTTATTTAGGCCCTCTTTTTGAAAAGAAATGGAGCCAAAATAAAAGCGAAATGGTAACGCTAACGCATACATACACGCGGCGCAAAACATTTTTATTCTACCGGCCTGCCTTTGTTGCTCTGTGATTAAGATAAGTGGGTTAGGGGAGGGAGGGAGTGATTAGTGGCGTACACTTGGGCCAAGCACACGTGGTGGGCCCGGGCGGCCCGATACTTCCCTCCATTTGGGGGTAAATGCTGCGTTTTGAAATCCGGATTCGGTAAGCTTCAAATTCGATTTTCTCAGGGTTGGGTTTTTGGTGCCATATGTGCCTGTTTTCTAGTGCTGTGCTGTGTATTTATTTTGGAGATTTCGTGCATCTAAATAGATGTGCCAATTAATACATCATGCATCGATTTAGATTAACTTGGCAATTATTCAATACCAACTATTTCAAGTTGTATCTGTACACCACTAAGTCCAAAATGGTTCATGCACAATCACATGATTATCTTTTTTTCCCAATTTGAATGCAGCCAACTGGATGCATAACAAGCAAAACAATCATAACATCATGAATAGGGATTTAGCTATTTCTTACATGTGAAGCAAAGTAAATTACTTAATTAAATACTATATAAATCTTATAATTTGTTGTGTCCTTTCCTCTCTTTTCAGGAAATATCTAGAATATACCATATTTATACTGGAACAAAAATAACCACAACATAATGCAATGCATGCCAATTATCACATTAAAGACGTCTTAATGGAATTCTTACTATTTAATTTTTTTTGCTAATTCCATTAAAACATACTCTATGGAGTTACACAAATTCAACATATATAGCAATTCACAAAGAAAGATAAAAGTAAACAAGAATTCTTATGCTTAAATTTATCCAAAACAAATTCGAACAAAACGTCAAAATATAACCCAAAAGTTTTTTTTGACCATATATTTCAGTGTTTCCCCCTTTTCTCCATAAAATGATGAAAGGAAGTTACAAACTTCACTCTCCGCTTTCCTTTCTTTCACAAGTCGGAACCCAACAGGGCAAGGGCAAAATGGTCAATGCCATAACGAATTACAAACAAAAAAATCGCAAGAATATTTTATAGTAAATTTAAAAGTTTTCCCTCCTTAACGAGTCCCGTTCCACGCGTTGCCGCGGGACTCGACGTGCCTTCAGTCGACGCGTACGTGGAATCGCCAAATTTGACTATTGTTTATGGGGTTCGTGAAGTTACACAAATGGCCTCGCAAAAAATCCAGCGTGGCAAGCGGGACCGTTCGACTCGCGGGTAAAGTGGCAAAATTGCAGTTCCCGCACGCATCGGGGGCAGTCTCGGTAATTGGTTCCTTCGAGGCAGTGCCTTCTCTCACGGGTAAAAGCCATCGTGCAGGGCCGGCTGGGCGCTGACTTACCTGCACGCCACATAAGGTAGACGATGACCTGTAGGACCCACTCACCTGTGGACAAATGTCATCGGGACACTGTAACAGGGCCCCACTTTCCGAAATTTACTAGGTGCCGAGTCCTCATCCAACCTGGCGGCCGGGGCAACACGTCACATGGAAAACGTGGCTTTCTCTGATTGGATAGGGTGGTCTAAGAGATGATGTGATGGGTTCGAGCCGCGTCCGAAATTTGAAAGATGGACCGGATCCCTTGGACCGGCTCACCTCCTTGTGAAGAAGATTTTACAGTGGAAACATCAAAATTTAATAAGTTACGTAACACGAGACAGTTTATGTAGGCTCCTGCTAACGAGCCCGATGGCTCGAGCCGGATTAGCAAAAGTCCACTTGCAGTTGCATCAAACCAATTTAAGTTCAACCCCAATCAACACAATATACTAATACGATTGCTTGTTTCGGACTGAATTTTTTAATATTTAGAAGTCTTGAGATAGAGATAGGTGAATGCTCTTGCTTGTTCTAATCTTGGGCCAAGCTAAATCAAGCCCCATTATGCTAGGCTCAGGTGGGTGCTACAGAGTGATTTACGCGCAGGTCTAGGTTGGGTTGTACACAGTCAACATGATTAGTATATTTGATTCGACTAACAAATCACTATGTGTTGATATTTACAATAACCTATAAAATAACTATAGCCTATTAAAATCTCACAACATGATTAGAAGCATATTCAAGTGAGCAATTTATAGGTTGTTAAAAAAATTAGAACTTGATAAATTTAAGGAAAAATTACATAAACCCCTCACAAGTCACTTCAATTCTCCACTACCTCTCAGAAGATATTTTAAGAATACTTACATACCCACAAGTATTCTTTAAAAAACACCAATTCGATTATTTTATAATTAAATATAACATTTTTTATTAAAAATTTATAAAAATACAACCACTGACATTCGATTCCTATATGTTGGTAGTTGTAATATTTTTATTCTTATTTACTCTCTCTAGCTCTCCCTCTCTCTTCTCTCTCTTTTCCTTCCCTTTGTATCTCCCGACAATAGCAACCATGGGCACCACGACAAGACTTGACGGCGGCGACGGCCCCAACGGCGAGATCTGGCAGCAGGAACCCAATCCCCATCTTCCGCTTCCCTCGTTGGTGTTGTCTGACCATGACATTCAATGCAGATGCACCCTCCACGAGCAAATTATGATGCCTCACAGTCACTATTTCCCACATCCCAATTTTCAGATGCCCCTTGTTAAAAACTTTGATGTTAGTTGTAAACAGTTTGAGATATTTGTGTGTGTATAAGTGTAAGTACATGCATGTATGCATAAATATATGTATGTATGTACAATATCTAGAACTTATCTGTTGAAGAGTCTTCCAAAAAAAAAAGAGAAGAATATATATATATAGTAAAAACACTTTTTAAGCCCCTGGTGATTAGAACTACTGTGCTGAATTGATCAACTAGTGAGAGGGAGAGGAAATGGATCATACACGCGGCTGCTTCAACCAAATCATATTGTAAACACAGTAAAAACTACAATTTCTCTCAACAACAGCAGTGTTTCTTCTCTCTACGGTGCTTAGCAGCAGCAACAAGCAGCTAGGTTAGAAATTTTTGATCAATTCCTATACATTGTTTGATCATTATGTTCTATAGTAGCTATAAAACCAATCTCGAATCAATTCCGCAAGAAGATTCTGGCCAGAACTGTGGCAAGTGACGCGGTCGTGCCAATGTTTTCTTCAATTTTACTAATTTTACCTATGCAGTAGTGTTGTCGGCCATTGTCGTTTTGGGAATTCTTCATTGGATTCTTAGCAAACGTCGCATCGGAGCCCAGGGCCAAGTGCCAGGAACTTCTAGAGATCCCTTGCGCTGCCATTGGCCAGCCGTAGTAGTGAAATTCCCACCGCGGCAAGAAATGGAAATCTGGAGCACTGCCGCAGTCGAGCCAAACTTAAATTCATCGATTTGACCAATTGTCGATCAACTTGTTGTGTCATCACCCCCTTACTACCCTAGCTACCTCCCCACCAATTCTGGTGAGGTCCGATGGTCGTACGGCGAACAATTTTAAAAATCTCGTCTCCGGCGACGACGAGGCATCGGATTACTAAATCAAGCGTCTTTGCCCAATTACTGGTGCATACACCCAATTAAGCTTCTCCTTAACCTCGTCGAAGTCCTCAATAGAAGTCTCATCGCTTCTTCTTCTCCGGTATCGGCAAAGTTCCAAAGTTGTCATGTTCCTGCAGCAGCACCATAGAGAGAAGCCTCGGTGAGATTGTCATCACAGTCACACTTTCTAGGCGCCATGGAAGCTTTTCAATAGGTCTTTAACCTGTTCATCATCGTCATCGTCGTCTTTGTCGCCGGCCGTGCTATGCCAGTGGCACCGTGGCCGAAATCTAGCCGCCAGTCAACGATCGTCGTCAATGTCATCACCATGGAGGTTAGTGGGGCCCCTGGCACCGTGGCCTTAAACTGGCCCAAACCACCGGCTAGTTCGCTGCCGGCAGGGAGCTCGGCACCGTAGTTCGATGCATGCACCGAATGCCAGCCAAATTCAGCCGTAGACATTCAATTTGTACAGTAAGTGTTAGCCGCTGACATTCAGAAGACCGGCCGACTAATTTTAGGGTTTCAAATAAAATTCAACCGTGCCATATTGTTAATTATATTAATTAGAGCCTAGCCATATAATTTTTACCATATATGGATCATTTAATAGCCTGGAAATTACAAAAGTATCGAAACTCTTTTTAATTTATATAATACAGGTTGGTTTATAAAACTCAAAAAGTACTGAATTTCTCCAAAAAGTATGAAATCTCAATCAGCTTGAGCAGTTTGAATCTTTTACCTATATTATACAAATTTGTCTTCGAGACCTAGATCCAATTCAGCCTCTAAGACTTGTTAATCAACCCCTTTATTGTTTTCGAAAACATTGTTTCTATTTTTCCCTAAGTACCGTTGTCAAAAAATATTGTTAGTTTGGTTCCTAAAAAATTTTCTCCTAGATTCTTTCAAATCCTGAATCTTCTTATACTTGCATACCAGTCCTAAAATTTCTTAAATAATTTAGCTCATTTAACCACTTTTCACAATTCAGTCCAAACTTTATCGCAGATTAGTCCTTTTTCCTAGTTTCAAAAGCCAGAAATGGCTAGATTCTCCAATTCATTTCCAAATTTGAATCCAATTGAACGAGTATGTTTTTATACTATTTAATACAAGTTCCTCTCTTGCACCAAGTTCAAATTTATCCTCGAAACTCAATTATTCACGTTTTCGACCGTTTTAAGTAAAAGTACTATTCACTTTTACCCTAATTCTGTTTTCATTTTCATTTTTGTTTCATTCTCATTTCCTTCAAATCATCTCTAATCTAATTACTCATTCAAACGCTGTGTACTAAACTAAGTCCAAATTAACCTCTAAATTATGGTTATTTGCAATTTAGTCCAAATTTTAAAATCACAACTCAATTCCTTCTCTCAACTTAATTCAGTTCGTTCTGTCCAAATCAATCTCATAATACATATTGTTCAGTCGATCTCAGCTACCAACTAACTTTCATACATACAAGTATAACTATGTATAACTATATTCCATTTGATGGACCAATGTCCACATTGTTTGTCATTCGATTAGGTTTCAATTGAATCAAGCTTTAGAAACTCGTCGTTTCAACAACTCCAGCTGAACACCACATCGAGCAAGGCAAGTCACTACTTCTTGACCATATTGAACCCATATATTATAAAAAGTTACGTATGTTGTTTTTAATAAGTATGAGTATATGCATGTAAATAAATAATCACAGGTAGCTGCTAGTAGAATGCTTACTAGGTAAACCAAAACTATCACAATGGTAAGGATCTAAGATTTCTTAGTGAAAATCTTTACCAAACAAAGTAAGCTCGCCACAACAATATGGATCTAAACCACATAGAGTGGAAATCCGTACTGAGCAAGAAAAACCCTAAATAATATCAACAAGGATCTTATTTCAACTACTACTTTTAATTAAATTTAGTATGTACTCATACAAGAGAATTTCTGACTAAATATATTTTAACCTATTGATGTTATTTGAAAAACCAGTGAATGTTAATGATGAGGATGGTAGGATTGGTGAGCGAAAACTCCATAAGTAGAACACTGGTTTGATGCCTCATCTTGACAAATAAGGACTAATCAGTTGTACTATCTATCTAGTGGCATGTGTTGCATCTAGGCCCCTATTATTGTGGATTTCGATTATTGATGACATTAAGTGTTTTTTATCTAATCATGTCTAAGAGCTATTTCTCCTAAAGTCGCAAGCAAGGTCGGCAAAAAGAAAGCCGCAGAGACCTAAGCTATCTGGAGGATTTACAAGTCACAAGCGCAAGGTCGCCATGAATGAAGCTACAAAAGACTTAAGAGCTTTGTTGGGAAGATATGCAAGATGATCAAGATGAACCCAACGTGAAAAAGATAAAGCAAAAATCACAAGTACAAAGACAAAACACAAATCGCAAAAGTAAAGTTGCAAAGGACCTGAGGTAAGATCGATCTTTATTTTATTACCGATCTCGGTGTTTTGGAGGTTGATCAGTTTAGAAAATTTGTTTTTAGTTTTAACCGTATTATAAAAAGGGGTTGCAAGTCCTCTCTCTAAATTTTCAACATAAACCGAGAAATTACTAGGTCACTGCATTGCATTCATTTCGGTTGGATTTGGTTTTGAAAGATTTGGATTTTCAATTGAGTTTTTGACAACAGAATAGTTTTTGCTTTTTATAGAAAGATCTAGGTAGATCTGGTTTTTTCTTCTGTTGACAAAAAGATAGCCCTTTAAAATATATTTCAAACAAGCTATTAAACTTTTCAATCGGACCTCTAGATCAAAAGTTATAACTGTTTTTATCTATACTGACTATCAGTTTGCTATACTGACTGTCAGTTTGAATGTAAGTTTGTGTTAACTAACAGTTGTCCAGAGAGGTTGTTTTTGAGCCAAAAAATTTTGACTTAAACTGATTGTCAGTTTGATAAACTGACTGTTAGTTTGCGTTTCGACTTCAAGTTGATTTATTTGAGTTTTTATTTTAACTGGTCGATGTTTTGGTCGAAACTGACTGTCAGTTTGGCGTGTCAGTTTCCATATACAACCACAAACGACTAGCAATTTTTTATCCGTAAATTTTGTCAACCATTGTGTTTGAAACTGACTGTTAGTTTGTGCTGCTGATTTTCAGCTTGAGCTCCAACGGTTCTTTTGATCTTTGAGGCTATAAATAGAGGCTTTGAGCTAGTGTTTTGGACATCCAGCAGCCTCACATTCTTATACACTCTTGAGTTTTAGTTTTTTACACAAAATCTTAATCTGTTGATCAAGTCTAGTGTTTCTGAGATCCACCGAGTTTTCTGTTCGCATCATTCTTGCATACTTAGAGTTTCTCGGTGATTGTTGGAGGTTTAGAAGAGACCTTGCAGCATATTACTCTTGGTGAACACCCTCACCTAGACGGTTTGGTGGTGTGGCCGTTGACCTCTCCCGTTCAGAGATTGTCGGAGAGGCTCGGCGTGTTTGTAAAAGGCATCGATGCTCGTCTTTCCGGAGTAGACAAGGAGCAACCATTAGTAAAAAATATCCTTCGTGGATATTGAAGCAAGACTCAATTCACTTGAGTGCTTCAACGAGGATTAGGGGAGATCGGGCATGTCGCCGAGGTCTCGAGAAAAATCTTGTGTTCGTTCTCTCTATCTTTTCTCTTTAATTTATTGAACTGCAATTTGGTTCTTCTCTTTGCTAAATTTGTTTTTACTTAAAAATTTTAAAGCCACCTATTCTCCCCTCCCCCTCTAGTCGGCATCCTTGATCCTACAGCATGAAAACATACCACTGCAAGGTTAGTATGGGACAAGCATGACCTAGTAACTTTGATAAGTAATTAATCCGGCTCTACATGAAAAAGTGGGACATATTGATGAATAATTATTTGATTGTGTGATTGCCAGTTAGGGAAGAACCTTTCCGTGCATTGACTCTTACAACTATACCACTACTGAACAAAGGGAAAATCCCTACTGCGGACCAGTACTGGGAAGGGGTCAGGGTGGAGGGTTTAGCTCGCCACAACGGTATTAAGGCTACCAATCCGGTGGTAAACCTTATATTGGGTAGAGCCAAGATTATTATAATACAAGGTAAACAACATGTTATCCTTAATTCAGTCAAATAACGAACTGTGGCATGTAAATGATCTAACAGTAATAAGTTGAGAAACCTTGTGGGTAAAGCGGTATACCTCTGCAAAGTTTTAAAGAAGTATTCGAGTACTCCATGCCCCCGAGTTCTTGGGGGATACCGTGGTCAATGAGTTCAAATCATGTTGTGTGGCACAAATAATATTGTGAAGTTTTGAATAATCATGATGTGTTGAATCATTGTCCAGTTATCAAAAATTTCAACAATCCTCTCATAAAATTATATACACAAAGACTCATTTTGAAAACATATTAAATGATTTTGTCGATTCATATATGTATATTTGGCATCTTTTAACCTACATATCTACTTCACTGGTCAACTCTACATGTATATGAATATGCAATTGTTATACTGTGACTTGATGAGTACTCTGTACTCACTCTTGCTGATCGTCTTATGAGTGAAAGAGAATTGGTGAAAACTTTAGAAAACCAAGATATTTTGGGTCATGTGACAAGTCAAGTATGACCTGTGAAGCAAATTAATTTCTTATTTTGGTCCTGTGAGCCCCCTTATATAATTATGATATTATATCCATAAGTAGTAATTGTTGTAATTTCTTGTACTGCTACTTGTATTATACTGTAAACAGGAACTGAGATCCACAAATGTGAGAGCAACTGTATCCTCGACAGTTGTGGTGTCAGGGCTCGCCAAACCGGCAGGCCATTCCCTCACACTATCGAATCAACAAGCCACCGCCACAGATCTCCCTCTCTATTTGTTCTCTCGCCTTTGCTCGCACCCTCATGCCCCCACCTTGTCGTGCATTAAGCGACCATAAGAAGTTGCGTCACCGTTAGTCATACCAGTGGGAAAGTACTGCCTCTTGTCTCCTTGTCTTCTCCATCATTCACATACCAGATTGCCAACACCCCCATACCCTCAGTCATCCACATTGTTGTAAATCATGTCGTGATAGACAAGCTGTTAAGAACAGCAGGAGCCTTGGCCACAGATCAAATCCCACCTCGTGAGATACGACCTAGCACACACAATAACAAGAACAAGAATCAAGGAATATAGTATAGAAAATCATGATAATGGCAATGAGGCAACAACAATTGAAGAGAAAAAAGACTGACGAAAAAGACCACAAATTTTTAAGTAGAACTTCAAAAGAGTATAAGAGATTGACGTTCTCAACTAACTCTCGTATCTATTGAACTCATCGACTCTCGCTCTCTACAAGAGTCTGCTATTTAAGAAAATCTTAGCCTCTTGCCCTCTCTATGCTTACTTCTAGTCTAGGTTGATCTCCCTAAGTCATACTTGTTTGTTCTCCCTAAACCCATCTCTTATATGTTTACATAGATCTCAATTCCAACCCCAACTTATAAAAGAAAATATAATACAATCTAACTATAACTCTTAATATTTTTTCAAATCTAATACAATTAGGATAAGAAACATTCTCAACACAAGCATATCGAGATAAATTGATCGTGTGTTGAAATCTTTTGTGTCTGGCTATTATCAATCTAAAATACAATTGTGTTTTGGGTTTGGTTGTTGATGTTCAAATCCAATAAGATTATGTCCTTGCCGTCGTTGAGCCTCGTCCTTGCCACCAGTGGGCTTCTCCTCTGCCTTCGCTGCTACTGACATCTCTACACTTGCCGTTGATGGGCCTTGTTGTTGCCATTGTCTCTGCACCTGCCGCCCACGCTAAGAGCTCCATGAGAACCAGAGGAAGAAGAAAGAGGGGAAGAAAAGACCCAAACAAAGAAGATTAAAAAATTACAGACATTGATATGTGGGATTTGAATGTCAGTGACAATGCTCTGTAAATTTTTAAGAAAAATTATTATATTTAATTGTAAAATGATGTGAGCATTTCTTTTTTTAAAAAAAAAAAAGAGTTGTGGGCGTGTAAGTATTCTGAGATGGTATTTAGGGGTTTAAGAATTTTCCTTTAAATTTAATAGAAGACAACTATATCATACAATTTATGTTTATCTTTAAATTTGATATGGTATAATATTATGATATAAACCCAAGATGACAGGAGTCGTTGGGATCTCAACTTTGAAGACGAGCTCGCGTGGTTGGACCGTTTGGTCTGCGCTTCATTCTGGCCTAGAGTATGGGCTTTTGACAGTTCCGACTTGTTGCTGCTTACGGAATCGTTGTTGCGGTCATGAAAATTGTGGGAAAAAAAATGCCATGAAAAGAGTATTCCAGTCCCGAACGATGCATCGCAATTAGTGATCGGCTCGAAGATTTTTAACATTTGTTTAAAAGATTGCTTCTCTCAAAGTATATGTAATTAAGTGTATTCATAACTCGCGAGTATCCATTCACCATCCTTCGTGGTCGAAAGATTACTATAGATTTTGTGTACAGTCTCCAAATAATTTAAGAACTAATGTTTATGATTTGTTTATTTGAGGTTTTTTTTTCTTTTTCATTCCTCCAGTATATAACTAATAAATGAAAACAAATACGTGTGTGTTGCTGAGTCATTTATCCTTTGCACCCCATTTAGATCCTAGTAATTGAGCATAGAATTCATGAATTAAAATTCAATTCTAGAATTCTGATGTATAACTGCAAACGAGGAGTTGAATTAATAATTTTATACCAAATTCTGTGAAATTCAATTATAATTGCAAATGGGCTAATTCAATTCCTAACCCTAACCCAAAAATTCATTGTTTGTTTCTTTAATCTCTCGTAAAATTATTTAAAAATCTTATATTCAAATTTGAAGTTTAAATTTTTGAAATTTCAAATTCAAATCACAAAGTTGAATTCTGAATGTAAAAGTTGATTTTGACATTTGAAATTTTAAATTCAAATTTCAAAATTTCAATTTAGAAAATTGCAAAGTTCAAAATTTACAAACTCAAAATTTCAAATTCAAATTTAAGATCATGATCCATAATTCAAAATTCAATTTCACATTCAATTTAAAATTTAAAATTTCAAAAGAAAAATCAAGTTTCAAATTGGAAAATTTAAAATTTTGTAATGTACACATGAAATTGACCCAATTCTATTCAATTTCATCTAGTGGTCGTCTATCCAACATTTAGAATTAGGTTAATTCTATTCGATTCAATTACATTAGAAATGAAATTAGAATTGAATCTCATATTTCAATTTTAATTTCTGGAATCCAAATGATAGAGTCTATATTCTCTCATCTAACTATTATATGATTGTTTTACTTTAATCTTAACAGCTAGTTTAGTACATTGAGTTGGAGCTCACTACTCTTGTAGGGCTACTTGCATCACACCTAGTTTAAAGGTCGGGATAAAAATGTTTTGAGACTTTCAGAAAATTTTTATCATATTTTACCTAAAATTATTAAATGGTATTTCTGGCGAGGAAAAAACGAACATAAAAGACTCATAAATTGAACGAGAAGAAGGATCTAATGGTCTGCTCCATTGAGTCAATGCGTGGATCGGGGAGTTGCCTAGAGTGTATAACCTTGGACGGTGAGGGAACGTTTCCTACGAAGAGGTCAAGAGGGGCCCAATTGAATGCCTCCTGCAGTGAGTACACTGGACATGTTATGAAATTTCAAATATAGGATGTTTAGACTTCTAGATCTATTTTCAAAGGCATATTTCGGAATACATCTACATATCATTTTGCTCATATATCTTTAATTTAATATTTTTAAAAAATAAATATGTGACTTAAAAAATTTAGAGTTATTTCAATTAAATATATTAAATGAGACTACTATAGTCTTTTCTTCTCATATTCTATTTTCTAGATGTCAAAATGATACAGATTTGAGAATAAAAGGATATTAGATGCCCATAACATCGCATATCATCATGATTGTAACCTCTTGTACCATAAACATTGTAACCACCATGTCAAAAAAATTGTAACCACTGTGCCATCAATTCGGTAATCTTCCATGTCATTATTCCTTGCAACTCTAATAGCTATTAGTAATACAAGTCTCTTCATGCTCATGTGTTGACTTATAAATAGAAACTCTTTATACACTTGATATTACGGCTGCCGCGAAAAGAAAAATTCTTTCATTCTCTCTATACTTTCTCTGCACTCTAAACCATAACCTTTGTAGTTGCAAATTATTTTTTCATATCAGGACATTTGTTTCGGGTCTTTTTTTTTTTTCTCTTTTTTGAGAAAATGGACATTTGTTTCATTGACCACCGGTAATTGACTTTGGCATGGCCGAAGATTTAAGTTTTCTCTCGAAGAATATGTTTGGTTTGAGAAATTTGATGGTGAAGAATTAAATGATGATGGATCATGTGATCTGTCAAATCTAGTAGAACCACTTGATTCTAGTCAAATAAACTTATTTGGTGGTTTGAAAAATAGTTTGATATCATGATGAAACATTTCATCTCTCAAAACAAACACATTACTTTTGAATTGGATGATTCTCGGACGATCATATTCCTCAAACCGAATAACTCATAAGTTGGTGCAAAATATCGTGCCAGGTCGGGCCATAAAAAGCACGGCTACAACTAGACCAACTAAGTTGATGATTACCCAAACTTATAGATAGCTAGATAGGTTAAGAGCTCATTTAAAATGTAAGAAAGGAAGCACTTAGAAATAGAAAAAAAATATAGGATCTAATGAAATCCATATGAAAATTTGAACACATGAATTGTTCAAAAATAATATTTGAATGCATAAAAAAATACATGAATTTTTAAGGAAAAATAGTTTGTTTTTAACAAGAGACAAATGAAAAATTTTAAGAGATTTGATCTCATTTTTATTTTCTCCCAAATTCCTCAAGAAGAAGAATTTTATAAGAAATTTATGTAATCGTTTCTTTTATTCCGAAAACCTTACAGAATTTTTTTTCTTAAGATTCAAACCTCTAAATATTCTTCTGTTTTTCTCTTTCCAAACGCCCTCGAATCTGGTGCATCTTACAATAGAACTAGGCTGATTGGATCCTACTTGGAACGATTACTGTGCCCTTAACTCCAAGCATGACCAGTCCTAAAATCGGACTCGGGCCAGGCCACGCCAGGCCGGATTTATTCAATTGTAGGTCAGGCAACGGTGCTAATTTCTTCGGAAAATCGTGGACCTAACCAACATATGACACCATACTGTCATTCCACATAACTCCAATACTTCACATTTTTCTCAAGCATAAACGCAAAAAATCAAGTGGAAGGCACGCTTGAGTCTCTGGCTCACACACTCACTTTGGCATAAAAAGTGCCACTTCAAGGTCGGGGATGAGATGATTGGCATAAAAAAGTCTTAGTGGCAGTGGAGCTCCCTTTTGTTGTTGCACCCAGCTAGTGCAAGGAATGATGTTAAGTTGTTGGAGAATTTTACTCTGCATCGTTAGCGAAAGTGAAAATTTAAGATATATTATAAAAAAAATGAGTTAGTTAAACTCAAAAATTATTTTGTATAAATCATTCTTAATTTAATTTTTTTTAAAATGACGAGAATATTTTCGTCCTTTCCTTCTCTATACGTGTTTGACATTAATTTTACGTTAAAACATTTCATCGAATATAAATAAGACATTGCTGCAAGAGCCTTCTTCATCGCTTAGTTGTGCGCCGCGCGAGTCTGCAATCGTCACGACCGGCCACCGCGCTTGCCCACTGTCACCACTGTCCGCCTGCCCACACTTGCTCTTACCGCCACCACCACCGTGCACGCACGCCTGGGCCTGCTCCCGTCCCCACCACTGTCACCATACTTGCCCAACACCACCATTGCGTGTGCACGCTCTCAAAATATTTGATCAAATACCTCATAGAAATTATAGTTTTTATTTAAAGAATTGACCCTTTGAAAAGAGTACAAGTGTCATTTTAATTTCAATCAACTATTTTTTTTATTTTGTCATAATGGTATTTTCTGAAAATTTTTTAGATTCTAATAATGTAAGACCAATTTGTTTTTTTTCTGTGGTATCTTGAATTTCTAATTTCGAACTGAAATCTCTCTAAGCTGTTAACATTACCCATTGGATCTATCGCATCCTCTCTTACCATTTGTGTAAAGCGGGTGCCCAAGTGCGAACTGAAGTGGGGTTTCCTTAGTTTGCCCAGGAAACAATTCCAGAAAGAAAGGTTTCACTTCACATACATCATTCGGGACAGAAGGGTGTCATATTGAAGTGTGAGTCTCTAGGGAAGCACTTCCCGTTCCAGGATAATGTTAGAATTAACCTTCTTATGCATGGAATCGTCACCGAGTACTACTCTCCTGTGTGTGGGCATTCTGACAATAATAAGTATATTGGACACCTTGCACAGATATGATCAATCCCCACAAAAATGTATTTAGTGACATTTTTTTTAAAAAAAAGAAAGAACTCTAGATAAAGTTGGTATACCATGTTACAAACGCCAAAAGACACAGCCAATCTTTAGAGCAATGCATTGTGCAGAACAAAATGACTGACTGAACAGTCATCGGAAAAGAGTTTTTTTTTAAAAAAAAAAACTGTCTTTACAAGATATAGTATCTATTTTATCAATAACATAAACCTTCTATTCTACTCCACACACTAACACAATATTTAATTAAATACACATTAAAATAAAAGAGATTAAAAATCAAATTCACAATCTGTCTTTATGTGAGCACATATTTGAACCATTTAGATGTATGCATGAGTGTGTTTACCGGAAAAAGTTGGTAACAAAAGTTTCAGGGTATTTCTTAGCAATATTTGGTACATATCTTCAAGGTTCAATTCATATTAATATTAATACCTGGACTTGATGTATATAGTGGCAGCAATCATACATCATGCGCCCACTTACTCGGTGAACATGATAGCCAAGTGCTTGTGAAAATAGAGGACTGCTCTGATGCCATATATAACGCACCAAAACTCGACTCACATCAATCTTTTCATCCGCAATTGTCTAAGAGAGTTAACCGAGTTTATATGAATTTTTTCTTAAAAGGCTGCAATGCTATATACAAGACCTGCATTGCCTCAATATACGGTTAAATCCATCACATTGGAGGGTACTAGGGAGCTAAATTTGAGGGTCGAAAGGAGGATAAAGTGTGTCAAATTCTGGGACCCAAAAGAGGGGGACGGCCATCTCCCACGTGACTGGCGGTGGAAACCCAAAGCAAAGACATGGGTTTCGAGTTGATATGTGGGAGTTTTAAGGCATGGAGGCGCAATGGGACATGGCCGGCCGGACACGCACCCGACGTCACATGCGAGTGCACGACTGTACGTCTTCCCCTGCCACTTTGACCTTTACTTTACTGCTGTCCCCATGCACTTGAAAGCTTCTTGCGTGTCTTCTCTGAGTTTATTTATTTACAATTCCTCTTCTCTGAAAAAAATTCTAAATTTAACCAAACATTTGTTTTCTTTACAAGTTTATGGCATGCCTATAGTTTATTTGGATAATAAGCTCCAACTGCCGGATGCTTTTATTTTATTTTATTTGGAAGTTTATTCACACCCTCTCACTTTTATCAAATTATTCATCCCCCAAACTTGTCAAACAACTATCAAAAAACCCTATAAACTCAAAAAAAACTCAAATAATTTTAAGTTTATTGAATAAATTAAACTCAATCAAATATCCCTTTCTCTTGAACAATTACTATTACTATTCAGAGTTTGCAATTAAGCTTACTTCCTTAGAAAACTGAAGACGCTAGCATCTTTCAGCTGTTGATTCCTGCGTGGTGCACAAATGAAAGTGCCAAAGATATCCATTTACATGCCCACATTGTTTTTGGACTTTGGAGTATGTTGTAAGCGTTATATCCGATGGTGGTTAATTTATGGATAATCATTCGGTTGCTTTGGTGTTGTCATAATCTGTAGAAACAACTTTGCTACCGACTTTATGTTCAAGGATACAAATACTAGTTATTAGTATGTTTGTTGTCACTATATTTTTATCTGACCATAAACTAAGCATGCCCCATCTTCTTAAATGATGTCTCCTGTCTATAACTGATAGATTCATGAAAACTCTAAGATAAGCCAATCCAAAGCATACTATTTAGTAATTTGTGAATAATAGCTTACTTTTTTTAATTAAGTTTATCTATACATAGGGCCTGATGGTAAAAAGTACTGCCAACTGGAGATGCGTGATATTTCCAGAAATATATTTAAGTACAGGAAGGACCTCCCAAACAGGCTGAGACGCAAGAGAGGCGTATTGTATTTACAGCTTTTAATTCTCTAAGTACACGGTACAACTTAATTTCTTAATCAATTAATATATCTACAGTAGCCGTTTTATTTTGAATGCTTCTCTCTCTCTCGTAAGCCTAGATGCACAAGGAAATCCAATCATAAACACTAGTTTCCATGTAGGAAAAATCCAATTCCCGGTCGACGGTCAGAAAATTTTCCTGTTCTTTGACTAGTAAAATTTCTCAACATATTTCAAAGCATAAAATTGTTTTCCATTCACGAATACCTCTATGTTTATGGCCCGTCAACCAAGCCGTCGTCGGCCATAGAGTCTCCAGGTTTATAAATAAAAATTGCGTTTGAGGGTAGAGTTGAACCCCGCACATTAAATTTTAAATGTATAATTCAAACCAAACAAAACTCATGACATAGAGTTAATGTAAATTTCGATAATCTCCGACTCTACTCTTAGAATTTTATAGCCTATATATTTTTTAGAAAAAAGAAAATAGATCAGTCCTCTATGATTATGTCTTTGAGGGAGAAAGAGTGGTTAAATGCATTATTTAGAGTAGGTGTTTATTTTGGAAGTTGGTTGAGAATAGTGTTGGGGTATAGTCGAATTGATTTTCAAAATTGTAAAGACTTATCTGTTATATAGTCGGGGTGCAACAAAAATATAGATAGTGAAAATTAGTAGTGTGATATATTAGATGAATATATAGAACTAGGTGCATAATCTAAACTTTATAAAGCACCGATGTATCTCTTCCTCTCTTTTGTTTTTTCTAGGGTTGAATTTATTTTTCACTATAATTTTAATTTCTGATCTATTTTAATTCTTTCTCTCTCGATTGTCATATCTAATTCAGTACTATATTTTACTTAAATAAAGTATAGCGCGCCACACCCAAATATGCCGCAGAATACTTCTTTAAAAAAAGTTATGAGTATTAAGCGGTTTTTTTTAATCTATGAACCAAATAATTCTCGTATAGGTTTCGCGTGCAAGAGGCTTCCGCGGTAGGAACCGTAGAACGCTGCTAATCAATAAGATTAATGGGAGAGTTGGAACGCAGACTATGCAATGCAAGTGGTGCGCTGCGGTATGGATCCATTCAAAAACACCTAAAAAGTTGCTTAGCTTTTCCCTTACAAAACTCTTTTCTCTCCACTTCCCTTTAAATGCAAGGCACGGCATCTTCAAAGCTATAGAGATTAGAGTGCTCACCTCTCGGTGCGGTGGGGCACTTTAGGAGTGTTCTTGTGTGCTGTGAGTGACTGTGTGTGGGTGTGCAGGTTTTGCACCATTGTGAATTTGTGATGCCTTACCAAAGGGAACTAATTAATGGGTGATTGGTGCAATCAAGATCGTGCTATTGACTTGCCGTTCAGATCAAGCAAATGCTAAGTCGCTGGAAAGTCTTATCCTAGTTAAGGACTATGAAGTAGTAGTTGGTACCCATCCGTAGAGTTGAATTATGTGAGGAAGTTACACTGCACAACAACCTCGCGCAAGGACTCCTAATTACCTGACCTCTTACTGGTCGGTGGAGTTTCTATAATAATAATAAACTGTATAGTTGCACGGGATAATTTTCTATTTGAAGACAGTTTTTTCTAGGATCAAAGTCCAATACCCATAACTTGGTGTTTAAAAATAATTACACATACATATAATTTGCAGGAGTTCAAATTTGAACTCTACCAGGGACTTCAAGTACTTTTATGAATTGGGCTACAATTTGTTAGAGACAAAGAAATCCAGCAAGCTTGGTAGTCCGCTTGTGCACATCACTCGCAGTTTACAGAAGAAATCATCGCCGGGGGAAGCCTTTCAAGAAAGCGTCCAGATCATAGTACCAAATGCAACAAAACTTTAGCAGCTAATGCCAGAGACGCTATCTCCTAATCTCCCTAATTAACTCCAAGGAAAGAGTAACTTGTTCTTCTAGTATCTTTTTCGTCTATATTCTACGGGTCGAACCAAGTGGCCCACGGATCGCTTCATAGCTGACTCAATCCAGCCCGTGGGGTCTTTGGGTTAGCTAGGATGAGCAGATTTTTTTTATTTTTATTTTTTTTATCAAGGAACAAACAAACTTGCATTTTTGCTAAAAATCTGACCTCCAAATTTAGAGGATCCATGGAATTAACTTATTCTTTTACAATTTGAATGCTTCTTTCATGCCCTCAAAAGGCAATCTTTTGGAGGACCAGGACATCAAAAGTGGACACTTCATGCCCTCAAAAGGCAGTCTTTTGGAGGACCAGGAAAATTCAATAAAAACTAGATGTAAACATCAAAATGTAGAGGGTTAAGAACAGCCTAAAATCTAAACCGAAACGTTTAAAACAAGAGACAGGCAAAGAGACTGTTCCGACCGTTTCAAGTGCTAAAATGGTAGCAAATCGAAGTAGCTAGTCTATATGAATGACATAAAACAATTCCCAGATGCCACTTGTCCTTAAAGAGTGGTCTGTGGACTAATTTGAAGTTTGGAGCACCACTTCAAAAGGTTCTGCAAAGAATCTCGATTGATGAAATTATCACAGATGAGAATTGGTCTTGCAGGCAGCAGGTCATGAGCACTATCACAAGGAAAATTGATTCCCTCTAATTCTTCCAGAGTGAGATCCTAAGGTTGGCACTGCTTCTTCAGCACAAATAAACCAAGGCATATGAAGTTTCCAAAGAGATTCCCTGTTTGACAGAGGCACATGTTAGTATGTAGGTGGAAATTCGAGTACAATAACTGTATGTTCTTTTTTTTTTTCACTAAAGGGAATACAACCCCCAGCTTCCTCAGAAACTGCATAATAGAGTTCAATAACAGGTGGCATGTCGCACACCGACCAAACCTGGATAAAGGCAACAATAATCCCAGGATACTACTTCAAACTAACTAGCTTGCAAACTTAAGAAAGAGAACAACAAAAGACCATAACCTATTGCAGCTACAGCTAAACACCTACTAACCCAGTATCTAAAGCTATAACAGATTCAGATTATTACAAGTAAGAGGGTTTCAAAACAGGAGTACAAGTATATGTTCTCATTCAAATCTTTTTCCATGCCTGGAAAAACTAGAATTTCTAAATGCTTCACTCCTACTAAAGCACACACCAATAAACTAAAGTTACTTATCTGCTTGTCTAACATCCTTACCACGAAAGTTGTTACTGCAAGGATTTACAGAACATTTAGCAGAAGTAGAAACTCACCGTGCTTGTCAGGAAATACACAACACTTATAGCATCCCGATAGCCACTTGATGGAGAAATTTGAACCTTTTCCATATTAAAAGACATCCCTTTAACAAATTTCCTAGACAACTCAAGCATTTCCAGCAGAACTTTAACGCTCGAAAACATATGGTAGATGGCATCCTGTTCCAATATAGTACCTACGGTGTTAGCAGCAAATACAGTAATTAATTGATAATGCAAAAGGAAAGATGAGGTAACGTTCATAATGTGCATCACTCAAAAAGCTGCATCATTTAGAGGGAGAAAAGTTATGGAGTGAAAGACGAATAGACGATTAAACAGCTATAAAAATGAGGGAAAAAACTTATAACTCAAATCATTGTGTCTATTAGTCATGCTGCAAACCAATTTTTTTTTTCCAAGTGGGTTTATTCGTCATGTGACGAGCTAATTTATTTTTCCAAGTGTGTTTATTAGTTAATCAACAGGTGGAACACATTATGGAGCAATTTAAGTAGTTCAAAATTATTGAAACAACTATTTGTTGATGGAATGAGAAAAAAAAAACCTCTTTTATTCTCTTCTTTTATTGGAATATGCATGATAGCTGCATATCATCTTAAGGAAAATACATTCGTTACACAGACCAATCTATTAAAGGGAAGACAAAACACACCCTTAAAAAACTCTAACTATAAAAATTTCAAGTCTCTTCTAAGAAAAAATTACTACTACAAGCAAGAGAAGGTGCCAAAGTGACCATGTTGACCAACTTCTTAGCTAAAGATTTAAGAGCATTACTATGAACATGAATAAAAACTGTCATATGTAATTCGTTACTTATCAATGAGTGCTATCGTTCCTATGCAGCTTTTCCGCTAATTAATTGTCTCAACAAATGTTGAGCCCCTGCACCCCCATGTCCCACATCCCTCTTTAGCTGCATAACTAGGCTCTTTCCAAATAAACTGGCCTTTTATGGCAAAACTAGATCATTAACGCTTTCCTTTTAGGAACAAAGATCACCACTGCACTTAAAAACAACAACATCCTTCATTTCAAAAAAATAAAAATAAAAAGTAAAAAGGCGGATAACATGGATAAAAAATGAGAAGGGGATGACATGAATAATTGGACAAAACTTCTTTCCCTTTCTCCATATAAAAAGGACACAAACTGCTAAAAGCTTGTATGAATTGGTCTAAAAAATCTCAATTACAACTGCAAAAATCAGGCTCTGAACAGATATGAAAAATAATAGAGTATTATATGTGCAGTTACCAATCTTGTTCCACCATTTGCAATTCAACGTTTTGGATCAAACTCCGCCAGATGGGGGCAATATTTTATTTGAAAAATTCTGAACTTCTTCCACTGTTGGATTCAAAATGGACTTATTTATCTAACTGCACCGGATGGATTTACCCCTAACTCTAGGGAATTCAAACCCCAATTGAGAAACACAAAAACTTGCTCAAGCAAAAGCTCAGATAAACATGAAATCAGGCTAGAATATGTAGGAACAGTAGAAGCAAAGATAAACAAATGGAATGATTTAAAGATGATAAAGCAAGTAACAATTCATACCTGTACCACAAATAACTAGTAGCAAGAGGAGGGAATTAATGCACCAGTGAAAGTAACGAAGGTTACAGGCATCAGGCATCAACTTCAAGCTACATACATACATTGAAAAGAAGATGTTATAGAAAACAAAATATTTTACAGGAAACAAAATACATTGGACATCATGTACAACAAGAGACTAAATATTAGATGTGTCAACAAAAGATAAGAGGTATCATCGGAGGACAGTCATTATCCGTATACTAGGTAGATTTTACTTTTTTCAGATTCATAACCCAATATCTGTCAAGTTTGAAAATACTACTGAATATTCAAATTCAAACTTGGGCTGAGTATACTTTTCATGAAGACCACTAAAATTCTATTACTTTGTCAAGTAAACATTCTGCACTTTTTTAAGGAGAAAGCTATGATGTTTAGCTAAGCATAGCTCTTACAGTGCTTAGAGTGTATATTTAATATTCCAACATTGCTCATTTTAAGTTATCAGTTGTACATTTAGTAGAAGATAGTTGTATATTTTAAGCAACAAAAATATAAATTTCATACTTTATGGAAGTAATTTTGAGAGTAAATTACACTCAGATTCTAAAAGTTGTTCTGTTGTGATATTTAGCTCTTTAAACTTCTATTTTAGTAAGCCCAATCCTGATGTGCATGGACCATATAAAAATCTTTAAACTTGTCATTTAAAACACAGAAGAATGATTTGGGCAGATCATATAATCTTTCCCTGCTAACATGACGTGTTGCTTGGCCATTAGAAATGTTTTGTAAAAATTATGAAAATTGAGAAGTCTAGAAAAAAAAAACAATTCAGATCAGTTTGAAATAATTTTTGGTGTAATAGTTCACATGGTATGCTACATTAGGTGGGAAGCTCATGCATGCCATAGTTTTCCATAATTTTGAGGGAAAAAAATTAAGAAAAATAATGAGTTTCAACCTAATGGCTAATGGGCATATAATTGAGACACCCGAATATGCTGGTCTCAAAGTGCTACCTGTTTTGCTAATTAATTTCTTGATGAATCATTATTTCCACATTAACTGCAAAAGCAACTTAACTAAGAATTAAGAAAATTTACCTCTTCAACAAAGGACAAAAGAAGATTTTCCAGCAAAGTGGAGCTCTCAATTTCCCTAGTACCTGGGAGGACAAAGCCCGCGTTTCTGATTGCTAAAAGAACCAGATCCACCTGAAACATTGATCACTTAATTAAGTTTAACTAAACCATGTATACTATCTACACTAAATAGTCGAAGAATCAAAAAGAAGCTTAACAAAATAAAGGGAAACAAAAGTAAAAGTCCATATGTACTGAAGTTGTAAAGCAATGCAAAAGCAACACAATGTATGCCACTTTTATTGAGTTTTAGTGTGACAAGAAAGCTACCTAAACATAAAAAAAATAAAATCAGAAGTTATCTAAATGAATAAAACAAAATTTAAGCAAAGAAAAAAAAAGGCTTTTTTCGAGAAGCATTAGTACACAAAACATTGAAGTTTACCTTCAACCATAAGCATAAGAAGCTTACCTTCAACCATCATTCTTTTAAAAGTAGTAACAATCAGCTTTAGTTGCACTAAATAGATAAATGTGTTTGTCTCTACAACACCAAATGTTTTAAAGTGAAAATTGACAAATTTGCATTTTTTTTAATATCACAAAATTGAGCTTTATTGATAAAAAAAACAAGACATTTATCGATTTGAAGTAGATTAGAACAAGGTCACAAGGTTTTCTCCTCAAACAGAAAAGTGACCTTTGTTGGCACAAAATAGACGAAATATTTGTCTGATAGAAAGCCAAGTAATTTGAAGTGGAAACTAACAAGATTACAAATGGAGCTCATTAATACTAACAAAAATGTTAATGCATCGGCCTATGAATGTACTTCTTCAGCTAGTGGCTGCATTTGCTCACACAAACCACAGAAGGGAGATATGCCTATTCTGTAAAAAAATGTTATGCTGACTCAAAGCTTGAAGTCTATACCCTTCTTTTTTAGCAGTTGACTGTTGATCACAGCTGGAACTAGGGACTTTTGGTGTAGATAGTAATTAGTAAAAAATTGAAGATGACTACAGAACAAATATTTGTAAATAAAATGTTTATAAACAGTTTTTTGATGATTGACTTTGAACTTTGAAGGGTGGAGCTTGGAGATGGGCAGGGAGGGTGGTGGGGTTGTTGGGTCCTTATCAATTTATCTAGAGAAGTGTTTGTATCATAGCCATTTTCATAATTATGTGTTCTAAAACATACCTTAGAAGGCTAATATGTGGGGCCTTGACACTTGACAATACTGACATTGGTAAAATTTGATGAAGTGATGAATAGCTTAGTATAAAAACATGATATTCATGTAACTCTTAAGATGGTCTTCTATTTTAGAATTGTCTTGAGAATGATAAAAAAACCTGACATCCAACAATTCAGTTCTCTTTCCAAACATCCTTTCCTATCTTGTTCATGTGTATCTATTAAAAGTATGATCCATGAATAACAAAAAAAAAAAAAAGTATTACTACAACCATAAATAAAAAAAAAAAGTATTAGTACAATGAATCTCAAAGGACAGAATCAAACTTTATGTGGTATTTTCAAAAGAAAAGAAGATAGATACTATGAATAAGTGAATAACAAGACTACAAATTAAATGAACACTAATAAAACATACATGAAAAGAATTCCTGATCCATAATCTTACGAGCATCGTTCTTGCCACCCATAATTTCATACTTGTAGAGCGTCTTGTCAAAGACAATGGACTTAGCGAATCTATCATCAAAATCTAAGGTGCGTTTAGGGCAGTTGTCCAATTTACTCTTAGTTTGTGCTTGGAACTTTAGCTCCTCATCCTCACAAATAGTAAAAGAGAAGCACAAATATTAAATTGATATTAGACTATGTATGTAAAATACAAAGGTAAATAGCAAACATACATTTGCTGCAAATGCTGTTTTTAAACGAAAGTAGCAATGAAGAGTACTAACAAGGTTTCACGCCAGAACATTTTTCAGCAGCGAAGAAATCCAAATGTAAAGAATAGTACCAACACATCAAGAAGATATAGAGAAGTCATCCTTCCATGGCTTAATTCTATCATTTGATGTAGCTCTTAATTTTTCATGACTTCTGTTGTCGTAGACCGAATGTTAGATGCAACGAGTTGATTCTGATGCAAGCCATTGTTGTGAAGACTGCCATTGAAGAGAATATGTTGTGGCTTCGGGGTGAAGGAAAAGGCAAGGCGAACTTGTGTTGCTTGATAGAATCCCTTCATTTTGACCTTGTTAAGAACAACATCTATTCACAAGTTATATGTGATATCTCAAAGAAACAACCCAGTAGTAAATACTCCACAAGAGAAGTCCTATACTTTGATGAAATCCTCTTAATGTCTATTTTTGTTTAGGGGCGTTTAAGTCTATAGGATGTATTTATCTTTTTTTTTCATAAAAAAACTTCCACCATTTACACTCTTCACTTCAAATTGATCAATCACTCCCCCTCCTCTCCCCCTCCCCTACCACCATTGCCGCCATCTTGCAAGCCCTACCGCTGACGCCCTCCAAAACCCAACCCCCGCACATTGCAATCATGGTGCCAAGGACACCATCGGTCCCCCAACACAGCCCTATCCTCCTCCTCCGTTAGGCATCACCAACCACACACCCAACTAGCAATGAGAAACTGCTAAAACTAGTTCCCCACCAACCGCCACAAATGACACTACAAAAGGAGTTAAGCAAATCTTATAGTGCTAGAACTAAAAAAAAATTTATAATGAAAAATGGTTAATGTGTATATAAGATAAGAAAAAACAAAAAAATACATCTTAGTAAAACTCTTTTGTTTATAATATTTGAACATATAAAAATGTTTTATAAAAAACACATATCAGATAACTGTACATGAGAATGATATATCAGATTATTTGTACGTGAGAATAGAATATAATGTTATATAGATCTATTCTTTATTTTCAAATAAGGTAGTGCATGCGATGGGAAACCTACCCTTTGCTAAATACATATGAAAAAACTGTATCTTCGAGTTTTTCTTTCAACAAAGAAAATAACTTCTGCTGCGCAATTGCAATTTGATGATAGATTAGAAGGAACCATTAATCTAAAACGGCAATTTTGAGAACACATCTTGCACAAGACATTTGAAGGCAGGGAAGTCAAAAATAATCGTACGAATAAAAGGGACAAAACCTAGAGGAAGCACAGATTGGCAGTGCTGGGACAGCGATGGTAGCTAACACGGGAGCAATGCTCTCTACCCTTTCCTTCTCCTGATTCCTTCGATTTCAGGACCCAATTTAAAAGCTTTCGTTCGAGAGCCCACGCAATTTAAATTTCCCTCACGAACCATATAGCAACAATCCGCTAATCTTCTGACCAACCAATCAAATACAAGCCATGGGTCAGCGGCAGTGCGGGGAACACTGGAGGAGGCGACTACGGGAGGCGGGAGCGAAGGAGGATGGCTGGGAATTTGGATTGTAACCCTAATTTATCCCATTGACAATTTTTGAATGTTTTCTAGCCACTTTTTTTTGTTCAAAGTTGGAAAGAAAAAAAATATATAACCTCAAATTAGTTTGCCAATTGTCCCCTATATTCTATGTGATGTGGGTCATAACTTGACTGCCAATTTTTTTAGTAGCCTAATGCCCTAATGTAAAATTTATGTTTGGGTTGTGATCAAATTTTTTTTGGCCATGCACATATTTAATTCTGATCAAACTTAATAGAGTAACAAATCAAACATATCTCTCTATCTTTAGCTTCACCATGTGAAACGTGCCTTCTTGAGTCAACTTGTTCTCAGCCCACCTCGGCCCGCAGAAATAATAGACTGGCACTACATAGATTTTTTCAATTTACGAGACATGAGAGTAGGTGGGCCGGGCCGACCTGCCCCACATCGTTCATTTTTTTTTAAGTAAAAAAGTGGACTGAAAAGAATGGCCGAACTTGTACCGATAGTTCTTTTCAAGTTTAACCTATAAAAAACAATATAGAAATGTTAAAAGACAATTTACTTTCTTTTCAGAAGGTAATATGCAAATCAATCACTTAGAATCCTGTATAATCTTATTAAAAAAGGTGAAAGAAGACCATAACTTCTACTAACTTATATGTAACAACAAATTACATACTACAAAATAAAGATCAAATTATTAAAGGCGAGATGCAACAAAAAAAAAGTAAATGTTCCACAAGGAGAGAGCAAACCAAAGAAAAACAGGTTAAAATGAAGCGGGGAAACCTCCAAATAGATGAGTGAAGTGCATCTCAGACCACACGGTCTAGGTGTTCAAAGATCATAAAATTAAATTATAATAAAAAAATTTATAAAAGCCCTCAACAAAAAAAATCAAAAAGAGAAAAAAAAATCCGATCAAACAGAATCTTTGGATTTAACGGGACTATTGTGGATCAAGCGAAGGGCCGGAGGATCCAATGGCTATTGGGTACGAAAGAGTCAGAAGAAAAGAAAATAAAAAATCCAGAATAAGGATTAGAAAACGCAACCAACACTAGCAATTTAGAAGGATTAATTTAGCTTTCCACCCCCAAAAAAATTAGGAAAATTTCATTCTATGTCATAGGTAAAAATAGAAATTCGAGATATACCATAAAAAAAATAATTGAACTCATGCCATTAGAATTTCAAAAACTTTCAAAAAATATCATGATTAACTTAATATTTTTTAAAAATGGCAAGAATATCCTTCTTTATACATGTTTGACGCTAATTTTGTTAAGATATTTCATTAAACATGAATAAGTCATTGCTTATATACATGAGCAGCTGTGCCAACCATTGCCATTGTCACCGTACACACCGCATAAACCTTCGTTGTTGTTTGACTTTGAGAATAAAAGAGTTGTTATAACTCAAGTTAACTGTTTTGACTTTATAGAATGATATTTTCTAAAAGTTTCCAAAATTCCAATAATATGAAACCAATTAGCCTTTTTTCGATGACATATTTCAGATTTTTACTTTTTGTCAGTGACATATACCGAAATCCAAAAATTTATAGAATTCCAATTCCCAAGGCCCCCCAAAAAAAAAAACTGTGCAGCACAATAACTCATGAACTAAAAAAATATATCTTGGTCTAGAATCATCAAAACATCTAATGGGGCAGTACTCTAAAAAAAACTTATGGATTAGGAAAAAAATAAAAGACAAATGTTTTAATCTGACCATTTGTTCCGACAAAATCTACCATCGAAGTATCACTGAGAGCTCGTTATGATTTAAAACAAAGCTCTCTCAAAAATTTCTTAAAAAAACAAAAACAAAAACCCATATAAGAAATCAAAATAACTCTAAGCAAAAAGTATAAAAAAAGTAAATTCCCATTTAACCAGCCAACAAAAAATAAATCAACCAATAAAACCACAAACTGTAATATTAGTATGTTAAGAGGATGGCTTGTTAGTCACATTTTAGTTCGTATATGCTAGATCTAAGAGCAGCAAATAACTATAAGGCAAACTTGAAATCATAAATCATTGAGAACTTACTAAATAAATAAGGCTAGCTCTCTTAAAAACCTCTTCAAATACAACAAAAAACATGTAAAAATTATTTGAAGATTTTAATTCAATCGGGGGTTTCAACTTAAGAGATAAACTCAAAATTTAAGATCTCCATCTAACTTTACTTTAGCTTATATAACAAATTGAAATATGGATAAGCCAAACCAAAGAAAATTCAAATAGCCAAGTTTTAAATCTTTTTTGTTGCACTATGGATGGAAGCTCAAACTTGGTTTAAGTTTATAGTCGAAGTAACAAAAAAAATTAAGCCACACTAACAAAAATTGAAAAAGAAATTATCAAGATACGGTAAGGAACGGTTTTTTGAAAAAAGAAAAAAAATACGAGAGTTAACTTGAGTTTTTGTACCAGAAATATAGGCATCAAGTATCATAGGATCGAGTCCTAATAAATCAATAAATAACCAATGCACAATCTTTAAAATACGTATGGTGAGATTTCAATCGTAGTATTCGCTAGGACAAGTGCTAATATTTGTATCACGGAATCAGTAAGTTATTTTTTTTAATTAGAACAAAATGATTAACACAACTATTTTAAAGACATATGAAAACACAAAGTCAAAGATCAAATCTTAGAAAAACCATAAATAACCCACCCAACATATAGTTGATGAGAATCAAACTGTAGCATTTAGTCAAAAAACTTAAATACCACACCGGTTGGAAGAAAACAATATTATTGTCTGAAAAAATTGTCAACCTCTCCCCTTAAAAAATAAAAAGACTCTTTAAAATCAAGTAGATGAAAAAAAAATATTTTTCTTAAACAACTTGTATTATATATATTGCTTATTTAAAATTAGATACATCTTTACCCTTCCTCTCTCTTTCTCATCCTTCTCTCCCATTGCAGCGAGCCACACGAACTAATCGATTACGACAGCCATCAACATCGAGATGGCTTCGCATTGCCCGCCTCCCCTTCTTCCCTGTCTCCTTGTCCCCTTCCACCATGCTAGATATCAACGCCCGTGCACAAACAGTCACAACACTGCCTTGCCGCATTGCTGCCAATCTGGCAATCTGCCACCACCTACCAAGGGTGAGTATTCAGTTAATTTGATCAATTTTACACATTTTATAATAAATTATTAATTTTAGTTTTAGAATTTTGAGAGCCAAGTTATAAAACAGTTAATTTAGTCGGTTAATTTGGTTTTAGTGTTTTTTGAAAATAGAATATTTTTCATTATATTAATTAATAGTAAATTCATTTACTACTACAAACATCAAATAATATGCACATATCATGGTGTTAGTACACTACATTATTTAAAATTGAAGCATAGCTTGATTATTATAATTAGTGATTTTTGCTGATATACATGTGTTTTATATTCTTAAAGTATACTAAATTTAGATAAATAAGTCAATATCAAGACATTAATTCGATTATTTTGATTACTTCAATTCACCCATTTGATTCAACTTGAGTATGTTATTTCGATTTGATCAATTTTTGATCACTCCTATCACCTACTTTATTGCCAATTATTTTTCTTATCAACTGTCACCGCCCATCATGACTGTTGGTGATACTAAAAACTTCAAGGACTTAATCGAGAGAAATATATATTTCAATAGACCGGTCAAAAAAGATGCATCAAGGTAAGAAAAATATAGAAACCTGCACCTGGCCAAAAAAACTCAAATAAATCCCTGCAACACAAGCCAAGTGCAAGGTCACCCCAGACCAAACCCCTCCCATGCCCGCCCTTCCCTTCCCCTTCCCCTTCGCCGGCGGCGACGGCGACGGCGCCCACGAGATGGCCGACCCCGACTATCTCCACTTCCTCCGCCACATCCGCCCCGATGGCAACTCCTACGTACTCGAGCTACCCCCCGATGGCGCTGCCCCTCCCACCCTCCTCAAGTACGAGCACCCCACCGCTGACTCCAACGGCAGAGTCGAATGCGCCCCTAACCACTCCCCGCGCCTTGGCGGCAGCAAGCGGCGCCTCGAGGAGGAGTCCTCGCCGGCTGCGTCTCTCGTCGACGAGGACTACCGCCTCTTCCTGGAGCACTCCAGAGTGGTGAATGGTCGCGTTGTGTTCGAGATGGGGAACCTCGTGATCAACTACGAGGTCGATGCAGTGCGATCTGGAGGCGGCAAACAGGTTCAGGAGGAGGAGGCAGAGGCAGCGGCGGCCGTTGACGCGTTGTGGAAAGAGAACGGCGTGGAGGAGGAGAAGGGAGGTGGTCCCGATGGGCGGGTGGCCATTGTTTCGGAGTCCAATGGGTGGGATTGGCGCGCAGATCCGGCGCCGCTGCGGGAGAAGGTGGAGGAGAAGAAGGAAGACGAAAGGCTGTGGAACACGGCGACCTTAAGAACGCCAAAAATTGTGAAGACGGAGACAAGTCCAACCGAGGGCAACGATGCCAAGCCTCCCATTGCTTTGGTGAGGATTTCCTGTGACTACCGCTTGTCATTACCAATGCGCAGTTTTTGGTTGATAGAGCAAGCAGCATGCAAAGAATTTTGCTCTGGTTTAGACTCTAGAGTAACGCTAGTTCTTAGTGCCCTCCGTGCCTGTAGTATTGCAAGTTGTGTTGTAGTAGTGTAAAAGCCTAGTGCCCTAGTCCAAAAGGATCAGGAAAGAGGCGCAAAGTTAGACCATATTATCCATATTACTGAAGATGAATAATTACTCACCGTGTCAAAAAAAAGATGATTAATTACTTAACTTTCTCTCTCCCATTGTTAACACAATGGTTAATATTAGGGAAAATGGATTAAATATATTATCTGTAGCAACCTTTTTAGCAAGCCATAACAAAAGTATCACTAAATTCTTTTACTAATTAAATGACTCATTTGAGAGAAAATTCAATTCTGTCTAGTAAACAGGTGGCGTTTAATAGGCCTAACTGAAGGAAAAATATGCCTAGAAGTTGTAAAGAGATACTCTTTGCCAAACAAAAAAAAAACCTTCTTAAATGATACTATTTATCAAATGGTAAATGTAGTTTAGCCTTGTGCATACATATTAAGGGATGGCTTGAGGTTACTATCCTACCCTTTTTAAATTAATGATTCAAGTAATTAGTTGCCTTCCTACAATGGTGAATTCATTAAACAAGAATATGGGTAATTTTGAAAGGTACAAGCTATTTCACCTCAAATAGTGGAACTACACTTATTTAGGTACAAGCAGTTTTTCCTGAAAGTATATTTAAAAAGATACTTATAAAGATACCGGGAGAGTAGTATATAGAAGTCCCCAGAGATTATGAACAAGGACTAAGAAATTGAAGGTAAGCTTATAAACTTTTTTGTATCATATAATTTAGCTTCTGTGATCAGATCACTCCCCATTTCACCTTATATAAGAACACCCCCCTTCCTTTCCAGTTCCCCCTTACAATTGGTACTTCCTTATCAAACGCCTAACACAGGCATATAAAAACATGAACACAATGGCAACCTGTCTCTCTATGAATATGATAATCTAGTTTACCTTTTGAATTCTACTAGTTAGCATGCATATGAAATTCATGTCACTCTAAATAACAAAAAATTGACAAAATAGCGTGCATAGAACCAAAGAGCAGCGGCATTCATGATAGGACCAAATTTAAAAATACTAGCATTATTTGTCTATACAAAACCATCTAGATTCAGAATACCCTTGCATTATGTCTACGCAAATAGTAAGATTACAGGAATAGTAACAAATCAAAGGCTGACACTGAATATGTCTGCTCAACAGAGATAGTACGAAGACAAGAACAATATAAGGCAACAGAAAGGTGGGGAATTGGGTAGGTGAATTATCATTGATTTGCACCATTAGTCATATCCAATGGCCACAGCTCAACATGAGAGAAGTTCAGGAAAATGAGATTGGGAAGTGAATCCAAATATAGATTTACTGTTGATTCATATATAGCACTCCTGCAACCTGTAGTTGAAGTATTGAACTGAAAGCCTGAAGGAGGGTAAGTAGCTGATTTTATTGCGTGACAACTGACATTCTGCCTTTTTTATGAACCTTTCTTTTAATTTTCATTGCTTTGCCCGTAATGTACTTCGCTATGCCTACTTGTCATTTTCCTACTAAATTGTTGTCACAGGGACTACAAGGAGTTATTTGGCCAATGCATATCATCCAGAGGCCAGATTCAGACTACAAGCGAAGGTTGTTGTATGTTCTTAACAAACCATTTAACCGGAAAGAGTATCATGAGCTTCTTGGCATGGCTACCATTCGTACTCCACTGATGAAGCTAAGACAGGTGCGCAATGATTCGAAGTTCTACCCTACGGATGAGATGGGCAATTCATATTTTGATTATTATCCAGGTATGCTTTTCTATCATGGCCAAAACTTTTGTGGAATAACATTGCTTTCTTCTTTATCTCCTCCATTAGGTGGTAGTTTCTTTTTTGTTTTCTTTGTAGCAATATGTATTGATAAGGCTTGTGATCACCCAGATAAAGTAAATTTTCTATGATGCCTTGCCATACTGTGTTTTCTATATTTCATGAACAGTTTGGTCTTGTTCTTTATATAACAGTTCATGGCTGACCTTGCTCATGAGTTCTGGTTGAATTTTTGGTCAAGCATTGTGTTGTTTGTTTTAGAATTACACATACTACATACATCCTTGTAAAAGTAGTATATGCCCAAAATAGCTTGTTCGATGGTTTGGGTGGATCTCTGGAGCATTATTGTGCACATACTCTTTTGAAAACTAATTATTTGATATGAAGAACACATCTTGAAATCCTTATTTTTATCCCTTTTAAACCTGTAACCTTAGCAGCAGCAGTTCAAAGACAAAAATTGCTGTCTGGTTTTTATGAATTTTCAAAGGATGGACTGTTTTGGAGTCTGTAATGGTTGGTCTGAAGATATCTTTGCAGAACGTGGAACACTTTGATTTGTATTATACTCCAGTGCAAATTATGAAGTAATTAGTCATGTATCATATATCTTGGAAATTGATAGATGGCATCACATATCACAAAAATAAATTTCTAATTGCCCTTTTAATTTTTGATAAGAGGCACTATTAATTTTTTCATTCCAAAATTTTCATTGTTCCCCAAACAAACAATTAAATAACATGGCCACGTTTCCTTTTGGTTGGATCGCTAACTTGTCCAACTGCCACCAATGCTAGTTAAAATTGTTGATTTCAACACAAGCTAGATTTTTTAGTTTATAGTCAGCTTTTCTGTATACCGATGGAACTTAGCTTAGGCTCTAGGCAATATAACTGTTTGTAAGGTACTGATCACAAGTTCACAATGTTGAACACCTATGTTTTTAAAACATTATTAGAAGAATGAAACATACAACTTCTCTGAGAGAAAGCAAAGACTGGAGATGCATATACCTAAATGGGTGAAAGATAGGGAAGTAGGAGGGAAGTTCTGAATATTGATTTTTGTGCGAGCTAAAAGATTGGCTTGTGATTGTATCAGGAAATATCTATTCCAATCGGTGGATTTAAACCTTCAGCACATGTGCAGAAGTTGGTACTAAAAGTGTCGATAATGCATATATTATATTTGGGTATCAAGAACTTTGTTTTGCTTGAAAAACTTTTCCCCCATTCTGACTGGTGACTAGGCTAGCCTCGGTATCCCTGTAAGCTAGACTGGAAACCAGCAACAGAGCACATCAATAGCCAATATGTAACGTAATGTTGTGGTTGTTTGAAAATAATGATGTTTTTGTCCAAAAGCTCTGATTTGTATGCAGTTACTAATTAAAATCTCTTGTTTATTTAACTTCAGATCTTGCCAAACAAATTCGAAGAGCTAACTATCCCAATGGCTTAGCTCTGTTGCGTGGATTCTTCTTCTGGTTGCAGGTAACTTTTTGCCCTTTCTTTCTTTGATGATCTGATCATCTCTCCTGGTTTTCTACCTGGTGTTTCCACTCATTTTTAGGTTTCTATTGACAATTTGGGGGAATTTAGTGTCTGTTCACTTCTGTAACACACATATTTCCACCTTTTGTTGATCACATGACCCTGTAAGTTCCTTGCAGAGTGAACTTCTAGCTTGTGACGTTGTGACACTTGCAGAAATTGCTCACAGTTTCAGTTTTATATCACACTCATGTAGACTCAACAGAGAGGATAATTTTTTGTCGACGTAGATAGTTGATCTTACCTTGCAGCTCAATATAACTCAGCTAAAAGTTAGATTGGACCCGATATGAGTACTAATAAAATCAGTTTGTTTGCAGCATTAGTGCATAGTGGCATGCCTTTGCATCCTACAGCTACAAGGCTATCAGTATAAGTAGCATGATAAATTTCTGCAAATTTGAATAATTACTTTTTTTTTGCAGAATAATGCGCATGAAGATCAATTTATGCCATGGATAGCTGATTCTAAATATTGTAATGTTGTTCCTCTAAAGGACTCAGATAACACACACTAACCAGCAATATCCTTGGTTTGTTATGTACGGGAGATAACTCTTGTAAGTGTGAGCAAGTGCTCTGGACAAAGCATATCGGTGGTTTGTATATATATGTGTTCTCAGTTGTGGAATAATCCGGCGCATGCCGTGTTTTGGGATAGCAAAATATACAGACCATTGAGCTTTTGAATTGGAAAAATCGTTCTGTACTGAATTATACACATTCTATTGTACATCTGGGATCTGGCTGCTGTTGAATTTGACCCGGGGTTTACCCATGCTGAAATTGAGGACTCTGGACCTCATGTTGTACTTGATCTCCCCATCGTAAAGCAGTTTTCGGATGTAGTGCTCAAGATCTGATCCAATCAGACGAAGTGTATACTCTGATAGGGGAGCTCCCTGCATATCATTGTAAATTAAATTCGGTTAGTCCTACTACCACAGTATTAGTTCAACACAACAGAGGAGTGTATGGATCTACGCCTCAGCTATACTCTACGTTTCTTTCCTTTATGCTATTGACTCTGACGTATGAATTTCATGGTACAGTTCTCTCGTAGCTACTTGCATGGTGTGCAAAGTGGTCAGATGTTGCATCACCTCATAGTGATCAACCAGTTCCTGGAAGTTGTCATACACCTTCTGGCACGTCTCGTCGGTCCAGACGAACTCGTCGGTCGGGTCGAGCATGAGGGTGAGCTTGTCCATCTGTGTCTGGTCGAAGGCATGTGTGACGGGGTCGATGTACGCGGCGTATATCCGTATGTGGCGCGTGGTGCAGCTCAGCCACTGGCCCCCGTACTCCCTGCTCAGGTTCTTGCTCTCGGCCAATGGCTGCCGCGGCAGCGACTGTGCCGACTTCTTCTGCTCCTGCGCCGGAGACGGCGGTGGTTGCTCCTGCTGCGGCGGGATGTTGGTTTCAGTTTGTTCTTGCACCTGTTCTTGCTGCTGCTGCTGCTGGGCTCGTATTGGACGTAACTTGGTGGTTCTTGCCGTTTTCGTCTTTGGAAACCGGCTTTGGAGGGAGAATTTGGCTGGGGAGAGGAACGAGGCTGCCGTTGCCATGACTTGGTGTGTGTGCTGGAGAGTTCGGGAGCTCTGTTTTTTTGCTTGGACGGTTCTCTTCTCTGGTGGTTGATGGGGCCGTCTGTTGGAGCCACAAGCGTACCGTGTGAGCGGGTGGATAAGTGCTCAAAACGAATGGGTTGGCTCAACTATTTGTGAAGCGTGAGGCAGGCAAACTTCTGAAGCGGGTAACTGGGCTTAGTGGGCCTGCCGGGCGGTCATGCAGCTAAAAACAGAGTATTTCATTTCAGTTTATCTTTTCCTTTGTGAGATGAATACCCTTTTCAATATACTACCTACGGTTCCGGGCTACATTAACTAAATAGAAACATATTAATTCTCTGCCTGAAATAGCAGTTCAGACCATAGATATATGTAGGCATCAGGCATTACAATATCGTGCACAAATTTTCGTGGCACACGAATATTGGGAGTTTGGAACAATATGACAGTTGTAAGGGCTGTATATGTACATGCTTTTTTAAACATCATCTGAGCCAACGGTGATACCCCACATGCGTGTAGTTAAACTGTTAAGGAAGTAACCCTCTTTTTTGAGCAAGGCAAAAAAGCTGGAGATACGCCTACAGCTTATAGTTTTCTTTGTAATGGTCGCTTCATATAGAAGCCAAAGCAAAAGATCAAAAGTGGCTTGTGCGCCTTTAGCTTTCGCAGGAAACTCTCTTTTCAACCCTGCCGCAAATATAAACAACTTGTACGAATATTAAACACTCTTAGGCTCTGGCTACAAATGCACAAACTACAGTGCAAGGTGAAACGGCAGTTTTATGAGCTAGCCATGTTAACATGCACCGTCAGCTCTCGGACGGGTAGCAGCTAGCACTAGCAGCAAGCAGGTGTGTCACATTCAGGAAACTTCTCACGGCTACAGATCTGAATCATATGACCATTTGGATTGTGGAATAACAGCATCCACCTCTTGCTTTCAAATGTAGCATATCAGGACCATCTAATCATATGTATTCTATTTTTTCACCATGCTCAATCCAAAATATTGATTTTATTAGATGACCTGTACATAGATGCAATTTATATTACACTGTAGTAGATCAACCATATCTATAACTCAAAACTTAAATCTATAATTTATAAAAAGTAAATTGTACTGTGCGTTTGTTTCACTTAAGTTCATAAATTTTGAATTTAGCTTGGTAGGTCACTAATCTTGCTAGATTGTTTTATTTAGATCTATTTATCAGTTAAATTAACAGAATATTATGTAATTTTGTGACATATCATTTATAAGTTGACGTGACATGCCACTCTAGCATAGTATTATATCACACTCTAATATGGTATTATGTCGTGTAGCATTCTACATCAGTTTTTTTGATGATAATGATTATATTACATGTTAAAATAGAGACTGACAATATAACACTATTTTAATTTAATGTTTTGATTTAGTATAAAAGAGATGATACAGTTCAAGAGTAAAAAATAAGTTGTGCTAAAATGCAAATTTGCATTTAAATTCAACATTTAACAAATGTAATGACAAATTTGATCAATACAAGCAAATTTAGGGATCAAATTGACTAACGAAGACAAATTTAAGATCTGCCAAACTAAATTTTAAATTTAGAATATAAATGATATAACTGCATAAGTTTAAAGACACAAAACACAATTTATAAATATTAAGATATCAACACCAATCTACACTAAAATAAGTGTATGTCTGACCGGTCATTATAAAACAACTAGGCCCGTTTATATACGAATGCATGAAAGAAACATCACATGATAAGTATCTTGGCATGGAAATCGACCATGCCAGTTGCCACAAGCCACCAAAGTCTTGCAAGAAACAAGCGCGAGTCACGGAAGAACACTCGTCGACCTGTTGCAACACTGGATCTGTCGTTGGACTTCAATTGGAGTCCCTTAAAATACAAATATTGATCTTCCAAACCTATTGTATATGGTCGAGTTAATTACTAATAATCGGATAAGAAAAATTTTGAAAGAAGCGGTCATCACAAATTGTTAATTGATTTGGATGCAAAGAAATTAATTTATCTTCGACGAAATTTTACCCAATAAATTTAGATGAATTAGAGAATTATGTTCAAACCTTCTTGATATTAGATCGGAATGAAATCTCCTGTAGAGAGTGCTCTTTTTGTTTGATTGGTTTTTTTGTAATTTTCTTTTTTTTTCTATTGTACAATTATTTCTAGTATTAATATTTTTTCAATAAGATTCTCCCTACTTTTTTGTAAAAAAAAAATACACTGGATCTTAGCCAGAAATGGTGGCTTATAAGCGCCGGGTTCTCCAGCAAAAAAATTAAAGTCAACGCTTGACTGCTTCTTTAATGCCTTTGATATGATTAAGTTTATATTTTTTATGGCCTCTAAGAGGAGCCAATGGTACCTATTGGATGTCGGTTAGTTGATCAAGGAAAAAATTATTTTGGGTGTCTGCTCAAATTTAATTTTAGTTTATAGATTTATAAATAAAATTTGTGATCATAAATCTACTTTATTTCAAGATTTATTTTGTAAGAATAAATTATTTAAAGTAGAAATTCTTAAATAATTTGAAATTGATAGAAGATAATTTATCATGTTTATAAATTATAACCATAATAAATCAATTTATTTCATAAACTTAAATTCGATCAAATAAACCATCACAAATGACATATATTTAATGCCTATTTGATTGATTGCCATGATTTATTTAAATGAAGTGTGGCATGAAGCGCTGTTGATTATTGATAACAAAAAAATCAAACATCTTTTTCTTCCTTTTACGTATGTCAAAAATCAAACCAATAATGCATACCTAGTCCTCAAAAAGAAGAGTAGGTAGTAGATGATGCGGAAGAGAGCGAACAAGGAAGAAGAACGTACTTGATTTTTGCTCATCACACGGTGGACAAACCACTTTGATTAGAGTTGAAGGTAAGCATGCACTCAACATACGTGGCGTTTCCTCTTTTACTAGTGGCTTTCGATGTTCCTAGACCGAGTAAAATTACATTTTTAATTCTGACAACTGGCAAATGAAATGCATATTGAACTACTGCGTGATCTGACTTCGGTACATTTCACAAGTTTGGTGCAGCAACATTTGAACGTCTTGGACGCAGAAAATTACAGCCGACCAATATGTTACGATTTACAGCTGCCAAAATTGATTTGAGCATATGTGCTAATGTAGTGTGTTATTAATCAATTGAAAGAAGAAAATATAAGATAAATATATGTTATTAATTTGTTGAAATGGTCATAAATCATTATATTATTGATTTTTTTAAAGACACATCATTAAAAAAAACTCACAAAAAATTATCTGATTTTGATAATAACGTCACCATTTTACTCTATTTTAAAATAGAGGATTAGAGTAAACTTGATAGTAAAGTGGAGAGATCAAAAAATATATTTATCCATGTTGGAATGGACTGATTTTTACATGATAGAAGCATATATCCAAGAGGTTTTGAAGTCATTGTGAGGCAATACTGGACCAGTGGTTCATCAAAAGAATTCTTGTCACATGGTTTCTGGCAAAGTACGGTCACTGGACCCGACCCAAAGAATCGTAGTAGTTGATCCGCAGGAATTACATTACAGCACTCTTGCTTCTCAATTTGTACCGTTGTCTCTTCCAAAATTGCTCCCTAGTCCTCTGTAAGCTCACCATCTGGTTTAATTAATTAACTAACTACAGCAATGTTTAACTCTATGCTTTGTGTTGGGAAGTAGTCGTGCACGACGGCAGGAAGAGATGCCATTTTTAACGCTAGGAAACTGGAAAAGGTCTTCTGCTCGGAAGCGTTTGTCTTTTCACACGTCGACGTGCATGGTACAGGCCACGAGTAGTACCCACACAAGCCGCGCACCTGCTGCTTCTTCCCTCTGATTAAACTAAGCCGCAGGCAGTTAACTCCAAGGAGTCAAAAACACGGGACTCTCGTCCGCCTGACGCATGCTTCGGGTGAAAAAAATTAATGAGACAGAATCGGTGTCGCAAGATCTGGATGTTTCCCCCGTCTCTCATTTGACAGGCAAAAAAAAAAAAAAAAAAAAAAAGACAAATGTGGAGATCCATAAACGAAATTTCGTAGAATAAATTGGAAACTTGCGAGTTTTTATTATGAGTTTCTCACCACTGTTTTCCTTGAATTGTATAATTGTTATTGAAAATTTTTAAACATTTTATCTTGCGGATTAAAAAAAATCTACAACTTAAAATTCGTCAATCCTACTTCAATTATATAAAAAAAAGTAGAAAAGACTTGTTGGTTAAATAATTTGAGTTGGGATGGTTATTTATTGCAAATAATTTCTTTATAATTGAGGGACTGTCTGGTTTAAAAAATTCTCATAAAAATTTTAAAGAAAACTTTATATTTAGTGAGGGTAAATGTTTGGTTTCTTTTAAAAATTTTTAAAAAATTCTCCGATCTAATGCTGAAGTTTATAACTTAATTGCACTTTATTAAAACACAGCTTTACACGACCCAGTAACTACCATCGATAGGGTCTTAGGGGGACAAACACGAAGATATCACATCATTGTTCTTGCCAAGTGACAAATTAATCTGTCTGTCCATTGCTCTTGTCACTTTCTGCAATGATCTTGTTGAACACAGTTGTTACAATCTATGGACATAATTCCTTTGGTCATCTTTTTTTTTTCCTCTTGATTTATATATATTGTTAAGCCGCCAAAAACGAAATGCTCACAAACCCAAAACGAACATAAGATATGATGTTTCTTTTTTAAAGAAACAAAAGTTAGCTAAATAATTGGAGTCAACTGTTTCAAAAAAAAATATAACTAATATTGACAGATAGTTAATACATAAAGATCCAATTATAAAGCCAAAGAAGGGAAAAATTAACGAAAGAGAAAGAGCATTTATATAGAGTAATTCAACTAATGAGTAAGAATCAAGTCACAAATTAAAGAACCCCACAATTAGTTACTCCATTTGCTTTACCACTAAGGTATTGTTACTGTCAATCACATCCAAATGAATCTTCATGCTTTTTATGCCCCGTGCTATCCTCTGTCTATTTTCTAATAGGATCGTGCTAGCACAAAAAGTTAAATTATATGATCTACCAATCTGGTTCATGAAGGTTCATTTTATAGTGCAAAAAAGTGAAAAAAGGGTAGGGTAGAGATCATATATATTGATGTGTTGGGGGGTGCATTGCATAGTGTATTTTTCTCAAAAAAAATGAGGGTGTCCCCGGAAATACACGTAAAACGCGAGGGCCAGCATGCAAAACAGCCACCAAGAAATGGCAATAGAAAAATCGCGTGGGAAAGAGGAATCAACGGCCTCTCTCTTCGTGTGGGCAAAAGGAAAAAACGAGCAAAAGGGAAGGGGAGCGAAAAAAAGAAAGCCACCGTCCCTGCACACTCCCCCCCCAAAAACGACCAGATCGTGGAGCCGAGGTGTGCTGCCACAGAGAACTTCCCCACTTTCCACCCTCCCCAACCTCCCAAGCCTCCCTTGCAAGTTCCCACCATGGATGCCTCCAAGCTCAGCCCCTGCGCCTTGGACGCAGGGCCTTGTACCCCTCTCAGCACCGCGCATCTCTGTCAAGTCTTGGTAATTATTCGTCTCTGCTTGCCTTCTTGTCGTTGTTACTTGAGCATTACAGGTTACTAGGAAAAAAACTGTTGTTTCTTGGTTGTTGCTTGTTAGTGATGTGATGTTTGTGATGCAGTGATGGGTTGCAGGTTAATTGTAGACTTGTAGACAGCTTGTGATGTGATCTTGGTGCTGTTTTGCCGTCGGTGGATGGAGTCGTATACATGGCTCTATAGTAAGACGGTCAACATTGCAATTAGTAGCTCCTCGGTAGCCCTAGATTTGGCCTATTTGGCCTAATTAGTGTGTTTCTCCTGTAGTAGATGACACCCTAACCACCACCCTGATCTGCATCATTAGGGTCCACAAAACATGCTTGGCTTGGCCTCCACCTACTAGAGCAACTCCTCAACAGCCTTCCTCCCCGCCCAAATCACAACTATTGGACAGTTTCTTCATTCGCTTTTGCTTTCGTTGATTTGTTTGTCTTGGTTTTTGTACCTTTTTGTGGCTTATAATGGTGTGATCTTGGCAGATGGTATAGGAGCAGGGAAGAGGGGAGAGGGGGAGAGTGAGGGAGGAGAGAGATGGGGGCGATTGGTGGCGATGAATTGATGCAATGGGACAAGGTGGATGGACCTGAGGTAGTCAATGTCGGCGGAGGTGGTGTTGGGAAGTTGGAGAAGATACTGGTATCGGTGAGGCTGAGGCCGCTGAGCGAGAAGGAGATTGCAAGAGGGGACCCGGCAGAGTGGGAGTGCATCAATGACACTACCGTCATCTTCCGGAGCACCTTCCCTGACCGTCCCACAGCGCCAACTGCATACTCATTTGGTCAGTGCATCATAGGCGAGCACTTTTGATTCTACATCAATGCTGTTCATATTTATGTCTTCTTTCTGTACGTAATTATGTATAATTTATTAATTTTGTTCTGGTAGTTTTCTGGAATTTGGTCGTCTGATCAGTATTTCATTTTTTTTAAAAAATAATATTCAAATTGTATATATCCTTTGACATTGCAGGAAATTTCTTTTGATTGCATTTGGTTTCAGATCCTTAGCATTATATTATTATTATTTTTTATCACTCTATATACCATTATTTGCTACTGTTGTTTGATGCACCTTTGACATTGTTGATTACCGTCTATGGTTTGGGATGAACTTGGAAGGACTCTTTAGTGTAGTAAGATAGTTTTGCAACTATTATATCTCATAAAGAAGCTTTCCTGAAATCCAAAATGGTTAATATTTTCTTTTTCAAATTGACTTGGAGAATATTATTGTATTGAACAAGGTGCATCTTACTTGAATATAGGTAGTCAGTGGAACTTTAGTTTGCTCCCTTCGCAAGTATGCTCTACAAAGTTTTCTTGCTTTCCAGTTGTGTATGACTTTTGTGACAACTCTATTCTAATTGCAGATAGGGTATTCCGCTCTGATTGTGGAACCAAAGAAGTGTACGAGGAAGGGGCTAAGGAGGTTGCCCTCTCAGTAGTTAGTGGCATTAACTGTTAAGTGCAAACCTACTAGTTGGCTTTATCTAGTTTGTTTGAACCAAAACATTCCATGAACTCAACGACAAAATGTCCTTATTTTCCTGTAACAGCAAGTATTTTTGCATATGGACAAACAAGTAGTGGCAAGACATACACTATGACTGGAATAACAGAATATACAGTAGCAGATATATACGATTACATTGACAAGGTAATCAAATTGCCATCCTTCCTCAGGTTTTATGGTTGAAATTTTGATCCTAGTTATAATAAAGCCCTGAAGTGGTCTTTACTTGGAACTTCCAGCTAATAAGTACTTCTTTTTCAGCATGAAGAGAGAGCATTTGTGTTGAAATTCTCGGCAATTGAAATATATAATGAAGTTGTAAGGGACCTTCTGAGTGCCGAAAACACTCCTCTTAGACTTTGGGATGATGCAGAGGTTAAAACAATTTGTTCTTAGCTCTTTTTTCTGCTGTACCTCTGCATTGTTAATGATTTAGTGCTGTTCTGCAGAGAGGGACCTACGTGGAGAACCTTACAGAGGTGATATTGAGGGACTGGAACCATCTCAAGGAACTTATTTCTCTGTGTGAAGGTGGAATGTTATTATTTGTGGTAGCTTAGTTTCTAAATGGTGATTATTGTCATCTTATTTGTGTATCATGTGCTTGTAACAGCTCAAAGAAGGACTGGGGAAACCTACTTAAATGAAAACAGCTCCAGATCACATCAAATACTTAAATTGGTTTGCCCTCTACTTGGATGCATGTAGCAAAAGAATTCATGTAGTAGATATGTGTAAATTTGATGGTGCATAGGTTCATTATTTCCCACTTGTTCATCAATTCTGTCAGACTATCGAAAGTTCTGCTCGTGAGTTCTTGGGTAAGGACAAGTCAACAACGCTCGTGGCTAGTGTGGTAAGAAGAAAGTCTAATGATTTGGCCATAATGAGCGTTCTTGACATGAAGAGGGGAATTTCTAAGCACCATGTGTTGTCCAATGCAGAACTTTGTTGATCTGGCAGGAAGTGAACGTGCATCTCAGGCATTGTCAGCTGGTGCTAGGCTGAAGGAAGGTTGTCATATTAATAGAAGTTTGCTTACCCTGGGAACTGTCATTCGGAAGCTAAGGTTGTATTCTTAACTCTGTATTTTGCATGGTGTTGATCTCAAATTTAGTTCAGCCTCCTTATAGGATAAATATCTTGTTTATTTTTGAGAGCATAATTGTTCTAGCATTCATTTAATTGATTTATATATTTTTATTTATGCAGCAAGGGGAGAAATGGGCACATACCATACCGAGATTCGAAGCTCACACGTATATTACAACCATCTTTGGGAGGTAATGCAAGAACTGCAATTATTTGTACACTGAGCCCAGCCCGAAGCCATATCGAGCAATCGAGAAATACCCTGTTGTTTGCAAGCTGCGCAAAGGAAGTAGTTACAAATGCCCAGGTTAATGTAGTCATGTCTGATAAAGCACTAGTTAAGCATTTGCAAAGAGAACTTGCTAGGTTGGAGAGTGAATTGCGATATCCAGCTTCCTCTTCCAGTCTTGAAGCATTAGTGAAGGAAAAAGATAACCAAATTAGGAAGGTAAACTGCTATTTCTGATCTTTATGCATATACCTCCTTACTCTTTGTTTAGATGCTAAGCATTTAACAGTCATAGTAAACAGTCATTTCTGTGCATTCTGCATACATCTTATAAATGCTTTTGCTAGTTGTCAGCTTTGTTATGTCCAGCTCCAGTTTTGTCTACTGCCGAAAACACTCCCATTGTCTTGAAATTGTACAGATTTTTCATGTCTTCTTTGCAGATGGAGAAAGAAATAAAGGAACTGAAGTTACAACGTGATCTGGCTCAATCTAGGCTGCAGGACTTGCTCAAGGTTGTTGGTGATAATCATGTCCCGAAGCACCTGGTACATGTTCTTCCTTAACTTCCCAGTTAATTAATCTCCATTTATTTTAGCTACAGAAAATTATTTATTCTCTCTATGTATTTAGGTCTCCACAAGGGACTTTACCTTTAATGTGCCTCAGTCATGTGAGGATGAGCAATCAACAACCGAGTCATCTGAAATTATTGGCAATGCCCAAAATTTTAGATTTCAAGGACTTCGTACAGCACAAAGGGATCATAGGTTTCAGCAGTCTGAAAATAACACTCAGCTCGCTACCCCTTCTAGGTATTCAGTCAGCAGCCCTCCATTCAGTGGGATGCCCCCAAGTAAAATCAGAGATGATATCTCTCAGATCTCTAATGAAGACTCAGAGGATCTTTGCAAGGAAGTACGGTGTATAGAGACCAATGAAACAGAAGGAAATGGAGGTTTGGATTTGTCAGCTGCAGGCAGCAATAGTCTGCAAGATTCAAATGTGGGTTCTGGCATGAATGGAAATATTGATTCAAATCCATCAGGGAATTCAAGATCCCTTGGTGTAACTCCTGTTACCTTGGAAGAACATTTGGAGAACGTCAGAAAACCTTTTGCCACTCTTGTCAAAGATCTAGGATCTTCAACACATAACTCATCAAGCTCTAGAGTAATTGGTAGAAGCAGGAGCTGCAGATCCCTGATGGGTTCTACCTTGTTTGAAGGTTTAGACAAGGATGATTGCACCCCACCAAGCAGAACTTTTGTGGACTTCCCAGGGAGACCTGAAGGGTTTCAGAGAAGGGGATGTGCATTAAACTATGAAGCAGAGAGTGAAACACTATCAAGGGCAGGATCAATGCTTTCTGAAATTACTACTTCGAGGGATGCACTCAAGACAAATAGTTCTGTTGCAGGTGATGCAGAATTTTCTGGCATAGGTGAATTTGTTGCTGAACTGAAAGAAATGGCTCAGGTTCAGTATCAAAAACAACTTGGTGGTCAGGTATGGCTTTATCTAAATATCTTGGTGGTCAGGTTAAGTAATTATGCTCCTGATCCTGCAGCTCATTTCATTATTTCAACATCTAGAAATACATAATTATGGTGCTACAATTTTATTAGTAGCAAGGTGGATGTTAACTATGAACTTTAAACACACCCTGTTCTGTTCTCCCTTCCTGTTGAGATCATTATCATCCAAAGTTCGAAGCAGATTTCAGGACACATTTCATTAGCAAAACAGACCTGAATTATTGATTATTCTCTAACTTGTAGTATACATAAAATGATATGCAAACCTAGTAATTTGAGTTTATACTGCATTAGGTGATGTAATGTATTAAATTTAAATGACTATTTTGTTTTAAGGGAAACTGGGTGTGGATAAGAATGATAGGAACTGACAATTAGTCTATTGAATTTTCCTCCCCATCACTTTCCCAGTGTTGGAAATAATAAATTTTCAGCGTGTTCATTGTTCATGTTTTTGAAATGAATGTCAGAGTGGCAACGAAGAATTTGGAGAAGGAACCATAAGGAGCGTAGGACTGGATCCGATTGTAGATCCCTTGCAATCACCTTCTCGTTGGCCATTGGAATTCGAGAAGAAACAGCAAGGGATTATTGAGCTTTGGCAATCATGCAATGTTTCATTGGTCCATAGGACTTACTTTTTCTTGCTATTCAAGGGAGATCCAGCTGACTCAATTTACATGGAAGTGGAGCTTAGAAGGCTATCATTCCTTAAAGATACTTACTCTCAGGGAAGCACTGAGAGCAAAGTAGTAGCAGGTGGCCTGAATACTTCTCTAGTTGCAAGGTAAGTCACATTAACCAAATTTTCATAACTTTGCTGCGATACACCATCACCTGAATATCTCTTTTATCAAATGACTATGCAGTGCCAAGAAGTTACAACGCGAAAGGGAGATGCTCTGCAGACAGATGCAGAAGCGGCTGTCATTAGAGGAAAGAGAGAGCATGTACACCAAGTGGGGAGTTGCATTGGGCTCCAAGAGAAGACGACTACAGGTTGCTCGTCGCCTTTGGACCGAAACCAAAGACCTCGAGCATGTGAGGGAGAGTGCATCCCTTGTTGCCAGGTTGATTGGACTGCTAGAGCCAGGACAGGCCCTCAGGGAGATGTTTGGATTAAGCTTCGCACCGCAGCAGTCCACTCGGAGGTCCTACAACAGCTGGAGATATGGGCGTTCTTCCCTGAATTGATTGGATCCAACAAGATGCAACTGTCCAAAAGATGTTTCCTTTTTTCCTTTTTTGGTTGTCACCAGCGTATTGTCGGCAATAGAATTCTAGGAATATTTATAGGCCATTAATGTATGCTTGTATTATTGGTGATGGTCGATAGACGGGACTGAACGAAACATTAAATCATGGATCTTACACTAACACACACCCTCTGAGTGGTGTTTGCTTCAAAATTATTATCGCAATCGTAGTATGTTTTAGAATGCATTAGAATCAGAGGTAAAATAAATAAAAATAAAATATATTTGATTTAAATGAGTAGTGGAATGAGATAGAGATTGTTTTTAATACATCTATGTGAGACATATTTAAAAAATATATTAAAATTTATCTTGAATACATATATCGTGATTATAGAATAGTTTGATCAAAGTTGGTAACGTATTTCTGTTACGCGTAATTTGGAACAAAATTCATAAATCAAATACCACTTTTTAACCTTCTAAGTCTGTTAATGGTGTGCTTTCTCTTCTGAATTGGAAAATTGAATATATATGACACAGCTTTCAGGATTTCTATAAGTTGATACCAGTGTTTATATCTTGCCCCGAGGTTCCGAGTACTCAATTATGCACTGTAATGGGATAGGCTGCTACTAGAAAATACCATCACACATCCATCATTTTAATATCTCGAGATGAGAAAGCCCCTCGCCTCCTTTTCCACAGCGCGGCAGAAGCCCTTGGTCGAGCAGCGCAGGTAGATCACGACCGATCTTTCGTACACGTCCATATCCATGTCTGGCTTCAGGTCTAGCTCCAAGCAGACGCGGCTGTAGCCTTCCGCCGGCTCCGTTAACGTTCCACGTTCGGGCCCGGGTAGTCCGACCGTTACCGTGATTTCGTGGCTCGGCATCCGCTTCTCCTACTTCTTGAAGACGAGCGTCTTCCCCATGCGATCGACCGGCCGAAAACAAGAAAGCGCTACCTAGCTAGCTAGCTTAATTTTGAGTTGTAATTTTCATGCTACACATCCACACTTTATGCATGTCATTCATTATGTTAACACATATGTGATCATTGATGGGTCTAGTTAGGTTACCTTGTATTGAAGGCCACTTTGATCTTATGTTAATATAGTTGATGAACAGGATTGTTCAAATATATTTTCAGTATATATTGTGATATGTAATTATTTATGTTGTCTAAGTAGGATATTGTTAAATAAAATTATCTATATCATGTGAGTTTACACGTCATACTACATATTATGATTATCATAAAGTTGATCTAAATATAAAATGATCAAATAAAACTGTGGTATTAGATTTAAGCATCTAATAATAATTAAATGTGGGGCGATATTATATGTGTAGAGAGTCAAGAGTAATTTTTATTTTATTGATGGGCTAAATGTGAATATGTCAATAAAAAATCTATAAATATAGGTCAAACCCTAATGTGGGAATACCGATACAATCTATATTCTATCAAATGTAGGAGAAAAAAGTGTATGTCTATTGTTTTGAAAGTCCAAACCATTAAAAGATGGGTCTACCAATATAAATTAGTCTAGAAAATTTATCAATATAAATCGGATCTACGACCATCCATGATGACTTTAGATATACTTCCGCACTTAAATTAATATATAGTTCTTTATGTTCTAATTTTTCACAATATGAAATCAAGTGTTTAGATCTACAGTGTTCGAACAATCTAAATAAAGCTGCAATTAACAACAGTTTTTTTTTAATTAAATTTCGTCCAGTCTCCAACTACACACAAAAGATTACATGTTTCCCAATTCGGAAATGACCCATAGACAAAAGCAGTAAAAAAAAAGCCCTTATAAACTTGATGTCAAAAAAATCATAACTAGTTCCATCTCATATAAGACGAAGGCCGGGGCAGCGGGCGCTCGGTTCCCCTAAATGGCTCTTGGCTTTCCCCAGAATGTATTCGAACTCCGCGACCATGCAGGGCAGGTACATCAAGGCCGAAAGATCCACCGCGTCCTCCTCGATAGCCTGCCGGATCAGCGACGAGAAGTGGGCACTGTTGAAGTACTCCAGCCGCACGTCGAACTCACGCATTTCGGGCCCGATCCGTCTCGTGATGAACCCAGGCCGCCTCCTCCTGGCATCCGGTCAGCGATGCTCCTTCTCTTGCTGCGGCTTCTGCTTCTTGAAGAAAGCGCGTGCTAGCTAGCTTAATTTGGAGTTGCACGTATGAAACTCGCCTTGTTAGGCATGAAGTTATGCAAGTGTGCGTATATATAGGCGCATGCATGGACCTATGAGCCACATCCTAACCAACGTGATAGAATCCGATAGAGCAATGCTTCACATGCTAACAACTTCTTATAAATTTTTTATAAAATATAAATGAACAGCACAAATCAGAGATAGATGGACATAGATTGAGGATAGTTACAGAATTGACAAAAAAAATCTTAATGTGTGGATAAATATTTTAAAAAAGTTTTGAAGTACATGGAATCTTTGTGAATCCCGTATCAACCGCCCCATTTTTGCATATGTATTTGTACGTACTACGTAGCCTTAATGACCCTTTTTTTTTCTGCATCAAGTAATAAGCATCGGACCAGATTAGGGGTAAAAATGAATTGAATTTAAACATGTTAGTTCTGATTTAATTTGGTTTCATTGTCTAACAAATCAAAGCGGCCCAACTTAATTGATAAATGTTATGAATTGGAAAAAAGATTTGACTTGACTTGTTAAGACAAATCAAGTTGAACTTGAGTTGTTTGTGAGCCAGTAAATTACAATAATTACAAATAGTAATTTGATAGGAGTGACATGTCTGTTAGCAATCGAGATAAAACAAAGACAAGTGAGGATGTAATTGGGAAACGGCATGGTTAATAGTGGTGGGTAGGTGATTTAGTGTTTTGATGGGTCTAGTAGTATGGTTTGAATAATAGTATAATTAACTATGAAATGATCATGTATTTTATTGCAAAAGTATTCAAATAAGTTGAACTCAAATATACTAGTTTTGGTTCCACTTGACCCGATTCATTATCCTCTTTGAGCCGAGTGTGATGCACGTCAAAACTATTGGTCTAACCCCAGCACGATGTACGTCCAGAACTGCCTCAAAGTGCTACCACAACATGGCATCCACAAACACATATAGTGTGGATAGAACCAAGCTAACACCAAATAAAGCAATCTGCATGGGACGTACTCTTCGCTCTCACACACCTCTACTACCCCAAACCAAAATAGGAGCCATGACACCTCAGAGCAACCACACCACCACCTCGTCCCTCTCTCCCCCAAGACCGACACACCCCACCTCAGCCCCCGACACGTGGGGCCCGTACGCAAGCTCAAGGAGCTTCTTCTCCAACATGCTCACCATCCTCGTCATCCTCGTCTGCATCTCCATCCTTGCCTTCTCCCTCCACGCCGTCGCTCGCCTCCTCCGCCGCCGCCTCTCCGCTCGCCGCGCGGCGCGTCCACTTCCCAAGCCTCCGTCCGACGTGGCCGCCAATGCCGTGGCTGTCACCGTGTGCTCTGCCGGCGTCTGGGCCGAGGCGGAGTGCTCCATCTGCCTGTCCGAGTTCGCGGACGGCGAGCGCGTCCGCGTGCTCCCGGCCTGCGGCCACGGCTTCCACGCCTCCTGCGTCGATGGCTGGCTAGCCGCGAGCGCCTCCTGCCCCACCTGCCGCGCCCCAGCCCAGCCGTCACTGCCGGAGGAGCCGTAGTTGGTTTCCTCTGCCTTTGGCGTTGATGACTGTAGTACTTGATGCACTTACGGACAAGAAGTGAAAAGAACAACATTTTGTAGGCATCCCATTGCGATGATTAAAAGTTTGACTGGATTATGAGCTATGTCAATGGAAATATTAGTCTTCGTATGAATTTTCATTTTTTTGCAAGTTAAACGTATTCTTGTTAGACATTAGTTTATGCATACATTACCCTATTTAATTATGGCTGGCTTGTTATGTGTGTGGTTTCAATTAGGTTTAAAGCTTCCAAATTTTTTTTACAACGAACAGGAACAGGCTAATTCAGCATGACAAACTAAATTAATTACCGCTGGAATGTCACTGGGCGAGAAAAAAAATCCAGGATTCTGAACTCCAAAGCAGCATCTAATAATACATCGATGCAGTCACGTCGTTGGGCAGTACAACGTTATGCAACTTCGGATTCCAATTGTGGGAAAAGAGAAAGGGAGAGAATGGAGGAGCAGCTTTACGACTAATTCTATATGGTTGGTTGGGTCTTGGTGAGGCAGGAATCGTGGGCTTTTGGCGCTGCCGCAGTGGAGTCAGTCTGACAGTGGTCTCCTGGTCGGCCTCGGGAGCAGAGCTTATGTTTGGTAGCGAAACTGCATGCATTTCTGGAAACGTACCGGGCATGTCTGATACGCTGTGGTGCTCATGTTGGTATCTCCGTGTCTGGTTCCGAATGTTCAGGTTGTACGAAAGCTAACGAACACTATGGCCAATCTCTTATCCCATCTTTTTTTTTTTGTGCACGTTGAAAACTACTAGACAGGTCACAGAACAATAGTGCCAACTGGGCTCTCACACTGAGGATTTTGGGTGTGGTTGATTGATGAGCTGAAGTAAACCCAATAAAAATTGATGGGTTACAATAATTTGATTATTGTTAAGTCAAACGATCTAATAATGATTTGATTATATTCGTGTTGAACAACTAAAATATATAACTCAATTTAAATATGTCAAATTTAATCAAATATGGATCTTAAACTTAATTTGATCATAAGATTATAGTACAATTATGATTGAATCCAAATAATCCTCCATACACAAACCTTATTATTGTACCTCATATTTAACTGTAACAAAGGTTTTTAAGACAACTTGGAATCACCAATTAAACGTACCTTCTTGGCTTACTTTTTGTGTTTGAAGGCTACGTACTTACATTTATGCATGTCACTATACTTCGAACAGAATACTTCATCTATTTCAAATTATCTTGTTTACATCAGCATATAATGAACAAGAAACACTGAAAAAAATCAGTGGGGCAGTACTTCATCTGGTGGTAGACCCACTGTGAGCCCATAATATTGTGTTCACGAATGTGTCAAGTATTTAGCAACAATGGGCTTCGAAAGAGAAGGTCTAAGCGTGGGGACTGGTCCTTCCAAAATAGAGGAGATATTATTTAGGTATTGTATGTATTTTCTCACATTGAATTAAACAACAATTGTCACAATTGATCTTTTGATAAAATTTAATATTTTTATGTGATTTGAAATTTTTTAGATATCTAAAATATTCAATCTAAACCATCTATCGTAAAATAGGTTAGGTAAAAATGTATGTAATACTTTTCATATAATAGCTCCACTATTTTAGAGGAGAGGAGGTAGTTCCTAAATGAGGCTGGGATCCATTAGCGGCTTAGAAACCTATCTATTCAGTTAAGAAACCTTTGTCTGGTATTATCTGCATGTAGCTCCAATTAACAGCACAGGTAAAATTCATCCAGTTTATATATATATAAAAGATAGAACCTAACTAGTGTTCCATCTCATATAAGATAGATTCTAAGTCCTAATTGGATCCTGCAAGATGATGGCCGAGGCAGCAGGCGCTCGGATCCCCTAAATCGCCCTTGGCTTTTCCCAGAACATATTCAAACTACGCGACCATGCAAGGCAGGTAGATCAAGCCTGAAAGATCCACCGCGTCGTCCTCGATGACCCGCCAGGTCAGCGACAAGAAGTGGTCGCTATTGAAGGGCTCTAGCCGCACATCGAACTCACACATTTCGGGGCCAACCTGTAACCTGATGTATCCGGCCCACCTCCTCTTGCCCCGGCTTCTGCTTCTGCTTCTTGAAAGAAGAGCATCTTGCCCATGCGATCGACGGGCTGAAAACAAGAAAGCGCGAGCTAGCTAGCTTAATTTTGAGTTGTACGTATGAAACTCGCCTTGTTAGGCTGGTTGCAACACACAGCTTCACTAGCTGCCGCTTAGCGGCCACGCAAGAAAGAGGAAGTCTTTCTTTTTTCCACGCGTGGCTTTAGCTACACCTACACTGCCTAGCTTGACACCGGTGCCGTTCTACTTGGGGTGAGCCACCACGTGAGTGCGGATGACGCAAGTGTCATACGGATGCGGGATTATGTGGACTGTCGGATGGAGCGACGCGGCACAATATCAACCGTTGGATTAACATGAGTAGAGAGTGTGGGCTCCGTACGAAAACACCTGAAGGTGGGGCCTACGCGTCAATGACACCGGTTTTTATTATTTCTGGAGTTTGAAACGGACCGTCGGATAAGATACATGGCCCAATCTTCCACGTTTAATTTTTTTAGGTGAAAAAAATGTTTAAACAGTTGTATTTTAATTAAAACTTGTTAAAAATTAGCAAGAAGTTAAGGAGAGTTGTAGAACGTCGATGAAAATTGTAGGAGATTGGGTTCATTAAGAAAAAAATCGTACAGTTGCAGGAAATTCATACACAAAATCAGAAAATTGGGTAACATTAAGAAAAAAAAGTAGAAAATTCATATAAAAATAAAAAAAAAATTAAGATATTGCTTTAGAAATTCAGAAAAAAAATTGGAAAATTAATAAATTATTTCAGAAAATTTCAAACAATTCAGAAAAAAATAATATTTGTATTTTTTAATAAGTTTTATTGATTTTGAATTAGAAGAAGTCGACCATTGGAGAATCTGACATTTGCAAAATATGATCGTTGGAGAATTTGAAAATTGTTAAAACTAGCTGTTGGATGGAGGACATGAATCCCATGAAATATGTATCTCTATTTGTCAACCTCCTCATTCTCACAATCACCCACAATGGATTCCAATCAATATGGTGGTTTCACATATCAGTCAAATGTGTGAACCTATCCCAATCTAGACCCCAACATGCCAAGTACTCAATATCCCTTTGATAGTTTTCTCCTTGGCACTCAATATTCTCAGAATCTTGGCTATTATGTACCACCTTTGTTTCCACCAAATATGTCAAATATCGGTAATCCACCCAGCTACCCCCCTTATTTTCTCCATCACAAAATTTCTCAAGTCCCCAACAAGTCCATACATTCCAGTCTTCATCTGTGTCAGATTCAGGTGCTCTCGTGTTTGGGAGAGTCCTGACACCACCCCCAGTTGTTGATATCCTCACAGTTAGTGGCAGTAGCGAAGATGAAGGTCGGCCCTCAAAGTGCAAGACCTGGTTAAATGCTGCTAATGTGCACTTAATAAGTGCATTGATGGAAATGCCAAAAAAGGGTGAGGAGTATTGAAGTAAGATCGCATATGTGTACAACTCGAATTGCCAAGCCTATCAACGAAGATCGGCCAACCACTTGAAGGACAATTGAGGAAAAACAAACAAGAAAGTGGTCTTGTTCAATGGTAATTGGTCTCATTTGAGGGTTATGTATACTAGTGGTCAGCCCGACGACCAGTTAATGGACAAAAGTCAGGAGATGTATTGTAGCAAATGCTGTTGCATCTAGGCCTTTATGCCTAAACTTAATTTTGATAATTAATCAAAACAAAGTATTTCAGACTAACTGTGCTTTTGAGATATTTGATACAGAGTTTTGTTGGAAAGATTTGCGAAAGATGTGTTGGATTTAGGTAGATCTTAGTATCTAGGTTTTGATGATTAATGATATTTTGGATAAATCCATGATGATTAAAGTTAATCTGAAGATATCAGATTTGATGATTAAATGACAATTTATATAAATCCTGATTTAGCACAAGTAAATTGAATTGATTATCGGTAAACCCTGAATTGGATGTTTTCCTCGATTGCGGGTTTGATATTGATGCATATGTAGAGGATGAGCTCGGTGGTTGCATCAAGCTTGTGCTAATTGATTGATCAAGATGTTATATGTTAAATCTTGAGGTTGATGACTTCAGTTGTGGATTTGATATCGATACACATGTTGAGGGAGAGCTCAGGATGATTAGTTATCCATGTTTGTGCAAAAGGTTGATGACTCCGTGTTCTGGATTTGATATCTCTATGTATGATTGAGAGAGAGCTCATGATATTAGTCATCCATATTGATTGATATCATAACTTGAGTAGTATGGATCGTGTGCGCATTTCTTGTATCATATATGGATCTATATGATTGTGAGATTCATCCATTACTCATTTGTTGTTCAATTGAAATTGGTTTTCTCATTTCACCGAAGAAAGAAATTGTTGAGTGAACTCCTGTGTGGAGTGATTTATCTGGTGGTGATTAATGACGAACTGCAAATGAGACTAACGTTTGCGCATTGAGTGTATATGTTCTAGTCTCAGAATGGTTGCAGGATGAAAACAAGCAAGGGCGTGAAGAGGATGAAAACGATATGAGGCATCCCGAGCAAGGTCAAGCTTAGCGAGGATGAGCTTTGCGAAGACAGGAGTCAAGCGGTCGAGCCTCGCGTGGCCAAGCTTAGCGGGATCGAGCTTTGCGATGATGAGCGTCGAGCGATCGAGCTTCACGAGGTCAAACTCCACCTAAGGTAAAATCCAAGATTAATGATTGTTTTCTTAGGGTTTTACCGGTCTCGGTGTTTGGAGACAGACCGGGTTGATAGGTTTCTTTTTACTAGTTTGACCGTACTATTAAGAGGGGTCGGAAACTAGTAGCTTGAATCTATCTTGTGCGGAAGCTCAGATGCATTCATATCATCTTGCACTAGTGTCTTGCATTGCTAGTGAGTCTAAGTGTAGTTCATGTGCATTAGATTAAATGTTTTGAAAACTGCACTTAGACGTGATCGCCAGCTGTTTAAATTGGTTCATTTATCTAGAGCTGGTCGTGGTCGTATTTGCATATTCTGATCGTATCAGTGTTGATACGTGGTCGTGGTCGTGTCGCTTGTTTGGCGGCTTTATGTCTAGAGTTTGGGCGTGATCGTAGGAGTTCGGACTGGTCGTACCAGTTTTCGGCTCGCTTGCGTACGCTTGACCAAACCCTATCGACCATCTGTTTTCGATCGGATGTCAAGACCTGTGTGGTCGTGGCCGTTGCTAAGTGACACAAATCACATCCACGAGAAAACGGCAAATCCGTATGTGCAAATACTTTAAAATTGCATTTGAGATGATTTTGGCTTGAATATTTTGACAGCAGGAAAGTTTCTGAGTTTTCTAGAAGTTTCTAGACCTTTCTAGGTCTTTCTTTTGTTGACAAAATTGTAGAGCTCTGAGTTATCTTTCTAACAAGCCAAAAATCTCCTCAATCGGATCTCCGGATCAAAAGTTATGCATGTTTTACTGTCAGTGTGCAGTGGCCGGACAAATGCATCCGTCCGGAGCTATTTGTCCGAAGTGGCCGGACTTTGTCCGAAATGGCCGGACATTGTCCGGCCTGTACAAATTTTTTGAGCCGAAAAATGAAACAGAGACAAATGCATCCGTCCGGGGCATTTGTCCGTTATGGGCGGACTTTGTCCGAAATGGCCGGACATTATCCGGCCTGTACAAGTTTTTTGAGCTGAGAGTTAACAGAGACATATCCATTTGTCCGGACGTTTTGTCCGGACAAATGGTATCCGTCCGACCTTCACAAATTTCGCCCAACGGTCACTGACACATTTGCAACGGCTGAAATTTTTGTACTGGCCGGACAGTGTCTGAAGTGGCCTGACAATGTCCGGCCTGTACAACTTTTGGCCCGGTTTCTTGCAAACGGCTAGTTTTTCATTGAGGCTATAAATACTTCGTGTTTGGCTTCTTTTTTGGGTGCTCAAAGAGTTCATTCTTCAGCTGAAAACCTAGCCAATTGATTTGCATTTGAGTTATTGCATTTAGAGGCTAGAATTGAGCCCAAATCTTGAGTAGATTTGAGAGAGAGCTTGAGGGAGATTTTGTGAGTGTTTAGTGCACTTCATCTCCATTAGATTGCTAGTGCTAGAGTGTTGAGCATCTCATTTGCATCATTGAGCTTCTAGCACTTGGTTGATTCAAGTGAAAGCGCATCCGACTTGTTACTCTTGGCGATCGCCTTCGCCTAGACGGTGCCGGAGGAGAGCCGAGATCTCTCCAATTGAAGTTTGTTGGAGAGGCCGGCAAAAGATTGTGAAAGGTGTGGTGCTCGCCTATCCGGTGTGGAGAAGGAGCAACCCTAGTGAGATATCCTTCGTGGATATAGAAGCGAGGCTCCGAGAGAGCGCTTCAACGAGGAGTAAGGGAGACCGGGCGATTCTCCGAGACCTCAGTAAAAATATTGTGTCAATTGCATAATTCTTATTTGCTTTATATTCATCTTGACACAATTGCTTATATCACTATTGTTGCATGTATTGTTAAATATTTCATATGGTTGAATGCAACTAGTTGATTGAATTATTTTAAGCCTCATTGTATAATTTAGGTCTCTCAATTATTCTTTAAAATTGCTTAATTGAAAAGAAATTTTAAAAGCCTCCTAATCACCCCCCCTTTAGTCGGCATCCTTGATCCTACAAGATGAACCCGACGTAAAATAAATAGACGCACAAGAGCAAAGACGAGACGTTATTACAAACATGAAGATGCAAAAGACCTAAGGTAATATGAGTTTTCATTTTTACCGATCTCGGCGTTTGGAAGTTGATCGGTTTATGATCTTATTTTTTAGAATTTAACCGTACTATAAAGAGGGGTTGCAAGTCCTCTCTAGACTTCTGCATAAACCAAGAAACTACTAGGTCATTGCATTGCATCATTTTTGGTTGGATTTGATTTTGAAAGATTTGGATTTTCAGTTAAGTTTTTGCCAGTATAACAGTTTTTGCGTTTTTTAGAAAGATCTAGGCAGATCTGGATTTTTCTTCTGTTGATAAAAAGATAGCATTCAAATTATCTTTCAAACAAGCTATTAAACTCTTAAATCGGATCTCTGGATTAAAAGTTATAACTATTTTTATCTATACTGACTGTCAGTTTGTTATGCTGACTGTCGGTTTGAATGTCAGTTTGTGTTAACTGACAATTGTCCCGAGAGGTTGTTTTTTAAACCAAAATTTTTTGACCTAAACTGACTGTCAGTTTGTCTAAACTGATTGTCAGTTTGCATTTCGACCTCGAGCTGTTTGATTTGTTTTTCTGTTTGAACTGGTCGATTTTGTGATCGAAACTGACTGTCAGTTTGTGATACTGACTGTTAGTTTGGAGTATCAGTTTCCATATACGACCAGCAAAGTTTTATCCGTGATTTTTGTTAGCCGTTAAGATAGGAACTGACTGTCAGTTTGTGCTGATTTGTTTCCTTTTTCGACCTCAAACGGCTAGCTGTGTTTTCTCCGGATTTTACTTCTTTCTGGTCGTGACCCAAACTGATTGTCAGTTTGAGCTACTGATTTTCAGCTCGAGCTCTAACGGCTAATTTATTTCTTGAGGCTATAGATAGAGACTTTGAGCTATTGTTTCTAATATCCAGCAGCCTCACATTCTTATACACTCTTGAGTTTTAGTTCTTTACACAAAATCTTAATCTGTTGATCAAGTCGAGTGTTTCTGAGATCTACCGAGTTTTCTGTTCGCATTATTCTTGCATACTTAGGGGTTCTCGGTGATTGTTAGAGGGCTAGAAGAGACCTTGCTGCTTATTACTCTTGGTGAACGCCCTCACCTAGACGGTTTGGTGGCGTGGCCGTTGACCTCTCCTGTGTGGAGATTGTTAGAGAGACTCGGCGTGTTTGTAAAAGGCATCGGTGCTAGCCTTTCCGGAGTGGACAAGGAGCAACCATTAGTGAGAAATATCCTTCGTGGATATGAAGCAAGACTCAATTCACTTGAGTGCTTCAACGAGGATTAGGGGAGACCGGACGTGTCTCCGAGACCTTGAGAAAAATTTTGTGTTCGTTATCTCTATCTTTTCTTTTTAATTTATTGAATTGCACTTTAGTTCTTCTTTCTGCAAAATTTATTTTTTCTTAAAGTTTTTGAAGCCTCCTATTCACCCCCCTCTAGTCGGCATCCTTGATCCTACAAATGCAAGCAATACTTCTCACTCAACTATGTGTGGAAGGTATTATGGATGCAGCCTAAATGGTCTTGATCCTACATAGATAATATCAATAGCAAGAGAACCAAGGTGAAAGAGTTGGGGGCATACATATCATCCTCCCTAAGTCAGAAGAGATAGAGTTCTGTCATGAAAGTGGCCAATGGGCCGAGACGGTGCAAAAAAGAAAGGAAAAGCAAAGATGGTTTCCTCCCCTTTTGGGGCCATGTCACGCGAAAAATTGCAACAGCTCATGCAGTGCAATGCCGAGCAATTAGAAACTCTTGAAAAGATATTTGATGTTTACATCAAACTAGCAATAGAGACAAAAATGGTTGCAGAGCAGACCATAAAAGAGGCAGCTGAATACGAGTACAAACAAAACGAGAAGTGACAGCAACCAAAAAGCAAAAAGGACAACATGGTGTCCATATACATGAAACTTGTCACAACTTATACTTTTGGGGTTGATGATCTGCAGAGACGGGAACACCAAAGAGCAATTAAGTACTTCATCAGTATACTTTATAGAGAAAACTAAAATATTTTTATCACTTTAGAAATTACGTTTTATCTTTATTTTATATAGTTTAGTAATATGCATTTCTATTGCTATTTTATATGTCATTATCATATATAACGCGTGATGGATGTACTCTTTGAAAGTAGCTGTTTAAAATTGGACTGTTGGATAATCTAACTATTGGATAATATACAAGTTGGAGAATCTAACTATTTTAAAATATGGCTGTTAGAGAATCTGGTTATTTTAAAATTTGACTGTTGGAGAATATATAACCATTGCCATCATGTCTCTATATATAGAGGGGCAATCAAAAAATTCCATACTCATTTCATTTCTACCAAATAGCCAAATAACCTAATTCTTCTATCATGGATGCACACCATCATTCTTCTTCATCGTCATCCTCTTCTTCTTCTATATATTCTTACAATCCTAACAATGATGTTGAACTTTCTAACCAACCATCCAACATGTTTAACTCTATCTTTAAGTAGTAGATTGTTGCTATTGTTCAACTCTGCTGCATAATGGGTGCTTGAATCCATACTTACCTACATGGTTCCTCGAGTGGGAGTAGATGAAGGCGGTCTTAGGCATACATTACGAGAGGTTGTGAAAATGGTGCTTTATGTACTACTTCTCTGACAATCTGGTCTACAAGAACTTTGTTGTTTCGCTAAACGTTCCAGATAAGAAGATATCTTTTTGAGTGTATTGTGTAAACCCTTGGCCAGTGGTCACCATACTTCACACAAAAAGTAGTGCCATAAATAGGAGGGTATTTCTCCTCTTCATAAATGCACTGCAGCTATGCACATATTAGTTTACAGCTTACCCACGGATGCGATTGATGAATGTGTGCATATTGGTGAACGCACAACCTTAGATTGCTTGCAACATTTTGTTCACGGTGTTGATGAGAATTTCCACGAGAAATACCTTCGAAGGCCTACTCCACAACATATTGATCAACTACTACAAATGCAGTAGGCACAGGGCTTTCCTAGTATGTTGGGAAGTGTTGATTGCATACACTAGTAATGGAGAAACTACCCAGTTATATAAAAAGACAATTCACTTGAGGCAATCATAGAGTTCTGATAATCATGTTAGGCTATCTCCAACGCCGGTTCCTCGACGCGCTGACAGGTGGGCCCCACCGGAAAAAATTATTAAAATATTCGCGACGGGAGAGAGAAGACGCCACGCGAGGATGCAGCGTGAAGCTCTGACAAGTGGGCCCGTCGACGCATACGTGGAGCGAGGCTGCGGCGTTGGAGCGCGCGTGGACGCATCGCCACGCGCTTTGCGGGGCCCACAGCGCGAGAAACGGAGGCTTCGTACCCTCCCGTGAAAGCAAACTGACAGGTGGGCCGAAATGCATCTGGGGGGCCACGTGACAGTGAGTGTGTGCGCGGTGTGCAGGTGCGGGACGAGGCGCGGTGGGCCCCACAAAGCGCGTGGGCTGGTGTGAACACGCAGCGCGTGCGTGCGTGAGATGGGTCGCTGGCAAATGGGCCCGCGTTTGTGATGGGCCCGCATGTCAGTGTCTGTTTGGGGGGGAAAATAGCCGTTAGCACCTTTAATCCCGTCGGTCCCACCTGTCAGCGACTTAAAAAATAGCCGTTTAATTTGTGCCGTTTAAAAATAGCCGTTTGAGATATTTTAATCATTTCTGAGGTTAAAAATTCATAAAAAATCCAAAAAATTCTCAAAAAATTGCAAAAAATTCCTGAAAATTTGTGTGACCCCCTGCCTATAAATATGCCCAATTTTCAGCTCATTTACCCTCAAACAAACCAAAACTCACACACTTTGCACTCTCCTGTTCATCCAGTTTTTTCCGAAAAAATTTCCAATGGCCAATAATCCCCCCGGCGGTTATGTTAATTGGTTCGGCGAACCAAATTTAGATGAGGATAACTCCCAAGCGCCAAACAGTCAAAATCCGCCCAGTTTTCAGCCTCCTCCCCCACCATACCTGATGTGCTATCCACCGTATGGTGCACCCCCTCCGTACGGCCAACCACATCCATATGGACATCCGTACGCGCAATCCCCCTACGGCCCTTACGGCCAAAATCCTCATTACGTTGGAGCTCCGACCATGTCTGCAGGAATCTCGCCCCCTCAACCACCGAGCAAAAATTCGCAGTCCACGTCTGTATCAGATACCGGGACTCCGCATAGCTCGGCCCCCGGAGTGATCGAGGCCGACGACAATGCTGGCAAAGGCGAACGAAGGGCTGGGGCACAGCGTAAACGAATGCTCTGGTCCCAACAGGACGACATGCGACTTGTGAGTGCTCGATCATCTAACTACTAAATTCCGCTATCGCAGACTTTGTTATTAAATTTGGATTTTTCGTGCTCCAGATCAGTGCATGGTTGAATAACTCCCTCGACCCGGTCGATGGGAACAATCAAAAATGCGACGAGTATTGGTCAAAGGTGGTTGCCGAGTACAACGAGAGCAGTCCGCCTGATCGCAGACGAGATCTCAGGCACTGCAAAGACCATTGGCAAAAGAGCAATAAAAAAATTGTTCAGTTCAATGGTATCTACTGCAGGTTGCGCGATGCCTATGCTAGTGGTCGTTCAGACGACCAATTGATTTCGCAAGCACGCGACATGTACAGGCAGGAGGTGGGTCAGGCCTTCATCATGGAGCACTGGTGGAGCGCCGTATGTGGCCAACCGAAATGGTGCCGAAGCTACTTGGATTCTTCGAAAAGAGCTCGCCTGAATGAAGAAGGTGCCCACACGTCGTCGTCGAACAACGACGATGAGCCCGTCGAGCTTCCACGACCTATAGGGCGAGACGCGGCAAAGCGGAAGGGTAAGAGCAAACTAGGCGGAACATCATCGGCGCGCGAGGAGACCCTAGGGCGCATCGACAAAGCCAACGCCGAGCTTAGTAGTATGGCCGACAAAGCCCTTGCTGTAGCCGAAAAATTGCAAGGGATGGCCAGAAGCAAAGAGAAGGCTTCATTGATGAAGTCGTTGACGAAGCTACTTGGAATGGATACATCCCATTTATCGGAGAACCGTAAGGCGACGCATGAGGCTGCAATAGAATACATCAACGAGCAGCTTAACGATCTGAAAAACAAATAGTAGACCGAACATTGTACTTTTCATTTAAACATTTGTACTCGCACTATTAATTTAAGTGGTTTTCGATTCACTTGTTTGTACTGTGGCATGTGATCGATGTCTTTGGATTTTAGCCGTTGGAGCTGACACATCTGTTCGATGCCTTTGGATTTTAGCCGTTGGAGCTGACACATCTGTTCGATGTCTTTGGATTTTAGCCGTTGGAGCTGACACATCTGTTCGATGCCTTTGGATTTTAGCCGTTGGACCCGACGCATGTGATCGATGCCTTCGGATTTTAGACCCCTATATATTTGGACCCCTCCATGCCCTCATCTTCACAACTCAGTTATCTCAACTTCACAACTCAGTTATCTGAACTTCACAACCGAGGCCTCCGCTCTTGGTGATATCAACTTCACAACCAACCCCAAAAAAATGTCGTCCAGCTCAACCACAAGTAGTGGTGACGACGAAGGCATTAACCAAATGGAAGAGTTCGTGGCTGGGTTAGCACAGACCTGTCTAACGGTCGAACCCCTTATGCGTCACGCTCTTCATGATGTTGAAGCCAGCATTGGTGCTGGTACCTCGCACCGCCGCCGACGAAGTAGCAGAAGGTACATCGAAAGAGATCGCGAAGACGGTCATAACCGTCTAGTCGCGGACTACTTCGCCGATGTTCCGGTCTACCCCGGCTACTTGTTTCGCAGAAGATTCCGCATGGGGAGACCTCTCTTTCTGCGAGTCGTCGGAGCTCTCGGGGAGTGGTCCCCGTACTTCACCGAGAGGAGAGATGCCCTCAACCGAAAGGGGCTATCTCCATTGCAGAAGTGCACTGCAGCTTTGCGCATGTTGTCGTACGGCTCACCCGCCGATGCTGTCGACGAGTACGTACGCATCGGAGAGTCGACGGCCATTCGGTGCCTGGAGAATTTCGTCGAAGGAATCGTTGATCGGTTCGCGTCGGAATATCTCCGTAAACCTACTATCGAAGACCTCCAGCGTCTGCTCCAGGAAGGAGAGGACCGAGGTTTCCCAGGGATGCTAGGAAGCATCGATTGCATGCACTGGGAATGGCGCAATTGCCCAGTTGCATGGAGGGGCCAATTCACCCGTGGTGATCAAGGAGTCCCTACAATAATGCTTGAAGCGGTCGCATCCAGAGACTTGTGGATATGGCATGCCTTCTTTGGTGTCGCCGGATCCAACAACGACATCAACGTGCTTAATCAATCCCCCCTTTTCACTGATGTGTTGCGCGGTGAAGCTCCTACGGTTCAGTACTCTGTTAATGGGACAGAGTACAATATGGGGTACTACCTGGCCGACGGTATTTACCCCGAGTGGGCTGTCTTCGTGAAGACCGCACCCTTGCTCCAAACGGACAAACTCAAGTTATTTGCACAACATCAAGAAGGGGCAAGAAAAGATGTGGAGCGAGCGTTTGGGGTGTTGCAAGCTCGATTTGCTATTGTCCGCGGCCCCGCTCGATTTTGGTAACGGTCAACTCTTGCCAATATCATGAAAGCGTGTGTCATCCTCCATAACATGATAATCGAGGATGAGCGCAACTCTCATGACCCGATCACTCAATTGTACGATACTCAAGGCACATCAACCGTAACACCGCCTACTATCCACAGCAATGCTCCGCCAATTTTTGAACATATGCTAGATCGAAATAATGCGATCCGTGCTCGCCCAACACATCGGCAACTGAAACGGGATCTTATCGAGCACATCTGGCAGCGTTTCGGGGCCGGCGGTACGGATGAGTAGTTGTTTGTGTGGTTGTTAAGAGCCGACTGTTACTGAATTTTAATTTAGTATATGTCATATTTTTTCCCGTGTGCCATTTCAATAAAAATATTTTTAAATATTTTTTGTTATTTACAACAATTTTATTTTAATTTGTTGTCTTCGAATTATCTGAATTTTATTTTATCAATTTGTTAATGTGTAATAAATAATGTATGTGCGGGCCCCACGCGAAGCGCCAAGCGAAGCGCCGGTGGGTTGGAGAAGGGTGGTGCTTGAGAAGGTGCCTCGCGAAGCGTCGGTGGGTTGGAGAAGGGTGGTGCTTCAGATGGTGCTTCGCATACGTGGCATGGAATATACTGGAGAATATTCTGTTGAAGCGCCAAGCGAAGCGCCGGTGGGTTGGAGATAGCCTTAGAAGTAGTCACAACCCAGGACTTCTAGATATGCCATGCTTTCTTCGGTGTTGCTAGTTCCAACAATGACATTAATGTTTTAAACCAATCACTGTTGTTTATAGATGTGTTGCAAGGCTGTACTTCCCCAGTTAAATTCATCATCAATGGAAATGACAAATGAGATCTATCCAGAGTGGGCGACGTTTGTGAAAAAAAATCCCTCTATTTTAGAATCTAAAGTATTGGTTATTTGCAAAAGTTCAAGAAAGAACTCAAAAGGACATCGAACGAGCATTGGGAGCTCTTCAAAGTCATTTTGTCATTATATGTGGCTCGACATGTGCTTGGAAAAAGAGTATACTTGCATCATATTGCACAACATTATAATTGAGGATGAACATGACTCATCCTAAGGCTGTATTGACACCATCTGCGATGAGGGGCCATCGATCATGCCAATAATCAGATTAGCTGAAGGTCGAGTATCGAAGTTCGCTAAGATACTGCAAAGAAATATGCTATCCGTAATCGACATGTACTTTACTATCTTAGGCTTGATTTTATCGATCATATTTGGCAGCTTTTCAGTATTGATAGATTTTAATTGTAATAAAATTATTTGTATTTTCCACCTATTCACATGCTATGTTGGATTAATTAAGCTGTATGATCATTTTGATTTATTAATTTTTCTAATTTTTGGAATTACTAGAATTTATTTTGTTCAAACTAAGTAATATGATTAATACAAAAGTTCAAATTAATTAATCTGAGAAATAGTAATGTCTATATTAATTAAACTAATAATTTATTAATGATCATAGTAATTAATTCACTCTATATCGTTACTACCACTAATAGTCAGATTAATAATATTGTTCCATTTACTTAATTGGATTAATATTATTTTTATATTACTTAATCCAATTAATATTAATTTTACATTAATTAATCTGATCAAATAATCCATTAAATACTAAGAAACAAATTAATTTTATTCATTCTAATTAATTAGTTTAATATGTTAATTCAAAATAGACGAAGAATTAAAATTTGGATCCCACAGCCTCATTTAAGTGCTTAGAAAAGGTGTTTATGTATTGTAAGAAGTAGGTACTTGCAGTAGAATAAAGTCTAGCTAAATGATTTGGGTTGGTGTTTGGGTCTAAGGTTTTTTAGGAGATACTTGGTGATGTGGAGTAGACATAAAAATTCTAGACACCTTTTAGAAGATGTAAATATTGCAGATAGCCTCGAGAAGGAAGTTATGCAAGTGTGCATATATTTAGGCGTGTAGATGTGGGGTATTGGTTATGCATGGGGCTATATTAAGTACTACGAGTCTATGAGTCCGGTTAGAAGAGCGCAATGCAGTCCTTGTCCAATTAATGGTGGCTATTCTTTTCTTTTTCTTAATAGAATTAGAGGAGGACTAGAAGTTCACAACTAATTAGAAGTCCACGTATTATATGTATTTTAGAAAAAATCTCATATCCAATGATTTTGTGAGAATGAATATTTTTTTCTCTAAAATTTGTACTGAATTCTTACATTTTTAATAGGGCTTAAAAGCGAAATTGTAAATGTGATTTTATTTATGCCATGTATTCTTCAAAATATTTGGTGAATTAGATAATTAAGTTTTGGATGGATAAGGGGATTAGGACGTCGAATTAGTCGCATTCGTACAAATCATATATTATTCGACAGTGCATAGCATTTTCTTTTATACGTCTATCGTTCGTTACTCTTAAGTGTACAAATGAACGATTTGACTATGACAACATAGTAAGTTTGAAGAAAGAAGAGGGAAGAACCGAGAGAACGACACGTTAACAGTACAGAAAGCATGGAATTATTCACGTCTCCTTCAAGCTCATCGGCATGCATTTCCTTCCGGCAACAGCTTACAGTAAAGTTTGAACGCTTAATTTGTCAAGATCTATTCAAAAGAGAGCATAATAATCCAGTTGCTACTGTGCAAGCAAATACAAGATATCATGTATAGAGATATTTATCTAAAATTATCCCATACAATTACTTTATCCACAAGACACATAACAATTATTTACACTTAGAAGCGAATAATAAATCTCATAATATAGACTACAAACACAATTATACTTACACAAAACCATGTGGTCTTATAGTACTAAGAGGACACACCTCTTATCAAAATCAACATATTTTCTTTCTCTTTTTAAAAGACAATACATTTGTTTTCGTAGTTGCCTATAGTTCATGCAATACACGACAAAGGGCAAATGAACCTATATGATTAAAAAAAAAGATAAGTCAAAGTTTGATCCATTATTTTAAGTCGAGTCGTTTTTTATCTTGTAATTTAAAATCGTTCAAATATCATCTTCTACTATTAAAATCATGCATTTTTCATCCATTATCCGGTTTTTATGGGTAATATTCTATGCTTGAAAATTTTTAAGTTTCTTAGATTATATATATATGACAAGAATTAAGTGGTATAAGCGGGAAAGGAAGAACAAATTGATGCATGCCAAATAAGTAGTAATTGTGCTGCTTAGAGACATTTTGGAGAGAAACTCAAACAAATTAATGTAGGCTAAATTTTCTTTCCCATTTTTATTGCCTCTGCTTGCTATAAGTGTAGTCTAAGAAATTATGTATGAAATACCAGCCAGAAAAATCGGGTGAGAGGTGAGAAATTTATGTTTTTGATGATAGAAGAATGATTTTTGAATGTTTAAAAGTATAATACTAAAAGTATACTTGGGTGGGGATCAAATTTGAATTTATTCCTTAAAAAAGCTTAAATAATAAAGATTTATCTAAAAATGCATAAATTCTACATGATATTTTTTTAAAAAAAACCCACGTCCAGTAACAATGAATGAATGCTACTTTTCTTCTAAAATTTCTACTTCTAAATTAGCCTAAAACTCCCGTATTTCTTCCAAGATTCCTAGTCAAATCACCAAAAACACATAAAAAATGTGCATGACATTTGACACGTCTATATTCCCAGATCCAAATATACTTACTAATCCAAAGTAATTACAAATTTCTTTTAAAAAAGCTTTACCTCCTCCTTAAATTAACTCTTCAAAATAAATCCACAGCTTATGTCGACACAAATCATTCGCTGTTTGTTCCTTACCCACATAAATTATCTCACCATGCGACCCATTAACCCGAACCCAAACCAAAAGGATCCCTTTAATCCTCTCAGATAAACAACTCTCCCCCACCCAAGTCTCCAACCCCAACCTTTCCCATTAGCACACAGATCTATCCTTCCACGCCCACCCAGGTCTCCCATTCGCGCTTGTTTCCAATCCGAAGCAGATCAAATTTATGCAATCTTACTGCAAGCTCCAGCCATGCCGTGCGGTCCGGAGGAGGCTAGCTTGAACCGTGAAGAGGAGCTGGGCGGCGTTGGCGTCCGGCAATGGCCAGCCTGTCGGACTCGGCGGGCGGCCGCGCGGGCGCGGAGCTGATGGTGGAGCAATTCCACCTGAAGGCGCTCCACGCCATCCTCGCGGTGCGCGCGACGCGGCCGCTTGCGGCGCCGCCGGCGGCCGCGGCGGCGTCGTTCCGACGGCGCGACAGGTGGTTCCACCTCCCACTCCACGACCCGCCGCCGCCGCCGCCCGCGGCTGAGCGCCTGGAGTCGCTATCTCCGGCGGAGTCGCTCGTGGTGGACATCCACCTGGCCCCGACGGGCGGCGTAGGAGAGGGAGGGGAAGTGGTGGAGAGGTGGACGGTAGCGTGCGAGCCGTGGCCGGAGGCCGCAGCGGCGGTGGGCGAGGGGATGGCTGTGAACCGGTCGTACAAGCGCTGCATCACGCTGCTGCGGTCGGTGTACGCCACGCTCCGTCTCCTCCCAGCGTACCGCGTGTTCCGCCTCCTGTGCGCGTCCAACCAGGCGTACAACTACGAGATGGGCTACCGTGTTGGGTCCTTCGCGGTGCCCTTCTCCCGCGCCGAGGAGGCTGCCATGCGCGCCCGCAGTTTCACCCCCGTCGAGACACAGCTCGGCCGCCTCGTCGTCTCCGTCCAGTACCTGCCCAGCCTCGCCGCCTTCAACCTCGAGATCGTCTCCCTCTCACCCTCCATGCTAATCGCTGACTACGTCGGCAGCCCAGATGCCGTACCCATGCGCCCCTTCCCGGCCTCGCTCACGGAAGCCACGGGCTCGGCTTTCCCGCCGCACATGCAGCTGCAGCGCTCGCACAGCTGGGCCTCGCCCGCGCTCTGGCCGCACGCCCCTGCGCAGCAGGCAAAATTCTCGCCACCGCCGGCGCTTTACGCTTCTCCAACACCCTCTCCACCCGCATTTCCCAGTGGGTACCTGCAGTCACGTCTGAAAGGGGAGACTCCACCGGTGATCATACCACAGATGGGCGAAAGGAGGAGCCCCGTGCACCGTTATAACATGCTGGACCCCACTAGGGGGTCCATGCTGCCACCACCATCGCCAAGGAGAGCAGCGGACACAGGGGTAGCAGGGTCGCATGAGTCACCGTCGTCAGAGAGTGGCCGATCGTTTGGGAGGGTGGAATGGTCACGGATAGGAGATCATTATGCGAGTTTGTCTGCTGGTTCTAAGGTGAGTCCTGGCTTTCATATATGCTTAACTGATGTCGTGTGCATGCATCATAGTTCTTGATTTGATTGTACCAGAGAATAATGGAAGTTTGAGGCACTGTATTGTTGAGTAGTATATCTGAACTAAAAATATGTGTAGCTGTTTTCAGATGCACCTGATATGTTGATGAGTTGAAACTTGAAATTAGGGAACAACTGTTAACTTGAATAGTCTATGATTGAAAGGCTATGGAGAACTACATCTATAAACCAATGGATACTGCATATTATTTTGGTTAGCAGTGTTGTGATTCTAACTGACTTTACTCACTTTGGTTTCTATGAAATCAGGGTGCCAACCATTTATCCAAAAGAAAATCTGACTGACTTGATGATGTTTTAAAAAAATACCATATTTTTTTTTAATCTACCATAGGTTATGGTGTGGGGCTATGTATTTGAGAAATTGAGATCCGTCTTAATCAAAACTATTCTGGTTCCAAATTTTTAGGCTTATACTAGGGTTGATGGTTTAGTCTAAGGTGATGATTTTGTTCTACGAGTTGCACTTGGTGGAATAGCTTCTAACTTAATTCAGTTTCCCAAATTCTATTTCCTTTCAAATGCCTTATAAACTTAACCTGTAAATTAGCCGAATTGCTATACTAGTGCAGAGATGTTAGATTACTTTACTACGTATTGAGTAATAATCTTTTAGGAAATATCAAAGATGTTACTCATGTCTAAAGAGCTTCAGAAAATGGAATAGTGTGCTAATAACAGCCTTACCGCTTAGCAATATATGCTTAATCCAGCTAACACTAAAGATGTGGCGGGCTGGTGGCATTAGGCTAACTCCAATTAAGTTGGAGTCAACACAGAAATGTGACTCTTGACTCAAAAGCAATGTCTTGGATCTAATGCCAACTGATCTTGGCATTACTTCAGAGCATAAATGCCAGCTGACCTAGCATTTGCCCCTTTTTGGAAATATGAGCAAGAGTGCCGCAGGTTGACTGAAACCAAGCAGCAAAACATGCCGCTGTTCCTGTTACGTAGCATTTGCTACAGGGTTCACTTTTGGAATTTTTTTCAGGTGGAGGTCCATTTGATTCTCAATGTATTATCTAAAAGAAAATCAAGATCTTTGCATATGTTTCTTTGGCTTGCTCTGTATCTTGAGATGGTTCTGAATTAACTTTTTTCTTTTGAAGAAAAATCTGATTAACTCTTTGCACATCAATGTTTGTCTCCCTTGCCTTTCTTATACGTCACACCTTATAGGAAGTAAATTGACCACCAGTACTATTTATTCAGATTGTATCTATCAATTCAAATGGCTCTCTCACTGTTATGAGAGCCGACAGATTTTGTAGTGATGATCAAGTCTATTTGCCTTGATATTGCTTGACCCATGTGCAGGGTAAGGACAGTAAGGATGAATCTGGCAGGTTCTCTGCCCTCTCCTCTTGTGATTCACCACGGCAAGATGATGATGATGCAGACTATCCTTTTGCTGTGGATGATGTTGATGCACCAGATTCCCAACCTGGGTATGTTTAAATTGCTGCTTCATTATTGTTAGATCATTCTGCACTATGCTGTAGTTTACACAAACTGCAAACCCTAGTAACTTCTTATTGGTTCCAACTAAAAGCAATCTGTTTCCTAGGAGATTTTTGATGTTAGGTTGTTTGTGCAAAAGTAGAGCGACAAACAATCAGTAGAGTGATAAAAATTGATGTTGCTTGGGTCACTTCCCAATCAATATGGCGACCAAGGATTGTCATTTGGCAATGCAACAGACAAAGTAATGCATGAAGTTTTCTTTGTTCATAGGGCTGAAATGATGTAGAAGGGTTGTTAGTTGGATTAGTTGGAATCAAAATTACTTAATTGCCCTGTATTACAACAAAATTCTTAAGTTATGAATAACAGCTTTTCACACATTTATTTTTAAAAGAGCAAACTGTTATAGCTGTGATGTTCAGCTTTGCAGATTTTATTGGGTAGTGTTTATGATAGTTAAATCATAAATTACATAATAGAAATAATGTGTAAAATTTGATTGCTTTTACTTAAGTTCAGTCTCAGTTTAATTGATAGTCCTATATTTTTCTGTTAGATTCTTTTTGATACTGTAATTAATTTATTGTAACTTTTGTAACCATACAACATTTAGTCAACCCTGATTTCCTTCTCTGTGGACATGAATCCATGGTTTACTCATTGATGCCAAGAATAGCCTCAAGTTTTTTTTTCTTTTGATGATATTTTGTTCAGATGATTTCTGTTCCCTAGTTCATTAAAATTGAGCATCAGTTGCTCCTTTTTTATGCTGAGGCATCTGTGAAAAATTTCAATTGAGCATCAGTTGCCCCTTTTTTAGCAAAAGGGGAAAAGCCCCCTGTTTCATTTCATAGAAACAGCAGTCTACTACAGTATCCTTATTCATTACTCTTAAGGTATTAATTAGGAAAGCTATTGAAGTTCATTCATCTTTTTCCATTGTTATGCCTTGTTCTGTGTAAGTGCTTTCTTCTACATAAATGGTTTATGCTACTCATATGCTCTATTTAGTGTTGAGCATATGTTGTGATAAGGTTGCAAGGGAGTGGTATCTAGCATGCAGGACAATGTTCATTGCTCTAGATGGTTTGTTAGTTAGTCCATGATCCTTACCGCCATCAGATGCTTTACTTACATAATTCACTTTGCTGGCAAGTGTAAGTTGTGTGATAGATAATATGAATACTCTGGTAAGCCAGATGCTTTGATGCACCTAAAGCAAACCTGTAAAATTTGTCGATTAAGCAGTATGTACTACCCTGGATACATTTTCATGACATTGTCTCTTGGGACGTTATGTATTTTAATTGTATTCTGAATTGAGCCTTGTTGTTTTGAAGTCTGATGTTATTTCTTTATGCATTACAAAGGAGCTGTGATGGAAAGGATGCTGGAGATCAGGCAGGTTCATCATCCCATAAATCACAGGATGCGGCAGTTGGCTACCTTGTCCACCTGCTGAGGACTGCACGTCCACTGCGAGAACCTAGCTTACCATCTCAAACATCAAGAGCTGAGTCTGACGAAGTAGGCTCCGCCAGTTCTTTCATGTCTCGTAGGACATCTGATGCACTGGAGGAGCTTCAATCTTTTAAAGAAATTAGGGAGAGCCTGCTGTCTCGGAGTAAAGCAAAACTGCAAGACTCACTGGATAAACCATAGCTCAATTCTTTCCACGCTTCCTTTTTTCTCAATTTCACAGCTCAAGATCCCCAGCCGCAAAACTGGCTATTTGGTGAGATCAGTGATGATTTATTGGGAGCATGCTCATGTATATAGCCGATGAGTTGGTGCCTTTAGTTAAAGAGAAGATACACGTTGCAATTGATTTCGACGAGAATCACTTATCATTTTTAAACTCCAGAAGGAATATGATCCGCCATTGTTCATAAGCTTTTGTATACAAGAAATTCAACCCAATACACGTAGGTGGGAGCATGTGACAAGCATAGTGCTCCAGTGCGTCCGTGTGGAATTATGTAACTGTACTGAACCCTGTACTGATTATATTATCGAGTAATGAAGTATTTCTTGCACTCGAGAGGACTAATTTTCTCTCCCTTCGGTAATTTGACCTGGAAAGCTAAGAAAACTACAGACTGGCAGTCTGCAGAAAGTAGAAACAAACGCAGATGCTTCTCAATGTTCTCATTATTTCTGCCACCGGCGAAAGCAACAATAGTGGATTAAAACCATGAATCAAATCTAAATCTAAAATCTAAAATAATAATCCAGCGTGGGTTGCCCTGGCTCCTTAAGGGCCTAATCTAGCCCCAAATGAAGCCACGTCGCCCTCAAAATTGCAGCCGTTCGACCAGATTTGGACGGATGACATGTTCCACGGTATCCACAAACACTAATAATGCTGTGTCCAACACCACCACTTCGAAGCTCTGACAAGTGATTCCCGCAATAAAAAGTTAATTTCTCGTCTGCGTGAGGAGAGAGACGACACATTGCGAGGCTTCGTGGTCGAATCTCTGACAAGCGGGCCCCACTGACGTGCGGGTGGTTGAAGCGACAACATTGGAGTGGTCGACAACGTCTCGTCACACGTTTTGTGGGGCCCCACGTTGCGACCGCCTGATATAGATAACTGATAGGTGGGACCAAACAAAACTGCGACCTATATGTCAGAGAGAGGGTGTGAAGTACTTAAGTGCTGTCCTGGAATTTTTTATTTCTTTTGTTCCTCAATTTTTATGTGACTGAATTGTATATAATTTTTATTTCTTGATTTATTCATTAATTTAGTTTAAATTAGATGTTGATTGTATTGAGAAAATTGTAGATTTTTGAATTATCTTCATATGAAGATCAAACATCGTATTTATTCAATTTTTGAATTAAAAGTTATTGATATTTTACCTAAATTATAATAAAATTTAATTTATTTGCGGACTTGTGTAAAATGTTTTTTAGGCCTGATATAGAATATGTTAGAAATAATTTTTTGAAGCGCTGGCCGCCGTCTCATCTCCCCACTCAACTCATCTACCACGCGCACACCCACCCACCCACGCCCCCCCCCAAACATCACCGCTCCCAAGTCCCACCCCCGTGCCATCCCTCCCCACGGCAGAACTCGTGTGAGTGCCTTCGGTCTCCTTGCCGGCTCTCCCGCAATCGTTTATGACAAAACGATTTTGGAGGAGCATCCTTTGTTGGATTTGGAAAGATTTGGGGATTATGGTGATTTTCTTTTCTCAGATTTGTTGAATTAGAGATATGTTAAAGCTTTGCTGATCTGTTTGTTTTTCTCTTTGGGTATTATTTGTTTTTAATTCTTTTGATCGAGATTTTCGTGTGATCTTTGTAGGGAGCAGCTCTTTGATCCTTGCTAGTGGTTGGATCACAGGGTGAGGAGGGATTGCATTGTTAATGGATTTTCTTTGTTTTTCGTTCCTTCTTCTTGCTTCTCGCTCCTCTTTTTTTAGCAAGGCAATGAGGCATGCTGCAGCATGGCTGCATCTGATCTGCAGGAACACTATGGTGCCCGCAACTCTACCGCAAGGTTACAACGGCGACGCTGCAGCAAGGCTTCATAGGATCTGCGACAACGCATACGCTCTGCCAAAAGGTTTGCTTATTGTTCAGTTGAAGCAACCAAATAAGGGCACGGGTTAAAAATTTTATGGAGAAGATTAAACAATTCTTGCACAACCTTTTAGTTTGGGTGTTTGATATTGAGTTTTTTGCTTGAATGAGTTGCCTGTACAAAAGCTTGTTAGAATTAACTAATTTGTTCCAGTTATATGTATGTGAGCTATTTATGTTGTTCTCCAGTTAATTGCGCTGGTTGATCTATTCATGTTTTGTTTCACTTTTTTCTATGAAAAGTGTAGCCAAATGCTGCTCAACATCGTTTGCTGTATCAAATTACCGGCCGCATCATACTTCCATTCGACTACCTAATTGCACCTTTCGTGTAGTAGAGCCAGAGGGGTTTACATCATGCATTGAAAGTGCAGGGGCTTGATTGCTCCTTTGTGCATAGCAGAAGGGCCATTGACGAAATTCTTCCAAAAATATTTCATGCACATTTGTTGTGATTATTTGTATTACTTTTGGTCCTTATGATTATGGTAGACTGTCTTCTTACTTTTTTTGGAATTTTTGTGGTACAACTTTTTGATGCCATTGTGTATATGCACCAAATTTCATTTTCTTTAATCTAACTAGTATCCAACTAGTGCTCAGCCAAGCTTACTCAAAACCATGCTATTCATGATATGGTAGGCTGGGATACATTATTGTTTTGGTAAGTTTTCCTCTTTCTGGAACATACTACGAGACTTGTGCTTGTTGGAAAGCTTTCTAGACAAGAGAGTTGCAGGGTAACTAAAAGATTCGTTAATTCCTTGAAACTATTGTATGGGTCCAAATAGCTCCATAAGAAATTATGATGTAATTGATTTGTCTTCATGCAGTTGATTATTTTAAGCCACTTAAATTTTGTTTTGTATTACATCTTATGATTCATAAGAAAAAGTACTTACCTGTTGTGTCGTATTGTTCACAATTGATTTTATATACCTTTTAACAGTATTTATTGATGTTTGTTTTTCTTGACAGGTTTTCATATCCTTATCACTTCACTTATTTGAGGCGGGTGCTAGCTTAAATCACTTCTTTCAGGTGGCTATTCAACTATGCGCTGAACCTACTCCATTAGCATTGATTCTCAGATTTGGCTAAAGCATGTAGAAAATAGGGAAATTAAGAACCATATGAATTGAAAGTGAAGAAATGTAGGCGGAACTCACAAAGTGTGAGCCTGGTATCGAAATCTATAGATCGTGTGCTCATTCGAATTGGGCAGCGGCCTCCAAATTTAAGTTTTTAGACATATCCATGTGATATGTACAAGGTTTGTGCTCTATTTAATGCACGCATGAATTTTCTTTCTGTCACTAGCACATTCTATTTTTATCTGTTATTTATGTTGCTTGATCAATATTTTGTAGGTAATTAGCAGGCTTACCTTTGAACTTTTTTTATGCAATGGTTAAGACCAAGTATAATGCTCTCCTGAATCCTAAGATGAAGTTAGAGCTGAAATAGGTCCATACTACAATGACTGTTGGGCAGTAACATATGAACACCATCACAGATTGCCTTAGCCCAGGAAGAAAGTTGGCAGTGATGCTACCAAACAATTCATAGTAAACTCACTCTGTAAATGTCGCAAATAACATCATACTCATATATAAAATTTCTCTGGTGTATGAACAACCAAAGTGAGGTCACCTTGATGTCATTCAGCACAAGAGAAATATAAAGTATAATGCCTGGATATTCAAGATATAATATCTTGTTTTTGCTTGTTGAATCATTAGACAAAACTGCCCATCTATTTGGAGTATTTTTTGTGAACAAAAATATTTTATCTTTTGGGTCCTTTATTGATGGCATGCAAGGACTTCAAGAGCATGCCCCTTCAAACTGATCATTTGTTATATGTGATTGTTTTCTAGTCATCTGCTGATCTGTAATATAAAACACAATTGGTAATTGAAATGCTTCAATCCTATTTTCCTTTTCTACAGTGATTCAAATTCAGTCGTATAAAGACATGGACTTCAAAGTATGACTGTACATTGTGTAGAGCGCATGAGAGAATTAAAGTTTCTTCAGCCATCATCTAATTAATTCCACTATGTAAAATGCTGTTTACATTTCGTTTTTGCTGGGTAGTATTTCTTCGAACAATCTCTATAGCTGTTGTGATTGTGTAATGAGTTTGGCGTGCATCATTTTTTTTCCATAGAAGGTTGTACTGTAAAGTGCTTTGGGCTTGCTGTTGAGTGATAGTTTCACCCTTGTTTTTCCATGGTAGAGTAGGTTATTATTTGCATATATCGTAATATTGCTATTCTCTTGTATAATGAGTATGTGACGAAATTCTAATTACATTCAGTTTATGATTTTAGCTTACAGAGTGGGACTTCAACTTTTAGCATGATCTGACCACCCATGTCAATTATAACCAAGTATTAATAGTTGACCTAAAAAAGTAAAAAAAATCCTCAGGCGATGTTAAATTATATTTATCATGCTATCAATGCTAAATAATCTGCTTAAGTAACTTTAAGTAAAGTAAATATTAGGAATATAAAATATCAAAATTTGCTACATTTATAGTAGCTACAATAATGGCTTGCCCATTAATCACCAATAGTATCATTCCAATTATGTATTCACGCCAATGCATACCATGCGGCGAAGCGTGTGCTATTTTCCGATTGTTTTAATTCTGGGTGTGCATTCTCTAAAATTGTGTTTGGGATTGTGGTGATGTAGTTATAAGTAATGTATAGTTTGAAAAAGTTGTTTTTTGAAAGTTATCATAAATAAAATTTTATCTAGAATCTTGATTTGTTGGGAGTTTTCGGATTAGAGGGTTTGTTGGTAGTTTCACCAGTTGAGGAAAAATATGATGTAACATAAGTAAAAAAATCTCTCCAATAAATAGATTAAATAAAGTCATTTACAAAATCTATTTCCTTTATACGCACCGGCACCAGCATCGCACCCAAATACAATCTAAGAAATTTGCTTAGAACGAGGCACCATATATTTAGCTTTCGATATCCCTTTAGTGTTGTCAGTACGGTTTTAATGGTTCTTACCTGATTAATCACTAGATATAGTTTTTGTGTACGTATTCGACGCAAGTGAGAAAGCCAGATCTCTTTCAGGACTTCAAAAGACCATTTTGGATTGGACTTGGGCTCAATCTGCGCAACTGGGCCATACACAACCTGCGAGACTTCGTCTCGCCTAAAACTCGGATTTTTTGGACATGTCCAGCATCAAATCAGTAGAAGTGAGTTTGCGAGCTTTCTTTTGTTATTTTAATGATTTTTGAGTTAGGAAACTACAGAAAATCCCCTAGACTAACGAACCCCCAAAAGAAAGAAGAATAAGAAAAACTTATCCATCTTCCTTGAAACAAAGGAGACGTCTCCCTCAATTGAATACCAACGTCTCCCCCAATGAAAGCATGTATCGACATGCGAGATGTGTGAGTCACCTACAGAGAGTTCCTAGAAAAAGTTGCCAGAGCGGTCGATAATATTTGGTTGCAGGTGCCTTGGAGGCCATCAGCAATTTGGCAAGGTGCAAGCATTGTTCCTAGGACAGATTTATCAAAGCCGTTAAGTGCCCACAGCATGCTACGTGGTGTACAGCCACTTGCATAGTATAACCGAGAGTTCTCAACCGTCGCACTTGCGCGCATATGCTTCCATACTATGCAATAGTTGTTCTACGCGTCAACAATTCACAAGTGGGCATTTCTTTTAAAAAAACTCAACTTTTTATATTCTGCTGTGACATCAACCACGGGTGAGGCGATATACCTCAACCAAACCAACAACTAAGCGCAAAAGTCAGAGAGGTGAAACGCTTCCGATGGGCTATGGCAGCCAGCTGAAATATTCCTACAATTGAATTAAGTCTACATAAATCTTTTGGCAATAGAAATCCAAAAGCCAAATCAACATCTTAGTGTTAGTAATATACGAGGCTGGATCCTGTACAGGCACTCGAGCCATTTTCTAATGCGCATTATTACTAGTGCGCTTCCAAGTTTTCCGTTGTTTAATCCTAAAACAACGCACTACCCGTGGTGGCCACGCGCCCATCTATTTCTTTTGATGCTAATGGTCGCATCACGTCCTTAAAAGAACTCGACCAATTCGAATCGATCTTTTATGTCTCCCACTAGCACCTTAAAAAAGAACGTAAGGTCACGCCAACCACTAGCACATCTCTGTTGTGTTGGAATACAGTTGATATAAATCTTGGCATCTAAGCCCACCAATTTATATGATAATTGTGGCTTTCTATCGCTTCACTGATCCTCCAACTTATCTTTGTAACCACATGTTCAATAAATAAACGAAAAGGAAAAAAAATTCATGTTGATCCCCTTACTTTGATGCCAAGTCTACTTTAATCCTTTAACTTTGTCAATACTCAAATAAATCCTAAACATTGAAGTCGGTGCAAAACTAGCCTTTGTTATGGGATGAAAAAAGCTAATGTGGATGAGCTAGATCATAACCACCATGTACAACTCGTTTTGGATCATAAAAACAAGCCAATTTAAAAATAGTATTAACTTAAAAATTTGAGCTCATAATTTATATAATCATGAACTAAGCGAAATTTAGCAAGTCATTAGTCACCAAAATAAGTTGCTCACAAAGATTATGATTTATCTTATCAATTTGGGGTTAAACCCGCCACAGTTGTCTTTTTGTTTCAAAATTGTAACAGATAACTAGTTTAATTTGCACCCAATTTTAAAGTTTAGGACTTGTTTTTGAGTTTTTCCAAAGTTTGAGGGTTAAAACAAAATTGGTATCAAAGTTAAAGAGTAAAATGAACTTTTCCGGAATGGAAATTGTATATCAAACAATAACGTGCAGCAATAACTAAACTAAGCTACTTATGAGAACAGCAGCGAAACGATGTCCTAACCCCGAGCCCAACGCCCAGCTCCAACCCGCGCCTATGGGAAGAAAATTTTATATTTTATTTGTTGCGTAATGAAATCGAGGCAATCTGGTGCATCCGTGGGTGGTGGGCACCTGGAATTGATTTTATTTTTTATTTGTTCTCTCCCGAATTTTGTGTTAATAATATTGTATATAATATTTATTTCATAATTTATACATTAATTTAGTTCAAATTAGATCTAGATTATATTTAACAAATTATAATTCTTTCAATTATCTCCATATAGAGTCAAAAAAATCAACTTAAATCTAATTTCAGAATTAAAAATTATGTAGATTTTATTAAAATTATCTAAATTCTAGTATATATCTGATCCGTCTTAAGTAATACTTCATTCACGTGACATAAAATATCTCTCTGAAACACATCTCTACTTCAATTGAACTCAGCTTAAACCGTTGTTTAATCTCGCCCTATCGCTGATTCATCAGTACACCTCAGCAAGGGGGGCGAGTGCCTTCCACACGCCACAGTGATCAGAGCCCTCCATTTCTACATCTCCCCCTCTCAGAACCGAAAACCTAAGACATTTCACTATAAATACCCTTCCAGAGGCGTGTGGTCGACACACTCTCAGCTCCATCTATATCCCATCCCCACACCAATCACTATCCATCTCACCAATTCTTGGATCCATGGACCCTCACCTTAACTCCCATGTCCGCGCGGCGACCACCACTCCTCATGACCCCATGAAGCCAAAAGAAGGAGACGTCTTGCCATCCCTGATCACCGTCGTTGATGTCGAGGCAGCAGCGTTGCAAGCCGAGCCGAGCGGTGGTAACGGCTACGTCGACTACATGGCCCGCGTGCAGTGGCTCCGCGCGGCTGTGCTCGGCGCCAACGACGGCCTCGTCTCCGTGGCCTCCCTCATGATCGGCGTCGGAGCCGTGAACGGCACCGCGAAGGCCATGCTCGTGTCGGGCCTGGCCGGGCTCGTGGCCGGCGCGTGCAGCATGGCCATCGGCGAGTTCGTGTCGGTGTACGCGCAGTACGACATGGAGGTGGCGCAAATCGAGCGCAGCTGCCACGGCAGAGGCGACGCCAACGCCAAGGAGAACCTGCCGAGCCCGACGCTCGCGGCGGGCGCATCGGCGCTGGCGTTCGCGCTCGGCGCCGTGCTGCCGCTGCTAGCCGGGGGATTCATACAGCCGTGGGGTATCAGGGTCGGGGCGGTGTGCGCGGCGAGCAGCCTCGGGCTGGCCGGTTTCGGCTCGGCCGGCGCGTACTTGGGCGGCGCGAACATGGTGAGGTCCGGGCTTAGAGTTCTCGTCGGGGGGTGGCTCGCCATGCTGGTCACGTACGGTGTGCTTAGGCTGTTCGGCGTGGTGTTTAAGATGCAAATCTCGTCAGTGTAATTTTGGTTAACAGATTGGTTTAATTACCGTGTCCTGAGTACACTTTAGTGGATGTCTATCAAACTTGTAGCCCTCTATACCATCACCTTTGGAACCCTCCTTAAGGCATGGTTTCTTCCAACTTCTTAGTCTATTACTATTCGTAGTTTCTTCGTCTATCCATCTTCACGTATGAATAGGGAGTTTTATATATATTGAAATGAAATAAGAATTCTCTCATTCCTTTTACACCTTCTCTATACTTTAACATTAATAGTTGATGAGTAAATTGTTTTATAACAAATCGGATAATTTGGTTGGGTTGATTTGTATAGTATTAATGAGGGGGTTTGGAACAGGTTTACTCTGAGGTCGTGCAGATGGTTCGTAAAAGATAATGTTGTTATATAATAGTCTTATCCATCTATTGCTTGTTTAACTTGCATTTGTCTTCAGCGTAGCTAATTCTGTCGTTTGAGATCCAAATATGTCATGTCATGATATATGCGGTTGAAAATAACAAAATAAGGAGAACCATGATCATCAACATGAGAAATCGAATACGTAATAATTAATGTTTGATAATTTGACAAACTGAAATCTTAGTTTTGATCGATCAACACATCACACAAACTAAAGTTTAGCTAACAAATGCTATCCAAAACAACAAATTTTGAGATAGATCCAACTATACTTGGATGTGGAATAGACATTACTAGGTGCCATCGTCAATTTAGAATAGACATAAAATATAGGACAAAGTTTTTTGGCTCAAAACTAGTAACTTGATTTGCAAGTCTGAAAAAGGCAAAGCACCATCTAGCTACTGGTTTTGCCATGTACACCTCATCTATATCATCACTTGGCAGTTCCAAGTAACCACCTCCTTTTGGGTGGCGGCCACACGCCATACCGATTTTTATGGCCAAATAGTCTCAAAATTCGCATCTGTTGCGCCACTGACGGCCTTTTCCGCGGGCTGTTCTCGTGGCAGGCACACGCCTTTGAGTAGTTTAAGGCCAACTTGCATGCAAGATTCGTACTAATCTGCCCGAACAAAATGCTTTTTGGCCTGTCAGACACGCGCCCGTCGCTCAACTTATTCCCATGATGGAGAATATATTTCGATGAATTTGGAACTCGGAACACTTGACCTAAGATTCTATGATATTTTGTTGAACTGCGCCACTAACTCTTTATCGTTACTCGTAAGTTTGTCATTGAACAGGTGATAATTATATTTTCAAAAGGTCATAACGGTGCTTGAGGAGCTCGAGCACAAGTATGCCCTTGATCTTAATCTTGTAGGTAAAAAATGAACGTCGATTTGCTGCAAACTTGTAATAGTATCATCAGATGTTTGGCATTCATTAGTCTACGGAACTAGTTACATGCTACTAGCTGGTTTGGGTTAGATCTATGTATCTATAAGCTTGGGTGGGACGGACTAGGTCACTAAACAAAAAAACTCCAACTTATATTGTATTACTGTGGCTAGATCTGACCCAAATTATAAACATAGTTAGACTAGTTGTGCTTGGCTAGTCCATGCAAGCTCTGGTAGGTCATGTTCAAAAATCCGGGTAAAACCGACTTGAATTAGGCCTAGAAACTTTGCATGTGATAGACTAGGTCTGCACGGTGAACGTTATTTTCCATTTGGATTTGGAGCACGTATGATTAGTTATACATGGATATTCTACTGGATAGTAGCTTAACTAATTTTGTACATATTTGCGATGGATATTTTCCATTAGGCGAACATTTACAGCTTTTCCCCACAATTATATTCTCCGAAAGAACTCTTTTTTTTTAAAAAAAATAATGGCAAGATATATTACTCAGGAGATAAGATCATCCATCATACACTTACGATCTCAAATGGAGGAAAAAAAATGAACTCCAATAAGTTAAGTTATATTAATCCAATCTTGATCACCTGTCAGGACTTGGATGGCCCAACAAATGTACTGAGCCTGTTTCGGGCCCAAAAACATCAGCTTGGGCTGGTAGGTCCAGCCAAGATACAACTTTTTTTTTTTAAAAAAAAAACAGAGATACAACTTCTAATGGCCTCCAATATCCATATATATCCTGAATAAAAAAAAGGGTCAAGTATTTACATTCTTACAAGAGTACAGATTCATTTGGAATGCCACGATAACCCAAACTCCGATGCAATTGGCAGCAAGTGCATCTGTCTCAACTCTCGAGTGGTACATCCTCTCAGAGATACCGTGGAGTATATTCTTGTACAGATCACCCGTGAAAGTGCCAGGTCTCATTTTTCTTTCCCCCGAGAAAGACCACGTCTCGGATTATGTGAACGAATTACATGGTACAAAAGAAGGCCAGAAAAATGCATGCAAAAGTTGCAAATCCTAGGAAAAGGGAACAAAAGTATCTGGCTGTGGGCAGTAAGAATTGGCAGCTGTTCAGCCAAGAAAAAGCAGGAAAACGGGATAAAAATCGAGCAACTGAAAAAGAAACGGGAGGTTATGAGCAGAGGGCGAAGTGGGTCATTCCATGGGCCTCCAGGTTGGAACGTTTTTGACATGCTGTGTGGTGACCTAACGACCATGGCCCATTCAAGGTCACTTGTGGTCGGAAATACGGAGACGTGGCTGCTTCGCGAGCACCTTTTATCCTTCTTAGCCCAATTGTGATGGTTTTGTCTATCTCAAATTCTCAATTGCTGACTGAAGTAGGGAATTACTGGTTACGTACTAATGTATGCGGTACAGACCCTTTGATGCTAATCGCAAATGCTACCGTGCCTGGGTTTTTTCCATGGGTAGAATGCATGTCCGGTGAAAAGAGGTGGCTCAGGAGGTCTAGTTGATTTTTCGGTGGGGTTGTGTGTTTGGGTTAGTTTCGGTGTACCACGGACAATGGGACTAGTAGCGTTAGATTAAGACCAAATATTTGTCTTCTTTTAGTTTGAATAAGTAATTTTATAGCTTATTTGGTGGGATAAATCATATGGGCTAATTTATCTGTTTTATTACTCTCCAACTTCACTTTTACTTCTATGTTTGGTCTTTTAAGTTAAAAATTTGTTTGGATCAAATTTTGAGATATATATTGGTCTATATGCTATGGAGAAAAAAAATACTAACTTAAACAACTCTCGAATATTTGAACATCCATTCTTTTACTATCTTATCAGTGTCCGATAAATGATTTTTCTTTCAGACAAGCATGTAAGGACTTGCTTGTTCAAACAAAAACTCGAACAAAAAGAAAAAGAAAACGAAAGAGAGCGCCAATCCAAAACGTGAGACGGGAAACGATCCTCGCAACCCAGCGGCTCACATTATCTGCAAAACTCCCCTCACCAGCAGCGCCGGCAGCTCACACATAAAAACCCACCACCTCCAGAGCTCTCAGACGCGACACCTCGCGGCGCAGGCGGGCAGGCTCAGAGAGTTCGCGGCAAAAACACACTGTCACCAATGGCGACCGAGGCACCGTTGCGAGCGTCCACTTCCGCTCGCCGACAGGCCGTCTCGGCGGCTTCAGCCTCCCGCCTCCTCCTCGGCCACCGCCCCTTCCTCGCGCCGTCCTACCGCCGCTTCGTCGGCGGACCCTCGGCGGTGGCTGCCGCCTGTGCCGTCGTCCGCCCGTGCCCGCGCAGGCCACGCCTCTCGGTCGTCGCCATGGCCGGCGAAGGTGAGTGAGCTCCACTCTTCTTGCCCTGGTCTTTTTTGCTTCCATTTGTCTCTTGGACTGTGGTTGTTGCTGGGCTCTGGAAGATGTTGCATGTCTTGTTTGTGTTTGTGGAAATGAGCAAGAAAGTAACTTGTCGCGTGGCTTACAATTCAGTGCGGTGGTTTTAGGATTGTTCAATGGGATAGTTTAAATCATTCTTGCTCTGTTAAAGGGGATGTTTACAGTGGTATAGTAGTCCTGCTGTGGTGCTAAGATGACTCAGCTGAACTTGTGTGATCTCAACCCATCATCTATTTAAAGTTACCTTAAAATTCACACTTGTTTTCATTCAGAATAGCATAACAGCACATCATCGGTAACATATCTACAATGACTATTCAAGAATCAGATAAACTATGGCAAAAAAGAAATGAACATTGAAATCTCGAAGTAATTGAATATGCAGAGGACAAACTAACCCAAGAAAATTTTTGCCTCATCTGTGCCTCCTGTCAGTCCTGTCTATTAATTGCTTTAGCCTGACGAAAGTTTGCTGTTAGGAACCATAGAGGCTATTCTTATTCACCACAGAGGATAGGAGCATGCTTTGAAGGACCATGCAACATTCAAATCGTCAACTCTCCAAAGCCTTTCAGTCGGCTAAACCTCTTAAAGTGTGCACCCCTTCCCTAGAATGTCATTGTACAAACATAAGAACCATATTACTGAGTAACTACATAAGATTCCCTCAGAAAGTTAACTACCCTTGTTATTCAACATTGAGCTTGAACAATTGATGAGAAATATTAAAACATTCTCTGCTCCATACCACCACATGTAATGTATTCTTATTCCAAGTCACCTGAATTCACCTTTCCATTTTAATGCTGCTCTACCTTAGTCATCCCCCTCAAAAAAAAATAATTACCATGTTTAACTTAAATTTTTACTTCCTTGCATTCAACATGCAGACCGAAAAGTGCCTCTGAATGATTACCGCAACATTGGTATCATGGCCCACATAGATGCAGGAAAGACAACAACCACAGAGCGTATTCTCTTCTATACTGGAAGGAACTATAAAATTGGTGAGGTTCACGAGGGAACAGCTACAATGGACTGGATGGAGCAAGAACAGGAGAGAGGAATAACCATTACATCTGCTGCAACCACTGCCTTCTGGGACAAGCATAGAATTAACATCATCGATACTCCTGGGCATGTTGACTTCACTCTTGAGGTGGAGCGTGCACTCAGGGTGTTGGATGGTGCTATATGCCTCTTTGACAGTGTTGCTGGAGTGGAACCGCAATCTGAAACCGTGTGGCGCCAAGCAGATAAATATGGGGTCCCAAGAATATGTTTTGTAAACAAGATGGATCGCCTTGGTGCTAACTTCTTTAGAACCAGAGACATGATAGTTACAAACTTGGGTGCGAAACCTTTGGTGATTCAATTGCCTATTGGTTCAGAGGACAATTTCCAAGGAGTTGTTGATCTAGTAAAAATGAAGGCAATTGTATGGACAGGAGAGGAACTGGGTGCAAAATTTTCATATGAAGACATACCTGCTGATCTCCAACAAACTGCTCAAGACTATAGAGTGCAGATGATGGAAACTATTGTTGAATTGGATGACAAAGCTATGGAGAGCTATCTGGAAGGAATTGAGCCAGATGAGGAAACTGTGAAAAAATTGATCAGAAAGGGCACCATATCTGGCAGCTTTGTCCCAGTTTTATGTGGTTCAGCCTTTAAAAACAAGGGTGTCCAACCATTGCTTGATGCTGTTGTTGATTACTTGCCATCACCTGTTGACCTGCCGCCAATGAAGGGTACTGACCCGGAAGACCCTGAGGTGATCCTTGACAGGATTCCTAGTGATGACGAACCATTTTCTGGGTTAGCTTTCAAGATCATGACTGATCCATTTGTGGGCTCACTAACATTTGTCCGCATATACTCCGGGAAGCTGGTTGCTGGTTCATATGTTCTGAATGCAAACAAAGATAAGAAGGAAAGAATAGGAAGGCTTTTAGAGATGCACGCAAACAGTAAGGAAGATATTACAGTTGCTGTGACGGGTGATATAGTTGCTCTTGCTGGTTTGAAAGATACAATTACGGGTGAAACACTCTGCGACCCAGATAAACCTGTAGTACTTGAACGTATGGAATTTCCTGATCCTGTCATCAAGGTTGCTATTGAACCGAAGACCAAGGCTGATGCTGACAAAATGGCAAATGGATTAATCAAGCTTACTCAAGAAGACCCATCCTTCCACTTCTCTAGAGACGAGGAAACCAACCAGACTGTTATCGAAGGAATGGGTGAATTACACCTTGACATCATTGTTGACAGACTAAAGAGAGAGTTCAGGGTTAGTACCTTACTAGCTCTATTTATGCAGTATATACCCTTGAAATATCTCCGTAAACTGGTACAGATGTATCAATTAAGTCATGGACCTTTGTTTGCTTGCACCATCTCATTTCCTCAGCTAAGACTACATAACTAGATAGTTGAACGTTTGCCTAGCTATCTTATAATTTGCCACTTTGTATAGTATAACGGATTCTTTGATAGCTGAATTTTGCTCTGATTTTCAGATCAACTCTTTTGTTGAGCACATTTGAATTTCATAGCAAAAGTTTCGATCATCATTGCTGGAACTTGAAAAGAATTATTCAACTCTATTTCACTAGTTTAACCATGAAAACTATCCGAACAGGTTGATGCGAATGTTGGAGCTCCGCAAGTCAACTACCGAGAAAGTATTTCAAGAGTTGCAGAAGTACAATACGTCCATAAAAAGCAGTCTGGTGGATCAGGGCAGTTTGCTGATATTATTGTGAGGTTTGAACCTTTGGAGCCTGGAAGTGGGTATGAATTCAAGAGTGAAATAAAGGGAGGGTCAGTGCCAAAAGAATACGTGCCAGGAGTCATGAAGGGGTTGGAAGAAAGCATGCCCAATGGTGTCCTTGCCGGTTACCCAGTCGTGGACGTCCGGGCAGTACTGGTTGATGGCTCATACCACGATGTTGATTCAAGTGTCCTGGCATTCCAAATTGCAGCCAGAGGCGCCTTCCGTGAAGGAATGAGGAAAGCTGGTCCAAGGCTTCTGGAGCCTATAATGAAGGTCGAAGTGATAACCCCCGAAGAGCATTTGGGTGATGTTATTGGTGATTTGAACTCTAGAAGAGGACAAGTTAATAGCTTCGGGGATAAGCCAGGTGGATTGAAGGTATTACTGCTAGATAATATACTTGCTTATTCTTCCCCTTTATAATCTTCTGCTATATTTTGAGTTATCTAGTTAAATAGATTATAGTATAACGATGAGTAGGATTCACCTACGAAAATATGATTTCGGTAACTTGTCCAGCTGATAGGATATTTTTCCTAGGAGTATTCCCTATCAGATTACATATGCATACTTTTTCTCTTTGTTTGACCCCTTTGGAAGAAGCTTTCATTTTGCTCGCTTAATCTTTCCCGCTGCACTTCATATCTGTAAAAACTGGTTAGCTATAGCAGAGTATCTGGCATTCAATATGACGAACTGCAATTTCTCGACATGTAATGTTCAACCTTGCTATGCTGTTGAACGCAGGTGGTTGATGCTTTTGTACCACTTGCCGAGATGTTCCAGTATGTCAGCTCGCTCAGGGGCATGACCAAGGGGCGTGCGTCATATATAATGCAGCTTGCAAAGTTCGATGTTGTCCCACAGCATATTCAGAACCAGCTTTCTTCGGCAAAACAAGAGGAAGCTGCTGCTTAATTTTCATAGAAGTCGAGAGGAAGCCGCTGCTTAATTTTCATAGACAGAAAGTCTCAGGCCGAGTAGATGGATAGGACATCAAGGTGTATGTAACTCTGTAGTATTGATCCTGGCTGGTGGATTATTCGTCATTGTTCTGGGACCTAATAAGGGCGTTTTCTCAAGTTTTCACAACGAGTAAACAACAATCGAAAGTTTTTGCTTCGTTGTTCCAGTTACAGGTCTCTGCTTGTACATCAACCTTCTACAAGTCTGTCATCCTTAGATTCCTTGCCTTTGCTTGTACTTCAATTTGAAACCGTTGATATCAAATGTATATCACAGGTTCTAGTTCTTGTCTCGACAAGACGATTCACTGAGCGCAAAGTAAAACTCATAATATGTACCTTGCATATCTGGTATATTATCCTGACTGCGAATTTTGCCTATTACCTAAACCACAGGGAACCGCAAAATTAAGGTTTAACCTACACAAAATAAGTTGTTAAAAAATTGAATAATTCACTTCCCATTAAATCATGGCTATAAAGTTTGCTGGTACTACCATTGTCGACACCACCACCAATGACTATATAGATCTGCCAAAGGCGCACCTGTTGGGCATGAATTGAGAGGACATGATCAAATAACCTCGTCAAATAAGATGATATCGAAATCAATTCTTGAAATGATCAGATACTTCGTTGGCAATTCTATCCATGTCAAGATACTTTTAAGAAAATGAGAAGCCAAGTCCGGTGCATTGTGAAGGGAAAAAGAAAAACAGTAAACAGAAACAGAGTTCCAAAGAATGGGCGCATTGCGAGTAACAATCAGTACCAAATCAGTTACCATCCACAATGAACTGTACTTACAAAACCCAATTGCAAAGAGTAAATGAGCCCCAAGATGTATATATTCAAAGTTTACATAGATTAAACAGTAAATGAGTCTCGGGCAAGTAACCTAATACAAACAAACAGCCTAGTTTTATCTCATTTGAACTACCCCGGCGCTTACAAGCTTCTGGATTTTCTGCATCACTCCGGGGTTCTTAAGGTGCTCTTGAGCAGCTCTAGGGTTCTCCTGGAAATCAATTAATACCTGCAATGCAGGTTCAGAATGGTCAGATCGTCACCAAACTACTAGAAGGATCCACTACCAATATCTACACTTCAATTCATCACAGACATCTGATGTTACCTGTCGCATGATTGGATCAGTTAGAATGTTCTGGATTTCAGGGTCCTGCATAGCTTTATTCTGCATGGAGAAACAAAGATGAAGTTAACATCATTCAATGTCAAATGCTGTTGATGGGTGGAGAATATTATATAACAGAAACAAGAAGCTTACTTGTCTCTCTTGCAATTCCTCCTGACTAATTTCACCTCTGTTTGCCTTGTTGATTTGCTCAATACACCTGCAAATGAGAGCAACGGTTAGAGATGCTTCAGGTAAAGAGTGATGAGAAGATGGTGAATTACTGATCTCTGTTTTTCCAAGCATTATTACCTCCTTATACCATCAAGTAATTCATGGTTATTTGGATCATGCTTTAAGCCGGCCTGATAAGTTTCCAGTGCATTGTCATATTCTTTCATGAAAAATTGAATTGCACCTTTTCTGGTGTATCCTTTGGAGAAGGTAGGATCTAGCTCAATGCACTTACTAGCATCTTTAAGACCTTCAGGCATGGCACCCAGCTTGGTGTAACATGCAGCCCTGTTGCTGTACACCTGTAGAAGCAAAGGTAGCCAGGCAGTTAGAAACACTGCCCAAGCACCTACAGCACACATGTAGAGCACAGACAGCCAAGCACTGACTGCACATAGCACTGCTGTAAGAAGAACAATGCAACGTGAACAAAAAATTAGTGCTCAGAGCCCAGGTGCCAGTTTAAAGGCAATCAAGGACACCAAAGGCCAACACAAGATGCAGCTACTACAAAAAAAGAGCATAACTTAGTAGTTCCACGAATGATTTGGAAAATGACAAACTAACAAAACCTTAAGAACCACATAAAAACAAATTTTCAGTCAGTACCATCTAGGAGTTCCAGATGTTTGATTTGCACTCTCTTGTCATCTCTTTTTTCTTTCCATCACAGATATACCAGCAATAGAATGAACCACAGACTATACAAGTCTGTAGCTTAACAAGCAAGGAAGAAGACATTACCCTAGGATCCTTTGGGTTTCTCCTGAGAGCTTCAGTGTAATGTTTCACTGCTTCTGGGTATTTTTGCTGCTTAAAAAATTCATTACCTGTGTGGCAGTAACAGGAATTAAGCTTCCACGATCAACAAACAAGTAACTTGCAAGAAATGCACCCCCCTAAAAAAATAACTCAAAAACAACAGGAGATGAAGAAAGAAATAAACTAGCGACCATAACAGAGTGACAGTTGGAGTACCTTTCTCTCTCTCCTCATCAGCTATTTCTGGATCATAGTACTCTTGTTGCTCCACTTCCTTCTTTGCTCGCTCGGCATCATTTAGTTTTTTCAGGGTATCTGGATTTCGGTGCTCTGTTAGAGCCTTTTGGAAAGCCTCAATGGCGATATCGTAGTCTTTGGAATTCTTAGCAAGTTTGACCAGTGCAGTTCCTTTTCTCGTCAGTGCCCGTGCAATCATCTTGAAATCAGCATGAAGTTCCCTACCCCTCTCAACAGCCTTATCACAATCCTGAATGCATTGATCAAACTGGAAATTGGAAGGGATGTCAGCTTCACTTTACGAGGAATATATATGTATCTTCAGTAAAGGTTTTTTGCAAGCAATGGAGACCACTCATTTGCAATGGCAGCTCAAGTACAGACTATATTATGAGGGAAGTAGAAACAAGCTGCTATTCCTTTTCATATTCTTGTTTGTACTCGACACTTTTATGCATTTTATGCACAGGTTACTAGTCTCAGCTAAACTGGCAAAGCTACTTATCACTAGTTTTTACAAAGACTACTTGAAAACTTACATGCACTTTTGCGTAGTTGTACTCGTTTCACTTTTGTGTATGAGTTGCTGTAGTTTTAAGGACTGAAAGCATTTCAGGGTCTATGCCATTGGCACAGGAAACCTAACTGGCCTATAGGAGAAAAGAGCTACCAGCGCCAAGATATATCATTTTTCCTGAGCTCTACAAAGCATTTCAACACTCAAAAGAAAACTTCCGAGGCAGCAAAATTCAAATCATTCCTTGGATTGAATGTTGGATTTACCCCCAGGATGCACTTTTTCCCAGTTTCCAGCACAATTCATGCTTCAGAACTCTCCTCAAAAAAGGAGTCCTTTTACCAAATATAGTACATATTTAACTAGGAAAAGATTAGAAAAACAGTCTCAAACCTTTCTGAGGGAGTTGCCTAATTAAGGCTTGTGATCACCAAACAACTAATTAGCTCCTTCCTAGTCAATAATTAATTGGCACTAGAAATTCATGGCCACATGCATGGTTTGCATGTTCCTCACATCATAATCATCCAAAAAACTAATTAGCTCCTTCCTAGTCAATAATTAATCGGCACTAGAAATTCATTGGCACCATTCATGGTTTGCATATTCCTCACATCATAATCGTCACCTGTCATCAAGCAACCTGCTCAAGCGAAACTTCTCTCAAGCTAAGTAGCACCTAAGCAATTCCATTCTCACCATTCCAACTTGTTGTTCAGCAGCAGGACAACTTAATACATAAGAAGTTCCTGCTCAAGCGAAACTTCTCTCAAGCTAAGTAGCACCTAAGCAATTCCATTCCCACAATTCCAACTTGCTGATCAGCAGCAGGACAACTTAATACATAAAAACTTTCTGCTTTTCTAGGTTTGTGGCTACTCACTATATGCCATTGCCAACCATCATAACAGTCCATCACATGATCATATTCTACACCTGGATTTTTCTTGATTGATATGCTACAGGAATTAAGAACGCGAATCTAGCACTGAAGCAACACCAAAATTAGACCTTTCTATGAAACAACACATGGAATCAGTACCGAAAAACCTCACCTTTCCCATCTCGAGGTAAACAGCGGTGCGGTTAGTGAGGTACGAGATGTCCTCGTCGTCAAGCTCCATGGCCTTTGTGTAGTGCTGGATTGCTGTCTCAAAATCCTTCTTCTTGTAAGCTGCATTCCCTGCCTCTTTCTCCCTCTGTGCCTCAGCCTTCCGCTCCTTCCGCGCCCTCTCCTCCTCCGTCACCTCCTCCATCGGCTCCGGCTCAGGCTCCCTCGGCTTCGCCTGGGACCGCTGCTTTGGAGGCGGCGTAGTCGGTTGCGCCGTCGCCGGCTCGGAGACATCGGGGTTGTGGAGCCTGACGTTAAGCATGAGGCTGAACACCTGAACCATGCGGGGGTCGGAGAGGTACATGCTGAGACTGCTTGGGTTCCGCTGTACCTCGCTCAGCATCTGCATAAAATCCGGCTGGTCGAGGTAGCCACGCGTGGTGGGGTCGGCCGCGATCTTGCTCCAGAGCTCGGGGCCCTGGAACATCTTCGCGAAGGCATCGGCCCCGGACGCCGGGCGTCGCGGCGGGGCCTTGCGGGCATCGGCAAGGCCCGCCTTGAGGGCCTCGTTAGAAGGCTCGAGGGCGAGGCCCTTCTCGTAGGCAGCCACGGCGCTCGAGGCGTCGCCAAGGCCGAGGTGGGCGGCGCCGAGGCGGGAGTAGCCCTTGGCCCAGTCGGGTCTCAGCTCCACTGTTTTCTCGGCGTCCGCGAGCGCCTCTGCGTAGCGATGGAGCGACGCGAGCGCTGCCGAGCGGTTGGAGTAGAGGACGTGGTTATCCGGCGCGAGCGCGATGGCGTCGCTGAAGTGCTGCGCCGCCTCCTCGAAGCGGCCGGCCGCGAACGCCGCGTTGCCCTTCGCCTTCGCTTCGTCGGCCATTGAGGCTGGCGGCTTCACGTGCGATCGGAAGGTTTTAGAAGTGAATGTTGGATATTAGATTGGGGTGTTAAGTGGAAGTGAGGAATTGTAGGGAAGGCATTATATGAGGGAGGTGCAGGGTTCTCACGGCAGCCGGTACTCCGATCTCAACAGTTCTGGAAGGTTCCGAAGGGGCCCAAGGGTGGAGAAAACGGGAACTCGCGAGACCGCTCAACAGCTATGTTCGGGCTTTTCGGGTTCGATTAGCCGGGGCATCTCTTGTGTTTCAGAATTTGACACTAGTTCTTGTACTCTGATTTGCTTCGAAATTCATACTCCCATTTTTAAATAGGTATTATTTTTACTTCTAACACTGGAAAAAATATATAAAATAAAAAATTATAATAATATCATTTAATACACTTTATTAATATTTTTTCAACTTTCTAAATTACATATCGGTCTTTTGAAATATTAAATGAATGATATATTGAGAAAGTGGTATACAAAATTATCTTGAAATTATATAACGATAGCTATTTGATACAAAATAATAGAGTTAGAATGATGTCTATTTGTAAATAGAGAGAGTAAAATTTATTTATGACTCAAATTAGATTCTGACAAGATAATAGATTATTGGTGATAATAAGAACATGTTACAGAAGATGGTAGCGGGAGGAGATGAGATGGTGGTGGTGCCATCTCACCTACGAGCAAGAGGATTATGCTATCTTTAAAGGTAATAATAGTGTTTATAAAGAAAAGATAGTAACTGAGAGGAGTCATGAGTTGATATTGATGTTATCACCATGTGAGTGAATAATGTGGTATAGGGATGGATAGTCATGTATATTTGAGGAAGTAGGATAAAATTTGTGTCAAAATACTATAAAAATTTAGAATTTAACTAATGTTTAATTAATATGTGAGTAAAAGCCTCATATTTTAACCTCATAATTAATATCTTTCAACGAACCCGTGTGTCTTCGATAATTTTCCTCTCATAAAATGATCCATTACATAGTTGTGTCTAGGAATGAAATTAGTGGCACTATACTTCGCACTTTCGACGAAATTGTCCAGGCTTTTTGCCTTTTAGGATGGGTGCTTAAACCTTGATTTGAGCAGACAAAATTGCGCTCGAAAAAAAATCTTTGCTGGATTTGAAGCGGGCATGGATGAAGGGCCACGCCATCCATGGCCTATGGGTTGTGTCTTAACAAAGGTCTACAAAGAACTGTCTGCATCAATTGGATATAAAGGGGTGCAGCCAGGTTTTGTGCTGGTATTGCGTTTTGGTTTCTTGAGAGATGTTTGGTTGGAAGTCATTTGTTTCGTATTTTTATTAATATATTATTTATTGATTGGTTAGATTATTTTATAATCACAATATATATATATATATATATTGAAAATGTTCCTAAATCTATATACTTAAATTGAATATATTTCTAATCTATCTCATTTTCACTTATAATTGATTATAAAACCTATTATAATTACAATTACAATTATAATCCTTCAGCACGGAAAACTAAGAGCCAATAGAAAATACACTAAGCTCTTTTACATCTTGCATGAGTCCTTTTAATTGTCGGACATCTCTATAACTCTCTTCAAATTGTCAATGGCTGCAATTCCTAAAAAACACAAAAAGAAGGAAAAAGGCGAAGAGATTAAAAAGGCCGAAGTGGAAAGTTGACGAGGAAAACAATTTAATGGATAAGAAGGCCCACAACTGAATAGTTGAGCACTAGCTGATTTGGAAATTTATGACCCAACACCATCGCCAAATCTTTTGTTAAAAGGGTCCGACTTGTTAGGAGTTAGGACCGTGTCGCTTATTGTTCTTGTATGGACTGTGGACTATGGATTTCATAGAGTAACGAGCCCATTAGCATGTAGATACTCCTAAGGCTCTCTCTAATCCACCAGCGTTTCGCTTGGTGTTTCAACAGAATATTCTCCAGCATATTCTGTGCCACATATGCGAAGCACCATCTGAAGCACCATCCTTCTCCAACCCACCGACGCTTCGCGAGGCACCTTCTCAAGCACCACCCTTCTCCAACCCACCAGCGCTTCGCTTGGCGCTTCACGTGGGGCCCGCACATACATTATTTATTACACATTAACAAATTGATAAAATAAAATTCAGATAATTCGAAGACAACAAATTAAAATAAAATTGTTATAAATAACAAAAAAAAATTTAAATTATTTTTATTTAAATGGCACACGGGAAAAAACATGACATATACTAAATTAAAATTCGGCAACAGTCGGCCGTTAAAAACCGCACAAACAACTACTCGTTGGTATCGTCGGCCCCAAAACGCTGCCAAATGTGCTCGATAAGATCTCGTTTCAGTTGCTGATGTGTTGGGCGAGCACGGATCGCATTATTTCGATCTAGCATATGTTCGAAAATTGGTGGTGCATTGCTGTGCATAGTAGGCGGTGTTACGGTTGATGTGCCTTGAGTATCGTACAATTGAGTGATCGGCTCATGAGAGTGCCGCTCATCCTCGATTATTATGTTATGGAGGATGACACACGCTTTCATAATATTGGCAAGAGTTGATCGTTGCCAAAATCGAGCGGGGCGGCGGACAATAGCAAATCGAGCTTGCAACATCCCAAACGCTCGCTCCACATCTTTTCTTGCCCCTTCTTGATGTTGTGCAGACAACCTGAGTTTGTCCGTTTGGGGCAAGGGTGTGGTCTTTACGAAGACAGCCCACTCGGGGTAAATACCGTCGGCCAGGTAGTACCCCATATTGTACTCTGTGCCATTAACAGAGTACTGAACAGTAGGAGTTTGCCCGCGCAACACATCAGTGAAAAGGAGGGATTGGTTAAGCACGTTGATGTCGTTGTTGGATCCGGCGACACCAAAAAAGGCATGCCATATCCACAAGTCTCTGGACGCGACCGCTTCAAGTATTATGGTAGGGACTCCTTGATCACCACGAGTGAATTGGCCCCTCCATGCAACTGGGCAATTGCGCCATTCCCAGTGCATGCAATCGATGCTTCCCAGCATCCCTGGGAAACCTCGGTCCTCTCCTTCGTGGAGCAGACGTTGGAGGTCTTCGGTAGTAGGTTTACGGAGATATTCCTCCGCGAACCGATCGATGATTCCTTCGACGAAATTCTCCAGGCACTGAATAGCCGTCGACTCTCCGATGCGTACGTACTCGTCGATGGCATCAGTGGGCGAGCCGTACGACAACATGCGCAAAGCCGCAGTGCACTTCTGCAATGGAGATAGCCCCTTTCGGTTGATGGCATCTCTCCTCTCTGTGAAGTACGGGGACCACTCCCCGAGAGCTGTGACGATTCGCAAAAAGAGGGGTCTCCCCATTCGAAACCTTCTGCGAAACAAGTAGTCGGGGTAGACCGGAACGTCGGCGAAGTAGTCCACGACTAGATGGTTATGACCGCCTTCGTGATCTCTTTCGATGTACCTTCTGCTACCTCCTCGGCGGCGGTGCGAGGTACCAGCGTCAATGCTGGCTTCAACATCAACAAGAGCTTGCTGCAGATGGGGTTCGATCGTCAGAACGGTTTTTGTGAACCCCGTCGCGAACTCTTCCAGCTGGTTGAGGCATTCGTCGTCAGTACTACTTGTGCTTGAGCTGGACGACATTTTTTTAGGGTTGGTTGTGAAGTTGAGATCACCAAGAACGGAGGCTTCAGTTGTGAAGTTGAGATTACTGAGGTGTGAAAATGAGGGCATGGGGGTCCAAATATATAAGAGGAGAAGCGAATCGATCACATGCGTCGGCTCCAACGGCTAAATTCCAAAGGAATCGAGCAGATGTGTCGGCTCCAACGGCTAAAATCCAAAGGAATCGAGCAGATGTGTCAGCTCTAACGGCTAAAATCCAAAGGCATCGAGCAGATGTGTCAGCTCCAACTGTTAAAATCCAAAAGTACCGATCACATGCGTTGGCTCCAACGGTTAAAATCCAAAAGTACCGATCACATACCACAGTACGAACAGGTGAATCAAAAACGAATTAAATTAATAGTACAAGTACAATTTTTTAAATGAAAAGTACAATGTTCGGAGTACTATTTATTCTTCATATCCTTAAGCTGCTCGTTCATGTATTCTACTACAGCCGCATGCGTCGCCTTACGATCATCCGAGAAATGGGATGTATCCATCCCAAGTAGTTTCGTCAACGACTTCATAAATGAAGCCTTTTCTTTGCTTTTGGCCATCCCCTGCAATTTATCAGCTACAGCAAGGACTTTGTCGGCCACACTAGTAAGCTCGGCGCTGGCTCTGCTGATGCGCTCCAGGGTCTCCTCGGACGCCGACGATGTATGGCCCAGTTTGCTCTTACCCTTCCGCTTCTGCTTTGCCGCGTCCCTCCCTTGCGGTCGTGAAAGCTCGACGGGGACATCCTCATTGTTCGACGACGACGTGTGGGTACCTTCTTCGTCGAGGCGAGCCCTTTTCGAAGAATCGAAGCAGCTTCGGCACCACTTCGGTTGACCACGTACGGCATTCCACCAGTGCTCCAGGACGAATGGATGTCCAACGTCCTGCCTGTACATGTCGCGTGCTTGCGACATCAACTGGTCGTCTGAACGACCACTTGCGTAGGCATCTCTCAACCTACAAAAGATGCCATTGAACTGAACAATTTTCTTATTATTCTTTTGCCAATGGTCTTTGCAGTGCCTGAGGTCTCGTCTACGATTGGACGGACTGCTCGCGTTGTACTCCTCAGTGACCTTCGACCAGTACATCTCGCATTTTTGGTTGTTCCCATCGATCGGGTCGATGGAGTTATTCAACCATGCACTGATTTGGATAAAAAAAATAAAAATTGTTCAAAATTTTTTTTCATAAAACCGGGGAAACAAATATGTGTTAACAAAATTTAATATTTAAATGAACACTTATGAGTCGCATGTCGTCCTGTTGTGACCAGAGCATTCGTTTACGTGGCGATCCAGCGTTGTCGTCGTCCACGATCACGACCGGGGGCGTGCTCTCCGGAGTGGTGGTATCCGATGAGGGGGTCGAGCGATCATTTCTTCTCGGTACTTGCAGGGGCGACATTTCTGTAGGGATGGTCGGAGCCCTGACCAAATGAGGATTTTGACCGTAAAGGCCGTATGGGGGTTGTGCGTAAGGATGCCCGGGCGTGTACTGCCCAGGGTATGCATACTGATGTGGTTGGCCGTATGGAGGGGGTGGACCCAATGGTGGGTAATACATCGGGTATGGGGGGGTGGGGGTTGAAAACTAGGCGGATTTTGGCTGTTTGGCTCTTCGGTATTGGCATCATCGATATTTGGTTCGCCAAACCAATTGACATAACCGCCGGGGGGATTGTTAGCCATTGAAAAAATTTTCGAAAAATATTGCGGGAATGAGAGTGTGGAAAGTGTATGGTATGTGGTTGTGTTTGAGTGAAAATGAGGTCAAGTGTTCTCATATTTATAGAGGGAGGAACACAGAATTTTTCTAGATTTTTTGGTGATTTTTTGTGATTTTTTTATGAATTTTTACACTAAAAAATGAATAAAATAAGTGTAACGGCTAGAAAATCAACGGCTAGATTTATGGGTGGCTGACATGTGGGACCAGCTCAAAAAAATTCCAACGGCTAGTTTTCCCGCTTGCACACCAAACCGAGACTTACATGTGGGCCCTCCATTCGTCCGGGCCCACCCGTCAGTGAGAATAAAAAATCCGGCCTCGGGTGCACAAAACACGCCAAACGAGCTGACCAATTTCCCGGGCTACATCCGCACCACACACACCTTCACTGACATGTGGGCCGAAATTGAAACTGGGCCCACTTGTCAGTACGGGGTTTGCGATGGGTACGAGGCGCACGCGCGCTGGGAAAGCGGTGCCCACAAAACGCATTATCGGGCGTCGCGTGATCTCCAACGCGAGGGGATTCGCGGACGAGGCGTCGGTGGGGCCCACTCATCAGATCCTCGCGTACGCCGCTTCGCGAAGCGGTCTCTCTCTCCTCGCGCGGATTTTTTATTAATATTTTCGTGTGGGGCCCACCCGTCAGCGCTTCGTTGCGGCGGCGTTGGAGACGATCTAAGCAAAACAGAAACATGTAGCATGTAGAATGCATTGGAGGATGTGAATCTTCTACACAATCCACGCATCACACATAAGTGAACAAGGTAAAATAGAAGAAATAAAATGAAGGAAAAATTTGGTTGATCCCATTGCAAAAGTGATACTAAAAAAAATTTGTTTCTATACCACTCTAGATTTCTCCATACCATTAAACTCAAATTTCTCCTAGTTATTTCTCTAAAAAAATTATAACAAAATTTCAAATTTTCTATAATTCCAATCCTACCCTCTCATGTATTGCCACGTTCCCAAATCTTAGATCTACCTTATCGACCTTCATATTCCAAATCAACAAATACCTAGAATTACCCTGAAAAGGAGGGCTGAGCGACTCGGGTGGTGATGCTAGGTCGAGCTGAGTGGTAGCAATATTTGGACGGACGGTGGCAACGCTGGGACAAGCAGTGACGGTGCTGACACAACCCTACGTGTGGTGATGCTTGGCGGAGCGACAGCAATGAGACAACAACCAGGCTAAAAGGTGTAGCAAGGGGCAAGTATGGATCATACATCAATTCTTACAGGGTATGCGAATTTCTTGCCAAAATCTAGTAGCCTATTATTTGTTTAAAACCTAAAACTTAAGAGTACAGATATTAGTCTATTATTTGTTAAAACTTGAAATTTGTAAGTAATCAATGCTAAATATCCATGTTCCATAAGTAAGCTAATGGACTTCAAAATTTTCATAATTATTTACGGTTCCAATAGTTTGCATGTCAATTTCTTATGTAGGATGGATGGCCAGAGAGCCTTCAAGCTTTGTGTTAGGTTTGGTGGTTATTTCAAACAGCTGGAAGGGGGCCCAAGAATGTGTTGTAAGGGTAGGAATTTAGAGTGGATTGTGGATACAGACAAGTACTCAGTGCTTGATCTACATGATGGTATAGGAATAGAATATGAATTGGGTTGTGATCAAATGATAAGTGTATGGTGTGGGGATCCTCATTTGAGGAATTTGGTGACAACCGCCCAGGTGTGTTGCACTTAAAATGATACATCACAAACTCACAACAACAAAATGCATTATACTGCAATGCAATTAATTTAAAACGAGTACCAAGTCACGAAGACCAATATTACAATATCATAGCGCCAAGAATGACGCAATTTAAAATTGATACAAAATTAAGAGGTTTTTTCAACACAAAAGTCGGCACAAAGTAGAACAACAAGAAAAACAACCACAAAGGTCTTCATCTTCACTGGCAGCAGCGTTGCACAGATTTCATCCACATCGGACTCCACTAGGTGAGTGACCCTCTAGTAAGCTGAACCATCGGGGACGATTCTTTCTTCTTCGTTGGGTTCAAAGCCATAAGAATCGGGATCAATAAGTCCTTCCTTTAAATTTGTTTGCAAAAGCAAGAGTGAGCACGTTGTCCACACGGTGCTCAACAAGTCTCAATTTAAGAATACGGGTATATAGATGAGGGGGATTTTCAAGGAATAGGCTCTTTGGCTTATAGATAAGAGTAGAATAGATTTTCACTCTAAAATTTTGAAGAAATGTTTTAATTTCAAAAGCGAGACTTTGAAAATCCTAAACTAAGTGTTTGAAAACGTTATGCGTGGCGGTCTTTCATGAGTCACCACTTTACTCAATATTAAGAAAATATTTGAAATTCTACTTATGCTGCATCGACGTAGATAGAATCCACCGCGCGCAAACTCCATGACCTGGGAGCTCAGAGTATCCGATACTTTTTATAACTTTGCAAAGGTGTACCACTTTAATCCACTTTATCACTCAACTTTCAAGTCGATACCTCTCCATGCGACTTTTATGCATGTGACAAGGCCGAGATCACACAACAGTTTGCAATTCTAGCATTAACAATTCTCTGCCCGGTAAATAAACAATTATGTCCTTATTACCATTGTGGACCGCACCCCATAGCCAATTCTACTTAGCGTTGGTCTATGGTCCCGCGAGACACATAGCCTGTGATTCAACCGCGCACGACTCGGAATCCAGGCCTAGAGCGTCTTCCTTCAATACTCCTGATTCACTCATTATCTCTCACAACTCATGGCCCTCTGTGGCCCACCAGTTTTTCTCGAGAAACCGGACCGACAACCATTGCAGGAAAAAGCTAATACCGAGAAAACTACTATGTTGCGCCCGTCCCATACCGGGGAAGTGGTTAGTACGTTTTTCATGCCGCATAAAAGTACAACACAAGGTTATTGTCCTTATGAACCGTTAGTGAGGAACAAACACATTCCCATTGTGCACACAGCACCATCCATACAAACCATCTTCACTTCCGATTCTGACATATATTTTCACAAAAAGGGGTTTTAAACACATTTCTCATACACATGACCATTTAACATTTAACACATATATTTAATCATGAGCATAGCTTAAGCATAACATCCTAGGGCGACAATTGAGTGTATAGGATATACAAACATGAAGGGCTTTCAAGAAGATAGGTCATATCTACTCATATTCTTCTAACATAGCATTTGAAAATATAGCATGCGTATACTTAAAACAGTAAAGAACCTAATTTACTCAAATACTGGGAGAGACATGATCAAGGAGAAAAAAGATTTGTCTTGCAACGCGGGGTCTGACTGCTCTAAGGGGTCCTCAAAGACTGCTTCTGCTCCTTTGACTTCTAGTTCTACTCTCGCACGCAAATAACAATACCATATATAAGCATAATGAAATTATTTACCATATAAAGTATAAATGAACATGCAAGCGAGGTAATCTGGTTGAGGATGATCCTGAGAGGGAGAAAATACTTAGGGTTTGACTAAGAGCGCAAGGTTTTGGCTTAGACGTAGCGAATATCTGCTGGCCGACATTCGGTTCGCGGCCTGACAATGTCGGAGAATGACATAGGGTTGATGTGGGGTTTCCAAAAGATCAAGATAAGCTCAAATTGGGGCATTAGGGGCCAAATATAGTGAGGGGGTTAATTGACAAACTGGTTTTTGCAGAAAGGTCCAGGGAATTAGGGAAATTTCGGCTAAGTCCCTGGCACAGAGAAGATCGTATGCCAGTGCACTGCCAAGTCTAGGGCTTGTGCGTCTGGACGATTCATGCATGCGTTGCTTTGCTAACTTTGTCAAACACGTAGGTGGGATAGAAAGGGTGTTTATGACAAGATTAATTGGAAAATGGTGGCTTAACGGTGGCGAACATTGAGGTTTAAGTCGTCGGCCGCTAGAACAAAAGACGGGCTACGGTGGCAGAGTTCTGTGGTTGATGAATCTTGAAATTGATTGAGGGGTTTCACTACTGGAGTGCGTTTGATGGTGCTGAAGTAAAGAATTTGGCTGAAGCGGCAGTTTGAGGCTCGCCGGCGCTACGGCCGGACTCGAAGACGACGGTCGCAATGGGCGTCTGTGATTTAGGGAAATTCTGAGCAATTGAAGGCTGCTACACCATCTACGGGATCTAAGGGAGGTGTAGGTGCAGTCCATTTGATCGGGGACACAGTGAGGCGTGCCGGCGACGTGAGACGTCCACGGCGGCGCGCGAAGAACGGGGAAACTTCATCACTGGTTAATTTCAAATTTGGATTGAATGGGATTGTTCAAGGGGCACTGGTTGTTGATTTGTTCTACTAAAGGGGATGCTAATTTGTACTGGAGATGGGTGCGATAAGAGGAACAGGGCAATTCTAAAATCCGGCGATCACCGGCGTTAAGGTTCACTGGAGATAAATTAATTGCTAAGGAGTAAGGAGATGGATGGAAGACACATACTGGTCGAGTCAATTTGGAGCTTGATGCAGTGAAGCTCCCTATCGCCATTCTCCTCCTCGGCGGCTCGTCGGAGACGAAGAAGAAAACGAAGAAGGTGGGGACTTGGCTGGTTTCTGGTGGCGTGGAGATGGCTCTGGACGAGGGGGTTTAAATAGGCAGCGGCTGGAGCTCTTCGAGACTTGAAGTAAATCAGAAATATATCGAATTGACTGGCGGCGAATGGCGAGGCGGCGTGCAGCGGCGACGGGACGGCCGCAGCGGCTGCTACGGCTTTGTCAGCTGGGAGGTGGCGTTCACGCAAGCTCCTGGCTGGCGCAGAGGCGAATGACGGGCTGGCCTCGGCATGTCGACAACGCGGTGCGAAAGTTCTGACGGTTGCAGGCGCGCGCGCGCGAGATGAGACGGCGTTGCTGCTGGTCGTCATGGACGCTGCCATGGTGGCTGGCTCTGGCGCGACACGTGTGCCCCAAGCGGGAGCAACAGACACATGCGCTGGCGAAGGCTGGGCCTCACCGGCGGCAACGAATCGCGGCGGCGCTCTGGTTGAAAGCGTGCCGGCTGGGAAAACGGTTTTGGACTGAAACGTGATTTCCAAAACTTGATTTGGACTGAATTGTAAATCTGGCAAAATGCTTGGATTATGCCGAAATTGACTTTACCAATTTGGCTTACTAAACTCAACAAATAATTTAGCAGGGACAGATGACAAGGTCTGGAGGCTTTGATCGGGTTTTAAGCGAAAACGAAAACAAGCAATTAGGGTAATTCAAATCTGGATTTTGTCGAGGTTGAAATCTGAGATCTGGGATGAGATTTTGGGATTTTCGCAGAAGGAAATTTTGTATGGAATAGTGAATGGGAGATATTCCCTGAATCAGATCAAGATTTGGAGCTAATCTGTGGCTTTTATCCTTTTCGGGCTTTTGAAAAATCTAAAAATGATCAATCTATAATACTTTTGGACTGAATTGCAAAAATAATCTGAATGATGGAGTTCTGCTGCCACCTTTTTGAATTGAAGTAGTGGCATACCCTGGATCACATTCCTGAGATAATTGATCTAGATCAAGTCAAGATTTGGGGAATTCTAGAATTTCATCTGAGACGTGGTCGAGACATCCGAAGAATCCAAAGGAGATGCACTAACTGGCATTCTAAAGAGTAGCAAAATCTGGGGCGTTACATATGGTATTGGGATGAGAATGTTGGAGATTATTGCGAGCTAACTAGTGATTCATAACTGTTAAGACTTTTTAGCCAGTATAGTGCAGCGTTAATCTTGGTGTGTCTGTGGACAAACATCATCACATAAATGTTTCCTCTTCACATATTGCACATATGGCAGAAAACCGACCCACTAATTAAACACAAGCAAGTACATTTACAACCCAGCTATTTGACTTAGAAGATGGGGATGATGAGTATATCGAAGTAGATGACAAGGGTATGTATAGTGATGCTGATTCACAAGAGATATGTAGTGATGGTACCCACCATAGTGGAAGGGGGAATGAAAGTTTAGACACCAACTATGCACCAAATGAGGCAAATAAGCTTGATATTCATGATGGGAGTGACATTGGCTTGCCAGATGCTGACTATAGTTATGATGTAGAAAACCCTTGCATTGACAAAGGTTCTATATTTCAAGATATGACTTGGGCTGGACAAAAAGATCAAAACTCGCGAGTTATTCGGGACTGGCTTGGATCAAGATCGGCTCAAGCATTAAATGAGCCAAGCTTGAGCCTAAGGTGAACCTCAAGTCAAAACTTGAGTTAAGCCCGAGCCTTCTCGAACTTAAGCTCGACTCGTTAAAGTTCGAATTTTCTATTTGTGATGTATATTTTTGAGTCAAGCTCATTCGAACTTGAGCTGAGCCCACTCAAGCCTCACAAGTAATGCAAATTTGAACTGCATTCATTTGTTATTGATCCTTGTCAAGTCGAGCTCAAGCTCACTCAAGCTTGCTTCAAGCCAAATTTGATCCTGACTCCGAGCTCGTGAAAATTTGAGCCGAGCCCAGTACACTGTTGAGTCAAGCCAAGTACACTGTTGAGTCAAGCCAACCTGCGCTCGCTTGACCTCGGCTCGTTTCCAACCCTAGATATGACACACTTCAAAAGGGCCATTAGACATCATACAATATTAAATGAGTATGAGTTTGCAATTGATGCAACAGACATGATGAGATTTAGAGCCCATTTTGCAAAAGAAGACTACAATTGAAGGGTACATGCATGTTTCTTGCAAGATATCAACAAAGTTTAGGTGAAATTTGTATGCATTCCTTAGTTTTCATTTGTTTCAAGATTGTTTATGGGTTTTGGAGTTAATACACAGTTTTTGTTCTTGCAGGTGAAAGTGAACAATAATTCTCACACATGCTCAACTGTAAATAAGTGTAAAGGAAAGATGGCTTCTTGTGGGTAGGTATGTGACAGGGTTCTTGATTGGTTAAAGGTGGATCCTAACTTAGGTCCCAAAGAATTACAAAGAAAGTTCGATGAGAAGTACCATATCAATATTACCAAAGAGTGTATGCTGGCAAAGAGAGAGTAATGGAATTACTCTATGAAAAGTGGGATAATAGTTGTAATATCTTATATAGCTTCAAAGAGGAGTTGCTATGGGTTTGTCTAGATAGTGTTGTGGAGGTTGACATGCATTGAGATGCATTGTGGTGAAGTCTGCTTTACAAGATATATATAGCCTTAAAATCATGTATTGATGGCTTTCTAAATGGATGTAGATCTTATCTTGGGTTAGATTCAACTCACTTGACAAGTAAATACAAAGGTTAGCTAGCTGCTGCATGTGTAGTTGATGGGCACAATTGGTTATACCCAGTTGCATATGGGATAATAGAGTCTGGATCCCAAGAAGGTTGGGAATGATTTATACAAAACTTATATAAAGCTATTAGCTTTCCTCAAGACTTGGTACGTAACGTAGATGCAGAGAAGGGGATTGATGGTGTTATCTGCAAGGTCTACAAAGATGTGGAGCATAGAGAATGCTTAAGGCATTTCTTGAACTTTCAGAAGAAGTTTTATGGAGTTGATTATACAAAAAAAACTTTTATCTAGCTTCAATGAGCTGTATACATGACAAGTACAATGAACACTACCAAGAAGTTGCCACTTCTAATCCTGTTGCTATTAAGTTTTTAAAAGATAATCACAAAAATATGTGGTGTAGCTGGCAATTCTTAGAAGCACTTAAAGTGGATTATGTCGACAACAACTTATCAGAGTCTTTCAATAACTGGGTGGGAGAGTACAAAGGATTACAGGTAACTATCTATGGAGTCATTTATTTTGTCTTTCATCAAATACTAATTGCATTAATAAACTTTGAATTAGTTTTAACATCTAATACGAATAGTAGGTCCTGGATTTGATGGATAAGATAAGATAACTTATCATGATCAAGTTTGATACCGGGAGAAGGATAGGTAGGAAGCTTGATGGCCATATATTGCCTAGTATCATAAAGAGACAATTTAAAAAAGTAGGGATCTTAGGAATTATCGTGTGAGCAGGAGTGGAGACTATACTGCTGAAGTTATTGAGAGAGATATAATGAGCAAAGAATGGAGACATGTAGTTTAATTAGACCAAAAGAGTTGTACTTGTAGAGAATAGCAACTAATTGGGAAACTATCTCGACATGTTTTGACATTTATTTGTTCACTTGGGGGAGAGAACATGCACACCTATGTTCATGAATATTACTCTATGGAGATATTCAAATTTTCATATGGTGCGGTGGATCAACGGATCAATCCCATGACTAACAAGCATCAATGGCCTGTTGTGTTTGGTTTTAGGTTGCATCCACTACTGCAAAGAAAGCAACCTGGAAGGCCTAGAAAACAAACAATCAAGGCATTTGATGATATTGGGGTTAGGAAGCCGTATAGGTGTAAAACACTGTGGTGCTTGGGTCATCAACAAAAGAAATGCAACGTGATAATAGATGACAAACTAGGATCCATAGACACTATGACGATGTAGGTTTCTCAATCTTAATGCCATTTGATTTACTTATGCATGTCCAACTCATTGACAGGTCAACAAGTGTATCAGCCACAAATTCGAGTGTAGGAAGCAATGATCCAGGTGTTGTTGAGTCAAGTCAAGTTGGTGCAAACACTTCACATCCACCAAAGAAAAAGGAGACCAATAAAAAGCTAATGCTAATGTGTCTTCTCAAGCTGATTCAAGGTATATCCTTGGAAATTTAATATTTAATAACAAGGTAATTACATTGAAACATCAATAATGTATGTTTGCTGCTATTATTATGTGATAGTGTTATTGGTACAAGCTATAAAGGTTACAGGAGGAGAACATCAACAAATCCAGACATTAGGACATCTCCAAGATCAAGAGAGAGGCCAACCAAAGACATGTAAAATGTGCTTAGTTGATGCAAATGCCACCTATCATCTGTAATTTTTCCTCTTGAGGATGTGATGCAAGTGGGAATCAATTTTATGTTATTTTACTTAAGGATGTGGGGTTGTGAAAGGTTTTGTTTTGTCTCTTCGGATTATGAATGGTTATATTTTAGCTTTGTGAATATGAGTTTATTGAGTTGTTACTAGAACATATAGATATATTTTTATCTGTTGTGTTTGTCACTATGGATTTATTATCTATATTATGGTATTGTTGGAGCTGTTCATGTGGTATAAGTTTGCATGCCTTTTGTGAATATGGGTGTTCTTTTACGTATTCATTGCATAATAATGTACAACTGTAAGTTACCAATCGTTTTATATATGTGTGTGTGTGATTGTTCATTCTAATGCAGTCCTTGCAATGGCTTAGGATTATGGTAGGCCTTCACTCAAAACAAAAAAAATTCTTAGCCACAAGTCCACTAAAGTGAGCAAAACAATATTGAATGCATCTACACCTAAGCGATTTTAATTATCCTGAAAATAGACTGCCACCCCCCACCCAAAAAAAAAATACAGGGTAGATTCAACAATATAATGGTTTTGTAGTGATATATTCAAAATAAACTAGTTTTGTAGTGGCATTTTAAAAAAATAAAACAGTCATTTAGTAAAAAACTAATATTTGTTACTTTTGGAGTGTACTAGAACCATTTATTCTTTTGGAGTTTTGGGTTTTGTAGTAGTACATATCAAATTTTCAATTTTTACAGTAATATATATCAAATTATCCCTTAAAATTATTGCATGCATAGCACGTTGGTTGATTTTTTTTTTTTAAAATAGAAAGGCCCTGTTTCTGTGTTTCCTAAGCATTGACATCTCATGCCGCGGGCCGCGGCAGCGGATTTCGGGGGAAAAAAGATGCGCGTCACATCACAAACGCAGATTTGTTTCTAATGATGTGCATAGATCTTGGGATCCTTGGAAGGATAGTTTTAAGTTTATTTATAGAGAATTTATATTGATTAAATTTGAGATTTTAATTTAATGAATATTAAATATCGGTTAAATTTTTTTCTCAGGAAAGGTTTTTTTCTTACTTAAATATAGCCCAAAACTGTTTCCAAGTTTTTGTGCTATTTCGTGTAGGTCATTTCCTCGCAATGCATATATTGCTTGAGTGAAATCAGCAAAATCGTAGAAGTCTGGCAATTATGCAGCATATTGGCGTGAATCTTGTCCTCGTTTCACCACTAATATGCATGCAAAGGTGACTTTAATATGTAAAGTCGAGTTATCTTTTGCAAAAATGATTTAAAATTGGTAGTTTGCTCGAACAAAGGCAATAACGCTTGAACATTGCTTGTCTGCCACAAATGCGTGGACTCGGCCCGCTGGCGTCTGAAAAAAGAGTCAGTTTCTTTTTTTTTTTTTTCTATTATAGCAAGGGATGGATGGTCATAGATTAGGCTTAAACGGGTTAAATGGATTGATTTTAGATGAGTTCAAATGTGTTAAGAAATAAAATTGAGTCATATTGGATTGAATTGGTTTAAAAACAGATTAGATTGTGGTGGAAAATTTTAGATTAATATTTAATTAATATTGGATTGAAATTCATAATATAATTTAGACTCATATTATTTTCCTCCTCGTTCTTTATATACTTAATATTTTTTTAAAATGAGTATACAATATTTATGTTGAATGAGTTGAGAAATAGATTATTAATGGATTGAGAATTGGATTGAATTCAAATTGAGAGAAAGAGTTGGATTGGATTGAGTTAAAATAATTAGTTGATTGTATTGGATTAAGTTTTATAATATATATTATGGGTTAGATGAGAATTTAATTTTAATTTTTAGAAAAAAAATTGGATTCTTTTGGATTGCATTTAAGTCCATGACCACCCTAAGTACAGTATCCGTTCTAATTAATTTTGCCGATCCCCATCACCTGCATTAAAAACTGCAACATCGGGCGACGACGACCCGCACCACCAGGTCCACCACCACCTCGTGTCGCACGTGTCCGTACCCGGAGCTCGCGCGCCCCTGCATAGCCCTGCGCCTACTTCTGCCTTTCTCCTCGCACCTCCGAGTCTGCATTTCGCCAGTTCGCCTCTCTGGCCGCTCTCGCGCACAGCGATGGCTGCGTGGTGGTGCTTCGCGTTGCTCTTAGCGATGGTTGCGGCGGCAGGGGCCGAGGAGGAGGGGAAGTGGGAGCCCGTGATACGGATGCCGACGGAGAAGGGAGACGAGGCGGCCGCGGCAGCAGCCAAAGGCGGGACGAGGTGGGCCGTGCTTGTCGCTGGCTCTTCCGGGTACGGGAACTACCGGCACCAGGTGAGCGCGAGGTGGTGTCGGGTGTGTGTGTGTGTGTGAGCGCGGAGTTAGTGTTAGGGTTCAGGAGGTAGAGGGTGGGAATTTTTTAGAGATTTCGAGCTAGGTTTTGAGAGTTTTGGTCACTTGTTAGCTTATTTATGCTACGATTTTGGTATTCGGAGGATTGTAGCTTTTGACCTGCACACTTTTGGTGGGTTTGAGCTAATCGGTGCACCGAAGCTAGGTTTTAGTATTGAGTTTGTTACTGTTTGAAAGTTTGAAATTAGCTGCGGGTTTTGATTGGTCAAACTCCCGAATTACTTGGATTTGATAGTTTCCTGATCAACTATATATTTTTTTTTATCAATGGATGTGATACTTGTATAGATGTTAGGTTGACTTGTCCAGTAGATTTTGGGGATACGACTTATATGGGATTGCTGTTGACATATTAGGGCCCCACTCTTATGTGGGCATCCATTCGGTAGTTGCTCGTTTTTCAGGAAGCTCCAGATTGTGATAGTTTGACACTTGTTTTCATTATTCTTGTCGAGTAGCCATTTGCTGGGGGAGAAATGAGTCTTCACACAAATTTAGTTCAAGTGAAAAAGATGTGGATTTCTGTAATTTGTTCTGTAGATTTTGTTTGTAAGTATAGATTGAGGTTAAGTTTGTCATTGTACAAGATAGGAGCAAGAAAAAAAGGGATAATTATTTAAACTGAAAGAGATAACAAGTGCTCAAATTAAGGTAGGTAAAAATGGCCATGCACACGAACGATTGACAGACACTCTATGAAGTATGAAATCGGTTGTCTATATGTGCTGTTACAATAAAAGAGATCAGTAGGCAATTCTATGGAGTGCTTGCTTAAGGTTGTGGGTGTTCTTGATGCATTGCAGGCCGATGTGTGCCATGCATACCAGGTACTGAGGAAGGGAGGGGTGAAGGAGGAGAACATCGTGGTGTTCATGTTTGATGACATTGCCCATAACTTTCTCAACCCAAGGCCGGGGGTTATTATCAACCATCCTAAGGGGGAAGATGTTTATGCTGGTGTTCCAAAGGTATTACTTGGCTCTGTTCTTTATGGTTCTCCTTTCACAATACGAAGGATGAGCATCAGGGGGTGGGGGGTGGGGTGGGACTTGTACTGGTAATGGTGCTAGTTTCCCTATGTATACACATGAACAATGCAGTGAGCAGTGATAGACCAGCTTATATACTGATCTCTGGAACCACATATATGTCACATAATAGTGAACATATGTGGTTGCGCACAGTCTGTAAGTGCATAACAGAGCTTTGTTGAGGGTACTCTATCACAGGTTGTAGAAGGAAAACAAAAGGATATCACGCTACATCCTGATAATCTGCCAAGTTATTCCTTGAGTATTCCATGATTAATATGTACTTCCTAGCCACATATTGTTTGATGGCTTTATTTTTTACACTGAGTCTTCCACAGAAAGCAACATCAACTCCATTCCTTTATATTACCTTTCTAATCGCAAAAGTAAGGGCTGACCTTTCTTATCAACATGTTCCTGCTGATACAAAATTGATTGCATTTCCTAAATCCTAATCACATACAGTTTGATAGCTTCTGTTTTCCTGTTGGTTAGATACTTATGTTATTTTCCTGCATGTCTGATCAAGACAACATTCTTTACAGGATTACACTGGGGACCAAGTTACCACTGAGAATTTCTTTGCAGTTCTCTTGGGCAATAAAAGTGCAGTTACTGGAGGGAGCAGGAAGGTAATAGACAGCAAACAAAATGATCATATCTTCATCTATTACTCGGATCATGGGGGCCCTGGAGTTCTTGGTGCGTAAATTGACATGTGATGTTGTATAGCTAAATTTGAATGGAATTTAGCTTAACACTTGCAAGTTTTTAGGCATGCCCAACCTGCCACATCTTTATGCTGCTGACTTTATTGAGGTGTTACAAAAGAAGCATGCTTCCCATAGCTACTCAAAGATGGTAAGAAATTATTTATTTACTTTTAATGATCTTACTCATCTGTTTAGATCAATGTTAACATTGCATGTTTGGCAGGTTATATATGTTGAGGCATGTGAAAGTGGCAGCATCTTTGAGGGTTTATTGCCAGAAGATCTCAATATTTACGTCACAACTGCATCTAATGCAGTAGAAAATAGCTGGGGAACATACTGCCCTGGGAAGCAACCAGCACCTCCTCCTGAGTACATTGTCTGTTTAGGTGACCTGTACAGTGTTGCTTGGATGGAAGACAGGTAGGCTTCATTTCTTATGCAAACATTGGTTGCAACATTTGTATTGTTTTAGACCCTAAAACTTCAATCTTCTTACACTAGTGAAAGGTATTATTTGCAATGCATATATATAGCTTGAGTTTCTGTTTTGCTCTGTTCACTTCAGTAATTTTATATTACTGCGTTACAATAGCTATAGTGTGGGTCTCATAGCGGCTGAACTATTGTCCAGATGAAGATTTGTTTGTTCTTTTATTAGGCAATGGAAATTGGTGTGTTTGAACTACCAATTAGGACATTCAAAAGGAATTCTTATTTCAAATATGCAATTGTGATATGAAACATGCTTTAATGATCTATATGCAGTTTTTAGATAAATTTATCTATATGCATTTAAAGAAGTGCTATAGTAATAGAAGGCATTGCATAATAAGGTTGCCTGATACTATTGATGATTAATTTATCTTGCCACCTGAGGCCTGACCGATTTATAAGTAACCCACTAGTCGTCATTCATTCCAGAGGTTTCACATGTGAGTGTTAATCATAATGAAAATAAAAATTGAACAAGTTGGGAAAATATATAGCCATAAAGCTAGAACTAGAGGATATCTGACAAGCAAATTCACATTACATCAATGTTTACCATTAGTTTTTTCTGTCAATTACTAGAGTCTCAAGGTACCATATCTTTGTAGCATGATTTTAAAGATTTGATGCAATGATGTTTTGAACCATTGTGGTCTTATCTGGCAGTGAAAGTCATAATTTGAAGAAGGAAACAATCGAGAAGCAGTATGAGGTGGTAAGTGTCGAGTACTGTTTCTTTATATTGATAAATTCCAGCAAGTGACTGCTTTGTTGGGCAGGTTAAAGATAGAACCTCAAACTCGAATAACTACAATGAGGGCTCTCATGTAATGGAGTATGGAGACAAGACCTTCAAGGATGAGAAGCTTTACCTCTATCAAGGTTTTGATCCTGAAAATGCTAACGCCACAAACAGGCTGCTTTTGCCAGGTCCAAAGGCTGCAGTCAATCAAAGAGATGCTGATCTTCTTTACATGTGGAAGAGGGTAAGTTCCAATTATTTATCCAGCTTTTCAATTAGCTTGCACCTTAAAAAAAGAAAAACTAGTTGCTACATCTTTTTTACAACAATGACAGATGGGAAGAAGGGCAATGTACTGAAAGTAATATGGGAGAATATAACACAAAAATGGTGGATTTGTGATGGTTCCTTTTTTTTTTTTTTTTTGCTAAAGGATGAGTATCGTTTTCTGTTTATGAACTTTAACGTTACCTGTAAACCTGTATATCATTCACAAAGTTGAACTGGAGCATGCTTATTTACTTCAGATCTTTTTGGTTAGTTGCTACCACCCACTACTACAAATATGATATATTTCTTAATTCTTATTGCCAAAGTAGTTTTGGTTGTTCACATGTAGAATTAAGTTCACAGAATTGTTCTGGTTGGAAATCTATTTCCATATGCAACAGTAGTGTTAAGAAAACAAAAATGGAATGAAAAGAAACAAACTGATGAAACTTTAGCCTATAGGCATTAGCTTTAGCTCGGGTTAGCTTCTATAGATGTATCATTGACTTATCCATTAAGTTGTCAAATGGCCTTTTTTATAACTGAGCAGATACAAAGAATGTGGATAATTTTGAACAAATATTATAGGCCATTGTGACATTGTTTCATTGATACTGGGATGTCACTATCACTCCTTTTCAATGCAAGGCTACTCTTTTAAAATTCAAGGTTGTGTGATACTCTGTTGTTGTTGCTGCATTGACATGGTAGAAAGAAGTATTCTGTTGTTTCCTTAATGGAAGTAGGGGGCATTGCTCTTTCTTGAAAAAGAAAACATGGTCCAAAAAAAAGGTAATATCCAGTGTTTAGGGGTGGTAATGGGATGAAATCCAATCCAAATCTAACCCAATCCTTTTTAATAAAAATTAAAACCCAATTCTCATCCAACTCATAACACATTTTCTAAAACCCAATCCAACCAAACCCATTTATCATTTGAGTCCAATCCAAGCTCAACCCTTTCCCTCAATATGGGTTGAACCTATTTCTAATCTATTTTCCACCCATTTTCAACTCAAATCTTGTCCACTCATTCAAAAAGTATTTAAGTATCGGGGGAGAGGAAAAGAATATGAAACTAAATTGTTTTATAGACTCCAATTCAATAGTAATCCAATATGGACCCAATATCAACTCAAAATTTTCCACCCTACTCCAATCCAACCCAACCCAACTCAATTTTGTTTCTCAACCCATCCAAAGTCAAATCCATTCTAAAACCCAATCCATTTAATCCATTTCAACCCAACTCATTGCCACTCCTACCTGTGTTTGGTATGAATGTGATTGCCCTGCATATTAGTATTAACTTGGCTTTTTTGGGAGATGTTACATGACTCCTAATATGCAGAGCAGTTACAGCTATAGTCTGCAAATTTCTGCTGTTTACCATCTCACTATTGCATCAAACGTTTGCTACTGTTCTATCTTCTTGCTTTTGATCCAAGAAAACTTCTTGCTTTCAGTATGAGCAGTTGAATGGAGGATCTGAAGAAAAGCCAAGAGTTCTTAGGGAGATCAGCGAAACTGTGGCACACCGGAATCATCTTGATAGCAGTATTGATATCATTGGGAAGCTTGTCTTTGGATTTGAGAATGGGTCTTCAATGCTTCAAGCTGTTAGACAATCTGGACAGCCATTGGTTGATGATTGGGATTGTTTGAAGAGAATGGCAAGTGAAAGACTTCTCATATTTAACTCTCTGATGTTGCTTGAAGTTCTTGATATTTGTTTCTTATGCACGTTGACGTTCTTTTTTCCTCCTGTTGAACCTGCTTTGTGTTGATGGCTTCAGGTGCGAATTTTTGAATCCCAATGTGGGTCACTTACTCAGTATGGCATGAAGCATATGCGGGCATTTGCAAATATGTGCAACAATGGTGTCTTTGAAAACACAATGAGGGAGGCAAGCATCATTGCTTGCAGCGGTTCTAATTCGGCTAGATGGAGTCCATTGACTCTAGGATACAGTGCTTGATCTGCTGCAATATAAGGGAGTGATAGGAAAGGTCCTGAACTCTCCTGGCCTATAAATGTTTAGTTGTGTACCTCTAGAATACATGTGCGCAAGAAGAATTCATCAACCCAGCAGTGTGCGCTTGTATGTTGCTCTAGTACTCGGTAACATGGGTCTACCTGTGTAAATTAATTTCATGTTTGGTATGCTGTCAATTGAAGACAATCATTAAGACCGATATATGAATGTTTTTGCAGGACAATCCCCCCAAAGTTTAATAATGAACAAGGCCATCATGAGCAAACCAAAAAGACCTTACCCTACCAAATGAGTTGCGTATCTATTGCTACCAAAATGATATTACAAGTTCCTTGGAGTTCTTGCGCGAGTAGACTTCCCCCATTTACTGCGAGTCCTTGGATCTCTGTTTCATCTTGTAAGGCGTCTCTTAATGCGAGTCCTTGGGCCTCCTTGGAGCTAGCCTAGTAGCCTGCATTGGCAAAACGGTTTCACCAGGTTAGTACAGGTTACCGTTATGATCCTTTCCTAGTGTCCATGCATTCGGTATACGAGTTTGCACAAGATTATCGAGCAAAAGATGTTTCGGGTTAGGGGCTTACATGCTTTTCTAAGGAAAGATATGAACACCACAAGTAGTGCCAGTCCTGCCAGGATACCTACTATTATTGCCACAGTCCTTCCAACATCATCTTGCGAATAATCTATCACCAAAGAAAGCAAATGCAGAATTAGAATAGCGCATGAAAAGTATGAGCACTACCAAAGGCTCCTTTTGTTTATAAGGAATATTTTCAGTACGTGAGTGGTTAGTTGCCGCCGGCAAGGTCTATGCCATGAGGTGCGTAGATATCGTGCAATCCTAAATTCGATATGCTTATGGATAGGCATCATCATCACTGGCTCTGATCGTTGGATCAGAGAGACCACTTAGATCAGCGTGCAGCCACTAGCTTAGACAAAGATTCGAGATAATGTGATTATATCTACAAGTGACTATGCAAGAGGTTGGGAATCTAGGATTCTTAATTAGTGGTCTTAATAGTTAAGTGTGTTTGGTCACTGTCACTTCAAATTATCTTGTGGGTGCTGTTGACTGAGGAGACTCTTGACTGAGATATATATTTCTGTGTCCCGCATGCAGCCCACTAAAACTCCGGGATGAGTGGTCTGAGCATATTCTATTGTACGATGACCGACTGAGTCTTTTGTGGTTGAAGCTACCAACTCGGTGACATCAAGCTACTATATTGGTACCTCTCTTAGTTTTCTTGCTCTGGCAGTGCCCCGACCTGCAATTCAGTGATTGCTCGGTTGTCGTTTTCTCTTTCGTTTCTCTGCACACACCAACTTGATTGAGTAGTGAGTAAGTTTAAGCTATAGTGCCGGCCCATACCACGTTTGACGTTGGACAATGTTGTTATCCCGGGATATATTCTGTCTGCTCTCTTTATTACCTTTTAGGAAGTTTACGATTGCCTACTGGAATCTATTCCCACACTAAAATGATCTTACTAGTTGGCTGGTTGCAATATGGACACACTATATCAGGTATACAATTGAGACGAAATTAACTTGATCGCAGAATTTCCAGAATTCGGATTGTTCGAAGTATGGTGTACGTACCTTGTGACGAGCGGAAGTAGTAACCGTTGGCCCAATACCTCACGTAGCACTGCGCCAGGTACACATCGGCGGCCAGCGCCGTGCCGCAAGTGCCCTTGAGCTGCCCGACTGCCTGCGCGAGACATGCCGTGCAGTCGGCCGCCGCGAGGTCGCCCAGGCACTGCGCGACCCCCTGCACCGTGCCGGAGTTGCTTACCTTGTACCCGTTCGACGCGGCCTGCACGCCTCCCAGGACGGTGTCCCGGCTTTTTAGAAAGTCGCTGTCGCCGCTGGTGCTCGTGCTGCACTTGCGGTACACCATCGCCGTGTCGGGCTGGCCGATGAAGTTGTTGGTGTCGTACCGCACGTAGCACCCGTCCAGCTGCAGCGACGCGGCGTACGCGCTGGAGCACACGAGGTTGAGCTGCCCGACCGCGTCCCGCACGCACGCCACGCAGTCGTCGGTGCTCAGGTCGCCTCGGCACTGGTACAGGCCGTACGCGGCCGTCCCCGGCGCCGTGTCGCTGCCGCCCGACGTGAAGCTGTTGTACGCGCCGTTGGACGCGCCGGTGGCGATGGACGTGAGGAGCGAGTTGAGGTTGCTCTCGAACGGGGTGTTCGGCTGGTACTTGGACGGCGAGCACCCGGCGTAGATGAACATGCCGGTGGCCGCCTCGGTTAAAGCAACTCCGACGAGGAGGATGGCAGTGACGAAGCAACAGTAAAGTCGGCTGAGAAAAGGCATGACTGCCATGTGTGCGTGTGCGTCTTTGTGTTTGTGGCTGGAAGGGGATGTCTTTGTGTAGGTATAAATGGCTTGATAGCTCGGATAGTATAGAATGCTTTTTACAGTCCTTGTCTCCGGAGAGAAGAGAAGGTGGTGGGGAGCATGCAGAATAAATGCGAGCATGAGAGGATTTGTGGTGTGTAAGGACTTAGTGTCCCTGGGAATTTATTTGTCGACATATAGCCATGCTTTGGACCTTGTAAGTTGTATAGGTTGGTTTGGTCCAATGCCTTTCAACGTCCCAGAAAACAAGACGACGTTTTAGTTTATCCTCTGGCACGAGTAGCTTCCGTTTTGACGAGTGCACCCGGGAATGCTCTGTTTCGTTTGGTTACTTTGATCCGTTACCCAGTGCTTCCAGTTCCAGACCGCGGGTTCTGGAGTTTGCTTTTGCTCACCAATAGGTATGTAACTGCCGTTCCCATCGTTTCAACTCCAATCCCAAGGAATAACGTATTTCTTAGTGGAGATGTTCATGATTGATTTGACGGTTACGTGATTTCAGCGGTTCCTTCAGCAGGATATATAAGCCGCCATTGACATGGTTGTGCCCTTTGTGCTCCAATCTTACAGCGATACACCACCGATCCATCACCAAATTTTAGCAGCCTTTCTCTCGGCCGAAGACAGTCAAATTTCTCGTCCAAACCATTGGCTTGGTATTTTTTCTCCTCCTTTTAGAATTTTAAGCTAGACCATTGGACTTAATTGTCTCAAATTTCTTTTGGACCAAGACATGTGATCTTGTATGACAATAAATGGAATTAATTGTTCGAATATCATATAATTCCTCATTGCAAAACATAAATAGTATAAGAAAATTCTAAATTCAAAAAATATTGAAATAAAATGATTAAATTATTCTCATTTATAAATATTTTGAAAATAAATATAAAAAAATAAAGAAGTAATAAGGACAAAATAAAAAATATATTAATAAATTCACATACACATCTCATATTTTACAACAATATTAAGAAAATTATGTATTTTATATTATATATATATTGTTACTTTGGTTGCATTGAAATTGTAGGTTACCATTATTGAGGTTACAGGTACCTCGCGTGGGCATGTGGCACAAGTCTCGTGTGTCCTTTTGGCAGGGTTACAGTGTAGAAATATGAAGTCCATTAGCGCATAAATTTGAAGTTGACATGAACAACATTTTCTATGAGAGCTTTAATGGAGAGTGTTGTGCGAGCATTACCATGATTAGTAATTTTTCTGGGCAGGCCTAGATTCCTCTGGATAAAGAGAAGGCAGTAAAAGTTCTGATGTTATGCACCGAGGATTCAGGTGTGCAACAGCTGGATCAAGATCGTACTGGATCAGGGCGGATCTAGAATTCTAAGAATAGACGTGCAAAAAAATAAAATCAAAGGTTACTAGTAGGTTTTGATGGTTGAGTTGAGTTTGAAGTTGTAAATATGATTAGAATAGGAATGCAAATTAGGTTAAAATGAGGGTATAAATTGACTATAGTTTCAGGACTTGTTCATGTTTTTCAAAATTTTTAGAGTGTAATTATACTCGTGAATGCATGTAGGTCCGTCACTGTACTGAATCAAAGTCTCGGGACAAATAGACACCACCGTTTGAGAATGCACGCAATGTATTTTATCTTGTAGTGAGTGATGCTATATCTAATAAAATAGTATATAAGACTAACCTGAACAATTTGAGTTTAGTCTAACCTGTCTTCAGTAGGGTTTTAGTGATGCAATATATTTTATAAAAAATATAAATTATGATGATACAATTTTATAATTTGATACCCCACCATATTTTTATGTTCCGGCACGCAAAATCAAGGGAAGATAAACGTCAATTTCGGATGAGCCCTCGGCTGCAGCTAACAAGCCTGTTATTCTTTCATAATCCAGTGCGATTCGGTTGCAATTCAAATTATTCACATGCACTTTAAATACCGATGAGTTTGGCTCGTTTTAGAATCTCTCTCCACAGGGTTTTAACTATATTTTTAGGAGAGAAAATAAATGGATCTAGCCTTCTATTTTTACATCATTTCTGTCGTAGATTTTATTCCAAATTTGATCCAAATGAATTTATTTGGTATATCACCTAATCAAATTTTAAAAATGTTATTGACTCTTGGGTTGCAGAAATCTGAACTAAAGAGAGACATAAGTCGGAGCTGAACTCCATAAAATCTCAAAGTGTCTTGATCTTTTATTTCCTACTGTTTTCTTTTGATTTTTTTTTCTCTCAAATATCCATATTCAGTCTAACAGGTTTCGCAAACCCGGCATGTTAGGAATACGAGTATAGTCAGACCTAATTTTGGCGCACAAAAACAATGACCTTGCCTAGCAAAGGTCAGCCTGAAAAAACTGGGTTGGGTTGGACCACAACCTAATCTGTGCTGCATGTATATATGACAAGTAGAATTTTCTGAAACACACGGTGAAATCAAACACAACCCAACACTGGGGTCTACCTGTGCAAATTCCAATATCTGCGACCATGCTCTTGAGAAGACACCTTGATTTCTGCTTTTTGCCGTGGCGCGTTGCGGGCAGCACTTTGGCCGATGCCACTACTCGACCAGCTGCCATTCGACGTGCAAGGTTTCGTCAAACGGACTGTGCCTCTCTTCTGTCTTACTTATCACTTTCGGGGAGTTTTAAGCCACCTGGAAGTAATCGTTGGCTTGGCTTTGTTCTTGCTGGATATCTGCAGGATAGAAAGGACCTTTGAACTGTTGCCTTGCATGGTGTTGGGAATGGACAGCGTTACAAATTCCAAGTGCTCGTAGTTTTGCGGTCTTCCAATGTCCAAGGACACGAGATCTCCTTGGGTTCCACAGTGCTGGGCCTGGATGGGCTTTATGGGCTATATGTGATGAAACCCTTTCTATAATGGGCCCACAAGGACCCGATATCATGCTGGTTGGGCCTCGACTAGGATTTAAGCTCAGTACATGTTTTCACAGCGTGTGGACCGCAACGCCCGGCCCAAGGCGGAATTGCCAGCCAACTTTTCTTCCCCTTGATTGTCTCTTTTAAGCAGTGAGATCCTGTGGGTCTTACCAACTTGATTATAATTAGTTGTTTTCTACTGGCACATCCTCTTTATCTGGGATTCTATCATCTATTTTACAGCTCAAAACATATGTCTTTCCTTCCATTTTGAACATTTCATTAAAAAAATCAACACTCTAGTTTAAGATGGATGAAAAGTTCAAAAAAATCTCATGAGATAATAACTACTTTAATTTCTCTTCACATTGATCTGATATGCCCAAATTCTAATCCAACGATCGATATAAAGGGAGACACAATTAGACTTTTAAGCTTAAACCAGATGATACAATTCCCTTATGATTGCTTTGCAAGTGGATGCGCAATTTGGACGGTCCAGATAATGCATTTCGTTCCAAAAATGGTTCCACCGTCATACTTTTCCCCCGCGGACATGGCAAAATTTTGCGGCACAACATTCCAGAGTGCCAGATTCTAACTGTCCGACTGTAACATACTACAAAAAGAGCAGCAGCAGTAGGTTGGATGGCTTCTGCTTGATACTTGCGCACTAGTTTGTTTGTTTATTTCCCTAACATGAATACTACCGGACAGTGACCTTGTTCCCTTGTGATAAAGAAAAGGGGTGGCAAGTTTTCCCTCTAGCAGCCAAGTTAATTTTTGTCGTCTTCTATACTCTACTCGGATAGTCCCATGTTATAGTAAAAGTAGCCAAGTATATCCGCACCAAGTTGCATTCATACTGCAAGAATTCTTAACTTGGTCATTTCCAAAGTTCAAAATTTTCCATGAGATTCTGAGCATTGTATAAAAGTCATGTACATGACATAATTCTGAGCCGTCAGAATGCACTGCGTCTCTTTAGACTTTTTTCCTTTTGATGGTGCACGCAGCTGCAGCGATTGGGTCAAATTATATTATATGGAGAAGGATATACTATCAAAGAATACAAAGACAACAACACGAGTTAATATGATCAATTTGTGGATTCATTTCCTATTGTCCGTTTTTCCCAAAGCAGAAAGATACACAGTATCTATAAGTCCAACTAGCTTGTAGATAACATAATGTTATGTGCTCCTGGTAACGAAGATAGGAATCTTAGGCACTTGCATTGTAACATCGGTATCTAAGTCAGCCTTACATATTTGTTCTTTTCCTTTGTTTTTTTAATAGTGTGATGACTCATAAGTCACATGTGCTAGCCCAGTTGCCTTCTCCTCATCCAAAAAGAACTAAACAGAAAAGGGTCAGATTATGATACGATATATTTTCCCCTCATTTTTCTTAACAAGTCCGATTTGTGGTGGGAAAGCTAATATACTGTTGTTCAGAAGTACATTTCTTGGGTCCCAATGAGAGAAAAGAAGAACAAATGAATTGAGATAAACGAAAGGGAAAGGAAAGGATGTGACAAATTTATGGGACTCCCAGAACTTAAATCAGTGTTCATCACAAGTTCACAACTTTTGGCAAAGTTGGAAGAGTAGCTGATGTGCTCCTCCACTTACCGCTTGCGTATCGTGGTTGGGCTGCTCAGGCAGAAACGGTAAACATGTCCGTTTCCGGTTGAATTGTCGCATCACGAATCGCAAAATGCCATGACGTGCACTTCATAAATGAACAACAAACGGCGCTTATGATTGTCCTCGTGGAATTTTCCATTGGAAATGTCCCAAGTCCTAGTACTAGGATGAACTACCAGATTCAACATGTATATGCTCCGCCCTTCCACGGCCCATGCTATGCACATGAACTAATCTACTTGCATTTTCGTCTTCGTTTCGTGCAAAAAAACCAATTTGAAGTTGTTGCGTTTGGTTCTCAAGGCATTAATATACATATTCCACGTATTGCACATTGAAAGTGGAACTAAACTTCTACAGACACAAGACTAAGATCTCACACAATCAATTAGCGTAGCTATTGATCCCCCGGATGCTGGACTTCCGTTTAAATTCATTCGGTGATTTTCCATCTGACTCGTCGATTTTATATCCTATGCACAGGGGGAAGGAAATGATTTCGCAATAAAAATATTTCTTAAACGCCACAAATATGATTCTGAACTCTGAAGATATCAACAGCATGGTTACTGATGTCATAGAGTTCCCATTAAATCCGCTAGATGGATTTCAATCTAAGACATGCATTTCATATCAAGTCAAGGGATTTGCAGTAAGAAAATTTTCAAAAAAGTATAATACATGGTGAGTTTCAAATGCAATACAGACAGATAAGATCGGGCAAAATCTACCAAAAAAAAGTTTTAGGAGAAGTCTCCAGGCTTGCTAAGCATGAGGGCACCGTGATGAGCTCGTGTACGGAGTATCCAGTGAGCGAATGAAATTTAACTCAAAAGTGTATCACCTAACGAAAAGTGCTACTATTATAGGTTGTTGATTTCATCGAACCTTTTTGGTTTGTCAATTCCACCACAGTGGCAAAAGCACAGGACCCCCCGGTACTGCCTCCACACACAATGCTCAGAAAAATATGGTGCGATGTCGGATCACGCGACGCACACCTACAGCGTCGAGGCAGACGGGCATGCAAAATTGCCGGGCCAAAATAACATGCACCAACCACCAAAGTGTAGCGGTACAGGTCACACTATACGACTCGTGCCTTTGTGGGAAGGAAATAGATTCGCTACAGTTGTACTATTATGTGATGGATTAACCACTATGAACAGTACAGAGAATATTTTTTTAATCATATCCTAATATAGACCGTTGAATCTTTAATCCAGTTCCTCACTGTCCCCGTCCCGTTTCAAACGGGATATCCATCATTCATTGCATCATGGAACAAATAAGCGCTCAGTAGAAGTCAAGGTCCATAATTGTTTGTGAGAACCTTTTTTTCCCATTTCGCCGTCCGTCTTATCTTGAGTGCTAATTTCCAGTCAGACAACAAGTTAACAAGTTGCATCTACGGTATATTTTTCTTTCACATTAACACAGACGGTATGATGATCATAGTTAAAGTTCAGTTGAAAAAAATATACCCTTGGTTCTTTGAAGTACTTAGACTTAAACAATAAGCAAGCTGAAAAAATAATCATTTCAAGGTGAACGTGTGCCATATGTGGAACAAAAGATTGGCCCAAATAACTCCACAGCAAAAGAACCCCGCCAATTAAACGCAAACAAGTGGAAAGAATAAAGGCAAAATTAAACCCTTTTGGTCGAACACATATGTACACCGTTGGCCTCCACCACCAGGCAGGGGCCACCTAATACTACCACCTTCCGAAGCCCTTCCTCCCAGCGGCGCCGCCCGCGGCGGCCAGGGCCGCCGCGCGCTCGAAGCGCGCGGCGGCGCAGGGGATCGTGATGCCGCCGGGGTGTTCGAAGCCGAACTCCTCCTCCGCCTCCCGCAGCAGCTCTCCGAACAGCGGATGGTTGAAGTACACCACCGGCACCACGTACCTCAGCGACTCCCCCGCGCCGACGCCGCCAACGTACACCGCCACCTGTCCCTTCGGCGTCGTCACCGCCTCGCTGCCGTCGTCCAGTAGTCGCCTGCTGCTGCCGCGCCGCCCGAGGCTCAGCCGCCGGGCCAGCGACCGCCCCCACCTCAGCACCGGTGGCGGCAGCCCTGGCACGAGCCTCTTAGCGCGCCGCTCCGGGCTGCGGCTACTTGGGCAAGTCTGGAGACGGAGGTAACCCTCGCCGCTGCGCCGACCGCGGCAGAGGGCCCATTTCCATAGACTGAGCACCTTCCGCCCGAGCCGGAAGCCTCTGTGGGCCCTCCTTAGCATACTAGGAGACGGCGGGGGAGAAAATTTTCTTTTTTCTTGCGGTTCTTTGGAGGAGTGGAAGGGACGGGGTGACAGAAAGAAGTGCAATTATAGGGAAGCACCGAAGGAGCGAACGACGAGCGTGCCGCGTGCGTGTGTGATTACTTTGATTTTGGCTTCGCATGTTTTGGCCTAGGCCCTTCCTCTGACCCTTCCTTCCATTCACAAGAGATCCCACCATTTGCCCTCTCCTTTTTATTCTTTCTGAGATATATACGAGATAACTTCTGGGCATAAAATCTTTCTACTTTTTGTTCAAATTTTGAATGGTAAAATTTTAAAAGACGTTTCTCAACCATCTTTTTCCATCAAGTTTTGTGGACCTCTAATAAAAACTACTACAACACATTACTCCTATAATTATCAAATTAATACAACAAACCGCACTTGCCAATTTTCTATCAAACTCCGTTAGAGTAAAGATAACACTAACCCCCCCACATGTCCACCCTCGTAGCTTGGTCTTACATGTTATTCTTGTCAATTTTTTTACACATTAACAAAATTAGCAAAAAATTTATCAGAATAACCGAGTTTGCACCGGTTTAAATAATAGACTGACAATAGTGGTCTTTTTAAAAAATAATAAAATATCCCATAACTTGTTGCTGCTGAAATTCTAGAGCTCCAATTAAATGCAAATTTTACGTTATTTTTTAGAGGTGAGAAGAAATATTAGTACCTCTCCCCTTTTAGAAAGTGTAAATTAAATCCAACCATAAATCAAAAGAGGGAAAATTTGTCTTTTTATATAACAATAATCCTTAAAAAAAACCTCTAGAACAAAAGCTCCGTAAAAATCTCGAGCAGTGCCATGGTTCCCCAACACCTTCGATGATGCCCAAACGTCCCCATCCTTGAGAAATAAAAATATCACCTTCGACAATGCCATCGTCATGTGGCTTGCGACCTCTACAGCGACCCTTTCCTCTCTCATCCTTGCTTACTTCCTGCCGCTGTTTGCACCCTCGATCGCACTGGCAAGAAAGAGAGTTAAAAAATTGACTATATATTGATTTGATAGAGATGGAAAAAATACAAAGAAATTACAACTACTTTTTAATACATGGTATTAGAGTACCACGCATAAGAGATACTATCAGGTACATCAAACATTTATATAATTCATATGTTAGATTTTTGTTTTGCACAACACAAACAATAGAAATATTAAAAAAAAATAATCTCAATCTGTGATCCCACTTTATGTGCATTCTATAGTAACACGAACCTTCTTATCTTCATCTTTTCGATTGCATGAATGTGAACTTTCTTATCCATCTCATTTTCGCAAGATTTGTCAAAAGAAAATGAAATGTCCCAAATTGCATTGTCCTTTTTCTTAAGTTTGACTTAACAGTACATATTTTGTCGCACCTGAAGTATTTAAATCCACTAGATAATTACTAAGTTGATAATTTGACATGTGGTGAATATTGAAACTATTAGGTTGGATCATATCGAGAAGGAAAACTCATGCCATTTTGTTGGGGATACATCCTATGAGGCACTCCATGTGGTCACCCGTGCGTCGCATACCAATGAGCTTTAATTTGTATGGAAGTTTAATGACACCAATTGAAGAAAATATACTTATGTGCAGGTAAAATTTAAAGGGCCATCTGTCAGTTGACAATATTTTTAAGATTAATCATATTGAAATTGTCAAAGCAACCTTTTAGATGTCCAACTGACAAGGCAATGTTTTCTTGACTTAGATTAAGGGCTTTAATCCCATGGCTGGCTGCATATGAAGATTTTATTCAAACTCATCATTTTGTCTGCCTCTTACAATATATTATTTCGTTCTCGTGTTCAATTTTTTAAAATTATAGTTATTAAGACAATTATATTTTAATAAAATATATCTAAAATAATCTTAATAAATACATGTATAAATGAGCTTCATGTACTATAATTAATGAATTTTTAACTCTACTTACATATGCACACAAAACTCAACCATCAAATTTAAAAGAGATCGCATCAGAAAACTTTACCAAGAATTTATAAAATGATAAATATTTGTGAAAATTTTTTTTGACAATAATGGCACATATCGGAGAATGGATGTAGTAAATATCCTATCTAACTCTGTACTCTTTGAAGATGCTGATGGCGTAAAAGAATGCATTTTGAAGAAGTACCCATACATTAACTTACAATGCAATATTGATGTAAGAGCTCGGCGCGGTGAATTGGTGATCCATGGAAACATCGTCCAAGAAGTATCCATGATGTCGATCCGACAGAATTTTGTTGATTCAAACCATGAAAGCATTTTAGGGAGCAAAATGAAGTGCTTGTCCCAAATTTACCCGACATTGATGTTATAAATTATGAACTTTTAAGAACACTAGAAGATGTAGATAAGCAACGCAAGAATTGTGTTGCTCACATCGATGGCAGAAACGCGAGTCCTGGATCCTGTCCCATTGCTCTCTCCTAGGCCCATGGCAAATGGTACCCATTTGCTTGTTTTATTACCCCCGTTACGCCTTTAATTTTGGGTTGAACAAATATCAGCATAGTATTGTTTTTATATTTTTCAAAAATTAAATTGTACTAATTACAAAATAATAGAGTTAGTAGTTAGGGAGTGGATAGTTGCAAATCAAGCTATTAATTTACTCTAAAAATTGTAGATTTCACTATTAAAAAATATTAGAACACTTCCAATGTATAGATACATGTGCACGGAGGCAAGTCACTTCCAGAACACCGCCTCCTGGGTGGCTCCAGTGACAAGGTGCGTTGTACAAAGGGATAAGCCATTTTCTACCATGTGTTGCAGGGATAAACGAGGCCATGACACACGTTATTTTCTACCGGGCTCCATGGACATCACAAGTTATTTTCTACTGTGTGTTAAAGGGATAAGCAAGACGCGACAGACAATAGGACGTAACGGCCAAAACGCATGCCATGTTGGAAAGGAATTTTTTAAAATAAATAACCCAAAAATATAATTACAAAAATGACTCGAGTTACCGTATTTTGTAAAAATAATCTACCACGTCAACTTTTCGAGTTCTGTATACTCGACAAGGGTAGAAATCGGCTTATCAAGTGTTTGTTACATTCTGAAACCACAACAAGCGATTGTTGAGTGTTCAACACTCGACAAGTCATCTGACTCCTATAATAGTTCGATCTTGATATGACCAATTTTGAAATGATACAACCACGGCCAATGTCAATATTGATACGACCAGTTTGTGATACGATCGCGATCAGATCTAGTACTGATAAGACCACGATTAGTTCTAATATTGATACGACCACAACCGAGGAGCCAGAGGACTGAGCACTCGACAAGCTGACTTTCACGAGTTATTTTTATAAAATATAATAACTCTGAATTATTTTTATAATTAGTTTTTTTAAATGAGTTATTTATAAAAAAATTCGTTGGTAAGCGTCCAAAAATCAACTGCGACTTCCATTCTGCAAGTATTCTCATTGGATTAGTGACTGATGACAGATGCATTGTATCTAACCCAAAAACCCCGCTGTACTCTGTTTTACTTGATGGGACTGTACCTCGAAATTATTGGATCACTTATCGAATTAATCTATAGTGCTGTTTTCGTTTGCACAATAAATATCTCTGTGTGTGTCATGGGATTACATCATCACAGATCAGGGTTAAGGAATTATTGCGAGGAATCTTGGCGGCCAAAAGCACAACGAATCCGACAGCTTACATCCATTAGAACTTTTTTGAAGAATAACTAGATTGATGGATCTACATGCAAAGATAGAAAAGAATCTCTACCAGAATCTTTGGGGGTGTTGGGTTTGTTAAGCTTGAGTCAAAAATTTTGTTGAACAATTCAATTTAATCGACTAACCATTGAGATTCACATATATTTTTTTTTATCTCTCCTAGGAACTATTATTTTAGATATAGCTTTTGGATGGGTAGAAAGATAATTTCACTATATATTATTGAATTTAGTTGAGTAGTTTGGTTTATATTTCATATGTTTATCATTTTTAGTATCATTTAATTAATATATAAGATATCCATCATGTCCCTTCTAAATCAACAGTTAAATAGTTACTTATATATCTCTATTTACTAAAATATACTCTACCTCCTTGTACCCTGCGAAGGATCGTAAAAAATATCGTTTTTATTTGGTCAGTGGAATGGAATAATTTTGTTCTAGCACCAACTCATTCCAGAAGAGGTGGAGTTGATAAAAAATTGTGAAAAATATAATCATTTAACCAATTTTTTGGAATGATTACATTCCGTCTAAGTTGAGATAGATCTATTCTAATATAACATGGTTCCCTAAACTAAATTCCCCCCACCCTCCTTATGAATCGCTCATAAGATTATGAAAAACTCTAAGTTGAACTATAAAGTTGGTTGCTTCTATGCTACTATCTCAGTTCTCGAATGTTCTCTCCATTGCAAAACATAAGCCGTATTTGACTACGTACATAGATTAAAAAAATTCTAAACTCAAAAAATTATAAAAATAAAATGACTAAACCACTCTTATTCATAAATGCATTGGAGTGAGAAAGAATACTAGTGTGAGAGATTAATTATAAATAACAAACAGAGTGAAAAAAGTAAATAAGAGTAGAATAAGAAAGATAATAATAAATTCACACACGTTTATATTTTGCAACGAAAATAAAATATTATATGTCTTATATTGTGCAACGAAGAGAGCAGTTATCTTTTTTATTTCCATGCAAATAATTTTGACTATATTTTTTTATTATACTGTAATATATTAGTAAAAACTATTAAAAAGTTTATATTATTGAAGTATTTTTCATAAAAAAATTCCATTTATATTATTTTTATGCGACCCGATATAGATACTTATGAAAAAAAAAATAAAAAAAACGATAACTGGTATAGTACTAAGCATATTTTGTTATGCACTTTTAAGTTTTAACCACTTCTATGTTAAAATTTAGGGCAATACATGTTCCATGCTAGAACATCTTACAGTACTGCGTCTTCCTAGTTCCTAACTTTCTATGCACTCCTTGTTCTAAGGTACTAAACAAATACATGTTTTACCAATACAAGTTTCTCCATTTCTTTTAGCAAAATAGCATTAGAAGCTCTTACATTATCATCCTTTGTGAAATTAGGCATATTTATCTGAAGTTGGAGCAGATAAACCCCATCACTTTTCAAACAAAGTAACAAGTCACTACACAATATTCCATAAACTCAGTTAATATGTTAAGTCACTAACACAAGAGACCAATCTATAAGGATCAATAACTGGGACCAACACATTAGTGACTATTACTTTAACAATATTAACAGAGAATTAGAGTAAGGATCCTTGTTGCTCTCATTCGAATTGTAGGTATGTTTATATACTTCAATTTTAGATAAAAGAATAATGACTTTAATTGTATAAAAAATTGATAATAGATAAGACTATACCGTTATTTTATTTATTTATTTATTTATTTTTTTTGTGGGGGGAAGGACCATACCAATACAAGTTGCTGAATGGTGCCTCAACAAAAAAGGAAGATTTACATAGGACCACACAATCTAATCCAAAGACAACCAAAGGGAGGTCGGTAAGAAAGAGACAAACGCAAGGTAGCATCCGAGGGAGGCGGGTATACCGTTGCAATACACGAGGGCACACGAAACGCGCATGTCATGCGGTGAGTGCGAGACACTTAGACAAAACGCCCACCCGATGCGGGAAAAATTGAGCAGTGGACCACCGGCCAGTGACCGACTGACCATATGTACTCCTACATAACGCCACCCCTCGCTGTAGCCTGGAGACAGGCAGGACAAAGCTGCCGTGCCGACCAATCAGTCCTTCAACGTACGGCAACATACACGAGCAATTTGTTTACTCTTGTTTTTGTTATGAGTACTCCAGTGGTAGTACGTCCTGCTTTTTGTATGCAGAAATTTCCTGGGATCCTACAATAAGTTTGGAAGCAACAACACGTACACCTGGGGGAGTGCGGAATCTAGGACACATCAAAATTGGGGAAGTTTCTCGGTAAGGGGCGTTAGTTGGTCGGATGTTGATGTAGTTTTGTCTTTGATGAGGAGATCAGTTTAGTCTCACGCAGTCGTTGTTGGAAATATTATAACTTCATCAACATTAGAATATTAGATAATGTGCATTACGAGTCAGCATTGTCAATTCTGTCCCGTGATTTGAAAATTCTATTGGAGCTGTGGCTATTGCAAAGTACTAAATTATACTTTCTAGCACGCACACACAATCTCACCCAACATGTCGAAACTTATTTGAAGAAAATACTCTTAAGAAAAAAAAATAGTTGGTCTAACTTATCTCATAAATCAGTTTAAATTTACAAATTAAATAAGTCAATAGAGAAATATTTAAGTTTATTAAGAACTTCTAATTTAAATAGAACTCCGAAAACTTGAAATTCAAATCCTTATTTATCTAATATCGGATAATATGAGAAACAAAAACTCAGATAAGATGATCGTACAACTCCACCCCCAACCCACATAGGTTCCAAAAAATATTTCCATATTAAGCTAGATATATTAAATATAGAGGCCTGCCAGCAAAATAAGGGATTGAAAACTGAAAAATGGACGGTGCGTATGGGATCAAAACACGATCTGCACTCCCAGACCCTTTATGGAGAAAGTTGTTCGGGGACGTATGCACCAGAGACCCCACAAAATCGTTGCATTGAATCGTACAATTTTCTTTGCCAATGATGTTTGGGGTCAGCTGTGTGTCAACTGGGCTAAAGAACCTTGGATTCCACTTATTGTCAAAAAGGTATGCGCACTACCAAACTTGGATCCCATGCCTTCCAAATCGGATGCCACCAAAACAAAGATACTCTTGAAAAAACCAATTAATCATAACCATTTAAATGATAGTGTGTAAAATTTTAATGTGTTTGAATTTCTCATAAGATATTTAATCTTTCTTCCCGATTCGATATTAGCCATTCAAATCTCCGTCATACTGTCCATATATTTTTAAAAATATGTGCATGTATTTTTGTATTTGAAAGATAAATATATCCCAACCCCCTAAGACATAAACCCTTTGAGTTAAAACGCGCTATAGCACCTAAAAGTCAGCCAAACATTGAAATGCGCCAAACCATTCGCTTCACAATGTCAGCTACTAGTACATGACCCAAAACATCCACAGATGACTGCAGAAGCATGTGGATCATATTATTGATGGATCCCAGTCGCCATACGATAAGCAGCTACTGCAATATGCAACTCACATAGTCACGTTACGGTCATAATGCATGCAGCTTTATGGCATTAAGTACAACAGCAGCAGAAAGTGTCTGTGCGTGTTAAAATTTCAGTTGGCGATAATACAGTAGCTGCGTGGCACATGCAAGACGCCAAGACGGCCATGATGCCATCGAGCTGACAGATAATCACCAGAGCCGTACATGGACCGTACTACTAATAAACGAAAATTCAAACGTCGACACAAGCTGCTGACTTGGAAGGATCCGAATGGCCATCAAGTTTTGTCATTTTAGGTGTGAAAGCTGGAAACTAAAGAGCTTTGCGTCCTTCCTAAGTCTATATAATAGCTAAATCCTAGTCCTTAGTGGGGGACCCAATAAAGTTCACAGGGGTCCAATGCAATACACTAGTTCACATGAGGAGAGCAAGTCTTATCCAGTGGCGCTACAGTAAGCTAGATGTTGTTAATTTGACATGGATACTTAATTGAAGTTGAGATTTGTTTGCGTTAATTGCTTGCCTTAATGAGGATTTTTTCCCTGTTCTATAAAAAATATATGAAAGAGCTTGATGAAATTTTGCATAGGCGCTGCTTGAGGAAGGACCTGAAGAAGATTTCAGCGTGTGTCGATTTTTTTGGTCGTCAATTGCGGCAGGAAAGCTCTTTCTGCTCGAAAGATGGCGACGTTCTTTGATTATTATGGCTATGATCTCGTCGTGTTAAGGTATCATGTTTATTGGTATTTCGTTATTTCCTGCCAGGTTGCATAGCTGCAAGTTGCAACCATATTATTGTGGAGACCAGACAAACCCGCTTTATATGACAATTTCTTGTTACCATTGTCCGTAGCTGCGACTCCCATCTATGTGTATTATTGTGCTCTCACTTTCACTAAAACATGATTCGATCGTCATTATTACGCAAATAATATAAATGGTGAACCATACGGTAAATTTCCAGTCCTCCATGAGCAAAACTAGTTGATAAACATAAGACATGCTTACATGCCAAAGACATAATTTAGTTGCACCTTATCCACTATCATCAAAAGTTGTCCGCGCAAAACATGTGGTCGATCTACCGAACTGCCTACATGTGATCAATGTGCAACGCTCACGTGATAGTTAACTAAGAGTCTGTTTGGCTAGTTTAGTTTTAATTTTATAATTAAGTCAGTTTAAATTTATAATTTCAATAAATGGTGGAGAGGGTTTAATTTTATTTGGAGTTTTTAATTCAAAGAAGTGTAGATTAAATAATAAGCTCAAAATCTAAACTCCGTTTGGGCCAGATAAGTTGGGCCCCACGCGCCCTGAACAGAACCAAATGTACAATGGGTCTCCTACACAAATATCATGGATTGGGCCTGCCAACTAGGGCATTTTCGGCCCAGGAATAATTCAGTTCAGGCACACAAATGCATGACATTTTGTTCCTACAAAGTAGAAAGTAGAAACTAGTTCGATTCGTTTCCATGAAAAAAAAAGGTTTGATTCGTTTGATACTTAATTCTGTGACTGTGTGAGAGAACATGCGTGTATTGATTCAACATTTGAACATATGTTGTACACTTGTACTAATACACGTAATACGCTTATGGCAGACTTGTCACACTTTTACCTTTCCCTTTTGGATTAGATGTCATGACTTGCTTTTGCAAGTGAACAATGCTGACCACTCGCAGAACATTTGCAGACGGTAAAGACCTAGCTGGCTCCTGTTCCAGCCTTCCAGGGGATCACAGCCATCAGAACCAGTAGCTGCGAGAAGTGTACATGTACTAATTAAGCTCCACTGCAAGAAACATCAGAACCCACATGACCATACTGCTCTACGCCTCTACCTACATTCTTATGCGATTTGTTTCGATGACACTTCAGCGTTAATTAAAGCAAGAGAGGTGTAAAGTGACTGCCCAGAAAGATCTGATGTCTGTCAATATCTCTGACACGAGCATACACTGACACATACATGTACATGTACCGTATTGTCGTAGCTAGTGGGGCAAGTCGCTGCATCCATGATGGTGGATGCGGGTTGTATAGGAGGTGGGTGCGCGGTGGGGCCCGAGGAGTATTAGCGAGCCCGCAACGTCCCATTGGCTGCTTGACGCCTACTGCAACCAGTTAGGTGACGCCACATCGGACGCGGAAAGGTCTGTGCCATGTAAGCACTAATGATTTGTGGCGGGCCGACCATGGATAATTAACCTCCGATAATTACTTCGTTTGGGCTCACCATCATTTAAATTAACCACCTCCCCAATGTCTCAAAAGTAAGCCGGAGTGAGATTTTTCTGTCACCACTAATCCGGAGGTGAAATGAGGCAGCGACCGCGTTGCCCCGCATCTACAGTTGCTTGCCTTAGCTCCCCACACACTGTTCTTTGTTGAAGCGCCCCGCGCTGCCGAGCTATCCCTTTTGTGGTCCTCTGTCACTACTGGTGCTAGTCAGAAAAGACAAAGAGCAAGGTGGAGGAGTACAGGAGAGAGAAGGGGAAAGAGGTAGAGAAAGAAAATTTTAAAATATTAATCATTGATATGTGAGAGGTCTAGATATTATTGATTGTAAATTTATTTATTTGACATTTTTCTGTTGAATTTGATTGTCAATTGACAATATGTAGGTTTTTAAATCAGAAAGTACTTGTGGGGATAAAATAATACAAAATTTTTAATGGAAGGATTTTTAAATATGGAAGTGGCTTGTCAGATGTTTATAAAATTTCTCCAAAAATTTAATTTAGGTATTAGTTGTGCAACTTGCCCACACTTTGGGAGTTTTGGTGGTGATATGTGTGGCGGTGGTGACTCCTCTTGCATTAGCAACTTGCAAGGTTATCACTTCTACGGAACCATATTTTGATTGCGCACATGCTACATCAGAGAAGTTACATCAAGCAAGTGAGGGGAAAAGAAAGGAGAATGGAATGGAAGTTACAGCTCCAAATGACCATAAATATCTCATATTGATGGATGTAAGAGAACAGGAGGGCGCATTTATTGGTCCCCCGCATTTCCAGGATGGCAGAGGGAAGTTCTGTGGATGATACCATGTATCAGGTCGATGCATCATGCATGCAGAAATGTGCGCCAAAGGTCTTGCACTCATATTCATCCTGGGCCCGGATGCGATTTTAATAAGATCAGCAAGAGTTCATATCATGGATGTTTCCGAATTAGCGTGTTTATTGTTTTGTATGTATTTGGAAATGACAGGTGGATCGATGGTGGATCGATCCCACGCATTTGAGCTTTTCTGAATGAAACCTTCATATTTGATGCTCTCATACTCCCTACATTAAATGTTTATTTAAAGAACACAAAAATCCCATGCTCCTACACTGGACTTTTAGCTCTCTATGCAACCGTGTGCCACTTGAGGAGAGCAACTATATACTCCTCTTCCTATCATATATAGATTGATATACTTTGTGTAGATTATAAGAAGCAGTGAATTAATAAAAAAGAAATATAGATGGACATATAGAAAGAAAAAAGACAAATTTATATACTGTGTAAGAATGGAACTCCCCGATATTTGTATATGATGCATCCGACACTAAACCATATCATCAGGGAACGTGTATAGTTTTAGATAACTAGACTCGTCGCTCAACTTTGCAAGATAGAATAAGCAAGTGCATGAAACTTTTGACCAGCGGTGCCTCACGCTTGCTTGCAACCTTTTTGGCATGCCTGCGGTTACTGGTCAGTCGTTGCCTAAGTCAGCGCCGCATGCAGTTCAAGGTGCATGTCTTTTGTTATGCATAAAGGCCTCTACACTAAAGTGAATCAGTAACAACTTGACAGTTACAAAACATAAATACAAACGACCATGCCTCCAAAGTTCTATATCCATGCACCTTGTGAATGTTTATCATTGATCTGTAGATACGTATGTATCATAATACACCACCTTAATTGCTTGTGTTATTGTGTACTAACTACTATGTATTTGTTCAATGCTGTATGTATACGCGGCCCATGCATGTGTTCTATGGTCAATCGGCAATCGATCGGTGGGAAAATTCTGAATAAATAGAAAGAAACAGTGACGATGGCAGCCGGGCAAGATGACTAGTGAATGGCGTAGAGTACTTTTGCTTCACTTCTCTCCCAAAGATCGATACACCAATACCGATCGACCATCCATACAAGCATCCGAGAATGTATCAACATCAAAGGAAAGCATTGGGATCTAATCTATTCACTTGTTTGTGTATGCATAAAGGCTAAAGAGAAAAAGGTCCCTTTTGCAATGGCGTCAACTCCGGCCGGACATCGCCATCCCACGATCACACCCCAATATATGTTCCGAGTGTCAACCGCAAAGCCTTCGAAACAAATTGCAAGTTTTTTATTAAGTGAAGTAAACATTAAGTTGATTAATAGTGTAGGATAGAGCATATGTGCAGCATTCCCAGCTATAGTAACTGTAACAAACTACCAGTTTCCTACACTATTCTCTCTCTCTCTCTCTCTCTCTATATATATATATATATATGCTATGCGTGTTTTTCTAATGAGCTATGTATCTAATATGATATGGAGAATCCTATTTTTGAACGGAACTCAATAGCCATTCTCTTGTACCTATTTACATAGTTGTTAATTGATAGATCCTGAATTAGACTTCTCAGAAAGAACTTTTCATGTATGCCAAATAAATTTGCATATCTTAAATTTGGTGAAGACGAGATTGGAAAAGATCTATCGATCGAATGGATTATGATTTTGAAGACAAGTTGCGAACGTGCATAAAATGTGTCTTATGTGAACATCTTATAACCATTTATCTCAATGCTTTCATATTTGCGTAAGAACAAAGGGCGTGCATGTCACACAGAGGACCACAACTAAGCATGCATATATGCCATTACTTATGGCACATCAAGTAGGGCTTACCAAAACTCTATGCTACATGCATGGTTGGTTTGGATGTGAGCTACAGTTTTTATGTCACTCTCAGCAATCCATGTTGTATAGGTTTGAGGTGTACCATCCAAATTTTTGTTCAAGTGCTTTGTTTTTCCTTTTTTGAGAAGGATGATACAAACCACGTAGGAGAAAAACAACACGGACCATCCGGCAACAGTAGGTGTTCATGTTTCCTACCGAGGACAAGGATTTGATTAATTGTTCTGGTTCGGTCTTTCACAAGATATGGAAGGTGATATAGAAGATATTAGCATCTTTATTGAATCTAACCGTGTATCCATTAAAAATAAAACTGAGAAAGAAAAATAGGTGTTTCAAAGTAAATAACGAGTGCATCTCACATCCGTTAATCAGTTTTGTAAAAGACTTTCCCAATATGGCTCCCTGTTGCACCCACCGCCGGCCTCGATCATCTCCTTGCCGGCCACGGCCACATCCCTTGTCACCCATTCTTTTGTGTGTGTGTGTGGAGAAATGGGTTGATATTGATGGTCTTTTTGTTAGTACCGGCCTCATCTCCGGTGGTGCCAAAAACCCAAAACAGCTACTATACGCAGAAACTAAATTATAAGATCTATCATATCAAATTTATTAGACGACTCAAAATGATGTCAAAAGATTAGATTATTTGTATTAAATTAGATGCAGCTGAAATTTTAATCAATTTGAAACAAGTATTGATGGCACGCGTAAGCTCGCGGCAGTACCCGGCCAGTTACAATAAAAATTAAGAAAAGATATAAGAAAAAGGTAGGGGTCGTTAATGATCAAGTCGAGCCCACGCCGGACCACCAGCCGCCATGTCCTTGAGCTTCTGCCGGCACTATTCCGGCCGGTCCCACACCCACACCTAACCCCATGTTCGATCGGTGTACGGTCGACTCTTCTTGCCTCATCTTCTTACAACTTGCTTATTTTAATCTGTTTCACATGTACTTAGATGCCGTATGGAGTTCTGCATCATCTGCTTAAACGACAGCAAAATAGCTCACGTACAAATAATTACAATGCATACCAGCTACTCCCTGCCTCCAAAAACAATTCTTTCTTTTTTTACTAAATATAGTCTTTAAAATACAATTTTAATCTTTCTTTTAAAAAAATATGTTGATAAAAATTTAAAATTACTTTTTTATGATAAATATATTTGTATAATCTTCATATAGCCAATCTAGATATTTATAAATATATTGATGATCCAAATTAGAAAATTTTGACTTTGTATTGTAAGAAAAATAACATTCTTTGGATCGAAGGGAATGGAGTATTAATTATGTCCAATATAGAAACTAACGAGCATGATGTGCTAATATGGTATAGCTTAGATGAGATTAACGAGCTTGATGTGCTGATATGGTATAGCTTAAATGTTTCATGTGGGGGAAAAACCTTGATTTCTAAGTAATGGTGCAAATAATCATTTTAATCTGACAGCAGTCTGTGGCTGGTGTTGAGAGGCAATGTTTTGTGCATGTATTTGATCAACGAAGCAGTGCAAAGAACTCGAGTTTTACTCTTACAAAGCATCTCTCACATACCACGAACTACAGCAAAACGCAACGAAATAGATCATTCAGACACAATAATGGCCAGGATACGAATAGAAAGTGTAACATGCGATAATAGTACTCCTCGGTGGTCTCTGCTCCAAGAAAGAGAAGAAAAGAAAAGAAAAACTACATATGCTGTGGCATATGAGTATTCATCCTTAATTAGAGGCTAAGATCTGTATCTTTTTATTCCTCTGTCTAAGGAATGATTAGGTATTTGGCTTCTCTGCTGCTACTGGGTTTCCATTTGGAGTAGGGTCGCCATCGAAAATATACTTTGGTCGGTGGGGAAGTGGTCAAACCGGCCGAGAGAGCGACCATCGGGGAGGAAATGTACTGGCGAAGTGGTAATTAACCAACCAAGTAACCGACCGTGCAGAGCTGCAGAGATAACGTATATTAAATCCCGAGGCTCCGATCCCACGTACTGGCTCGCTGTTAGTCTGTTAACATCTTTTTATTGTAGCAGTCTGCCCAGAATCAAACATGTTTCTGCGTCCTCTCTTTCTATAACAGTGCTAACTCGGAGTTAATGATGATGACCTCTGAAAGTATGTTTGTTCTACTTAATTTATACTTATAAACTTAATAAATTGAAGTCTACATAAGTCAGGTCAAATACACTATAAAAAAATTCATAAATCATTTGGATCATACAAGTTAGACGATACTAAATATAAACTAGTATTATAATGGACTATAGTGGAAGAAGCTGATAGAAGAAGAGCATAGCAAAGTGTTGCCGGAGGAAAAACCAAAATGATGCTTCTCATGGAACAGTGGCAGAATACGGAGAGCAATTCCATGTACCTATGAATTTGGTCCTAACTTGTTACAGGAGATTTTCTTTGGAAGGCTTCAACCAGAAACCTTGTACAAATCTCCTTTCGGAGAGATCGACAAAACCTACTGTAGCTTGGTCCATGCATAGGCTTGGACCGCACAACTGTAGAGTAAGGGCAGGCATTTGGTCCCAATGAGTCACTTGCAATGGAGGGATTAATTAATTACAATCATGAAAACATATCTCACTACACATGATAACCATAATTACTTGGCTTTCAGGGCCACACAGGCCCTTGCACGTTCCACATAGGTTTGATCAAATTTTACAATACCGAGTAAGTTGCAGGGGTAACACCTTTACATCTAAATGGCCGTCTTGTCCCTGAATTTTAGAAAGGTCGCAGTTGGGTCCGGCCTTCCCCACTTTTGCCTACTTGTCCATCATGTTTGCCGCCTTTTTTGCTCTGGATAGTTATCCCTCTACTCTGTACGAAGGGAAGTAAGTAGGAAATATTAGCTGCACCTTTACGGTGTCTGTGTGTGTGGTAATCTGAATCATTATTTCTACGACCCATGTTTTAGATTAAAGTAAAATATACTCGATCCATGTATTTTGATGTTTGTTATGAGAAAATCCTAGGTTTTAAAAAATATTATAATTTACCTCACTTTTTTTTTGTCAAATGTGTCAACTCACCCTAACTTACTTAATTGTCACCAATTTTTGAAAATAGAAATTCAATTTATCAATTTTGATGAGTTTTGAAATGTTTGGGTCATGTGATATCCGTGTGACACCTCTAATGTACTAACGTGGCACATATATTACACTAATCCGTCTTTTATTTTTGTTTATGGACTTTTAGTGCAATAAATTTTGCTTAAATGTAACATAAAAATGATATATCAATTCTCCACATGTATCTCATCAGTAATAGGACGTAGATATCTTGTAGTCCTAACATAGAAAATCATCAAAAATAATATATTGTTAACAAAATTTAGGTTAAATTGAAATATTTGATAAAAAAAATATGGACAATTGAAACTTTTTAAAAAATCTGTAGTTTTCTGACAATAATACCAAAATATACATGACTTTATATAATTTCCTCTCTTAATCAGACAATGGCATTTTTGTCCATCAACTCTGTCTAAAAAAGAAAAAGCCAAACCGATCACTCTGCTTTGTTAACGGTTGAAATAACACACAAAAAAAATTAAAAAAAAATTCCCCCCATGAGCAGCAGCACTTCTTGGTTTTTTTTTTGTGCACCTTCTGCCATCAAATCAACGAAATGAAACACGAACAAGACATCAATAAAACTCTTGAAATCAATCATGGTTTTAATTAACTAGCACTGCAGCCATAAAATTTTGTAGCTCCTTCTTGATCTCCTGATCAGTCTTCTACAAGAGATTACTCTAACAACACTCTATTTCATCTTTTTGTAAACTGACCTAATAAGAGATAAAGGTTAAAAGTATACATTTTTTTAAACCCGCCCATAATAACTTTACAGCTTTTACACAGAAAACTTCCCCACCAACAGTAACACTTCTTGATCTCCCTTTCTTTTTTTTTTTTCGCTTTCTCCCCGCAAATTAGCAAAGTGAAGCATCAACAAGACGCCAGCAAAAATCCTGGAATCAATCGTGGCTTTAGTCAACCAGCACCTATGTCTTAGAATTTTGCAGTTCCTTCATGATCTCCTGATGAGTCTTTTGCAAGAAATCAATACCAAGCTTCAACAGCGCCCTCGTTCCATCTTTTTTTTGTAAACATGTCTAATAAGAGATAAAAGCACACATTTTATAAAGAATTCCCCCAAATTCGTGCAACCGCTTGTTATTGAAGCACACATTATTGTGCATCTTCCAAATGGCCAAGCAAAGAGCTACAAATCCAATCACCGGGATCTGACGGTCCCCTTTCTAATATATGGCTACCTAGATTACAAATCTAGACAAAGAGGCTAGGCAGGAACCTGCATGTAAACATTTGCCAATAACACACTAAACGTTCTCACAACTCGGCAAGTGAACAACAAATGTTCCACCGTTTCAATTTGATAACAAAGCAACAAAGAGTGTCCACCACCAACCTCTTGCAAAATGTCAAGAGAATCTAAATTCTTAAACCCTTGTGTTCTATCCTGCGATTTGTTTTTGATTGTGGCTGATACTTGAGTGTATCATCCAATATCGCAATATTTGGTGCATGTAACATTTCTGAGCGTGTGCGTGGGATAGAGAGTAGTGTTGGTGACTCCAACTCCCAAAGACCACAGTGCCAGGGGCCTTTTAAAACGATCAATAGCGTCTGCAGTGTCACCGTTACCCATTTACCCCCTCACACCCATCCATTTCACTTCACTCCTCTCCACCGCCTTCCTCTAATAGACAAGGAGAGGCGGTAAAAATAACTAGCCGGGAGTGGCCGAGCAGCCGGGATATCCAAGGCGCACGCACTCCGGCACGTCGCTGTCGTTGGCGGGTGGGGGAGGTGGCGGTTACGGCGAAGAAGCAGCCAATAGAAATTAGAAAAACAATAACGCGGAAAGGGAGATATCGGCGTCCCTTTCGGATCTCCTCGTTGCTCCTGGATTGCAGCCAGACTTGGCCCGCAATCCATCCGCCCTTTCCGCGGCCACACCACCCACCCATTTCCCTCCATCGATATATAGCCTGCCCCACATCCTTATCCCCCCTTATGATCTCCGGTGAAAGCGCGGGCCAGAGAGAGAGTAGTTAAACGAAGCTACAAACAGCAGAAGCTAGTAAGACCCATTTCCTCATGATCTCTCCTTTGTTTGCTTTCTTTCTTGCCGCTAATCACAAGCTGTTGTTTCTTCGTGGGAGCACGGTTCGCGAGTCCCGAGGTGGTTGTCGGAGGTGAAGGCCAGGTGGGGAACAGCGGAAAGAAGTGATTCCTCCCCGTTCGTGGTACTGTGGCCTTGTTTGTGAATTGTGATTGGTTCAAGTCGGACAAAGTCTAAACTAAGAAAACGTGGTGCGCGCACGCAGGCGTGGTGAGGCTTTTGTTCTTCCTGTAAGCGCTCTCTCTCTCTCTCTCTCTCGGACGCACCACTACATGCACACCCATGCATGCATGACATGAAAAGCGCGCAATTTTTTCTGTTGCACAGGACATGTGTAGTACGTAGACGCTTTGTTCAAGTATGGATTTTTCGTTACGGCCATTTTGAAGGAGGTTTCTCTTTTTACTTTTCTATTTAATTTGCTAGTTTGCTTTTGGGCTGGTTTAAGCTTTCTAATGCGCTAACAAACATATACATATATGTTCGCATAGACTACTCTTAAGTCTCTAATGTACGTGTTGCTTGTATCAAGTATTTATTTGAAAGTAAACTTATATTAAATATTGAAATACATATTTCTTTAAAAAATAGCAAACTTCATGATTTTTATAACTACTTCGTACATAATTTTGATGATTTGTAACTTCTGATGTGAACGGTCCCCATACGCACGAAGATAGCTTTCTTGACCTAAAAGGAAAGGAACACAATGAAATCTCAAATTCGTCATGGTAATCGCATATATGATGTAAGTATCGTACTTTCTACCGATTATCATCATTGTTCACTTTTCAGCAAATACCATTCAAACAAACTATTCTAAAAGAATATCATTAAAACAAACTTATCAGTATATCACGTACTGTTGATTTTTATGAACCATAATTAATTAAGAGCTTGCATGAACAGATCAAATGTTCATGTAAGCAAATCCTGCGGCCACTCGTTTCTTTCTTTGTCTGTACTTGTTTCTCAATGAAATAGCACACAACTCTCCTGCGCCCACTTCGAAAGAAATAAATCAGCAAATCCCCAAACAGTATAGTAAACATCTGATCCTCAAGCTAGCAAATCCTCACAAAATATAAAAACACAAAAATATCCGAGTTCACAAAACTGGTGAGGATTATTGGTTGATGTCCGAATATTCCAAAATTAGGAGAATTTGTTCTATGCCACTTGAAATCTAAACTTTGTATTATAAAGCTAACAATGTGGGCCAGATTGATATATCAGTGCGGCACCTAATGGTATAAACGAAATTGCAAAAAAATTTAGTGCTTAATATATATTCTGGAGAGAAAACTGGTTACAATGATGATTGTATGTTCATCCATATGACATGATAATAAAAATTTTGACTAATAAAATGACTTTATTCTGCAGTGCTCCATATTACCACAGCAGTGGAAGAAGATGAACAGTTTTTCCCATGTTCCGCCCGGTTTTCGTTTTCATCCCACTGACGAGGAGCTTGTCGATTACTACCTGAGGAAGAAGGTCTCATCCAAGAAGATTGACCTTGACGTCATAAAAGAAGTTGATTTGTACAAAATTGAGCCATGGGATCTACAAGGTAAGCACAACTTCATGCAGCATATTACTCTCAAACTCATGCTATGTATGAGCCTATGACCTTGTTACGTACACTACACATGTTAACCCCATCACTTCAATGATGTTAAAACAGAAAAGTGCAAGATAGGAAGTGAAGAGCAGAACGACTGGTACTTCTTCAGCCACAAGGACAAGAAGTACCCAACCGGCACTCGCACCAACAGAGCCACGGCTGCCGGTTTCTGGAAGGCTACCGGGAGAGACAAGCCGATCTACGTCAAGAACTGCCTGGTAGGGATGAGGAAGACGCTGGTTTTCTACAAAGGACGGGCACCGAATGGCCAGAAATCAGATTGGATCATGCACGAGTACCGCTTGGAAACTAATGAAAATGCAACGACTTGTGTAAGCCTCGCTAGTCGAAGTGTTTCTGTTAGAGTACCTCAGTGCATTCCTCAGGACGTCCCTAACAAAAAGTTGGCTTGTGTGTGCATGTGTATCTGTCATCCAGGAGGAAGGATGGGCGGTTTGTAGGGCGTTCAAGAAGCGAGTTGCGACGGTGCAGAGAATGGCTGGCGGCTCGTCCTGCTGGTTCGACGATCATGTCGGTTTCATGCCGGACCTTGACTCGCCAAACCAGCTGGTGCACCACCACCCAAATGTGGCACACCACAACCACCAGGGCTACCCTTGCAAGCCGGAGCTAGAGTACCATCACCTTCTTCCTCAAGAACCCTTCTTGCAGCTCCAGCAGTTGGACAACCCTAAGCTTCCAAACATCATTGGCTCTGGAGTTGCACTTCAAACATCCAACCTTACACACGACCAAGCTTCTCGGTGTACATTGCAGCAGCTTCAGATCGACCCGGTTTATATGTTAGCCGAGGATGCGTCTGTCACGGACTGGAGGGTTCTCGACAAGTTCGTCGCATCTCAGCTCAGCCACGGCGATGATGGCACTCCCAAGGAGTCGAGTTACTCCAATCCGGTTCAAGTGTTTCAGGTTGAGGAGAAGCTAGAAGATGCCTTGGATTATACATCAACATCCGCCTCCGGTGGAGGGGAGAATGATCCGTGGAAATAGCTGCATAAATAAGTATATTCGAATTCGTCATATTATACAAATTAACACCATTCTAATGTATTATAGTTGTACAAGTAGTGGCAAGGCGATGATATAAGCGAGTATATTTACATGGTAAAACTATAACTGAAGCGGTCATGTCTATATAATTTGACATCAGGTCTTTGGATCTGATGTTAATAAGATGGCTATAAACTGAAGCTAAGGTGCTTCAGTAACTGACTTGGCAATATGTAAAAATAGTCAAGCCGTCAATGCACGCCGATTTGTGCTGTTCATCGTTGAGCATGGCAGCTATGGTAGTTGTAATGCATCATCGGTGTTTACGAACTTTCTGAATGTATCTCAATTCATTAAAATGGAATGAAAAATTTCTTGGCGGACATGTGTGTACTTGCCAACTAAAACATTATGGTACAGCAGGAGGGACTGCATTCAAAGCCATTGCATGCATGTGTCCTTAATTCCATTACTTTTGCCGAGAATTTTGTACGGATAACCCAAGTTAAAAATAAAAATTTAAAAATAATGTATAATAAAAAATAATTACAAAATCGACCTAAGTCGTCATCCCATGTGGCGACTTTGCCTGTGTTGCCTTCACTCGCCAACTGGAATGGCGACTGAAAGACACGTCATCAGTCGCCACCTTCAGTCGCCATCTAGTATGGCGACTGAAGGCCTCCCTCCCAACTGGCCGAAATCATTGTATAAATTTGGGTTTTTTTAAAATTAACATTCAAATCTGTCGGGTATCAGTATATTTTGTGGTTGGTTCAATCAGTCGGATATAAGTATATTTCGTGGTTGGTTCAATCTGTCAGGTATCAGGTTCCCAAAAACCAAAATGAACATCAAAAAGGTAGTGAAAACATGAGAGTATTGACACCATCGAAAATAATACAAACATGAGAATCGAAATCATGTTCCATAAAAGGAGAACATAAAAAAAAACTACTATCGGCCCCTCTTTAGACGATGCCTCCGGTCGCGCTGAAATGGCGATGGCGAATAGGTGCTGCACGGATGCACCATCCTCTGCGAGGGCTGTCGACCGGAGGGCTGAGCACTTGACTGACCGAGGCCTGTATCAGGAGCGTCCACTGGGTCCTGCGACGGTGAAGGCGCCCCACCAAGCTGTGAAGATGCTAACTGATGTTGGTTCTGATCGGCGTCGTCTCTCATCTGCAACATATCGGCATATTGGGCGTACGATGCGTTGAGGACCACCTGCGGGTCGGCACGGACCGACTGACGAGGAATGTATGGTGGGTGCCTACCAGGAGACCGAAGCGGACCAGCCGACGAGATAGGCGGATGCTCGTGCACCATTTGTTGCGACATAGCGATGTACTCGTCGTCCGAGTCGAATGTGATGTCGAAGCCCAAACTAGAATCAGAAGTGTCTGTGGAAGGCGGCACTCGGGGACCCTCAGATATCCGTACACCACCACGCGACGAGAAGTCCACGTGAGGTGCAACACCTGTACGGTACGAGCGAGCTGGGGGCACACCGAGATAAATGGGTGCGGCGACGGTCGTACCTGAAGGGCCGGCTGTGTCGGGACGATGAGTAGGTGACTGCGACGGCGTATGACTGGGTCGGGCCCGTGGGCGTGGAGGTGCAACAAAAGTCAACGAAGTGGCGGCACTCTCAAGGGTCAGCTGCGAGGCGAGTTGTTCAACGTAGGCGATGGCCTTCTCGTACTCGTCGGGCGTGATAGGCAGACCTGCTTGCCTCCGTTGGACTAGTGGCCGTGTCACGAAACTGATCGCATGGAAGCCGTCAGCCTGCAAGACCATAAGACAATGGGAGGCAAAAATAAAAATAACAAGTAGGTCATGGGCTGGCGGCATGTACCTGGCGGTGTACCCGAGATGCGTGATGTCGATCGTATGTCTGATGCACGCTCGGAGCAGGCACGTCTGCAGGCACCGAAGGTGCCGGGGCAATGTGAGCTGCGGTGCGAGGGAGGTACCATTGGAGGTAGTCGTCGTATGTCGTGGAATCGTACGCCCTCTCCTCACGCACGACATCTATCGCTGCTGTCTGCTCCCAGCAACGAGTGTAAGGAGACTGTCGGTCCTCCCAACTGACAGCCTTCTTGCCCTTGCGACTCTGCCAGCAAAAAAAACAAAGGTGTTCAGTTATTTCATAGAGGCAAAACACTATGTGCGGAGATAATAGAGAACTTACTTGCGCTGGTCATGCGACAAATGATGCGAGGCATCTGGAGGAGGGATCGTCTGGAACAACGCAAACTGGCGCATCACTCTCCACGGAGCATACACCTCCAACATATGGCTGAAGACAAAATACAACGGGTGAGCCATAACTCCCGGTCCTCCGTACACACCATAGATATCGCGCCGTCGGCTGTGCTCTCGATATAGCTTGTTGTCCAAACCCTCCATATAACACGCGGCGGATGCAATAACTCCAACTCGCCGCTGTACGCACTATAGCAAGTGTGCACCTGAACTGTGGCCCACTGCAGCTCATGTTGCAACCAACGATCCCCCATGGTAGGGCGATCGATCTCATCCTCCGCATCCCTAGGCGGGTGCCCCTCCGGAAGTGCCACCGGCGTGTTGGTGATGAGCAGTCGTCCGACAGGTATGTGCTTATACGACCACAATAAAACAAGTTGCTTGGCTCTCCATGCCTTTCCATACTGAATGATGTACCCAAATGTGTCGTTGATTTGACTGACAATTTCTTTCGATGGCATATCAAGATTTGCATGAAGGTTCGACAAAATTACGCGTGGCACAAATGCGGACGACATATTCCTATGACTCTAAGATACTTCTGTCACTGAACAGTCATGTTCAGTGATCCTGGACACAATGAAGTGTTCATTGTCCTTGTACCGAGCAATACGAACATAAAATCGACATCCTTCCACCTTGCACTTCACCGCGTATAGTCGTGGATTTGTTCTGTCAACCTTGAAAGACCGACGTAGTGTCACGGACCACATTGCCACGGCTTGCTTAGCCTCCTCTTTGCTTCGAAAATGTTGTCCCAATGTTAATCTGTGCTCTCCCTGCCTACTCTGAACTGTGATCGTCGTGGATTCGCGCATGCTCAAAACCACTAGGATCTAGCCATTGTTGTGGTGGTCCCATTCCACGATAGTCTTTTTCACTAGAGGAATCCGCATAGTCTGCGTCCACCTCCGACCCTTCGCTTCCTGAAACTTCCAGACCCTCGTCTTCACCTTCGTTGACATAAGCCTCATCCCCAGGCCACAAATACTCGCCCATGAATTCTGCGTTGGGGACATCCGCAGAATTATGGGTCATGGTTGGGTCAATGTTCGTATGTTGTCCTCCAATTAATGGTTCGGGTACAAGTTCTGTCGCCGGTTCTGGTACATTTTCTAGCTTGGTCACATACAGTATGTAGTCATCTGGCCTATGGTTGGGATTTATCACCCTCCTAACAAAAGAGCTCCATGATCTATCGCCTCTAAGTTTACACAATTTTCAACAAGATGTCAAACTAATAGGTACCAGCGCTTCTATGACAATTTTGTGTAAACATGGGTCAATATTTAGGATGTCCATGACTTGAGTCTTAAGGTCTTCAAAATTAAGAACACTAAGATCATTCAATTCCATGTCTATACGGTGACAGCCACTTAGGTCATCTCCAGATGGTCCATTTCTAATGATTTGTTCCCCGTGAAAAACATACACTACTCTTGTTTCCGACATTGTCTACAACATAAGTATTACAAGCATCAGCTATCATATCTCCAATATATTTTGCACATTATTCTATGCTCATCCTTAAGACATGTGCAACTTATTTTTTAACATCTCAACAAATCTACAATTCCTATATTATCATCTCACATATTAATAATTTAATTATTTACTACTCTTAATTAATACACATCTCACATCTCATTCATAAACATATTAAATTTACATAATATTACACAACAAATCAAAATTATATATACATTATATTCATAATTGCCTAACATATTTAAATAAGGCACAAATCAAATATGCATTTCTGCACATTTTTTACGAAAAAACCGTATGTCCTAAATTATCGATTCACTATTTATTAATCTAATTTATTCGCTTAATATATAACATTTCTACATAATAGATCTATATTTCCTAAGGCACAAATCGGATCTGCATACGAAAAAACCGTATGTCGTAAATTATCGATTTACTATTTATTAATCTAATTTATTCGCTTAATATATAACATTTCTACATAACAGATCTATATTTACAACACATCTACATAACAGATCTACACATTCCTAAAACAGATCTGCATTCTACACTAATTATCACTACAAATTTATAATTGTACCTTTTTTTATGCTTTCTTTCCTCCTCCTCCTCCTTCTTCTTCTTCTTCTTCTTCTTCTTCTTCGCCTCTCTTTTTCTTTTCCTCTTCTCCCTTTTCCCCTCTTCTCCCTCTGCCGTCAGTTTTTTGTTTTTTTTTTGCTTGCAATGCTCTAGTCACCAGGGGCCCTAAATATATATTACCTATCAGTCGCCATCCCAACTGGCGACTGATGTCTTTTCTGATTGCTTTTTGGAGTAAGTCGCTACACGGGATTGCGACTTAGGTCAATTTTGCAATTGCTTTTTATTACAAGTTATTTTTAAATTTTTATTTTTAATCTGGGTTATCCGTACAAAATTTTCACTTTTGTCAATACATACCATGGCTTGTTCCCCTGATTTTGTCATACAGCACACTTCAAGGGTGAAAAAGTAACTGAATCCTCTGAACCATTGGCTCAAACACCTTACCACCTACGATCAAGCAACCAGATCAAAAAAATAACAGATAAGAGAATCCTAATTTATACTGGCAAAAGCACACAACTGATGTTCTCATCGACATATATGTATAGAATTGCTGCAAATCTTTGCGTAAACGACACATTTATTTGGAGCACGAGAGGCCGAAGAGGGAAGAGGCATGGGGATTTGAGCCCGGCCTAGCCGATGCCTAACTCGTCGTGCTGCGCCCCTGCCGCCCGCATGCCGCGGCGAGAGTGGTGGGACGTAATCTGAAAGGAGATGAGCAAGAGAGGGCGAGAGTGTTAAGATTAACCTCAAATTGTATAGGGTCAAAAACCTAGTATATATAGATATAGTCTAAAGGACTAAAGTCTGATTTAGACACAACTCCAATATATATACACATATACTTAACACCCCCTTCAAACTCAAGGAGGCTCAAACGTATTGAGTTTGGAAAGACTGAATTCATGGCGATCTCGTGTCTGTAGTTTGGTGAAGAAATCTGCAACCTGAAGATCAGATGCCACGTACTGAAGAGCAATAGTGCCGTGCTCACAATGATAGCGAGTAAATAAAGCATCAACATCAATATGTTTGGTCAACTCATGCTTCACAGGGTCATGAGCAATCTGTATGGCACTCGTGTTGTCACATAAAAGTGACGTAGGAGCAGTGCAAGCCACACCGAAATCAGCAAGAAGCCAACGAAACCATATGATCTCAGCAGTAGTCGTAGCCAAAGCCCGAAGCTCAGCCTCTGCACTAGAACGAGAAACAGCGGTCTGTTTCTTGGACTTCCAAGCAAGAAGAGAAGTGTCCATGAAGATGCAATAGCCAGTGATAGAACACCGATCAGCAGCATCACTCGCCCAAGTTGAGTCAGAGTAAGCATGTAGGTGAAGCTGACTAGTCCGTGCATAGAACGGACTGCGGGAAGAAGTACCATGTAAATAGCGAAGTACTCAAAGGAGATGATTGTAATGTACTGAGGTGGGAGCACTGACATACTGTCTAAGTACACTAACAGCATGTGAAATATCAGGCCTAGTGACGGCCAGATACACCAGACTCCCAGCAATGTGATGATCTCTAGATGGATCCTCAAGAGGAGAGCCATCTGTGGGTCACAGTTGCAGATGCAACTCCATGGGTGTAATAGCTGTCGAGTGTCAGTGAGATCAGAACGAGCAAGCAGATCAAGAACATACTGTTCTTGAGACATGTAGTAGCCATCTGCAGTAGAAAGAACATGAATACCTAAAAAATAGCCCAAAGGACCCAGATCAAACATCTGGAACTGGAAACTGAGACGCACCTAAACAAAGGCAAGATACTACTCATCATCCCCCATAATAAACATATCATCAACATAGAGCAAGATAAGCGTCCGACCGCGAGGAGAAGTGTGAACAAACAGCGTCGGATCATGAGCACTAGCAACAAAACTAGCAGCAAGAAGTACTGAATTGAATCGAGCAAACCAAGCACGAGGCGCTTGTTTAATACCATACAAAGCACGACGTAGGCGACAAACATGACCAGTAGGTGCAGAATAACCAGGTGGTGGCAGCATGTAGACCACCTCCTGAAGATCGCTGTGAAGAAACGCATTTTCTTCACATCCATCTGTGAGATAACCCACTGACGAGTAGTAGCAACAGCAACAAGAGTACGCACCGTTGTCATATGAGCAACAGGAGCAAACGTCTCCTCATAGTCATGGCCATACTGCTGCTGAAACCCCCGATCAACAAGACGCGCTTTCTAGCGCTCAATAAAACCATCCGACCGTCTTGATTTTGAAGACCCATTTGCAAGTAATGGGCACTGCACCGGTGGGTAAAGGAACAACATCCCAAGTCCCTGTACGCTCCAAAGCTGAGAGCTCCTCTGTCATAGTGAGCTACCACTCAGGTATAACAGTCGCATCCTGATAGCTGTGAGGCTCCTGAACTGAACTGGTGAGAAGCATACTATAACGAGCAGGTGGTGAAATCATACTACGATCACGAAGTGCATACCTGGGTGATGATGATGCTAGCAGGTCATCAGTAGGAGTCTCATTAGAAGAGGCCAAATCACAAGGACTAGAATCCAAAGAGAGCTCAGGAGAGGAAGAAGACAAAGGCGCAGAAGGTAGAGGCTGGACTATAGAGGGCGGTGGAACAAGTGTAGAGCTATGATCAGACGGAGAAGCCAAAGCAAATGAAGTGGAAGAAGGAAGGAGAGAAGAGGAGGGGATGGAGAGAAAACTGATGGACTCTGTGGAAATAGACGAGTGGGAAGAGGACACTTCTACATAATACAACATCACAGTGAGTTCAGAACAGTCATCATGGACGGTTCTAAACCGTCAATGATATCCGAGTCAGTGATAGTCTGAGTATTATCACAGACAGTTCTGAACCGTCTCTGATAATCATTATCATAGACGGTTTTGAGCTCAGAACCGTCTGTGATAACCATTATCAGAGACGGTTTTGAGCTCAGAACTGTCACTGATAATCGCGTCCAATTCTAATCTGTCGCTGTCCAGTTCATTGTTTTCATCATATCTTCTTCATACGAACTCAGATTTTCACATTCTTATACTTGCTGGAAATATCAGATCATGCTCTACAACTTTCCTATTCAGGTCAAAGTCAGATTCGGCATCCACCTATGAGATATTGGGCCGTTAATGTCGACGGTGTATAATTTGAATCTAATAGATCTGTTTCGGTATTTCCATCATAATTCTTTCATTCGATCTCGGATTGGGATAAATTTATACTTTCTGGAATCGTTGTGAGAAATCCCACAAAAAGTTTGTTGGGGTAATCTTCAAATTCGGCCATTTTCATCACGCTAAGATTTGGGCAAAGTTAATTGTGTAATTTTCAAACTCTAGCCCAATTCGCATTCAAATTACTCAATCTGAGATAGCTTCGGTAAAATTGCCATATCTTTTGATTTCCAATACTATTTTTGACGTTCTTATACTTTTGGAAAGATAAAAAAATCCTCTACAACTTTGGTGTTGACCAGATCTTCTAATTCGGAGTTCTTGGGGCCCGAAATTGCTAATCATTATCACAGACGGTTTTTAGCTCAAATATAAATCACTAAATCATCACATCAACACTGAATTTAGAGTTCATAAGTCTGTTCATTGTTAATAGCCAAAACACGGATTTTAGGTACCAAAGATAACACAGAGTTTTAAATTTGCAATCAAATTCACTAAGAGCTTAATTAAACATAAAAAATTATCAACTAAGAATTGGCAGCATTCAAACAGAGAATGGGTCAAACAGATTTAACATAAACAATTATCAACTAAGATTCAATTCACACCAGATTTTAATTTTCACTATTCAGCTGTTCATAACACAACTACAAACTAGTCACTTTACAACATCTAGGAAACAAGGAGCAAGGGGAGAGAGTGTTTAGAGTGTTTAAGAGAGGGAATTGTCACCGAGACTTGAAGGAGAAATGATGCCATGGTGCTGAAGAACGCAGCCGCAGAAGAACTTGAGGAAGCTGCTGGAGGAGGCCGTCGTAGCTCGACCACAACCGAAGAGGTGCTGAATCCGTCAACTGTCTCGTGGCCGAGGAAGAAGAAGTGGTTGTCGGATGGTCGTTATTGTGGGAGCTGCTTGTAGTCGTCATCGGCCCATGAGACGTGGCCGACGAGATGATGGTGGGCAATGGAGTGGTGGTGGCGTAGTCGAGCTCGGATCGGTGTGGATATAGGGTTATAGTGGCGGCGCGGTGTAGAACGGTGGAAATGAAGTGAAGTGTCACAAAGTGTGCCGCTTTGAGTTAGGGCAAGTGAAGTGAAAAGTCGCAAAGTGTAGAAATGAGTGGGACAAAGCCCGCCTTAAATTTTATAGTCGCAAAGTCGCAAAGTCTGATAATCATTATCAGAGACGGTTGTGAGCTCAAAACCGTCTCTGATAATGATTATCACAGACGGTTTTGAACTCAAAATCGTCCCTGATAATGATTAGCAATTTTGGGCCCCAAGAACTCCGAATTAGAGGATCTGGTCAACACCAAAGTTGCAGAGGATTTTTTTATTTTTCTAAAAAGTATAAGAATGTCAAAAAACAGTATTGGAAATCAAAAGATATGGTAATTTTACCGAAGCTGTCTCAGATTGAATAATTTGAATCTGAATTGGACTAGAGTTTGAAAATTACACAACTAACATTGCCCAAATTTTAGCGTGATGAAATTGGCCGAATTTAAAGATTACCCCAAGAAAATTTTTGTGGGATTTCTCACAACGATTCCAAAAAGTATAAATTTATCTCAATCCGAGTTCGGATGAAAGAATTATGATGAAAATACCGAAACAGATCTATTAGATTCAAACTGTACGCTGTCGACATTAACGGCCCAATATGTCATAGATGGATGCTGAATCTGACTTCTACCTCAACAGAAAAGTTGTAGAGCACGATCTGTTGTTTCCAACAAGTATAAGAATGTGAAAATCTGAGTTTGTATGAAGAAGATATGATGAAAACAACGAACTAAACAGCGACAGATTAGAATTGGATGCGATTATCATAGACGGTTCTAACCTCAGGACCGTCTGTGATAATCATTATTAGTGACGGTTCTGAGCTTAAAACCATCTCTGATAATCATTATCAGAAACGGTTCTGAGGTCAGAACCGACTGTGATAGTCCAGCACTATCACAGACGGTTTTGAGCTCAGAATCGTCTGTGATAATTAGAATATCACAAACGGGAAAACCATCTGTCGGACTATCACTGCCGGTTCTGATCTCAAAACCGTCTGTGATAACTTAATATTTTCTCCCGACAGCCTTCACAGACGGTTTCTATTGAAAAGTTCATAACCGTCTATGATGTACCGTCCTAGATGTTTGTTTCTGTGGTAGTGAGAGGAATAAAAGAAAGGTCGACTCTCATCAAATGTGACATCTCGAGAGAAACGAATACGGCGAGCAGAGCGATCGTAACAACGATAACCCTTATGCTCATGGCTGTAACCAAGAAAAACACACTCAACAGACTGAGCGGTTAACTTGGTACTCTCACGAGGAGAAAGAAGGACATAACACGCACATCCAAAAACTCGAAGATGTGCATATGTCGGAGGAGTGGAAAACAGAAGCCCAAAAGGAGTGAGGAACAAAAGGGAAAGCATAAGAGTACGAGCAGTCTCAATAATGTGACGGTGTTTCCGTGCAGCAACACCGTTTTGAGTATGAGCACCTGGACAAGCTAACTGAGGAAGGGTGCCCTCGTCAGAGAGGAACTATCGAAAGGATGTGGACAAATACTCACCTCCAGAATCAGATCGAAAGGTTTGAATGGAGCTGGAAAACTGAGTATGGACCATACGAGCAAAAGATTTGTAGATAGATAACACATGTCCACGATGTTTCATGAAATAGATCCAACAATAGCGAGAAAAATCATCAATAAAGATCACATAATATTTATGTCCACCTTTCAAAACAAAAGGAGTAGGGCCCCATCCGTCAAAATGGATAAGCTGAAAGACACGACTAGACCTAAAAGTACTAGTAGGATACGAACGTTGTATCTGTTTGCCAAACTTACAACCCGAACAAGATATAGAACTATCAGAAGTGACAGAACCTAAAACACCCTGACGCACTAGACTAGATAAGTGAGGGTTAGAAAGGTGACCCAAACGATGATGCCACTGGTGGAAGGTGATAGACGACACAGGGACAAACGCAAAAGCTGAAGAAGTGGAGACTGAAGTAGCAGTGGTTGGAGAAGAAACCGGAAGATGTAAGTAGTCAAGTTGGTAGAGACTCTGTGAACTACTGTGAAGTCGGCAACGTCCAATGAGAGTTCCCATCCGACGATTCTACACATAACAAAAGTAATCATCATACCCAATAAAACACTTCAACCTAGCAAGCTGAGAGACATACATAAGGCACAGCTTGAACTGTGGTATACAAGAGACATCAGAATCAGTAAACTGAGTGGTAGAAATGATGCCCTGATGTGTGACCGGTAACGTAGTACCATCAGCAGTCTGAACAGAAAGATGATCCTCGGACGGCCGACATGACCGTAAAGCTGAACAATCGGATGTCATATGAAAAGAGGCCCCTGAATCCAGAATCTAAGGACTAGCTGTACCTGATGATGGTGTAGAGTGAACAACAGCCCCGGCAGAGGGTGAGAAGGATGTAATAGTCTGGCGCTGGAGAAGAGTATGAAGCTGGCGCAGCTCTGCAGCAGTAAGAGGAGCCGACTGATCCGAAGGTGTGTCAGAAGGCACAGTAGTAGTCGAACGACCACGGCGAGCAACACGATCACGCTCAAACTAAGCCTTCAGCTCCGGATGAAGACTGAAGCAGCGCTAAACAGGATGGCCTGGCTTCTTACAGTGTGAACAGACAACAGGGGCACGCGCATCAGTGCGTAGAGTAGTCGAACTAGGCCGCGGCATAGCCAACACTGTAGAGGGTGATGACGAGAACTGAGACGCCGAAGAAGGCAGTCGAGTCTCCTCAGCAACAAGGGCCCGGACAGTCTCTTCCAAAGTGCAGAGGGCCTCACGATTCAGAAGCTGAGATCGAACCATCTCAAACTCTGAACGAAGACGCATCAAAAAGTGAAAAACACGCTCCTCTTCCCTATACGGGATGGTGAGAGGCCCGGCATTGGTGGGTGCCATAGAGTCCAGCTGACGCCAAATCTTGCAGAGCTGACTGTAGAACTCCTCAACAATCTGATCACCCTGCCGAGATGCTGAAAACTGCTGGCAGAGAGACCAACGAAGTGCATGACCCACCTGTTGGTAGCGAGAGGCAAGAAAATCGCATATGTCCTGACAGGTGGAGAGAGAATCGATGTTCAGCCGAATTCCGACGAAGTGCTCTGCATAATGACATACTTGACCCTGGCTTCATTTTGCAGCCAAGTGGGCTAAGTAGGATCACTGGGTAGTGGCTTGCGTCGGGTGCCATCCACATGTCCACGCAGGCCAAAACCGTCAAGAAGAGAGGTCATGACAATAGACCACTCTCGATAATCAACAGTGCTCTTGAGTTTTACATCACAAAGCGGCATGGAGAAACCCCCTGAAGAAACAGAAGATGCCATAACGTCGGATGAAGGGATCGTAAGATCCAAAGAGACAGACGACATCAACAGAAGGAAGCACACACAAAAGGTGTGCGGAGTTTTTTTTTTGGCAAGCAGATCTAATAGATCTAAATAACAGGAGAGGCCGGTAGCTTGAGCAGGCCGTGCGACGGAGGATGCCGGCGCGGCACGCGGCGGGAGGTCGACGAGCGCGACTGGGGAGGCCACGGGAGGTCGGCGCCGCACGTGGGGAGGAGGACCAACGGGATGCGGTAGGTAGGCGGAGCAACGCGGGAGGCCGGTGGGTTGACGCGAAAGGCCGGCGACGGGCGCACGCGGTTTTGAGTAGGCCGGCTGGCGCGGGGATGCCGGCGCGACGGGGAGGCCGACGACAGGGAAGACACGGGCACGCGGAAGGAGACTAGGGGACGTGGATCCGACGGCGCCGGCGACGATGGCGCCGGCGTGAACGTCAAGAACCACGGGAGGTTAGGTTGAGGGTTTAGAAGGCTAGCTCTGATACCATGTTAAGATTAACCTCAAATTGTATTAGGGTCAAAAGCCCAGTATATATAGATACAGCCTAAAGGACTAAAATCTGATTTAGACACAACTCTAATACATATACACATATACACATATACTTAACAGAGAGGAGGAGGGAAAAGGTTTGTGTATGTGGCGGCGGGAGGCATCAGGCATGGCGAGGTGAGGAGAAGGGGGAAAAGGCGACCCGAGGAGAGGATGGTGCACAAGCAAAGCGAATGTATCGCCATTCGCCTTGAGAAACGACATTAGGATCTCTCCAACGGCGGCCCGATGGCCGATGCACATCGATGGAGGCATGCGCATGGTCGATGGTTATTCGGCAGGATGGAACATTTTGTCACACGGTTTTGCGGACCCCATCAAAATTAAAACTGTCTAATCTTACTCACAAAGTTTTAAATCTAACAAATGAGTTCACGGAACAAAAAATCCCACATTCAGTGAGAGATATTTTTGGTGCATGCGTGAACAAATCGGATAGTGTGGGTCCCACCAATGCCGAGTTTACTTTGTGTTAGCATACACGTGCACCGCCTGTAATTCGACCTGTTTCACTGACAGTTGAATCCCATCTAATTTGTCCCCATATTTTCAATGAAAGAGTAAATATGAGACGCGTCACAGTAAAGTCAATAAAAGTGAGCCTCACTAACCGTGTTGAGTGCTGCTGTCTCGTTGCCTTCACCCATGCGTGTGAGTTTGACTCCGTCTCACTGACGGGTGGGTCCACATTTTCTGGGCCCGCTTTTAAGTTTATGAAATGGAAATTTGATCGTTGTATTTTTATATTTTATCCCTCGATTTTCATATATTTTCATAAAGATCCTTCCACTTGACAACAAGTGTTTGATGAGTCTTAATTTTTTTGTATTTTGGAACTCGGGTTTAAGTAAAATTGTAAATTGGTCATACACTGATAGTTCAATTATTACATGAGTGTGGGGTCTGTACTAAGAGTCAAATAAGAATCAAACCATGACTCTTGTTTGATTGTTTGAAATTATCCTTATACGAGTGATAGAAAATATTTTCTTTAAGAATCAAGTAAGAATTAAATCTGTTGGAGATAGATTTAGACCGTGGTTGCGGGTAAACACCTAGGCGTGATGGGTTTGGGCCGTGATGGGCTGCATATGCAGGACTACAAATGGAACAGACAACAGAGTCCTGCAGAATCAACTCATGCAGCAGGTAAATTGCAATTTGTATTTTCTAGGAATAAAAAAAATCAAGGAAAGCAGATTGACAGAAATAGGGAGGATAAATGTGAACTGAAGATTTTTTCCATATGAAAATATGCTTGTCTTGGTAAGCTACCAGAACCTACATTCGTATAAAGGCGCAAAGGAGTTCAAGTCAGATACTACAGAGATATGAACAGGGAAAAACTCAAACCATAGTCAAACATAACAAAATCGAAGGTACTTAACATAAGAGATTCTAAGTTAATAACAATTCTATACTTATAATATCTGCCCATCATCGGAACAAGCATACAAAGCATGAGACACGATATAAGTTCAGGTTAACTCTCGTAAAACTCCGGGCCCCAAATGGACTTCGCTGAAAGCCTGAATTCCTGAAAGACGGTGGGTTGCTATCATATAACATTTTATACCATGCCTTTGCTCAAGTAAACATGCAGCAGATTTTCTCCTTTTTTCCTCCGTTTTTTCTAAAACTTTTTGCTTTGGACTTTTTACAACTATTAAAGTTGGTGGTCTGTAGGGCGCTATCTTCTGAGCTTTCGTCAGTCGTTACAACAAACCCTGATGCTTTGAGGCATTATGGTAAGGCTGTTCTTTCTGCCGTCTTCCGTAAGCTATCAATGAACAGCTAAGGCTACATGTCTCCTGCGCACTTAATCGTACATACGTACGTACGTATATAGCTATGCATTCAGCTAGGTTGACTTTGGGGCTGACACATGTACTTTGAGCCCGCGTGACGTTGTTTTGGCCATTTCCAATTCTGCTCGACTGCAGATTTTAAAGATAAAAAATCATCTAAAATATATTTTAAAAATCTAAGAAAAAATAACTCACTCCAACAAGCGGAAAAAATAGCCTCGCACATGATCTAAACAACATCACACTTTTATTTAAAAAATTTTCAAAAAAGAGTAAAATAGTGAAAAAAAATGTGTCTCAACTAACATATCATGTTTTAGTAAACTCCAAAATATTATACCCACCTATCAACGACACACGTAATTCCCTTATATGTGAGTATGCCACATGAGATATGCGAACCCACACTACTCACAATTTATGGGCCTCATATTTTAGTTTTGAGCCCTCACTAGCGGCCATATCAATGTGCCACTACCCTTTGGACCTAGCCTCATCGGCCCAAATCTATGTTTTACGTGTGCCAATGCAACATGCGTGGTGGCCCATAGACCGCATCACGTCGCGCTAAGCGGTGCCTAACGTCAACAGCAGCTCTGCTCGATGTGTGTCGGGCCCACTTGGAGCACCCCTCGTACCAAGCACGAGTCTGAGGCATGCGTGCTATCAATTGCATTGTGAGTGGTCAAGCTAGTGCTGACATGCACAGTATGCTAAGCTCACACTAGTGTTAGAGATGGCTTTTCGAGTGCTATGTATTGTGTAAATATGAAGCCCATCAAACCAAATACTACAGTGCAAATTTTTTATATCACTACAAATATTTTTTTATTTTATATTTATCATTAGATATTTCACTAATATATGAATTTGATTCTATCTTATCAGTCTTACAAATCATTATTTTAAAAATTTTGTGCAACATGGAAGAAGTTCTACAAATATGATTATAGCTCAATCAAGACATTGCTTCTTGAATTCCTCCACTATATTTTATTAAACATGTGCCGCCCAAAACTACAAATAATTTTTGAAAAAATTCTTTTCATGTCATTATAAAATTCTAAAATTATAGTTTGTGATTCTGATTGGAAAGACCACAGTAATATTGCAATGCCTAATAACAAATACAAAATATGAAATGTTTGTAATGGCCTAAAACAGTGCCCCATAGTTTTTTTTTCTTTCCGAAAACAGCAATAAATATTTACTTAGGTCATATAATAAACAGCCACTTATCGACTAGTTTAAATTAATGGAAAATGCTTATATACTCCACCATTAAAAAAAAAAGCTACACGAACCATAAAGGAAACACAAAATTGAGAGGTGATCTGCACCGATCTATAACTAAAACACGTGAGCTTTAGAATTTGTGATTTTTTTTTTGTTGGGTATTGAGGCACCCATCTAAATTAATTTATCAGATTGACTATAAAAAATAGTTTTTTTTAGTTTATTTAATTCCACTTTTAATGTCAATCATAAATTTGATAACCTCAATTAATCTAATAAAATCTTTTAGGCTTTTACATTTTTAGATTGTCGTATTTTCTTATTTTTTAGATTGTCTCTGTCGTATTTTCTTATTTTAAATTATCATATTTTTTTTAGTTTGTCGTATTTTTCTCATTTTAAGTTTTTGTAGTTTTTTAGTTGTAATATTTTCTTATTTTAGATCATTCTATTTTTTTAATTGTCACATTTTTTAGAAAATTTTTTACATGCAAAAATTATAAGTACCACAGTCATGCGCTTTTGTTGAACCTATGTGTACATGAAGAGGCAATCATGCTATGAAAAATGCTTATTGTGTTAATGTAGAATTGAAAATGTGAAATTGTTCTACCAATTTGTACAATTATACGGTGATCCATAAATAATTAACGAGAACCACGCATGCTCAAACACTACTGAGAAATAGTACTACACTGTACCAAGCGCACCAATTAGGACCTGAGCGGATCACATCACAGTGTGTCTGGCGAGCCGGCCTAAAAACCTACGGTCGGCTCACTGGTTCGCACCCTCTAGCCGACTAGCCCCATCACTCATTCCTCCACTGCTCACTTTTCAGACTACAGCCTCAAGATGCTATCAGCTACTGTTACGGGTGTATATGGACAGAGGAAATGCTTGGCTTGTTGGCTCCTACAACTTTCCCTAACTACTCCGGCACTTTGATCTTGACTCGACATCCGTTTTCCACCATCCAAACTTACATGTATCCTCTCTGTATGTATTTATATGTTTTCTTATTCATAACACATAAATCTCATGGTGTATATCAAATAATATGGTCCGGGGAGCTTCCAGAGATCTTATAATCTCAAATAGAATTTAGTAAAACTTTATCCAAAATATGCATAAATCAGAAGAATAATATAAAACTTATTTTATTCATTAAATAGATATGATACATTAATTTTAAGAAAAAAAAGAAATATGATATAAGAAAAATCAAAATTTGCTATTCGCGTCTCTCCAATCAAATTTAGTTTACTGTCCAAACTCATGCTCCGATGATATTTTGACAATATAATTGCCCAACCTAGAAATATGCACAATTTTAAGTCAACAGGATGACTTAAAAAGAAAAATAAAGAAAGATCTATAAAAATATTATCAAATTTATTTTCAAAGAATTTTCCATTGACATCATTACTATAAGTAAACAAAACAAAAATAACATAAAAATATAATTTGTATGCTACACATGACCACAAACATTCTCAATACTGATATCACCGAGATAAAATCTCACATTTTCAATCTCTATAGAGAGGTACTCCAACATCACAGTCTCTCCAAAATACTTCTGTCCTCGAAGATCAAAACTCTTTGGTTCACTAAAACTGTTATATTTGACTTATTAGTATCGATCGTTCCAATAGATCCACAATGTAGACTCTATTTGGCCATTCCCACGAAAGGGCACAGATAGTCCCATACCTAAATTGTGAACGATACAATATATTTATCGTCGTAGTAATAATTTACACAGAAAATAAATTTACAACAATAACTCTTTTAAAAAGAAAAATATATAAATAATAATAAATACATTCTTTTATGTACCAACAAGTAAAGTAAAAAAAAAGTCATAATACACAATTTTCATTCTCTTTCAATACCAAAAATATAAAGTAGAAATAATTGCTACCAATATAAAGTAGTAATACCGAAATACAAAGTAGAATGATTGAATACAACATTCTCTTTCAACACCAAAAATAAAGTGAAAGAAAGATAAAAATGATGATACACTAATTTATCTTTTATAAAAAAGTAAAAAAAATAATAACTCATACAGTACCAAAAAAAACAAAGTAGAAAGAAATAAAATAATAATACATCATTCTTTTTAACATTAGTGCCGAAAATAAAGTAGAACTAAATAAAAAACATTTTATTCAATTATTTGGACAAGTTTATAGCATTACTGCTACTCGTCCGATCAGTATTGGTGGTTTTCACATATCCATCAACATATATCACAATAAAACGTTAGCCCATCCTTTTTCCATATATAATAAAATAAAGTCATTATAGTTTTGTAAAATTTTGGTATAAAAAGGTATTAAGATGGTAAAAAAAGCAAATAATAGAAAAACACATATCTTAGAATAACTATGATAAAACAGTTTTCAAATGAGAAAGTGTGATTTAGTATATACACAACTTATTTTATACCTCCTTAATTTGACGACTTGATTTACCAGTACTTCAACTTAACTAAAATTCTCTCGCTTCACAAGTTTATTTGAAAGTGATTTTGGGATGAAAAAATCATCTGAAGAAGCATGCTATTTATAGGCAATACTAATTTGCCATCCTGTGCCACGTTAGCCTTTGACATGTTTAGTATGGAGGTTCTTTCCCTAAGAGTCGTCCACGTTGTAAGTGAGTAAACTTGTTGTTTTGTGTGTGTTTTTAATAAAAGTTAGTTTGAACTTCTGTTCTTCAAGAAAAATGTAAAACTCAAATTTTATATAGACATGCATAGTTAGTAAAATCATATTCTTAGTTAGGAGTAGATAATTTATTTTATAACAGTTGAAAAAAATCTGGGTTTAATATAAAATACTAGTGACCTAATGTTATTAGAGACTTAACCTAAATGTTAATATCACAATTTCTTATTCTATCATGACATTTTTTTGCTATATACCTTTCAACTATTTTTTCTCAATCCATCCATACTTAGATTAAAATATCATTCATAGAATTATTGTCCTATTGATTTTGGATTTTTGTCTGATTATCATAATTGACAAACTAATAATTCTATTTGACTATAATACATATATTAGTGTTAGTACGGAGTATTACAAGAGAACGAATATACGGAGTAGAAACAACACTCGTTCTCTAGAACTTGCAAAATTTTAAAATAATAAATTGCATGAGACCCGCATGTATTTCAACTTTTTTTTGGAAATATTCATATGTAGTTTGAACATTGAGTGAGATGTCTCTGTATTTTCAATTACGTGTGTTGACCATGCTTCCTTGCCCTTTTTTTTATCTATCTATCTATCTATCTATTGATACTAGAACTTTTAATCGTGAAAAAAAAAGTCAATCCATCAAATTATAATATATAGATCTTATAGTTAAATATTTTCTTATGTGAAGGATTAGAATTCTATGTATATATCTCATGTAATAACAAATCAATTAGCTGCCTTCCTAAGAAAAAAACACAAAAAAAAAAAACCAAAAAAACAAAGAAATCGGGTTTACTGATGGACTCAGACGTAGAAATGCATTTCCGTTTACTTTCAATGTGTTATACTTTAAAAGATCAAGACTCTATGTGGTATATATTGCATATGATCTGGGCCGCTCTACTTTCCAAGGCCGAAGAAAAGGAAACAGTGCCAACAATACAGGGAAGCTCCGGATGTGTATATGTAAATAATAAATTGCTCTATGTCTCTTGAGTATTATTTTAGAGAGATTCTCACAAAAAAAAATCACTGACAAAGTGGTGTAGATGGAACACTATGGAAACCATCTTGGAAAGAAGTACCACTTTACAATTTCAAGTCTCTTTTGAAAATAAGAAAAAGATATAACATTTATCACTTGGATCCCAATTATAATGACTTATTTTTCCATTATGTTTTGTAAGAAAAAAGAAAACCTAATCATCCATCCAAGTACCTAAATTATAATGGCTCATAATTTCGATCAAATATATATTTACATATAAATTAACAGTAGGTTATCTCTAGTTTTTTTTAATAACTTTGTATTTCTATTCCTAAATTTTGTTTTTAGACTCATGGACATTCGAGTGCGTTGCATGCTAAGGTGGTAGAAGAAGTTTCCTCAAATCATAAGTCTGCACGAACACGAGGGTTGAGAAAAAAAAAATCAGCCCATATATTCGGTAGACAACAGTTTTATCGGACCATATTTACAAAAAATTGTTAACTAACAAAATTCTAAGAAAAATATTAAAATTTGAAATTAAATTTATTAAACTTCTAAAAACATAACTACTGCAAATTATACGATTGAATATTAAAAAAGATTAAAAATTCAAAATAAAATTAATAAATTTCTTAAAGTAATAATACAGACTTTAAGACCTAGTATTATGAAAATTAAAAATTTAGACTTAAAATTATTAAATTTATCAAACCTTAACCAAGACAAACTCTACGACTAAATATTAGAAAATTAATAATTTCGAATTAAAATTATTAAATTATAAATTTTTTAAAAAATAATAAATAATTTAAATTCATATAAGTCAATATACCAAAATCAAAAAATTAAATATATGGTGTTTCAATTATCCAAATATATAAAACTGATAAAAAAATATCTTTTACAACCCTATGTCTAAATTTTAGAAAAAAGTAAAAACAATTCTGAATTAAAATTATTAAATTTCTAAAATCTTAACAAACAGAAACTATAAGAGTAAATATTAAATAAATTAAAAATTCAGAATTTAAATTTTAAATTCTAAAATCAAATTATTTAATTTTGAATTGAATTATTAAAATTTTGAAATCTTAACTAATACAAACTCTATACTAAATATTAATAAAATTTAAATTTCAAATTAAAATCATTAAATTTTAGAATTTTAAAATATATGATAAAAAATAAAATTCTTTTTAAAAATCAGTACATAATATATGTAATTATTTATATCTATCAATCTATCTATTGCTAATGCAGAGCTCCCACGTTACCGTAAAATACAATAAATTCCTCGTTAATCATGAAAAAGAAAAATATTTAGACATCTATTTGATAGACCATAGTTTAATGGGTTAGATTTATGAAAAAAAATATTAACTAATATAACTCTAAGACAAAATATAAACAATTTCATATTAAAATTATTAAATTTTTGAAACTTAAATAATAAGACTAACTATTAAGAAAAATTAAAAATCAGAATTAAAATTATTAAATTGAGAAGCGTAACTAATAAAAAATTCTAAGACTAAATATTAAAGAAAATTAAAAATCTTAAATATTTGAAATTTTAACTAATACAAACTCTAAGACTTATATTAAAATTCAAAGTAATGTTTGATAGTTAAAAAATTATGGGAAGCTACATAGCCATAAAAATAATAAATAGGAGGATGAACACATAAATCAAATTAGCTCTAAAAATTATAGCCTTATTGGTAATATTTGCTTGTGGAAGTCAAGTCCATGGATGGACGACTCGTTAAGTCTAACGTTTAAGGAAAAAGCACATAATAGAAACTATATGTATCACTCAAGTAAATGTTTCAACTCAATCACACCTAAGCATCTACAAAAAATTAAAACTATTTATGGGTCTCACTCAACTCGCTCTTATTAAAACGCTCGCTCACTTTATCCTCTCGCCATTCAATCAAAACTTTCTTTCTCTTTCTTCAGCCAAACCCGGCATAATTTTTCTTCCGGCCTTCAAATCAGAAGCAACAACAGATCTGAGGCTTTCTCAAATCAGGTAGGTGCATCAAAGCATCAAATCAGAAGATACTCATCAAGTCATCTCATCACATCAAATCCCAAGAAGGGATATATATATTTGACACTACACTCTCAAATCACCAAACGGACAGCTCGAAAAAGAAGGGTATATATTTGACACTTGCGTCATCACGATGTCGTCGTCGCCGGCCGCCTTCTCGCCGGACCACCTCGCACAGCAGACCCCCGCCGAGCAGCTCTGCTACGTGCACTGCAACCTCTGCGACACCGTCCTCGCGGTACGTACCCGCGCGCGCGCGCCCGTTCCGTTATGTCCATGCTCACCGAGCAGCAGCTGATATTTTTCTCGTTTTCTGTATGCATGCAGGTCGGTGTGCCGTGCAACAGCCTTTTCAAGACGGTGACGGTGCGGTGCGGCCACTGCACCAACCTGCTCTCCGTCAACCTCCAAGGTCTCCTACTCCCCGCAGCCGCCGCCAATGAACAGCTTAACTTCGGCCACGCCTTACTTTCCCCCGCCTCCCCCCATGACCACTTGGTATGCGCAACTCTATACTTTCTACAGTGTTCCAACTGTTTTGCTGCTAAGTAATGGATGGCTTCGCTAGGATGAGATGCCATTGCAGACCTCGAGCCTGCCGTTGGACCAGGTGAGCGCCAAACTAAACAGGAACACGAGCAGCGACAACAGCGGCGACAAAGATGCGCCGGCGATGTCGATGCCGCTGGTGAAAACCACGACGAAAGAGCGGGACCTGCGAAAGAGCTCCACATCTGTTAACAGACGTAAATGTTTCTATTTTTCTTTTTTTTTTCTTCTTCTTCCTTTGATGGTACACCGGTAAAAGCAACAGCACAGGGAGTTCTATCCTCTAGCTCTGCGCATCTTTGTTTAGGGATTCTTTGGGTTGTAGGAATATTAAGGATGGAACTTTAGAGCAAGAAGGGCGAATAGTTGCACAGCAGCTCAGTGGTGGAAATCTTTCTAGTTCATGATCTCTTCCCAGATGGCAATCATAAAATTTGTCCAAAAAAAATTTTTGCCTAGTGCAAATGTTAGGAGATCACCATGACCAACACCAAGTACCAGTTCCCCATCCTTGATCCATGTTGCTTCTTTATCAGTATAGTGCTTGCGTAGTTGTTGGTTAATGATATGCGTGTTAATCTCGCAGCTCCGGAGAAGCGGCAGAGAGTACCATCAGCCTACAACCGATTCATCAAGTGAGTTTGGTGAATTCAATTCACATAAATGAAATATTTTGTCCTTAATTAATATACATAGTTTATGCTAATAACAATGTGTTGTTCACTGACACAGAGAGGAGATCCAACGCATCAAGTCCAGCAATCCGGACATCACCCACAGGGAGGCATTCAGTGCAGCTGCCAAGAATGTATGTAACTCTCTTTTCTATTTCCTAAATACATGAGAGTGTAATAGCAGGGGTTAGATTTGTTTATGACACTATACTAATCCAAATTTGTATACTTATTGCTTCAAATATATGTGATGCTTCAGTGGGCCCATTTTCCACACATTCATTTTGGTCAGATGTCTGATCAGGGCCACAAGAAGACCAGCATCCGACCCCAGGTGAAGATCATGAGAAAATAGCGTTCCATTACCATAGTCTTACCCGTGTAAAAGAAAAACCTACACTTGTATGGCTAAGCATCTATGGCTGTTTCCCACCTTTATTTTGTAGGAAGCCATGGAAGACATGCTTTTCAAGGATGGTCTCTACGCCGCCGCTGCAGCAGCCAGCATTGGTGTCACTCCACTATAAGATGTCTCAAAATACAGTATCGATCTACGTATCTATGCTTAATTCAAGTGGTTTTCGCTGGAGATGTATTGTGTTTGTGTCTTTGCTGGTTTTAGTGTCTTTTAGTTTATGCGGTCTCTCTCTCTCTCTCTTTTTCTTATTTTTTGGATATTCACCTGTAGAGAGTCTGCCATGCGGCGTGCATGCCTCGAGATTGAGGATTTAGCTAGCATCTAGTGAACGTTGTTGCAAGCTTATGATCTCCGTGTTAATATCCCTTCCTTTGAACTATTACATTTTTGCATTTCCCTTGTTATGTTTCTGAATTATCTTTTAACCAATTTAATCGAATTGGGCTCTTGTGTTTTTGCCAAGAACGAGATTTGTAGTTTTTGTATCTCGCAGTCGCAGGTGGAATGTTCTACGATGTAGTGAAGCCAAAAGTTGCTAATGATAATCAAATAGTGCATTCAGCTTCACCGGACAAAATTGAGCCAAACCAGAGTTCTTGGGGGGTGAATAAGAGATCAATCCCTCATACACCATGCAAACAGTTTGGAATAACCCAAGCCCCAACACAAGCTCCGCCACAAATCAGATCCTGTCTTGTGAGATATGATTTAAGCGTGCACAATAACTACAGAGACGCAACGACAATCCGGAAGAGAAAAGATTGACAAAATAAAAACACATATTTTTAAGCACAATTTCAAAAAAATACAACATATTTATGTTTTCAACCATTTCTCGTTTTCAAAAGAGCAGAACAAAATTACGCCTTCAACCATTTCTCGTATAACAGATTTAAGCCCCAACTTACAAAAGGGAATATATATATATAATACAATCTGACTAAAATTCTTGGTATCTTTCTAAATCTAATACGATTAGGATAATAGATATTTCTAACACAAATTTTTGGCCTTGAGACTTTGTTTGGCTACATTCCAGCTCCTAATTTCTGTGTTGGAGTTGGAGTAGCTCAGTCAAATGGAGCGGTTTCAGATGGTGATTTATCTGGAGTCAAGGTGGGGCAAGAAATATTTTTGTATCAGAGACTTGGAGCAAGATTAGAAGTGTTCCAACAAATCCAACTTTCAATTTTAAAACACACCCAACCACTATAGTTATATGCTACTTATATGACATAATGTCATTTAGAGCATAAAGTAGAGATTTTGAGTTTTTTTATTAAACACTTAGAAAACTCTATTTTTTAGTCTATTTGAAATTGAAATTCTATTATTACGACTTCTCTATGATAAAAATCAGAGTCAAAACCTGGCGAAACTGGACTACAATACTAAGGCGGTCTCCAATAGGGGCGACTCCGACAGCACATGTCGACGGTGGTGATCGCGTGCTCGTTGTTTGCTCAACGCAATAGGATAGCTGCGTGCTTTAGAGGATGGTCGCTGGACGGCGACCACGCGGAGAGGAAAGTGTCGCCATTGGAGACGAACGGGGCGTGATGGTACACCTTTTGCGGGCCCACGCGATTGTTGTCCGCATGAACTTTACTTGCCAAAATTGAACACTAACAAGTGGAATCAGAAAAAAAAAAAAAGGGGCTACATATAAGTGGGTTGGGTGTTATTGCAGACGCGACAAACGAAACGACGCCAGTGAAAAAGCTGATGCAACAATGCCTCGTTTTACATACGCACATATTGTCATTCGACTAAAAGTCAATGACAAGCTGGTCTCACACAAATCGTCCCCGACAAAGGTTGCAAAGACGCCCCATGCGGAATACGACGCATGGGCCCCACAACAGTATGTAGTGCGATTGTATCGTCTTGCATGTACACACAATAGCTTTGTAGCCGTACTCAAATGACAGGTGTGACTAGTGATCCGCGGCCCCGCTTGTTAGTGGAAGGAACCAAAAATAACCGTTGGTTTTCTTGAAAAGACCTTTAAATAATCATTAACGCCAATAATTTAAGACTCATTCAATGACAAGTGGGTCCAGTGGCTATATTGGCCCACTCGTCAATCAATGTTTTTTGTTTTTTGAACTTGCCGTTAGAGAAATGATTTAAGTGGGTCGCAATGTCAGTAGAAAAAAATAGTTGTTATTTCTAATTAACGTAGGCCCCGCGCATAAAACCAAGCAAGAGCTAGTTCTTCGATATTCTCTTCGCATGCCTGACAGAAAATATTTCTCTTTAAGAATCAAACAAGAGTCAAATTTGTTGGAAATAGTCTAAGTATAACATGAATATGTGTTGTACATATTTTAGTTTTCATGAGTAAATTGACAAGTGTAAGTGTGTAACATATATTGATTAATACGATAATTTTTTATAGACAGAGTGAATACGATGGCTCCAGTTTTACTCGATTAATGTGAATCATTATAATTTGCACCTCTAAATAATCAGTTGTTACATGCATAAGAAATTATACAGATGTTTATCTATTTGTCTTGATTAACATGAGAAGATCGACGAAACATGCATGAAAAAATAAAGAGAAATCAGAAAAGGGTTTGAGGAAAGTCCACCATCGATGAGCCGGCCACATGTTGTGACATGATCCGTAGCTGTTTGACCGTCTACTGTGCTGATCTGTGCGATTGATGTATGATTGGATGTTGGAAAGATATTTCCTGCGTACGTATGATATGTGGTGCATGTCTCCCCCGTGAAGTGACTACGGATCCCTAGCCTGATCAAGTCTGAACCGTGTGGATCATGCCTGTATGATGGGCCCATCGCTAGCCATGCGCAAACACCATTCATGAACTTGATTTTTCCTGTTTGCGTGCACCTAGCTAGGTAAGTTATGTTCATGCTTGCTTAGTTGCCTCTCTCCAAGCCACAACAAACCAATCTCTCGGCAAGGCTAGTAAAATTCCAAGGCTATACTAGTAGTGAAATGAAGTCCCTAATTCCAAGCATTCCATGAGGTATCCATCTACTGGACTTGTCTCAATCGACAGAAAAGTACGTGCACATACCATGACAAGCAGACAGTGCCCCGCATATGCATACAATAACGTCATGCAGGTGCAGTACAAAGCAACGCATTGCTAATCGTGCACAGCAGGTGGGCAGCAGCTGCTGCTAGAGACGATCAGAATTAAGGCCGCACACGCAGAAGAGGTCAAGGGCAGGACATTACCAGGGGGAAGACGTGACAGTAGGGAGCACGGCAGAACGGGTACTTTGTCATATTTGCAGATGGACGTAGGCATTTATTTTGGGGGGTTGTTGGGGGAGATGATGTGATGGATCTATGCATGTACTATCTACATGCATATATGGTTGAGTCCAATACCCTTATTGTCTTTAGTTGGTGTCCTCATTTCATTTTACGTGGATTGAAATTTATTGGATTAGTTAGTATTTTTAAGAGTATTTGGTTGGTGTCTTAGAAAAATATAAAATTGAAATACATTTTAGATATCGAAGGAATGTAAAATTAAAAATATATTTTATAGAATGAATAGTCACTTTTCAAAATATTTTATTCTAATTTATTTTCAAAGTTTGTACGCACCACTAGAGTTGCTGACAGTAACCAAGCTACAACAGCATGGGTTGTGTAGACAGTCGAGCAGGCGGTGGTGCGATGAGGTCATAGCTGCGGCTAGGCGAAGTCTACGGGCTTGTACAACAACAAAGGCAGAGACAATGGCGGGCAATGCGAGCCCAGCTGGATCAGCGACAGGCAGTGGAGGCGAGAGCGATGGCTAGGTTGGCGATGGTAGCGGCAATAACGATGAGAGCGATTCTTCACTTGCTCCTCTCGATGGTTGGTAGCGACAATTAGGGTTGGCAATCAGCAACAAATTAGGTGGTGCTGACGATGAATTGGGCATCGACGACGATAAGTTGCACAACATTGAGCACGAATTGGACAACAACGACAATGACTTGGGAGGCGTTTAAGCCACTGAGCTTCATCGGAGAAGATTGTCAATGACGACAGAGCTTCATCAGTGGCGGAGCATCGTTGGCGATCGTCATCATGGTTGGAAGGCTGATCATCAAAAGTGAGCGAAGCTTTGAACTTTATTTAAATAAATAATGTGACATGATAACCAAGAGAGCAAATTTGGTGCCTGGCTCCCAGGAGCATCTAATGCGAAAATGCAAACAAAATCACCCAAAAGCCAACAACTTCGACACATCAGTTTTAATAGATATAATGTACCACATCATCAAAAACAATACCCGCTTTTTAATAAAAAAATTTTCATTCAAAAACATTACAAAAACACTAGTTAAAATGACCTTCAAATACACATTATAACATGACATGTAAGTCAAACCAATCTTGCACCCACTTGTCATTGTCTGGAACTAAATTAATTGCCACAACATATTTCCAACAGTAAAAACAAAAATAATGTGTGTTAGAGATTGACAGATGAGCCAAAATTGCTATACACCCACTTGTCAGTCTTAGGCAAGTGCGTGTGGGTAGGCGTGCGAAGTGAGACGCATGTACTTACATCACCTACGTGGTTTGTGAGGCCCATATGTCTCGCTTCGTGCAATCATATCTGCACTTATTGTAATTGAGTCCTACCAAATTCTAGTCCCACTTATTAGTGTGTGGGTGTGTAATGGGTCAAGTGGAGCGGAATGCGAGGCAAATGGACCCTAGAAATCATGTCATCAGGAGCCAAGATATGCTCCAACGAAACCGCTTACACTAGCATGCGACTCGTGAGACCCACATACAAACGAGCGTCTGCTATTTGAGCGCATGTTCGCTAGCGCCACTACAGCTTGCATGGTGCTGATCTCGCCGCAGCACGCCGGCTCAGGAGTCCCATTGGACTCAGCCTAACGGTGCAACCATTTTGATGTGTCTGGCTACTAGTACTGGCCAGTGCCAGTACCTACACTACTCTTTTCTCTGTCATGCGGTCAGGCACTACCTTTCCAAGCTGTTTTGACTATCACACTCACTTCAATTTGTCTAGGGTGGAATTTTCGTTGGCGTTTTTACTGAAGTATTTGGTTGATATCTTGATTCTTAAGAAAAAGATAATATAGAAATACACTTTGATAATATACAAAAGTGTCAAAAATTAAAATATATTTTAAACAATGAATAGTAACATTATAAAATATTTTAATCTAATTTATTCAAAGAGCAGCGGCAGAGGCAGCTACGACGACGATGTGCTCTGTCTCTGTGTCCTTCACTAGGTTGCTGAGCGGCGAGCTTCGCTAAGTGGTCTTCATGTGTGAGTCGTCGAGCGTTAGTCATTGTGTGTGTTCGGAACGGTAGGGGCAACAGAATTAAATTGAAGCAATTATTGAGTTTCGTCTTCCCATCGTTCACTGGATCAGTGGCAAGCGAGTTTCATCAGCCTCCGCGTGAAAGGCGGAAGCTAGCAGTAACTGGAGTTTTGTAAGCCGCGAGTCACAATGGCTTGATGCAGAGACTCGGAATGAAAAAAAAAATACGCAAACTCCTACGCCTAAAAGCCAGGCAACCAAAATTGGTCACCTGGCTTCCGAATGCTCTTAGGACAACTCTTAGGGGGGCATAAACACCAACCATACAGTTGCTACATCTGTCAATTCGTTCGGACCAGCTAAAGGTAAGAATAGATTTTTGGGTCAATAATTGCTATATTTACTGTTAGGTTGCATACCATGACCACTTGTACGGTGCTCCTCGTCCTTCCGTGCTCGTGACGAGGCCGGATCAAGCGAAGAATTATATGATCATGCCATGATTGTTCTTCTCTCACAATTGTATGTAACACAAAACGGAAGAAACATGCACATATCGATGTAAACAGTTCGGCGCATGGTGTAGTGGAAGTTTTGTATTGCAACAACAAAGGTAGCGTCGTTAGTTTTGTCGACACGACAATTTCAATTGGGCGGCAAGGCTAGTCATGTCTGTCGCCCCACTACTTACTATTTTGCTCCAATACAAAACGGTATGTCAGTATCTAAGCTTCATTTTTTTTTGAGACTGCCAAGCTTCATATTCATGGTACATCTCAACATGACAACTTCATACTTGGTAGTGTTGTCCTAAATCGCATCCGGCCATGAAAATAATTGTGCTACTAGATTTGCGCCTGTGTGTGCGTGTCTATATTTATTATATTGATAACATATATTCCACTCCACTCTCATCTCACACCCATTTATGCCAACACAATATTCGAATTTTATATAAATAGCTCTTTAAAAAAAATTACAAATGTGATTCACAGTTTGAAGAATTTGCAAAAATAAATCTCTTTAACAGTGCGGTTGATCTAGAAGCCACACATGACACTTTTTCTGGTGGTAGAGACTTGCTACACACTAGTTGTGCGGCAGGAGAAGTAGTATAGGAGAATCATTGGTACTCATGTTTTCCTCACTCGGATTGTGCGGAGGAGGTTTAAGAATTATTTAAAAATTTGTTTGTCACATTGGTTGTTGTGTCTACTTTGTTGTGCGGCGGAGATTTAAAAACTATTTAAAAACTTGTCTAGTGCATAGTACTTGTGTCTACCACACTCTGGTCGTGCGGCAGAGACTATACTCTAGCCTGCCACACTCTGGAAAGTGCATAGAGGCCTGCTACACAAATTATTGTCATATGTTACCTTCGAAATCAACCGCACTTCTAAAATGAGTTTCTTTATAAATTTTGGAAACCATTGGTTATATTTGTAATTTTTTAAAAAAGTATAAAAAATTCACAATACTCTAATTAAACATATACATAAAAATTAAAAGATCAAAAATGATATCTTATTATGTGGTTCTACATTTTAGTTTTCTAAGTGGCACATGTGAGCATTGCACATAGACTGTGTTTTGCTGTACTGGACAGTTAGACCATTGGGCCATCAATACCGGGCCAAATCTTCTGGCTAAATACTGGGCCTTACTGTTCTGTGTTGCCGTACTTAATTGAACTTTTTTATTTTTGATAAAGTGGGAATAATTAATCAGTGCTGCCATCTAAACACATAGGCAAGAAGAGGAGAATTTATACGGTCCTTCAAAATATTTTTAATTCTTCAATTTAATCAATTTAACAATTAAAATTTATAATATCTCTTTATATCTCTCCTATCAAGTACCATTTTGATAGAAGATATAATTTTTGAGTGGATATAAACATAATTTCACCAAATATTATTTTATTAGAAATCTCTCTCAAATCAATCTCATCTAAAAAATATCTTCCCATCCATATTATGAAACCACCATCCTAAAAAAAAATCTCATTTTTTAAAATAAAATTTATGTCTTACGAAGTTACCACCTTACGAAATCACCCCCACCCCCCACCCCCCACCCCCCACACAACCCCAACTGTGACGGATGGATGCTGGACAGGTGTAACAGGGGCTACTGAACTGGTGGGTGCGTGTCAAAGGGGATCAAAGAGAAGATCACACAAGAACAGAAGAACTCGCCCTCGGCCTATGAGACAACACTATGACACAAATTTGTAACTCAACATGATTATTGGACTCAATCGAGTAATTATGTTTGGATTTTATATTATTTTTTATGTGTGATTTAATTAATATGTTAAATATCTATATAACATATTAGTTCTAAACTAACAACTAAATTACAATTAATATCTCTATATATAATAAAATATACTTCTACCTCTTCGTATCGTATAAAAGATAGAAAAATCACACAAAAATAGGTAATAGGACTGAATCCAAAAAACCCACATATATCATAAATATCGTTAGTGAACTTGAATCCTAGAATAACGAGCCACCAGTGGCACCTTAACTGAACTTTTAGGGATAAAGTATAAAAATATATTGATATAAGTATAAATAAAAAATGATTGATAGTTTAAAATTTATTTACTGAAATACATATATATATATATATATGTATGTATGTATGTATGGAGAATTTAAATTGAACATCACGAACATTTCACTAATCTAGAACCAAAATTGCAATAACCAAAACTTGTCTACCTCAAAAAAAAAAATGAAATGTTCAAATAAATCAGAACATGTAGAAAGCAAATACGAAAAGCTCAAAAAATCCATTCCAACGTTTGGAGCTCCAGTTTATTTACACAGTGTACATTATTCACACAATGAATAATTAGCAGCAAAATTACGCTCTGCACCCTCCAGACCTTGTTATTATGGGTTTACAAGAGTAAGGAGAAAAAAGCACTATACTACAACAACGAAGTCAAACAACATTGTGTATTTGTGTATCATATCTACTTAGATAGAAAGTGAGTATGGACGGATAAAAGCAGAGTTCATCTCCCAGATCTTGAGGGAATTTGCCGTGATGTTAGCATCTGTAGCATTGTTGAAGAGGAAGACTCGTGCTGAGTCGTAGATTGCCTTCGTAGGGTACACGCGTGACGTAATGCACGTCCTTCCTCGTTGAGCAAAGCTCTCTACTATGGAGTGATCAACCTATCACAACGTAGAAACGTGTAAAGTTAGCAGCGACACATCTAGTTTGCATATAAATATGGTTGATTTATGAATTTTAGAAAAACTTACTAATATTCTCACTGACAATTTTTCACCGTCGAGTACAGGGACAGAGTTTCCGTAGACCCTCTTGACGATGTCATTAGCCTTTGATGACCTGGAAAAACGGCAGAGATTAGAATTGCACGTAGCAGTTTTCTTTATTGACGTGCCGCAACAAGTGATGCATATGTTCGTGCGTGCCTGAGCTCGTCTTGGCAGAAGAAAGTGTTGAGACGGCCGTCCATGCCCTTGGCGATGTAGAAGTAGACGGCGGTCTGCTCCGATAGGCCCTCGTCGGCCAGCACTAGAAGCCCGAAAGGGCCCAATGCGCCTCGCCCCTCCGCACCCGCGCTCGAGCTGCAGTTGTACACCAATTCGGCTTCTACCACGCTCTCCAAGGCTGACGCTTCCACCTCGAACACGGCCTCTATGTCCAACTGCATGCATGGCCACGCCAATAAGAACGCGTCGTTGACGAGTTGTCGTACAGCAATGCATCGGTCACGTACCTGTGTTGCTTTGCCCACGTCCAAGGGCACGACCGACCCGGGTGTCACGGTGACTCCGTCGAAGCTTTTGCCACGCATCCGGAGGTTCTCCACCTCTACCACGGGCCACTGGAGCAGATTGGTGCCGGTCTTTGTGTCGAGGAGAACTGTCCTCGGAAGTGCCTGCTCATTAGAACGTGACATGGACCGGGTCATTCCATAAATGCAAACATAGCAGAACTCAACTTCGAAACGGATAACACCATTATATGAAGAATAATTAACCAGCCCATTCTTAGTAATCCACCAACTTGGATTAATGTTGTTCAAAAATTAAAAAGCAACACGTGCATTGAAATCTAAAGGTGCAACATGAGTATTGTGACAATTAAGGCCATGGTTGTGAGAGAGAGGATTAATTCTGCGATGTACCACATTGAGTAGGACCACTGCAATTGTGAAAAGTCGTGAAACGTATCAACTTGTTTATTAAATTTCCATTTATCATGCAGACAAGAGTCACATTTCTAGTTTTTTACAGTGATGGCGAAATCTATCAGTTATATGCCCGTCTGGGTGCCTGACCAGTGCAGTGCCTTTATCTGAACTAGCTAGTACTGCAGCCAGCTACTACACCAAACAAGTTCAGTAAATTAATCTACGTGACCACATATCAAAGACCAATTTATTTGTGCCCTAGCCAAACTACTTATGAAAAATCTCAGAATGCCACTATTTTTATATGGACCATTGGTTTCTTGTAATCTAATGGTTCATGTTGCCTATTGCCTTCTAGAAGATAAAAAGGTAATAAATCATTCAAAAGACAAAAATATCTGTATATCTTCATTTTTGTAATTAATTGAAATACAAATTTGGAATAGTCTTATACTTGTATGGAAAGATAATTGCTAGAGTTAAAACTTTCTTTAATAGATGGTTAGGATCAAAACTTTCATTAATATATAGTGGGGGGACATCATGAAATATATATTTGGGCGCGCACAAACTTACATATCAAGCTTTGAAAGATATTGCACATATATTCTGTTCTTGTTTAAATTTGTTTGAAGATTCAAAAGTTCAAACTATGAATATGAATTGCTATATATTTTTTAAATTCTTTTTCCAAGCTTAACGCAAATACGTAAAGCTTATGTGTGCCAATTTCGCCGTAACTGTAGATGTGGGAGTTTTTTTTAGTAATAACCCACATAAAATAATCATTTACAAAAATAACCCACAATTCAAAAATTTTACAAAAATAGATCGCCACATCAGCCTGTCGAGTGTCCAGCACTTGACAAGCTACCTGTCGCGTGGAAAAGATTTGTCGAGTGCCCAGGACTCGACAAGATTCTGTACCATAAGCTTGTCGAGTGCTGTACTCGATAAGTTGCTTGTTATGACCCTGTGCAATGCCAATAGGTTAGAAAATGGCTTCTAGTTCAGTTGGCTAAAACACCCCTCTCTTGCCTCTCAGCCTGAGTTCGAATCCTGTTGGGAGAGTCTTAACCAACTAGGTTAGAAACTGCTTGCTAATTTATTAGCACTGCACAGGATAATAAGAAACAACTTGTCGAGTGTTAGGCATTCGATAAGCTCTTTCCACGCGACAGATAGTTTGTCGAGTGCTCAGCACTCAACAGGATGACGTGGCGGTTCATTTCTATAAAATTTTTGAATTATGGGTTATTTTTCTAAATGATTGTTTTATGTGGATTATTAATAAAAAAAACTCGTAAGTGTCGTTAATGAAGGGTGAGGTTGCTAGTTGGTTTGAGTTTTTTTAGATGAAGAAATCAGAAATGGGATGTAGAGTGGAGAGACAAGAAAATTAATAATTTTTATTTATGTCTTTCTTTTTTAAGAGAACTTCGAAGATATAATTTAGACTATTAGTCACATATAAGACCAGAAATACTTCTTTATCGTCAGATAGTGGTGATTAAAAATTCATTTTACTTCTAAGATTTGAATTGTAAAAGAGCTTAACTACTAAATTAATTTTTTTATATTTATGCGGTAAATAACATAGTTGACTGTGATTTACTCTGTCACCGGTCAGTTTTCCAAATACTGCTTTTCCATTGTTAAACATCACACATGTAAGGTTGGAGCTGAGAAGTTTCATTAGTTAATCTGATTGTTAAACTTATCTACGTGTGTACTTGGAAACCTTTGAACAATTCTGTTTTGAATTTAAACTAATAAAAACTCAAATTCCTTTGCGTCAAGTAAAACCTAAAATTAAGTACCCAAGTAAGGCACGCCAAATAAGGCACGCCAAAGAGGTACCCCCTCCGAGAGACATCGAGGCTTTGACACCACCCAATGTAAGACGTGGCAACAATTTACTTCATCGTTTCTTTTGCCAATCGAATAAAAGTCGTATCCCAGAAGATGTTTCTCTGTCATGCTCCCTCCAAAAAAAAAAAAAAAATGTCGCCTCTGTTTGATGATTAAAGTCTCAGGAAAATAACTATGACGAATAATTCTTATTATAATATGATAGTAAAAATAATAAAACTTATGAAAATAATTTCAATGACAAATTAATCATATCATTTTCGTATGTATAATCTAAATATTTATAAATATATTAATGATCAAAATTGATTAAATTTGACTATATGCATAATATAGAATAAATATAATAAAAAATATTTCTTTGTCCGGTGTCTTTCCAATTATTTCTGATTGCTAGTCTGTTGGAAGCCTGGAAATCTTGTCGGGCCCCTTTTTTGGTAGTTAGGCAGTTGGCTCGCTTAAATAACTAGCGTCGTGCAACTCGTTTGGATAAATTGACGTGGCCCACTTGGGCCCACCAAAGATCCCATTAGAGTGAGTACCTTTCTTTAAAGATCAAGAGAATTGACGAAAAAAAAAATTATATACACGAGAGTCTCCGACCAATCATAAATTGTTTGATTATGATTTATGTTTTTTAAATTATAATTTGATAATTTTTAACCGGGCCTCAGATGAGGAGATTTTTTTGAAAGAGTTATATTTAGGTCATGTTTTGAATTTGAGTTATATTTAAGATTGTATAAGGTTGAGACATGGCCTATATTGAGTCCTAGACATGGATCAAACCAGACTCATTATGAATTTATAATCTATATTTGCAATCTCTTTTCAGCAACTTTTTGATCGTATTTCTACATTTTTCCAATCCTAGTAATTTTATCATTTTTACATCATTAAAATAGAAATACATTAATTACAACAATTAAAATATTTGATTGAAATCTGTTGAGACAGCAAGTTTAACACTTCAAACAACTACAGTTATTCAATTTAAAAAGATGTAGATTTATTTCACATCATGCAGTAATTTTCAATAATCATCAATGTTATGTGGTTTTTTTTTTACTTATTTTACAATCTACTATTTCTATGACATTTTGAAATTAAAAATATCATACATTTTTTTACTACATTCATTTTTTTTACTTCTCACTTTAGATTTTTCACAATATCGAAGATACAACTTTGACTATTAATTTGTACAATTATATACTAGTAAAGATTATAAAATAATCATAATATGAAAATAAATTTTATGAAAAATCTACTAATATTAATTTTATATACGGTGAATTTGATATTTTTTTATATTAGTGGTCAAAATTTAAAAATTTTGACTTATATATGTATTAAAAATAAACTGAAGGGGTATTTATTTCAAGTCTATCTATTAGCTGCCATTATAGAAGATGATAAGTGATAAAAACTCTATCAGTCTCGTTCAATCAATACTCAAAATTAATGACGAGTGCTTTCATGTGTAGATAATTTATAAGTTCCTTTACAAGTTATGCCGTGTTACCTGGACGGACGCCCAGCCCTTGACGATATCGGTGCGCTCGCTGTCGGTCTCGCCGATCCACCCCCACAGCACTCGCCGCATCTCGACAGGATCATAAAACGTCTTCGACGCATAGTACTTGCCGTAGTCGCACCTGAGCCCGATCCCGACGTCGATCTTCGTGTCGTCCGGCGTCCACGAGTCGGTCGTCGTGTCGTACGTGCCGATGGCATAGTAGTCGCGCTTGTCATCGTCGAGGCTGACCTTGAGCACATGCTTCACCCTCGGACCCGGTTCGGTGGACGTGTCGAGCCCCACCTGGACGGCCTCGGTGGCCACCGGGTAGAAGTCCACGCACTCCCACATGCCAGTGCCATGCACGACGTGGAGAAGCGTGGGCATCAGCTCGTAGTTCACGAAGTCCTTCGTCTTGTACACCAGCGCAAGCCCGTCGTGGTCCTGGTTCTTTGACCCGATGGTGATCCGCCACGCACCGTCGGTCGGGTTGCGCCACGCCGTGGTCGGGTCGCGGAAGTCCTTGCGCCCGACGCCGGGCGATGGCACTAGGACCGGGTTATTGTCGGACTTGACCCAGCGGAGCAGCAGCGGGTCGGACGGGTCCTCCGGCTCGGCTAGGTTCTGCACCTGCACCGATTCCTCCGTCGAGCCGGTGTACAGCATGACGATCCTCCCGTCAGGGAGCTGCGTCGCCGACCCTGTCCAGACACCGTTTATGTCGTACCAGTGATCGGGCACCATGGCGAGCGGCAGGTGGAGCCAGTGGATGAGGTCACGCGACACGGCGTGGCCCCAGGAGATGTTCCCCCACACAGCCGAGTCTGGGTTCCATTGGTAAAACAGGTGGTACCATCCCTTGTAGTACAATGGACCTAGTAATTAAAAATTAAAAATGTCACGAAAAATAAACACGCGAAGCATCACTATGGAACTGGTTCGTGCAACATCAGCATCGAAATGTTAAAAAACACAAAACATTTGTTTACGTGTATATCTTAGACTTACCATTCGGATCTGGAGAAGCCGATAAAAGATAAGAAGATGTGAGCGCCATATGCACAGGACGTCCGTGACAGAAACGCAAAAAATGATGGAGCAACAACGAAGAAACGTGATCATTAGAGACGTATCAAAATTTTAATGAAGTAGATGGAGATCATTGATGGTGACGTATCTACCGTTCATCCAATTCTTCTGGGGCTGGAAATGGAACGTCGTGCGCTGCCAAGCCAGCATCGTGTTGGTCCACGGGTAGTCCCGAAGGCCTCCCCGGAGGAGCGACGGGGAGTTGGACTTCTCCGACACACCCTCGGTGACGCCGCGGGAGGGGGCGACCTCCACGCTCCCTGTGGCCGTGCCGACGTCGGCCATCATGTCCTGCCCATTGTACTGCAGCCCGTAGACCAGCAGCACGGCGAGACCGAGCAAAAGCACGGCGGAGGTGATGGCGGGGAGAATGGTCGACGGCCGCTTCTGTTCTGTGCGAATAAGCTGAGGGTTGGTTTCAGGGAGCGGCGTGTACGTGCACCGGATTGTGTCGCAGGTGCCATCCATCGCCGGAGAGATGCCGGGGATCATGACCGGGGGCTTGTTAGGGTTAAGCTAATGGTACACGAGATGCATGTACTCGTATATATACTATTTCGGTTTGTATTCTTTTTTGTTGTGCGTCTGCGTGGAGGATACTTTATGCTGTCTTTTCTATCTACAAGTGTGTAGAAAAGTATGCAGAAGGGAGGGAGAGGAGTAGGGCGACATAATAACAGACAGAGACTGTCGACGATGGAACAATAATATTTATAGCTAGCTAATTTTACATAGAAGAGACAGAAGTACTGTCGCAGTGAATTTTTTTTATGTCAAATGGTAGGAAAGATAGATAACTTGGACAAGGCAAAAAAAAAAAAGAAAAAAGAGACTACCCTTGTGTGGGAACAATAGGAGCGATTTGTGGGAGAAATGTCCTTGGGCATGCAAACTCATCGGAGGTCGAATCAGCAGCAACAGGGCCCGATTCATGCGGATCAGAAACTCAGAATCAAGTGGCCTTTGCCCAAAAAGGCTACACCTTGGAGTACTGAAAAATTAGTGCCGAAAGTAACGTCTTGATAGGGTTCAAAAATTTTTATTACACATGCATAACATTGATTGTAAGGATTTGTGTATTAAGGAAGGAAATCAGAAAAAGAAAAGCTGTTCATTAAATATTTTGTGGATCACCGGCAAATCATTAAATGCAACCACCATTGAGATCAAATACATATTTTTTTTGGTGAGAAATATATTATTATAAGTGATAATATCTATGGTAATATTTGTATATTGGTAACATCCACCCCACACCTACATCAACGTAAATACTCTAATTAAACATACATAAGAAAATAAAGAGAATAAGAATTTGAAACAAAGACATCTTTTTACGTAAATATATATTATAAATATATATTCTAATTATTTGAATACACATATAAATATAAGTATTATTATTAATAGAGTCCAATCTTATAGAAAATACCTTATTAGATGGGTCCTCTTTGTCGAGGATCCTATTTCCTCAAGTAATTTTGCTTTAGAATATTGCGCTAGACAATGGAAAGACCCTGTCTTTTGCCCTGACGAATAGTTGACATTTAATATTCTTCTCCAATTCCATTGCTAAAATTTTAGCAAGGATTTGTTTGATTTCACAGTTCCGAGTTGATAAAGAAAATAAAAAGACTATTAATAAATGGTAGTCTAACTACTATGGTATTTGATTTTTAATTAAATATCAGGATTTGATTTCTATCATCTATATATTAAGTGGGTTATTTATGATTTGATCTCATGATCTTATGATTTTCTATATTTTTAAAATAATTGTGGTAACCAATTTTTCTAGTTTCTAAAATAAAAATCACGGGTACGCTTATCCTTAAGGCTCTAACCATTTTGCTAGTTAAAAAAGAGCTTATTTTGACGACAAGCAGAGTAATTAGCACAGATTTTGATGCAAGTCGTGTCTGAAGGAGTACATGATTGCGTCATCTAGAGTTCCATGCTTGTAAGTTTCCTGGCTTATACATGTAGGGCCTTTGCTTAAGGAGTTCAGCTTAATTGGGTTAATTCACACAAGCAATAACAACTGACCTAGAGATGGTTTTGCGAGAGGGTAACAAGCCATGACGTTAGTAACTCTGCCTAAGTTTTATTATTAGAGCATCAAGTTGGCTAAAACATATTATCTTTTTTTTAATTTCTCAGAAGAATTTATACATGACATAATATCATTTATTTTTTAAGATAAAATATAAATTTATCTGAAAAAATACTCTCATATATATTATTTCACTTGACTATTAATTGTTCAATATAAATAACATATACATCATATTGATCACAAGTACTAGTTAGAGAGGTAAAATTGTCTTAAAATATGTGTATAGAACTAATATGACACATTAAAAAGAACAAAGTGAATATAACTTAAGATTAATGATAAAAAAGATCATTGGATCAATTTCCACCGATACAAATAATTCATGTGTCTAGAGTACTAAGCTTTTAAGTCCATAACATAAGAATATTGAGATTTGAATTCAGGTATCACTCAAGCAGAAATTAGAAAAAACCGTTTTATTTGAAAAAAAGTGTTTTATAAGCAAAAAAAAGTGATTTATAGTTCTAAAAACCACAAAATGAGTTTTGTGCACATGTACGTCTAATCGTGCAGCCAACAAATAACTACTTAGCATAAAAACTGAAAGGAAATCAATCGAAACAAGAAATTGCCAGATAATATTCAAGAGGATATGTACGGTCTTGATACGAGATCGAGCTAGCTGGAGCAGCCAATAATTGAGAGGTCAAATATGTTGCGTGGGGAGCCTCCATACCAGGGACTCCCACGAAAGTTAATACGTAGACAAAGACTTCACGGATGGATGAATGTGATGATGCCATCAATACCGATCTCCTCCAACCTAATATTTGCATGCTGCTCCAGTGCTCCTCTCCCCGCTTTCCTATCCTCGTATAACTCACTCGTTATTATTTACTGTTTGCAAATAGTTATATACTATATCTGTTTTTTCTATAGTTATTGTTTTTCTAAAAAATGATTATGAGTAGTTATCATTTAGGATAATCTAAGTATAATTTTCCCAAATTATCCATATTGAATACTCTTTCCAAAAAAACAGTAAATAGTAATTTTGTTGTCTCATCATGTGATGACGGGTGGATGAGTTTTGTGTAAATAATAATTAGATGTCATTACTTGCAGAAGATCAGTGTTATTACCCAATTTAGATGTAATGACATATAATCTCAAAAAAATGATTTTTTTTGTTTCTATCATTAAAAAGATCGACAACTATTCAAAGACATAGATAATATATAGATCATAGGCAAATCCGATCATGTACTTATTTAGTTTTTTAGATTATAGTAGTGACATGTATTTATTTACAAATGTTTGACAAATCTTTTGTGCCGTATCTAGCTCAATCTACTAGAACCTTCCCCTACTGTAGGAAATATTTCGGCCAAGGCATATATAGATTATTTTTGTCTTTGCTTCCATCGAAATACACACATGCATGGTTGGAAGATTTTTGACGTGACGCAAAGAAAATTTACATGACGCATATAGAAAAGTCAATGAAGAGGTCCAATTTCTTTTTTTCAGATATAGGAATTAATACCTGGTCATATCAATTGCATTACAGGAAGCAAATATTTATTGGAGTAATTTGACAGCTGCTATAGTGCAGGAGTTCAAACATCTTGGAGACCACGTATATTTGCATCAAAATTCTACCATGATGTGCCACCAACAACTTGGAGTTGGTAAGGTACGACCACATCAAGCCTATTTTTACTGCACCGATCCAAGAATTCAGTGGTTTGTGTCGTAGCAATGCTGGTTCATATTAATAATTCTTTTAATCTTTCTTAAAGAAAAGATTTTCAAATTAATTATTCAAATATAAGTAGGACTAAGATGCTCACAACTCTTACATACAAATTTTTTTTAAAAAAAATACGATAACTTAAAATAAGAAAATAAGACAATCTAAAATAATAAAATGTGACAATTTTTACTAATAAAATACAATAATCTAAGATGATAGAGTATAATAATATAAAATAAGAAAATGTGATAATATAATAATTTAAAATAAGAACATACGATAACAAAAATGAAAATACATATGATAAAGAAAACGTCTGTACCCTATTTATTTCGTTCAAGTATTGTTCTGACAATTCAAAGAACATCTTTTACGGCAACCATTAAAGGTCTGTTTTTTTACACTCAAGTTCAATGCATTGATTTTGTCTTGAATAGCATAAACAACAGATATGATTGAACTAAACTTCGTCGGAATACAAATCAAACTTTCAAACGTAGCTTAAAGAGAGGTCTCAGCATGTGATTCCCTCCCTAGTGCCGCGTGGAGTGGGCCCCTGAAGCCTAATCTAATCCACATGACAGGTTAAAACAAATTTGGAGACATGCTCCGAATGCTTATGCACAAGACAAGAACTTTATCCTGCGTGAACAAGAATGACACGAAAATTCCAACGCAAAACAATCCTGAAGCCTTCTATGTCCATCACACGGTTTTCTTCGTCGTCGTTGAGCTATCTTATCCAATCGGTACGGACCAAACAGTCCTCCAACCTATATTCCAAGTTTGATTGGCTCGTGCACCTTCTCAATTCATAGGAACTTATTTTGTACACACATAGATCCACGTTGACACGTTGCATCCATATATATACACTCGGACAATAAAAACATGCACACACAAAAATGAAGGTTATGAGTTAGACATTTGATCTCTTCTAATTTTATGTGTGTATTTTATTGAGATCTAATATTGACATGTATAAGAGTGTACGTTTGTGGAGGGTAGATTAGTACGTATATTGCAAACAAAATATATACTAATGCTCCTAAAAAAAATTTAGTGCATTGATGATTGATCTATCGAAAATTTATTGGGCTATTGTTGGGCCTAGAGTTTGCCTGCCTAGCCCAACAAATGCAGAGAGCCCTGGCCCGTAGTACCGCATCGAACCAAGTATACAGGTGGGTCGACGACGTCGTCTCGACGCGGCATCTCCGAGTTTTGGTCGCCGCGTGACGGCGTCCAGCCGCGGCACTGAAGCGGTCAATTACCAGGAGCCGTCGCCCCATACGTAACCCCACCCCTCGGCGAAAGGTGGGATGACGACGTTGTTCTGCTTCCGAGGCCGCATGGCGAAGAGGTCGGAGCGGTCGCCCACTGCCGACTGGTGCGTGTTCTGCGACATCGCCCGCCGCGCCTCCACTTCCACCACCGCGCTCCTTTACTCCGTTTCGTATCCCACCCTACCGCGCCACATCTTCTCAAAACCTCCGTTCCAGACCGCGCCCTTGTGTGGATTGCTAAATGTGAGTTTTTGCTGGCTGCAGGATGACAAGGTTGTCGCGTTCCAGGACATCGACCCGTCGTCGTTCAGGTACTTCCTAGCTTGCAGTCTGATCATGTAGTATCACTTGGATTGGTCTAGGCGTCGCGTTGCATCTCCGCGCACCCACCATTGCTTGTGTTACTTTTGTCGAACACCTGGCTTGCATCACAAGTAGTATTTATTTTTTTACTAAAGTGCACTTCCAATGGAGTAGTATAAGGTAGAAATCTTTAATTGGAGCCCCTTGTTCTATTAGCTAGCTAGTTTGTGTGAGTAATTTATCTTGTGATTGCATCAAGCATCAGATTTGTTGCTCCGTTATTGTTAGTTAAGTATTAGTGTGAGATCATGAACCTATTTGCGTTTAGGCATTATTGGATTGATGTACAGAAGAAGATAGAAGAAAAAACCTTGGTGTTTAGGCATCTTCTTACCAGCCTCGTATTGGATAGGCCTTTGATGCACAGGTGATGCTGCCCTTTATTTAGTGCAGGGCTCCAGGCACTAAGGGCAAAAGATGTTTTATTCATTAGTGCAAGGAACAATTGATGCTATCTTTGTTGAATTATCAACTCCCATTCTGGACAATTTGTCAGATAATATTTGTCTTCTTTTGTCTTTGTAGACATTATCTTGTCATACCTATTGAGCACATACCAACTGTAAAGAATCTCCAGAGAACCAAAGAAGATCACCAGTTAGGTAGGTGCTCCATAGCTTGTTTTATATAGCCCAGATTTGCTTTCACTATTCATGCAATGATAATGCAACTACAGATTGTTTGTTGAACCACAACATTTTTTCCCTTTTCAGTTAGTCACATGGTGAAGGTGGGGAAAGATTTACTTAGTCAAGATGCTCCTAATTCTGAGGAACACAGGTATTGTCAAAAGAAGATATAGTTGTCCTGCTGTGTTTGTATCTCTCTCTGAAACAGTCTCAGGCTGATTGTTAGCATTGTCATTTAGTATAGAGTTATTGTTTTGCTATCTTTGTCCGGTTAGTGTTTATTTTTTACCAAGATCCACATTGAACTGCCAACCAGAAACTTCCCATTTTTTTTGCTGAAAACAATCCAAAGCATGATGGATATCAAAATTGGTTGGAGTCAGTTATAATCAGTCATAATTCAATGTAACTTGGTTCAACTCAGCAGTTTTGACTCTGGTTAAGATAACCCTCGCTGGGGAGTCCAGGAACCTATGGGTTTTGTTACTTTTCCTGTTGGCAATAAGACTCTTGGCCAATTTCCCAATCCCATTGTTGAGGTAATTCAAACATTATCCTAGGAACAAAGAGCACTCAGGGGGAGTTCTGTAGCCTAGTTTATATCACATGGAAGTAAAGCATTATCCTAGTCACAAAGAGCATTTTGGGCTGTTTGGTTTTGATCTTTGCACCTCATGAACACCCTTGCTGCACTTTGTAACTATAAATGGGAGAATCTTTTAAACAATATTGCACAAATTGGAAAATGCATGCTACCCTATAATTAACACACACACACACACACACACACAAATCTACCTCCATGGCTGAAAATGCCACTAAAAGAATTTGACACATGATCTAATTACACCAATGAAGTTAGTAGTTTTAGACACACCATTTTATTCCTCAGACATTGTTAACAGAAATAAACCACGTTCTTGTGGACTTGACACTTAATCTCATAAGGTGGTGGCCTCACATTGGGTTCGGAAAGTTGGTGCTTTTCTCTGCAGTTTCTAAGCTCACTGAACACCACCTCGCTCAAGCGAGTCCTTGAACCAAACGGCACAATACTCTTTCCTTGTACATGCTTGCTATATGTTGTCTGGTAAAAATTTGTCCTGTGTCCCAGATTTGGCTTCCATCAACCTCCATTTAATAGTGTTGATCACCTTCATCTTCACTGCTTGGCATTGCCATTTATGCCAAGGTACTCAAGCTGCAACATCAATGCTTTACTTTTTGCCCATTTTGAAATCATGTCATATGCTCCCTACCAAAATTTTATTTATACCTCTTTCTTTTAACAGTTGGAGGCAAGTAAAATATACACCTTTGGGTCCTCTGGGAGGTTTTATTGAAGCTGAGAAACTATTGGAAAGAATAAATCCACAAGCACGAGTCAACAGTTAGCACTTAGCACTAACTTTTTGATAGGTACAAGCTATTCCTTCTTATTTGCACTGTGGTCTACTTTTTTCCTTTTTTTTTTTTTTGGCCTGTGCTATTATTTGTATCATTGTATGTGGTGTGTATCATATACACATCATTCGTCTCTGCTGTGTACCATAATCACTGTTTGTTTGGATTCTTGGACACACAAGAGAGCCTTGGTCTTAAATTGTACAACAGAATCAGCGAACTATTCTGGAAGTTGAACTGAGCTGTGATCATGTATTGGAAAATCGAACTTGTGGGCATGACAACTTCTTGTATGGAAAGTTCAGTCCGAAAAGTTGCTGGTTAAATAGCCCTATACTGTTCATGCTAATGCCCTAGCATGACCAGGTTAGAAATCTAATAAACTAGCCGCACGTTTTCAGATCTATAGTTGATATTCCCTGATAAGATAATTAGCAAGTACTGTGTCTGGGAAAAGCCACATGGGGCCTTAATGGAGCTTAAAAAGTTCTGAAACAGAGGAGGTTAAACCTCTAGTTGAAGTGTGTGACAAGAACTCAAGAACTGAACAACTGTTATGACAGTACTGACTCATTGCATGACTGAAAGGTGAAAAGTTGTTTTATTTGATCATTTCACGTTTATCTGCTCAATTTGATGGTGTGCCAGTTTGGTAAAAGCCTGTTCTACCAGAGTTTATTTCTTGGGCCTGACAGCCTTGAGCATATAAAAAAGGAAGACAATCTACATGTGAATTTGGTGCATGGCATGTTGTTGCGCCATCAATTAAATATTTAGGCAAGATGCTAACATCATACAAATTATTCCCAGTTAGCCATCGTTGTTCAACTTTCAATCACCCTTGAGACTTGTAGAGAAAGATGGGATATGGCCTGTGGTCCCTATATGAGCAGTAGAGTATCATAAAGAGTTCGTAATCATGGCGATAAGCACAGAAACCTGCTGCAATACTTGGAGTGCCCAAGCACTGTTTTTTGGCTCTCCTTTTAATGTGCATCTCTTAATCATATTGTTTGATGCAGCTATCATCTCTTCATAGGGTTTTACACGTGCTGGAAATTTGTTTTCTGCCTGCCATTATCATCATTTTTCCTTAGTGCTCTCAAAATTGCATGTAGGAAAAAAGTCAAGATTTTGACTTTATCCATCAGATATATGAATGTGGTTTGGATGATTAAAATTTCTTAACATGATGTGTATTACGCATCTTATGAGAAAATTTGCTGGATGTATCATATGCAAAGACCCAAAAGAGATGCTTTTTCTGGAATTTGATGCGGCCGTTTGTACATGCCCCTTCACCAACAGGCAAACAGGAAACAAGGTGCTGGTGATATGAGTTTGTATCCTAATGTGAGAACAAACTAGGTCATACTGTGCTAATATACAGGGAAATAATAATAAAATGCTTCTCCCTCTCGTTTCATGCATTGTTTTGTTGGTCCCAGGGCAAGTTAATCAGTACCGGACTTCGTGTTTTGGCTTATGTTATATATACACTTGCATTATGGATAGGCAGACAGCTGTTAGGCTTCAGAGAATGGGAGACAACGACTGCAAATGCTTCATTCTTTCTTCTAAGACAAGCTTAAGCTCAAAGATCTTTAGCTTAGTCAGCAGCTTCCTTTTTTGAAGCTAACTAAAGATGGATGGTTGGATAGGTGTCTGAAATTAAGTAGTAAAACAGTGAAGTGCCATCTTATTTGCTGCATATATTCCAATGCAGAACGGCAGTTTTATGCCTGGTTGAGAAGCATGGATGGTACTGACTTGCAAGATTAGTTGTCGCTATTCTGTGATTGTTTATCAACAGTACCATGCTATAGTAGATGTGTAACCACCAGACGTTTAGATTGTAGGACATGTAGGATTATTTGGCTTCTCTATTATGGAAAAGGATATAGCTAGCAGCTGATCTAATGTGCCACGAGCCAATTTACGGGATCATGCCATAGGTAAAATGGCAAAATTACTCCTACATCTATTCTACATTTCTACTTCTGTATCTCTCGTGCAGCCAGCGATTCAGTCATTCAGTGCACGCGGTGGGGGAAATTTTTGGTGCCTATCCTCTCTTTTCTCTTGTTTTCTTCACCTTTTTCCTTGTCTATCTCATCAGCTATGGGCAAAGGTTAGTATCAAGCAGTGTGTTGTTCAGAGAATTTTATCCACGAACAAGAACTTCCCGTCCTTGTTGTTTACCGACGCATCGTAAAGCAACCGAACAGTTGTAGCCACTGGATGACAAGGACGGCTCAACGTTAAGGCAGACCTAGTGTAAACTGTATACTCCAAAAAAGTGTTCAATTTAACTTCACCCTTATCATCAACAAAGGGCATGTTTGATCTAACTTAGAGCTTATAAACTGACTTATACTTATTTGGAATTTTTAGTTAAAAAAACTTCAATTCAAAGAATAAACCCAATATTTAAATTCATATTTAATTTGACTTTTAACTTATTGAAAAGTTAAAATTCAAATTGGTCAGCACAATGCACCCTAAACTTGCCAAAGGGCCCAAGGCTATGATGCAGTATTGGGCAATTCGGCATGGCTTTTGATATAAATTTTCACTTCCGAGCCATGGGCTGGGTCTAGGCAAGCACCCATCGGCAGGGGCGCTCGTCCATACGGACTCGGTGCACGTACCCAGCTCTCCACAGCTGTTCTCATCCCAAGCGTACGCCCTGTACGTATCATCATCATATCATATCAGAGAAGAGCAGCAGCGAACCCACACTTCTTTTCATGTCCTTAAAACCTAACAGAAAGTTGTACCAGCACCCTCGTTCAGCCACTGCCGTGCAAGTCCCACAAACACGCATGTCCTACATGTCATGGTAAAAGCTCGAAACTTTGCACACCACATGGGCGAGAGCATCTAAGAGATGTAGGAGAAAGATGACAACGTCCCCGCTGTCTCTGTGTTGCTTGTGGTGTTTTTTTCTCCTCGTTTTTTTCTCTCTTCGAGTGGAAACTTGCTGTTGCTGTAATCTTTGGCTTATGATGGTCTGTGTTGGAACAGTGGAAGGAAGGCCCACTCGTTGTCTAATTCCCTTCTTGTGTGCAGTAGAAAGTATGGAGCAATTACCCTCCAAAGTTGTTTTGGCTACCTGTCTGGTCCTCTCCGTACATGGCTATTTGCACTAAGAGCTTTTTGTTGTACATATCCACTCAGCGTTTTGCAGGGTATAATATATGATTTGAAATTCGAATTCTTGGAGTTTTCAGCCTACTGTAACTCAATAAAAGCGTGCCAATTTTAATGTTGCACGAGAAGAGTAGAAGACAATTATTAATCCATACTTATATTAGGTCACAACCATATTGTATTTTCGCACGTAAGAACCACATGGAACTAACCTTATTTAAAAAAGGGAAGTATTTCAATATTTTTTTAAAAAGTGTGTTGCATAATTTTTAAAATAACTTAAGATTTTGATCTGTAACTACCAATTAGATCAACATTAAGTGTATTATTTTAAAATTTATGTAATTTAGTTTTTGAAAAATATAAAAACAATACTCAACAAAGGAAAGGAAAAGTTTAGTGGGACTAATTTTTTAAAAACTCAAAGATAGGAGTAACTAAAGTTAGTTGTTTGCAATAAATCAATATGAATCCATGAACCTAATCAAATTCGACGTCCTTTTTTCGGGTGACTCATTAGTGCTAATCCATTTCGATGAGGTCCCCAGTTGATATGTTCGGCGGTCCTTTCGGCTCTCAAATCACTTAATTATACACCATCTGATGATTGTCTTCACCAAAACATATAGGTACTTCTAGATCAGGTGAGCTTCTCTTTGCTTTGTTATAGTATAGCTTGGGTTTAGAAATTAGGACGGAAGATAGGAAAAGGCAATGTTTAACAGTAGTTGGTGGATTTGCTCGGTGTAAATTGACAACTTTTGCAAGAATTGAATTTATAGGAACAATCACAAGCAGTGTCCCATGGTACCCTATAATTGATTAGTATGTCTTCCTTTTGATTTTCTATTTTAGTTGTTGCTGTCGCGAGCCATAAAAATACAAATAAAGAGGATGTCGGCTGTTCAGATCTCTCATCTTGTTCTCCTTTTAACCTAAAATTGGATCATGAATGTAACTCTAACCGATACTAGTCGTTCTTATTGAGACTTGAAAACTCGGGTTCAAATTTTTATTATGATCAGAACAATCATATTTGGAGTTTTATTTTAACATGTCAAAATTGAACATATAAAAAAGTCGTGCATGTCTTCACTAGTCCATTATCAATCAAATAATCAACATCATACATGTCTAGTTAAACAAAAAATTTCAAGACTATAATCACATAATTTTATTTGCTTGGACCGAAGGTTAATAGTACAAAAAGGAAGTAGAAGCATTATTTGCTCTGAACACATAACTTTGTAGGACGTGAGCTTATGAGCCAATCACCAAAAGGCTTGCTGGTCCACTGTTGTTTTCCTTTTTCTTCTCAAACAGGCATTGCTGAGTGCTGACATTGGGAGTATTTGCCAACAGTTTCATCAGAGAACTATGGAGCTCATTCCTAACTTGTGAAAGTTGAAACAACAACATAACAATAACCAAACAAATGGGGTTGTTTCAAGTGCTTTTGACAAAACCAAACAAGCTTTTGGTTCAGATTTAAAAGAAAGCAAAGGAAGCAATTTCAATAAAGGAAGCAGTCTGAGTATCAGGATCATGCAAGAAGTACAGACAGGATAAGCATCACACCTCACGTCCCCCCAACCCCACCAACCAGTGATCCATGGATCCATGATCCTCACGCCTGCTCAAACATCAACCCATAGACTTCCAGCTCGTGGTACTTTCCACAGTTTCCTAATTGTTAGAGAGTCGAGAATAGAGACTAAGCAGACCTACTGGTGGTGCCCTCACTCCAAAGCCACTACTTCCAAGCTTTCTCAACGTGCCAAAGACCAAACCACGAATCTCTTTGCCCCGTGACTCAAATCCCCCCGTTTTTGAGCACATTATCCATCCAAACTAGGAAGCCGTGCGTGCGTGTCTTCCATGCACCGTCCCCAAATGGATTTCCTCCGCGCGACTCACACCATTCGCCCATTCCTCCTCACTCCACAAACCCCTTCTTAAACCCCCAAAACCACCACCATAGAGCCAAAAACTTACTGAAATCTGAAAAAAAAACAAGCACCACACCATGCACCCTCCTCGTCTCCGCCTCCTCCTCTGCTTCCTCCTCCTCTTCTCCTTTCAATCCCACTCCATCCTCCTCCCCCTCACCAACTCCCTCTCCACTCTCCGCTCAACCAGCAACACATCCTCCATCCACCACCTCCTCCGCTCCTCCTCCCTCCGCTCGGCTTCCCGCCACCATCGCCACCGCACACGTCGCACGCCGTCCACCAGGCAGAGGCAGCTCTCACTGCCGCTGTCCCCGGGCAGCGACTACACACTCTCACTCTCCGTGGGCCCGCCCGCCACCCCGACCACCGTCTCCCTCTTCCTCGACACCGGCAGCGACCTCGTCTGGTTCCCCTGCTCCCCCTTCACCTGCATGCTCTGCGAAGGCAAGCAGACGCCCAACCACTCCAACCCTCTCCCTCCTCCGCTCGACTCCCGCCGCATTTCTTGTTCATCTCCGCTCTGCTCCGCGGCGCACTCCTCGGCGCCCCTCTCTGACCTCTGCGCCGCCGCCGCGTGCCCGCTGGACGCGATCGAGACCGACTCTTGCGCAGCCCACGCGTGCCCGCCGCTGTACTACGCGTACGGGGACGGCAGCCTCGTCGCTCACCTGAGGCGCGGCAGGGTCGGATTGGCCGCGTCCATGGCTGTGGAGAACTTCACCTTCGCCTGCGCGCACACGGCTCTCGGCGAGCCCGTCGGGGTGGCTGGGTTTGGGCGCGGGCCGCTCTCGCTCCCGGCCCAGCTCGCCCCAGCCCTCTCCGGTAGGTTCTCCTACTGCCTCGTCTCCCACTCCTTCCGTGCCGACCGCCTCATCCGGCCCAGCCCGCTGATACTGGGCCGCAGCCCGGACTCGGCCCGGCTCGGCCCTGCAGAGACGAACTTCGTGTACACGCCTCTCCTCCACAACCCTAAGCACCCCTACTTCTACTCGGTGGCGCTCGAGGCAGTCTCGGTTGGGCCGAGAAGGATCCAGGCCCGGGCCGAGCTCGGATATGTGGATCGAGCCGGGAACGGCGGGATGGTGGTGGACTCCGGCACGACGTTCACCATGCTGCCAAACGAGACGTACGTGCTCGTGGCCGAGGAGTTCGGGCGCGCGATGGGCGACGCCCGGTTCGTCCGGGCCGAGGGAGCTGAGGCCCAGACCGGTCTCACACCCTGCTACTACTACTCTGCGTCGGACCGAGCCGCGAACCGGGCAGTGCCGGCCCTCGCACTCCACTTCCGGGGCAACGCAACCGTTGTGCTGCCCCGGAGAAACTACTTTATGGGGTTCAAAAGCGATGGGAGGGACGTGGGCTGCCTGATGCTGATGAACGGCGGAGATGCATCCGGTGGTGGTGAGGATGACAGTGGGCCCGCGGGGACGCTGGGGAACTTCCAGCAACAGGGGTTCGAGGTGGTGTACGACGTGGACGCCGGCCGGGTCGGGTTCGCCCGCCGCCGTTGTACGGACCTCTGGGACTCGCTGTCGCGCCGCTAACGAGTGGGCCCTGTTGTTGATCCTTCGTAGCTGTAGTTCGTCGCAACTGTACAGACAGCTGCTTCCTGTGTTAATTATCATGTGTCTGTAGGATTTTTTTTTTTCATCTCTTTATTTGTTTTTAAGACAATCTGTACCTGAAATCTGTGTTATGTTGTGCATATGGGAACTGGTTTACTGAAGAGCGCACTCGACGACGAACTCGGGTTGTTCTCAAGAGAGAACGGCAGCAAATAAACTCGGAACTTTGGAACATATGGCATATCATTGGTCTGCGCATGCTTTGCCTGTGAGAGACTAGTGGTACGAAATGCACTAAAATGGTAATGCTACATGCTAATTACCGCTTCAGCAAACATGGTCATAACCCACAATCAGTTGGCAGAAACAACTATGCAAAACTAAACTTAAGTAGTGCGTTTTTTTTTAACAAAAAATAGGAATAATTAAGCTTTGGAGTTCTAGCTTTGAATTGAGCGAGCTGCTGACTAGGGGGGTACAGGAAGGCTGCGCACGTGTGGAGTGGCGAGGCGAGCATGAGCTGGCGTTTTTGTCCCCTGCAGGAAAGGCAGCATAAGGTTCAATGTGCTGCAGAATTGTGTGGTCCACGTGTGTCGGAAAATGTCCGGAAACATCTCAAACTACGAGTAAACAAATGGTGGCTCAGTGTATTGGACCGGCTCACTGTGTGGGAGATTGGTTAATAAACACTCCAAATCATCTTTATCCGAAATAAACCAGGTAAAAAGGGCAAAGGGAATGGAAAATACATACAAAAATTGTTTCACTGTCTGGTGAATGTGGTCTGAGATTAGTAAGCAACAGTGTGCAATACAGCTTAGAACGTGTGTTGTCAAACACTACTACGATGTATAGGTGTATTTTATGATACTTCAAGAGGTATTAGTATTTTTCTATTTTAATATAGATATTGATTTGATTTAATTTATAATTTAGTAATAATATATTTGTTATTTCATTTTAACAAATCTATTTACTCAAATCGACCAGACTTGCACAGTCCCAATTTCCCCATCCAAATTAAAAAAAAACAAACTTTGAACTCCTGCTTAGACACCTCCTGATCGATCAAATTTCCCCTCAGAACTTCTGCTTCATCTCGTTCTTCTTCCTGTCCATAACCCCACCCCCTCACCCCCCTCGGATTTTCTCCGATAATGCATGAATCATATATGTCTTCACTGAAAGGAGAGATAATGTATATATATTCCTAAATTGACGTCTAGGAAATAATCAAAAGTTTATAATATATACGTTTTCTTTCTGCATCCAAAATTTCCTCTCTCATCTTGTCGTTCGTGTTTGATCTAATTATCTTGTCACCTCTAATTTGAATTTTGGTTGGAAGGAGAAGACAAGAAAAGAGAGAGGTGGATTTGGAAAGGCCACTGAAGTAGGAGGAGTTGAAAGACAATTTGAGTAATATATATATTTAATGAACTTTTTAAAAAAGAGGATTTAACTTATACAATTATTATAATATCTAGTATTTTCTTTGTGTATATAACATGAGTCTAACAAAACTAGTTTGTTTAAATTTAGCGGGTTGGACGGTTCCAGAAAATTTAGCAGTACATTGGAGGAACTCCAAATGAGATAAATCAACAATCACTTGGACGTCAGGTCCAATAACATTAAAGTGCATTGAACCAACATGACACTCAGTAGTCAGTGCGCATTGAGCTTGAAACAGTAAGGCCAACATCAAGTTGATGTCGATCGGTACGTACAGTAGTTGTCATCTGTCCATGTACCTGCGCCTATTAACACATTGTGATCTACTCCGACGACATGGTGTCAACATTTATACATGGATACTACTGCGGCCTAATGAATGGTCAGTTGTCACACATCCCACATAGGATCTTGGTTTTACTTGGATAATTACTGTCATGAGCTGAGACTGCACAACTAATAAGCTGGAACCACTTATTTGGTAGTAAAAATATGAGCTGTCATAGTGTACCGAAGCCCAATCAAAGTATCTTTTGGCAGGAAGCCCTTCGGTTCATCATTTATGGCCTGACCCACACAATGATTGGATCCATAGTAACTCTCCATCAATGCAGGAATTATGTGCAAATATGCATTCCAGCTTGCCTTTCATTTATAGTGTATTACTCTTTCACTCTGGAGCCTGCGCTACCATCCGATCAATTGATGCCTCGTGACAGTCTTGAGCCTGCGTATGTGTATGGCCTGGCAGTCTAACTCGCTTCATGTGTCAACTTCATTTATCGTGGATGAATTATAGGCTGCGTACATGCAACTCCCAATTTATTTCCAGTCAGTCGAATCAATGCGTGTCCTATCCAGTAGTTGTATAGGTCTTCAAGAAAGAGTCCTATTGTAGTATCAAGGAATAATGCAGTATTTAATTATGCATGTCCATATGAACGAGTATAATTTACATGGCCCAATAACATTTTTAAAGCCCGATAAAATCGCCATAAGTGGACGGACATCCATCTCGGGACCACATTACATGGCCTAATTGGGCCAGCTCACGACGGCCAGTTTCTGTACCAGCCGGCCCACGCCGAGACGAGCCCACTAATCCCTAACGTGACCGCGTGGTTGCAGAACGGGTTGGGCTCGATCTCGGCGATGCCAATGACCAGGTCGGCGACGTTGGCCGCCGTCGCCATGAGCCGCATCACCCTGTCCATCCTAATCTTCTTCACCTCCTTCTCCTTGCCACCTTCTCTCAGCAGCTTCTGCTCTTGCCTTAACCCTCTCCTGATCATAATCAGGTCCATGGTGATAAAGAACACGTAGCCGACGGACTCGCCGAAGGCCGAGATAAAGCTCATGCGGCGCGCGAGCGCGGTTTCTAGGACGCCGACGCGGGCGAGCCACGTGAAGTGATCGAAGAAGAAGTACACCATCTCTCCGGCGTTGGCGAGCACGGCGAGCGCCCCGAACTCTCCGGGGGCTCGGCGCAGCGTGTTGAAGCCGGTGAGGAAGCGGCCCGAGCGGAAGGCCTTGCGGCTGAGCCCGGAGGCTACCTCCCAGTTCTTGGCGCGCTTGGCGAGGCCCGGGCGCGCCGCCTCGGCTTGCCAGTGCGCGAGCTTGGACACGTACTGGAACGTCTTGACGAGCTTGTCGATGCCATCGCGCTTCGCGAGGAAGACCACGAGCTTGTCGACCGTGTCGCCGGTGCTCATGGCAACGGGCGTAGCTTGGAAAGCTCAGGAGAGGGGAGCCGGGGGAGGAGGGAAGCATGTGCGTGTATGGGAGAGGCACGAGTGAGAAGAGCTCGGTGTGTATCTGTGGTTGTTTGGTTGGTTTAGGATAATGGTTTTGTGGCGGGTTCTTGGCTAGGAGGCGTTTGTCCTTGGGCTAGAGCTGCACCATAAGTAATTTTCTGGTGGTGGTGAGGATAGAGGGCTTGAGGGAGAGTTCTAATCGTTTTTGTTTGATTGATGGATTGGTTTTTTTGGTTGATTTGTAATTCCTTTTGTGGACTCAGTGATTTGTCCCTTTCCTCATTACTCTTAGGCTAAGAATTGTTAGCAAAGGTCCAAAACTATGTGATGTTGCAGTATCACAGTAGAAGTTATTAGGGTCTGTAGCTTATTTAACCTAGTTTCAGTTTTCTCTATATCTATATTAATACTACTATAATGTACGAGTTTTTAATTTTTTTTTCTTTTGTTGTCTAATCTCAAAATTTTTTGATCATTGACTCATCTAATGATTGTTATTTACAATTGATCTTATCTTAAAGAATTCATTTCTTTTCTTTTATTACACACATAATACTCTCATAAATGATACCAGTGGATTGAATGTATGATGCTCCTCTCACTCCTCTAAACCCATTGCCTCCGTCACATGCATGTTTTAAGAAAAATATAATATTTTATTTTATCTATATTTTGGAATATGTTTATTAATCTAATTATCTTTTATATTTTCTGAAGTGTATGATTTATACATGGACATTAGTGCCAAATGGGAGATTTATTTTGGGGTTTGTCTAATAAATTTAAAAACGTTTCTCTGCTAGAAGATCCCATGTGACCTTAAACCAGTGAAAAGTGGGCTTGTAGTTTAACGAGGCCGAACAGACTCCTACCACCCTTTTGATGGAAGTATTCACGCAATGCTTAGCTTCCTACCCGTAACAGATGGAATTGGAATCTCATTTAATAAAAGATGCATTATGCTTCATTCAATTGGACAGCTTAGCCTATACATTAGGCAAACCTCTCACTTACTTGACATTGAAACCTTGATGGTAGTTCTCCCTAAAAGTTTCTTTTTATATACTAAACTTGGTGTCTTTGGTTTTTTTTTAACAAAATTAGATATTTCCTAAAGCACTTTAAACTATGTAAAGTCTTGTAAGAAAATCAAATCCAAACCAATGCCGGTAGCCTGGTGATTTGGTGCAAGAGAAGTAGTCCAGTTCGAGCCCATCCTATATCTGGATGTTATTCACAGCCCATCTGGAGAACTCAATAGTTCAAACAGCCCGTTCGTTACTGCTTATTGGGCCATCTTGGTTCTCCAGTTCTCGCAGCTGGGACCTTGGAGACTCGTAGTTTCGGAGCCTTCCGTGCCCTCCGGCGAAGTCCACTCCGGTTCGCCTTCGTGCTTCAGTTTACCCTTACTACAGACTAAGCAGAGCCCCGGTGAGCAGTAAATCGTAAACGCAGGCTTACAAATCAGGTACTAATCACTCCTTCCCCCTACTCAAGGTCTTGTTTTTGATCCAGTCGATTTTATTTTGATTTTTATACCCTGCCCGTCCAGAGATTTGCTTCCTATGAACTATTTGCTGTCAACAATCACCATGATCCCATTGAGCTGCCTGCTGTTTTGGTTTAATGTTCGGGGATTTGTTTGATCAGCTCTGGATATTTGTAGTGATGACTTGCATATTTCGTTGCTAAGAAATTTGGAGATTGATCATTATTTCCTACCATGACATTCTTTGAAGGCCACCTGTTCAGAGATCAGAGTTAGTGGTGAGCAGTTGAATCCGTGCACATGTTCATGGGTGTATGGTTCTTGTGGTCTACTGTTATGGGGATTTCATTACTGTAATCCTGGCTTGTTTTGTTAGTGCCAAGCTTGTTGGCAAATGTACTTTAAGATTAAGATAAGACTTAGGGAAACTACGTCAAGATAAAGCTAGTTTCAGAATTTTATACTCAATGCTAATTGTGTTTAGGTAATTTGGGAAGACTTGAAGTTTAGCAACAGAGTCGACATATCTATTAAGAATTATGGATAAGTTTCTACTATAAGCTGTTAACTCCTTGTATCATTTGAGAGACCACATCCTTTGGCTACAAGTGCCTCTGGTTCTAGAGAAATAACATAGTCTTATTTGGTCTATTACATCATGGCTACAAATTTCCAAGAAGCCTTTTTTTTTTTATCTGTTCCTATTTGTGCTAATTAGAGCTACTGGGGGATCTGTTACCTGTTGCACTTTGGGCCTGTGCGTCTTCAATGGAACAACCTGGTGCATTTCCAAATACTTGAATTTATCTTTCGGCCTGAATCTTGTAGTTTAAAACTATGGCAACATGTAGCTGGCCTTCTTATCTGTTGCTATGTTTATTAGTGAGGGATATGTGAGGTAGATGAGTTTTATTGGTTGATAACAAGTTCTATCATGTTATCCCACAGAACTCAGGTGTAGAACCAATTTGTCTCACTTATGCCTGTAAAGGCCATAACTTTACCAATGTGGTTATAGCTTTTAGGGTTGTTTAAGAGTGCCTCTGGAACCTAAAAGAATGTAGATACTTAAGATTTGAACCCAGAGTTCTGTCCTTAAAATTGATTTTCACTATGTATCTTAAGACAGTAACTGTAATCAGGTCCAATATTTCATTAAGCTTTGTAAGATGGTTGGGCAAGCTGGGAAGGTAAACAAATACCAAACCATCATGCTCAGGACTGTATTGCATTGCTAGCTTGTAGATTGCTTGATAGGCAAATTGTTTGAGATTCTCTAGACTCCAGACTGCTTCTATCATGCCTAACCATAGTCCAGACATTGGATATATTAATTTGTTTTACTTCTTTTGAAGTGGTGAAGGCGTGAACGAGACATCCTTTACTATGACCTCTTTACTTTGTTCACAAATAAAACCAAGCAAAGCATATCTTGAGAGGAAGCTTCATGAGAATGGACATACAAGATTGGGAAGGTTCCTTCATCAGAGTCCCTCCTGCTCCACAAATTTCAAAAATCATGCATTGTGTTGCACCAAGAACTTGTCTTGGGAAGCCTCTCTTCCTTATGCTTCCACAGAGGATGATGCCAGCATTATCAAGGGAAGAGATGTTGTTGAACCCATTTATACTGAGGAACCACCAAAAATTCCAATCCTCCAGAGTGATCAGGATGTTGTGGAGGTAGAAAATGAGCCCTCTGAGTGGCAAGCACCTTTTAAATTGCCAATGTGGCTGATAGGGCCTTCAATTCTGTTGGTCACTGGTATAGTTCCAACGTTATGGTTGCCACTGTCTTCAGTGTTTCTTGGTCCTAACATTGCCGGCCTTCTATCCCTAGTGGGACTTGACTGCATTTTTAACATGGGCGCGATGCTGTTCTTCCTTATGGCCGATGCGTGTGGCCGCTCAAACAATAATTCATTTGACTTAACAAAGCAGATACCTTTTTCTTACAGGCTGTGGAATCTGGCAGCCAGCATTCTTGGTTTTCTTGCTCCTTTGGCCCTGCTTTCTGCATCCCTCAGGGGCACCCTGCAGCCGCAGCTATCATTCATTCCATTTGCGGTGCTGCTGGGCCCATATCTTTTACTCCTGTCGGTTCAGATGCTGACTGAGATGCTTACATGGCACTGGAAGTCACCATTGTGGTTGGTGACCCCCATAGTTTATGAGGGTTATCGGGTGCTACAACTGATGAGGGGTCTTCAGTTGGCTGATGAGATCAGTGCGCCTGGATGGATGGTGCAAAGTCTCCGTGGCTTGGTATCTTGGTGGGTGCTGGTTCTCGGAATCCAGCTGATGCGTGTTGCTTGGTTTGCTGGATTGAACTTTGCAAATAATTCCAGTTCTGGATCAAATGATGTTGATATGAATCAGTAAATCATACAAGAAATATATTCAGCTGGATTTCTCTTACGCACGTTGCTTCCAACAGCAAACAGTGCTCTCATGTTAATGGCAGTGCATTTTTATCATATGGGAGATACAATTCAGTGTAAAAAGGTTCCACCATCATGGGAAACTTCAAAACCTGGCAACTCCTGATGAGGACTTCGGTCTTCACCTTCAGCAACTGGTTCGACTGAAGAGTATTTGTGATCAGGAATTATGCGCTAGAAATGTTAAATTGTGTAATTATTGTAGTACGATGCAACAACAGTTTACTGTGCACAATGCTGAACATTTGCAGCCTGAAACATCAATGTGTAAAGAAGAATTTCCTTGCTGATACAATAATACTGTACTACACATACCAAGTACATCTGTAAGAGGATCTTGGTAGATGTTTATTACCATGTCAAAAGAGTCAATTTGCTTTTGGATGTCTTTTGTCATGTGCTAGGGGATATTCTTTTTTGTCTACTTTGTAAGACTCCTGAAGTTAAAAAAGCCTGCACTAATTTTGTGGTATCTACTGATTTAGTGACGAAAGTTGTTGGGCTTGGATCCTTTTTGAGTGAGTGCCAAAGCTTGCTTTAGATATAACTAAGGTCTTAGTGCTCTCTAGAAAAGGCTAAATGCCGATTAGGCGTTTACATTTGTCTAATGTCCGTACTCGATAGTTGGTTTGTAGGTTTGTAGCCGGCCACCTCAAGATGACGATAGCTTTGTCCTTTTCTGAGGGTGTTTAGTCATGTTTTTGTTTAATTTTATTTTATGAGTTTGTAAACTGAAATAGAGACTGAACATTTATTTTAGTGTAATGTTTATCCATAAATCTGAGTCTTTTTTTTTTAAAAAAAAGTTCTGAATAAGGTAAAGCTAAAGAGAAAGAATTTATTAACTTTCTAAGTTAAAATTCCAATAAACTAATTTATTAGAAAATTTTAAAATTGACGAAACCATCCATTCAAAGAAAACTGAGATTTAAAAAATTCCGTGACTTAGCAAAGCCACGACCAAACACTTTCTGTAGTACGAACAAAAATGCCTTGCTAAGTCTTTTGCAAGTCGCGCCTACGCGGCTACGCCCGACGACGAGTCTATCACTCGCAAGGTACACCAAAACAAACGTGGCTTCTTTCCAGAAAGAGGCAACCAATAAGAAAATAAGCCCGAAGCGATTGCTGCTTATTTATTTGATCCCTCGCCGCACTAAACCAAACCTTCCCTCTTGCTCCCTTCCCTTTCAGTCTTCCACCATTCCAAATTCCCCTCCCATTATTCTCTTCCCAGTTCCGACACACACTTCTCGCCTCCCGAGACAAGTAGGAAGCCACTTTCCAAAGCCCAAACCCTAGCTCTCCGCCTCCGCGTCGACTCTAATTCGAGTGGCAGATGGGTTCCGACTCCAAGGAGCTGCTCGGGATCGACCCCCTCGAACTCCAGTTCCCCTGTACGTTTATATTTCCGCCAATTTTTTTCGGTTTTTTTGGATTTTTATTGTCAAGTAGTAGTTTTTTTTTAAAAAAAAAAATTTGGTGAATGTTGGTGCGGTTCTCAGATTCCGATGCAGTCATGAATATTTTGTTGGGAGTGTGGAGAACTCTGTTTCTTCGGCAGTTCTATTTGTTTTGCTAAAGTTCGTGCCTTTTTTAAATGACGCAGTTGAGATAAAAAAGCAGATCTCGTGTTCTCTGCAGCTGACGAACAAAACAGATGACCATGTCGCTTTTAAGGTAATCAGATTCTCAGGTGGTCTTTCTCACCAAACTTCTCCTCAAAACCTTCAGCTCTGCACAAAATCAAATTGTAATGACCAGTTTGGTGAAATGTTGTGTGTTTAGGTTAAGACCACGAGCCCTAAGAAGTACTGTGTCCGGCCGAACAGCGGCATTGTGCCACCACGATCCACCTGCAATGTCGTTGGTTAGGATAACTCTCATCTATTTCATTCAGCAATTCGTCAGTCTGTTCGCCTGAAATTATTGCCCTTGCACTAAGATTTGACAACTTTTGTGAATTACTGGGCCTAGTAACAATGCAAGCGCAGCGGGAGGCACCGCTGGACATGCAGTGCAAGGACAAGTTCCTTGTGCAAAGCGTCATGGCGAGGGAGGGCTCAACATCTAAGGATATCACCGGAGACATGGTAGTTCATGCTATAATGTCTCTTTGTCAGTAGATTGTGTTGATTGGTTCTTTGTTTCTGTGGTGTTAATGAGTGAATCTTGTGTAGTTTAACAAAGAGTCGGGTAATGTGGTCAATGAGGTGAAGTTGAAGGTTGTTTATGTCCCGCCGCCCCAACCACCATCCCCAGTGCATGAGGGATCTGAGGAGGGTTCATCACCTCGGCCGTCGGAGTCAGATGTGAGCAACTTGAATTACCAGGAGGTGAGATCCCAGGCCATGTATTGGTTTTGCATCTATCATCATGACAACTGGTATTGTCGTGAGCGAGTGTTTTGTGCATGCAGGCAATGAGAGCATCTGATGAGCCACAATTGTTCTGTGTTAGTATCTTAACTTATATGTATACTTACCTCTGATTGTTCTATTCTCAAACTGGTTTTTGTTGGTCCCAGGCTACAAGAGCACATAAGGAACCAGAAGAGAGAAAATCTGAGGTAAGTCCCCCTCGGCCTGCTTTTGTAAGCATGGTTTGCTAACACATCGTGCATCGTGATCAACAACCCAACCCCCCCCCCCCCCCCCCCCGCCCCGCCGCCCCCCCCCCCCCCCCCCCCCCCCCCCCCCAACAAAAAAAAGGGTCTGATTGGTTCGCCACCACAAGTTGACACACTTTGTGAGGCTATTATTTGGTTTACTATTATAGTTAGACATGTCAAATTTTGTTAGATAACTTTTGATACTTTTGTCACATATGTTTTATCCAAAATGTGGTCATCAAATTGAGTGTCATATTATTAGACATATTTTTATCATACTTTATCTTAGGTGTGGGTCATAAATGAAACAACTCTAGCTTGCCACAATACGTGTGATACGTGTCTAAGTTAATATATGATAACTTGTGTGGTATCTAACCAAATATGCCCTAAATATCTACTTCTCAGAAATATGACGCTTTTTTTTTAGTATCAATCGGTTATTAGGATGACAACTGACAAATGCTAGAGAAGCTCATTAATAAGTTAGACAATAACTTCATCTAATGAGAATTTTGGAAGTGTCCTAGTCTCTTAAACGACACATTCAATATGATCGTATTGTAGCCATTTTCTCCAATAGTCATTCCATTGCAGCACTTGCTTTTTGATGTTAATTTTATAGAGGTGAATTGGCAAGAGGCATTTAACCTTTTTTTTTTTTAACTCTAGAAGCATTGTTATACAGGATGGTTCAATTGTAATAATGAAACCTATAATTGATAAATTTTGCCTGATACTAAAATCCGCCAAGCAATAAGTGAACAGCAACTTCGCTACTCAGCGCATGAGAGTTATGCCAAATAAATTTCATAGGAATCATTTTGTGACAAACAAAGATTCAAAATACAGAATAACATAAAGCAAGCAGTTAATACAGCATCATTGCTCTGCAGCAACAAACTACAGTACTATGTAAACTCCCCCAGATGTAATCCTAGAACCAAACCTCTGCTATTGTTGATAGTATGCCTTTTCTTCAATGCATTCAATGCTGTTATGCTTCTTTATTCCATTGGGCACCTTCAAATGCACAATGATAAGATGCTTGTGAGTTGTGAACTAGTATATTGGAATTAAGCTTCAAATTAAAGTTTGAGATTTTAAGCCTCATGTACAGAGGCAGGCCTTTAAACCTCTAAAAAACTGTATTCAAGATCTAGCACCTTAGTCCTTGTGTGTTGTTGCCAACAATAACTTGATGAACTTGATCAAGTTACAACTGAATGTTGATGCTGGTTGCTACAGTAGACATTCCATGTTATTATTCTACCACTGCATCTATGTATACATTAGTCCCTTGTAGGCATTCATCTCACTGTCTCAGGGATCATTAGTACAAGCTAAACTTATGCGAAGGCTTCCAATTATTTTCCTGTTTTTATTATTGAACTACCATTATCTTCTTTAATATTGGTCCCTTCTTGGTCACTGTGTGGTTGTAAATAGTGGCTGATTTCACAGAATAATGCATAAATGCAATTAAATGGCCAGCTACGGCAATTATGTTGGTCACTGGTGCAAATGCACACTACTTTTCTGGTACATGATGCAATATCTTGTTTGTGCTATCTTTCTTTTCTTTCTTGCATTAACTCTTCATTTCAAAGCACTTAATGTGGTCCTGTTCAGCTCTTTATGCTGCCCTGTACTCGTGCCAAATAATTATTCCTTAACTCCTTTGATTCTATGTGTAGACGTCGGCTTTGATTTCAAGATTGACAGAGGAGAAAAACTCTGCTATTCAACAGAACAATAAGCTTCTGGAGGAACTGGTCAGTAGATTTTATCTTTTATACAAACATCTTGTGGCACATTCTGCTATTTGATTGTAGGAGTACCTTTTCTTATAGATCAGATAAGCTTTGGAGAAAAATGATTGCTTATATTTGGTGCATTTCTTAAAAAATTACACGATAGTTAATTCTCAAAAAGACTGCTGGGTAGCTCCATACTCCTTTTTCAATGCCTTTTTTCTTATTGGTTACATCCACATTCCTTTTTTTTTTTCTTTTTTTTTTTTTTGTTGATCTTGCACCATTGCATGTGTCCCTTTCAGCATCTTTTTCAGTTCAGTCAGTTGCATTTAATAAAGTGCAGCATCCATGATATTGCATCATTTGAAGTGTGCATCTCCATTGCTTGTTATAAAGCTTTCATCAATGAAACCATGATACCGGGGAATGTTAAATTTCAGTTGTTCAGCACATAGAAATCTATTTTAGTTGTAATCTAAATCTTCTATTGAATCTTAACAGGACCTTGTAAGGAGGGAAATCAGGAGGCAGCGTGGTGGTTTCTCATTCGTGTTTGTGGTGGTCACTGCTCTTCTGGGAATTCTACTAGGCTTTATCGTGAGGAGATGAGCACGTGTAATCACACATCTCATTAGGATTTTTCTCAAAAGAGTTGATGTCTAAATTCTTTGTTGCATTAGTCACTTATGATGCTCCATAGCGTGTTCATCTTAGGATCTGATATCTTCCGTAATTGCCCGCTTCAGATTGGCTGACTACCATATCCAGTCAATAAGTCGTATCCTTAACCTCATGTTAGTTCGCTTGAAGTCTTGGCTTGCCTAATTAGGAGGCTTTGCTAATTATTTGTGTCTTTTGGTACGTTTGTTTGAAATGCTTTCGAGTTACTATTAGTTTGTTGGTTTGATATATTAATCATACTTGTCGTTCAAGACGTGGTTTTCACGTTCCATTGTATCTGAGCAACATGAGAATTCTTTAGCACATTTTCAGTATTCTTACGTATTATATACGAGATAAATTACCGTTTCGCCATTTTCTCCAATGGATTCTTTTTATGCCGAGTAAAATTCTGGCTGGGTTGGATGTTTGGACGGAGGCAGGCGCAGCTAGTGACCTGCTATGCAACCCAACTATCCAAATAAAAAAGTTACTTACAATAATAATTATAAGTATTGTAGCACGTGTGTCGCCCAGGGCATAAGGGGCATGTCTTTAAATATCCATGATAATAAATCCCAGTAAGGATAAGGTAAGAACTGTTTGAAGGGATCCTTTTCCTCGTTCGAGAATCTCCGCCCTTCTTCCACTCCGTCCCGAAGGATCCCCCTTATGTACATATCTCTATGAAGAATCGGCCAAAAGCGAGAAAAACTTTATCCCTTTCCTTTTGACATCCCCATGCTGCTAGTGAGTCCTGGTAAAGCTCCCAGACGGCGTATTTTTTTGAATAAATGTATGAAGCCAGACTGACATGTAGGACCAATCCTGCAATCTAAGAATTCAATCTTATCAGCTGTTGAGCTGTTAACTCTTAAGCGCTCTGTAATGGCCAGATTCGATTTGCTTAAACCAGGCAACATACCTTTGCTGATATGGAACGAATCCTAAATTCGGGATCATGCATGCACTGCCCATTCGCTTGGTTTGTACATACGAGGCTGCAAACTGTGACAGAGAAGGCTGCGATTCGTGGGTTAGATACCATTTTCTTTAACTAAGAAACTTTGGCCTTCTATATTTATATCTACCCTACAATATTAAGAAAGAGTTTTAGTTAGAAAACTATCTCTTACTTATTTTCTAAAATGACTTTCGATAGTTGTCTCATTTATCTCTTTTAAAAAAATATTTTTCTGTAACAAAATCTAGCAATTACCCATCTCGATAACACAAACCAAATCTAATTAATAAAACTAAAAGTAGCTATCATTTTTTGCCAGACTTTAATTGCCTTTGCTTACAGTATTATTTACATGAATATCATATGTCAACTAAGTAACAAATAATAAAATCATCAATTTTTATCATCTTCCCTCAGTGACAACTTCAAAATATACTATCCAAACTGATCCTCCAAACAAACAATATTTAATTACATGTCAACAAAAAAAAATAGCATTAGATCTCATCTAAAATTGTTAGCACAGAAAATAATAACCAAAATTGCATAAATAGATCTTTCGCAAGCATGCCAACAAACACATCAAACAAAACATGCCAAAGAACTTGGACACCCCCATGCAACTATTGTTCCTGGTGTGTCATGAGGACGAGGGATGTGGACCGTGTCCAGGTGCTGTTGTGGAGCGAGCCAATGTCATCCTAATAGCAAAAAAAATATTTTTAAGTAATAGAATTTAACAACAGTATATGCATTCATATCCTTCCCTCTCTTCATTCGATCTACAGATTCTAACACAAATTGAATTTCCAGTACAAGAACATATCTGTCCAACTAAATAAGTCAAACAAATCCAAACTAAGCACACAAATCTGAGCACCATATCTATCTAGTTGCCACATCTATCTATATATATACAAGCATCATCAAAATGACAAATACAACAGCCAGCCACCTCAACATGTAATTCTTAGATCTTAGATAGATATATTAGATATAGGTATATTAGATTAGAGATTAGAGATATATGTTTTTCTCTAATTTTCAGCATTAGTATAAGATTCTCACCCTTTGTAGCATACATTCCATTATCTATCTTCCTACTCATTTAGTGGTTATCTTAATTTGCTTTATACTACTATCACTGTTTATTGGATAAAAAACTAAGCTAATATTTTTAAATGATAGTAATTTTTTTAGAGATGAGTAAAGAACATGCACCCAGTTACTAGTAATTGTATTATCTGCAAGTTCACCCTAATTAACGCTACAATTTCTTTTGTTGTGATATCGTGCAGTTTCCAGACTGCACACAAAAGATTACATCTATCTATTCTATAACAATTTTTTAATGAGATTGGATTATCATGCTTATTCTATATCCACGAAAAAGATATTAGAAATTTCCACATTATTCTTAAGGGAAAAAAATTACTATATCTTCTTATATTAATTGGGGAAAAAAGTCTGTCCCATTTTATATGGTGAACTATGATTTCTAAAAATGGTAAAGAAGTTCTGAGAAAAAAAGAATGCTATCCAGACTACAATGTTTCATAGAATTGGAAACTTAAAAAAAATTTAGCATCTCATGGAATAAGAAAGATAAAAAGAGCTCATATTTGCATGGAATGCAAGTATAATGTCGCATATTTAGATTAGCTGTACATTTCTGTGGGATTTTTTTGACTATTTTTCAATTTGACAACAACCCATCAACAAAAAAAAGTATTAGAAAGAGTTCTTACAATTTATTGATAAATTAACCAATAATACAAAGTAACTTGCTGTCTAAAAAACTATAAGAACCTAACTAGTTCTATGACTTCTATCATAAGACAAAAAAAAGAGTTAAAAAAGCTATTATTTCTTGATAAATAAGCCAATAATACAAACTGGCTTGCTGTCTAAAAAACTAAAAAAAAAAACCTAACTAGTTCCATCATAAAATACAGATGTATCTAAATCCTAAAGTAGTGGACAAACCAAGAACATCAGTTATGTCCCACCCTCTTCTCTCATCTATGTAAGTTAGGAGTGTTTAGAATTGAAACAATATATATGGTGTTACAGTCATAAAATAATTTAGAAAAAGTTATTGAGATTGTCACTAACTTGTGGGTTGGGGAGGTGTTTGAAATTTTTTTCCTAAAATCACAATTCTAATTTTTAAATTCCAGACTAAATTCTAGATCCATTTTGGCTAAGTGTTTAGCAACAACGGCCTTCGAAAGAGAAGGCCTGAGCGAGGCTACCATCGATTTCTGGCTGGGAAACCTTTCAATTCAGTTGAGAAACTTTGGTCCTGTATCATCAGCATGTAGCTGCAAGTAACCACAGTTTTTAATTTAATTTCGTCCAGTCTCATACTATGTACACAGAATTCCTCGATGCCCCATCGACAAAAGAAGTAAGAAGGGAAAAAAAAAATAGCCCTCACAAACTCGCTGCACAAAAAAAAAAAAAAAAAAAAAAAAAACTGACTAGCCTGTTCCATCTCATATAAGATAGACTGAGCGCTACTTGGATCCTGCTTGACGATGACCGAAGTAGCGAAAAAAAAATATCTCTATTTCAATCATTAGATTAAAAATTAATAATCTAGATCGAGACGAGAGAAAAATTTATAATTTCTTACAAGATGATTAATCATCTCAATTTCACTTTCATATTAATTTAGATTATTAAAATTCTAATTGCATGCCTCACATTTTTAAAAAACCTCCCTCCGGCTTTCTTCCCAGTAAGAGGATCTCAATCCTAGTTTCATCACGGGTCGTTCATGAATATTCCGGTGTCACCCTATCCATCGTGGGTCGTTTTGGTGGAATAATAACATATGTGATGGAAGATACGGAGGGAAAAGAGTAAGTTTTGATTACAGTTTAGATATTTTTGAAAAAAAGATAACTAATGTTGATGCTTATTGTACTAATTACTGAAGGTGGATGGAGGGGGCCTGAAAGGCATAGTTAGCACTCTTGGAGGGATATTCTAGTATTTCTCTTCATATTTATAAAATATGCTAAGTTTGTAGGGAATCTATGAAATTCCCCCAAACTACGGACATAAACCATCTTTGCCACGCATATATCTAGCTAGCATGCATAGTAAGGCCGAAGCATGTAAGCCCTTGTTAGTTGGGCTCGATAAGCTCCCATGAGCAGGTGTTCTGTTCAGTGACTTCAGTCTTGGGCTTTTGCATAGCTTTTGTTTCACTTCACACACAATGCTCAATTAGGCTCTGAAAGGTGGTACTTGCTAAGACTTGAGGGTGCTAGTCTCTTTGTATGACGATCATGTCCCAGACTCCTGTAGCATGTTGCATCGAGATACAATGGCACGAAAATCCTCTAGGTTTAACTGCGAATAAGCAAAATTACAATGTAAAAACAAAAGGTAGGCTGAAAAGTTACGTAAAAATGGGAGACTCGAAGGAAATGTACATCATAGCAGTGCTGATACAAGACTAGTAACATTTAGGTACTGGCAATATTTGACAAACTGAGTTCACTGATTGTGAACCCATACTTAACTGAACCACATCTCAAATATATAAAATCAGGCATAATTAGCAGTTCACGTACAATAATAGAAGCATTTTTGCTGCATCTCTATCTTCATCACTAACACTACATTGTATTTTGTTCAACCAAGTTTAAGGCTACTGGAGGTAACTGGAACCTCACTAGTTAGACAGATCAGGGCAAATTTCCGATAAATTCATTTTAAACATATTAATTAACACTTTTCCAAAAAAAAAAAGATAAAAAAGAAAATTAATTCCATGCCACTGAACTTCAGTACCTAATACAATATGTCACTGAAATTTCGCTTTTGATTATATACCACTACTTTTGAAGCTTTATGTCATATGCCATTTTTGATTAGTCAACTCAAAAAAATAATCAAAATACTTATGTTAGTTGAGACATAATCATGATTTTAAATAAATAGAAAAGATTAAATGCAATATTTTCAAGTTTTGAAAACTCTAATGCAAAATTAAAAAATTTCTAAAACTAGAATTTTTGTGTTCTAGTCTTTCCATATATTTAAAATCATGATTAGATCTTAACTGATAGGGATATTTTGGTTATTTTTCCGAGTTGACCGGTCAAAAATGACATATAACATTCGGGTTCAAAAAAGTAGTGGCATATAATCAAAGGGGAAATTTCAGTGACATATCGTGTAAGTACTAAAGTTCAGTGACATGGAATTAATTCTCCCAAGAAAAAAAAGGTTTGAAACATGTCACTTTTGGCAGGTTCTTGAGTAAAATAGGTTTTTGTAGTGCAAGAGAGACTATGATTAGCTCAAAACCAACACCCCCCCTCCCCACCCCACACACACACACAGACAGCATCTCTGGTGAGAAATAGATTTCTAGCTGAGTTTAGGGTTGGTGCATCTTTATCTGGATTGGGACAGGCCATCACTGGCAGTTTGCTAGAGATCCCTACTGCGGGTGGAAATGAACCAAACTGGTTTTGGTTATCAAACCATGTGCACAAATATGTCCTAAACAATGTGCTTGTAAAACTAGAGATCAAAAAGGCAAACCTTTCCATCTCCATCACTATCAAAGCAACAGATCATCTTAGATATCTCAAAATCTGTCCAGATGAAATCATGTATTGTGGCCACTCTTTCAAGATCCCAGGGTGTAATATATCCTTTTCCAACTTCTGCAAATCAAAGTAGAAACCAATTGAGACCATTTACAGAAGCAAAAGATCAAGACTTGACACAAATTTGAAACTTTTGAGTACAGGTCACAAAGAGAAGGGAAACTGCACAATACAATTTTGATGAATGTGCTCTTTAGAAAACCACAGAAATTTTTATTAAAAGAAACACCTGAAGGAAGCTCCTCTACTGTAGAAAAATTTCATCTCTGCTTGTTAGTTACCTTTCAAAGTAACATCTAATATCTTTTGCTTAGGAAGTATTGCATAATCTATATAATGAGCACCACTTATGTATGAGTAACTTAGCAAATATTTGTAATGGGTAGAAATGAGCATCAGATAGTCAATTAAACAATAGTAAGCGGTAATCAGAGTATGTCCATGATTTTCCCTACAAAAAGAAGTTGATGAAAGGTCTTTCAATTACCTTTTCCTCCACAAAATTGTGAAGTTATCGACAAATTTAACACCAACTAAATGCAATGGAAGGATTAAAGCGGTAGAAAAGGCAATTTCAAGTCAGATAAAATAAAAATATTTACCATCAAGTGAGAAGAAGAATGCAACCACATCATCTTCCGTTAGCTGTATCTTGCTCTTACCCTGAAAACAATGAAAAATACAGGTGTAAATGCAATCAAGATAGGAGAAATTTGATACAAGTCATACTCTAAGCAAGGTACCAGCTTTTTGATCTTCCTGTTTTTAGCCATGTCCCGAACTGATGCAGCACGATTATTTTTCTGTGGATTGCATTCACTAACTTTCATTCTAGTGCTTGAAGATTCTGCAACCGTCACTGTCACAGAATCTTCCAAAGATCCCGCCAGGGAGAGAGCAATCGCCTGCATATGAATCTTGTTAAAGAGCTGACAGAATTTTATGATGAAAAAAATGGAGAAATTATTTAGCGCTTTCTACCACCATTGTATCATAGTGTTGCTCTGGTGGTTGCATTTGTGATTATGAATTACCTGCTGTAATGCTGCATCATCATCTACAAAATCAGCCACTGAAGCATTTTCTTTTATACAAGACTTTTTAGAAGTCTTTACTGTGTTTGATGGTGTTTTCTTTCCCTGAAAATAAAGGGGAAAAATACAATAAACATTGAGATCTATCAAACAACATATATGAAATTCACTGATACAACAGGAGATTAGAACAAAATGGTTGCTTTCATCAGTGAATGCCAAATATATTGTGCAGTAGAAGTTGTGATAGTTTAACTTGGTAAATGCCTCAAGGGAAGTGTTACATAACAGATCACATGTATCATTAATGGCTTAATAAAAGGAAGCCATGCTTTGGATGACTAAAGAAAGCTCAGAAATCAATCTCTGCCTTCCGAAATTGAAACTTGAAACTATGATCTACATGGAGCCAAAGCAAGAGAGCAAATAAAACTTATACAAACTTTATATAATCATCATGTTGCCCAAGTCCATTGCAGAATTAAGAATGCCATGAAAAACTAGTACAACGAGAAAGTATGCCATTTATCTTGCAGTTGGCTTCCCAGAAATGATATTGAATATTGCCACTCGTACTATGGTAATGCTCAAAAAGTTCTAACATGAATTACAATAAAAAATTCCAAATATATATCTTCCTACTTGTTTACCCAATTAGAGACAGAATAGTCACCATGAATAAAAAAAAAAGTGGAAGTCGGTAGATATAGATGGCAAAAATTTCAAATTTACAAACTGCAACTAGGAATACCCATAACATACAAATGTATAATCTAAGAACCAAAATGTGAGCACTTTCCCTGCTTTATGCTCATAAGCTCAATTCAAAACTAAGTTCTTGATAGAACACTCCACATTACGGCGAAACCCCAGAAAGAGATATCTTCTCACTGGATTATACCCGAAGGCTCAATACAGCATTTTAAGAGAAGACATTGTCCAGTTGAAATTAGCTATACCAAATTTGTAAGTTGCAGAACTAAACTACAACTTTTGTTTTAACTAAGGTACAAGAAAGGACCTTAAAAATCCACGAACCTAAAGATCTGCTTTAACTTACAACAACAAGAAATAAAGGCTCCAGTATTCCACATGAGCATTGTAACAAGAGAAGAGAAATAAAAGAAGCACCTTTTTGTGAAACTTGGAGGACGACTTGCTCTGAGCGTCCTCGTCGTCATCTTCGCCGCTAGCCGACGAGCTCTCCTCATCCTCCTCGCTGCGGAAGTTGGGCGGGAGGTACTCCTCGTCCGCATCGGCGGGTCGCTTCTTCTGCCTGCTCTTGGCCGCGGCCGAAGGCGGGCGGAGGAGAGGGGACGCGGCGAGGTAGCGCAGGCCGAGGTCCTGGAGGCGCGCCTCGTTCTCGCGTATACGCAACAGCCGCTGCTTCTCGTAGTCGGTTATGGGTTGGGCTTCGGCCGCGCCTTCGCCTTCCTCGCAGATGTTGGTTTCTTCTTTCCCCATGGTGGCTAGACGGCAGCAAAAAAAAAAACTGCCCTTTTTTTAGCCCTTTCTCTGTGCTTCGGCCTTTCCGAGGAGAAGGAAACGGGTGAGTTGATAGATGGTGGATCGGGTTGGTGATAGCATTGATGCTTCGTTGAATTAACCGACCGTCCACACATAAGGTGTGTTTGGTTGTCTAATTTTAGATTTAGTCTGACTCACAGATGTATTTTTTGAGTGTTTGGTTATCTGTATTGATCCTTTCAGTCAGGCTCGTGTGATGCAAAACTACATCCGTAGCCTGGTCCAGGGATACGCGCAATCCGGACGTTTTTTGCAGTCTGACTCGCAGATACAACCAACCACCCACTAGAAGCAACCTCTAATACAACCAGCCACCAGAACCAGCCTCTAATATAGCCAACCAAACAAGCTCAGCACTCATCCAGGATTCACAGATTCAGCCAACCAAACAATATCTCTGTTGCATCTTACAACCTGTTTCATCCAGCCTGTCCCACTGATACGGAACAGCCTATCCTCGTACAGGCAACCAAACATACTGAATACTGTCTGTGTGCTGGAGGCGCCGACGACCAAGAATATCCACCCGTAAGGTAGAGATGGACAAAACATTCAAGCTCGGTTTAAAGATCGGGTCGGATAAAATCAGCTCTGTCACTTTGTGCCTTGAACGAGTCAAGTCCGAGTCTAAGAAAGCTCACTTATTAAGCCTCAAAATATGTATTAAAATTGATCTGTTATATTATATGGACTGAGTAAATAATAACACAGCCTAGACCAATTCATCAAAACTTACCATTAAACACTAAGACTCAAATTGTCTCCATTAGCTCGCCACCAATCGGGGTCCGTCGGTGCTGCTCGGAGCACGGTCGCTGTGATCATGGCACGATGGGACATGAGTGCTGCGTGGGAGAGAAACTAGGGGCTGTTGATCGCGTGCCGAGTGAAGCCGCGGCGTTGGAGCTTAGCTCGACAAGGTGCGACGCAATTTGCGGGTCCACACGAGTCTCATCAGCGTGCACTATCACTTGTGGAAAAGTTGGTTATCATCTGGGTCTGGAAAAATGTAGGTCCACCAATCAGTCTCATGGGTGGTTTGGTGTGTCTGTTGCACGAAGCAAGGCATGTGGGCCCCCCGCAAAACACGTAATCTGTGTGTATGCACCAGCCTCGCTCCGCAAGCCCACCCATCAGTGCCTGAGATGCACCCAATGATAAGTGGATCCCTTGCTTTATGGTCTCACATATCAGTGACAGAGAACAAAAAATAGCCGTTGGATTATTTTCAAAAAACTACTTTAATTTTTTTTGCGAGGTGTTGTCACCCACAGTAATTGACAGGTGGGTTGAGTAGTTTGTTAGTTGACATGACAACCTCTTTATTTTGTTTTTTTATAAAATTAGCCGTTGAACATAATTTTTCAGTAGGGCTCACATGTTAGTGCCACAACAAAAACTGTTGAATATATATTCTTTACAAATAGCCGAAAATCGATATTCCACCGTTTAGGTATCGTGAAAAGGTAATTTTCTATTTTATTTTGTTAAACAAATCATAAATATAGCAAAAAATCTAGAAAAATTTTAAAAAGTTATGAAAAATTTGTACACCCCTCCTCCTATATAAATACAATAACTTTGACTCATTTACACTTACCAACTTAGCTTCAAATCCACACCAAATTCTTCCTAAATTTTTTAAAAACCTCATATGATCCTAATCCGCTTGATGGTTTCTTAAACTAGTTTGATTCTTCTCAATCTCCTGGTGAAACACCAAAAATTCCAGTAGTCAAATGAAATCTAAATTTTTAAAGCTACCGTATCCACCAAATTATCCTCCCTAGCAATGACAAGCCCATTCATTTTCACAAGCCCCTCACTATGAGTAAAATTTTCATTTTACCGGTATACAAACAAATTATCCGCAATTCTCATCATCCCTACCCCTTACAAAAAAATTGTAATTTATGTTGGTGTCCACCTTACATTCCATTTCAATGGAGGTACTAGCATAAGTCGTCATTGATGACGACAACAACAATGCTGTTGCGGCTACAGGAGGACGCGCAAAGCGTTTACCATGGGCATGGATGATGACATAAAGCTAATAATTATTTCATTTCTTATATAATTTTTTGCTAGCACTTAAATTTAAATTTGTGCGACTAAATTAGTTTAAATTTTTAATTCAATTATACTAGACAAACATGCAGATCAATGCTTGGTTGAGCAATACGCTTGATCCAATTGATGAAAATAATAAGAAATGTGGTATGTACTGGGTGAATATCGTGACATCATTTAATAAGATGAGCCCGAGAAATCAGAAAAGAAAGACCAAACATTACAAGGACCAACAAGAAAGTGGCCTAATTCAACGATGTTTGGTTCGGGCTGAAAGAATTGTAAGCTAGTGGTCGTTTTGATGGTTAACTCATGGCACAAACCCATGGAAAGTACAAGAGGGAGATGTGCCATCCTTTTATCATGGATCACTGGTGGACAACAGCTCGTGATCAACTAAAGTAGGCCCAAACATATGTCAAAACTACTAACAAAAGAAACAGGTGCTTTGAGTCAAGTGCCTACACGTTGTCATCCAACAACGATGATATGCTCGTAGAGGAGACACGGTTGGAAAGATGAGATACTGCAAATGAGAAAAGCAAAGGGAAGAGCAATTTGTGAGATTCTACAGTGACTGTCAAAAAGAGGACCTTGAGACCTTCATTCATGCTCAAATTAGGCGGAATTGAAAAGAGTAAGGATGTAATTCGTGTCTTCGACTTCTTATATGATATGTCAAAAAGGAAGGAAAATGCTGCCATCTATAAGGCGTACTCAAAACTAGTGATGGTCGACAAATCAAGTTCCGACGACGTACAAAGGGAAGAGCATGCGGCAGCATTGAAGTACTTTGAGGAGAAACTCAATAAGCTAAATAATAAAGATTACACTATCGCTATCAATGTTGTACTAGTAGATTCAATTTTTAAATCTATTTAGGCTGCCATTTATGGGCTCATATATCTGTTGAATTAATTTATGTATCTGATGCTATATTTTGGTCAATTAAATATAATATATAATTCTCCAAAACTAGCCGTTGTAATATAGCTGTTGAAATCTTGACCTATATATTACAACTCCTTGTCCCAACCATCATAACTCAACTTCTCATCTCAAGCACCGTACCGCTTCACCAATTCTCTTTACAGAAAAAAGTCATCTAACTCTAACTTTAGAACATGTAGTTCTGTGGAGAATGCCATCAATAAAATGAAAGATTTCTTGATGAAATTCTTAGAAGAGGAGGCCCTAGTAAATTAGAAGATTGTATTGCCACCGGTCTTCAGGAAGCTTGTTTCTCCCACCACTGTCGATGCAATAGTAAGAGATATATTGAGAGAAACCATGAAAATGGCCATAAACGACTCTTCACAGACTACTCTCCGACAATCTGATTTACCCTAACAATCTTTTTCTTCAGAGATTCTGGATGAGTAGACCCCTATTTATTTGAATTGTCCACTTTCAGTGAGTAGTTTCCCTATTTCACAAAAAGGAGAGATATCATAACAATAGAAGACTCCTCTTTATAGAAGTGTATCGCAACCATGCATATGTTGACGTATGGTGGCCCTACCGATGCTATTGATGAGTATGTGCGAATAGGGAGTCTACAGCAATTCAATGCTTGGAGTATTTTGTATAAATTGTCATCGATAAGTTTGATGATGAATATCTTCGTAGTCTTGGCGTTGAAGATATCTAACGTCTGCTGCAACACGAAGAGACTCATGGTTTTTTTATGGATGTTGAGAAGTATTGATTGTATGCACTGGGAATAGAAAAATTAACCAGTAGTATGGAAGGGACAGTTCATTTGTAGAGATTATAGAGTTCCTACTATTATACTTGAAGTGGTAGCCTCCTATGACTTCTGGATATGATATGCCTTATTCAGTGTTACTAACTCTAACAATGACATTAACGTTCTCGATCAGTCGACCTTGTTCACTGATGTTTTGAAAGACCGAGCTCATTCAGTTTAGTTTAATTTCAATGGGAGACAATATAACATGGAGTATTATTTAGCTGATGGTATATACCTAGATTGGATTGTCTTTATTAAGACAATACCACTGTTACAAACGGTGAATGATAACTGTTTGCACAACATTAAGAAGAGACAAGAAAAGACGACATGCAAGCTTTTGAGTGCTGCAATCTCAGTTTGCCACGTGCACGATATGGCATAGTTTTGGTAATGTCCAACTCTTGCCAAAATCATATGAACATGCGTCATATTGTACAACATGATAATAGAGGATGTGTGAGATTATAATAATGAGAACTATGGTTACATGATCATCAGGGGACACCCACAATCGCATTTGATCCATAATAGGGCCATGCTTGCTTTTGCCAATATACTCGCAAGAAATATTGAGATTTGTGCTCAACCTACACATGTATAACTCAAAATAGTCTTAATTGAACACATTTGACAATATTTTGAAGGTAATCATATAAACGAGTAGTCATCTTATTGTATTTTTAATTTTTAACTATGTTTATATTATGTTTCAATATTTGAATGCAATAGAATTTTTTGTAATTTTAATTTTAATTTTAAATTAATACACTCAATATTATGTTCCAATATTCGAATTTAATAAAATAAATTGGTTTCATTAGGTTAAAATTTTAATTTACAATTCATTAATTATTATATTTTATTGGAATTATCTTGAATTAAATTTCTTAATAATTTTTATCTAATATTAATAGAAAAATAATAAATATTTGAAACTAATAAAATAATTAGTGAGTACATCTTAGAGAACCAGTTAAAAGCTAAAATATTAGAGTTAAGAGTGTTTGGTTTTGAAGATGGCTTTATAAAATGTGGGTATCGTGTATCAAGTCTTCCCAGTCGGTAGTAGCTAGAAGAGTGAGAACTCAATCCAGGCGATGGCGGCAGACTAGGGTTACAGGCGGTGGCGGCGGCACACTTGCAGCAATGCCCGCACCTCCTCCATGTGCAGCTAGTTCCCGAACGTCACCCATGCCCGTACGACAGATGGCTCACCTGCAGCCCCGACCACACCAAGTTCTTGTACTGCATCTTCGTTCTTCCTCTTCTTGCCTCTCTCTTGGTCTCTCTTCTTCTTGTTTTTGGTGTAGGATATAGAGAGAGTTCTTTGTGTTTTGGAATGGAATGTTTGGGATTTGCTCGGAGTTTGGAGGAAGAAGGCGGTCATGGTTTGGAATGGTTGATCTCACTGGTTCTGCTTGATGGGGCCCGGCAGAGGTGCTCCAGTCCAATCCCGTGGCGCTTCAGCAGCAGCAGCAGCGGCGCTCCATTCCAGTGGCGGTGCTCCGGTTGCGGCGGCGCGCTAGTTGCCGAGGCTTGTTGAGCCGAACCAGATATCAGTCGAGCCTCCATCAAACCGCGCCCTATCCTGTCTCTGAGTCTTGTGAATATTCCGAGCTGGAGCCGAGTCATCTGGGCGGCTCACTCAAGTTCGACTCATTTCGAACCCTGATGTGCTTTTATTCTCATTTTATTTAAAAAAGTTAAAACAATTGGTACGTCTAGTTGTAAGATTTATAGACAGTATTTTCTTAAATTGTAGTTATAGAGACTAAATCTATGCACTTAAAGTCTTTTAAACAGAATTGGATTTGCGTGTTACAGTTTTATCTATTAATCATCTAAATTTTTTTTAAAAATACACTTATTATTCTACTGCAGTTGATCTAAAATATTGATTTTTTATTAGACAATCTACACGCATAAACAATTTGTACTACACTATAGTAGATCTCAGTCAATAATCCCATTCTCTCTAACAAATGAATTATGAATTCATTCATGGCTAGGGACCCATAAAACACCCTTAAGACATGTTTGATCTAGTCAAAACTTATCTAATAAATCAATTGGTTTGGAGTTTGTTGTGAAAGGACAGTTCAAACTTATTCAATGAGTCTATGTTCTGATTCTGGTTTTTACTTATAAATCCATAAACGAACGTGTGTTGACATTCTGATTGTAATCAAATCATAGTTAGAGACATAACATATACTCTCTACACTACAATTTCGCAATCACCTTGTATCAACCCTGAAATGTACATAATCACATTGCGCAACAATGAATTCTATCGTTACAACTAGAGCAACAAAGAGGAGAAAACATGAACTAAGGCAAGCTCTTGTGCACATCTCTGCAGTTTACAGTCTGAGTACCATTAGCAGCAAACATATCCTAGGAGATGGCGAGCTCTGCCCAGGCCAGAGAAGAGTCCTTGAGAACTGCGGCGGCCGACGTGTCTATGCCTTCCTCCAGAATGGCGGCGATCATGTTCATGGAAGGCCTCCTTGCGGGCTCGGCGTCGATGCAGAGGCTCACCACATTGCAGATGATGCCCAGGTTCTCATGGTTCACATTTTGCAGCTTTGTGTCCAGCAACTTGCTCACTTCTTGAGGCTCGTCTAAGTACTGCCTTGCCTGTAACACAAAAATCGTATAGGCAATGTATAGCATGAGTAATATACTAATATGTACAGTCGTTGCATCATGGCCTAAACTTGTACATGGTACATATACATTTGCTGGAATTCTGGAGAACATAATGCTTCTACTTACCCAGTCCACCAAGTCTCCTGTGTCTTTAGAAATTGAGGCTCTACCGCTTATTAGCTCCAGTAGAATCACTCCGAAAGCAAATGTGTTGGCCTGGACGTCCATGAAACGCCTGTGCCGAGAATCCATGATGCTGTTGAACGACCCGCCGTTTACTATGCAACCAGAGCTGATCCCGGGTTTCGTCAGAAGTGCTTTCCATCTCTCAAAATCAATTATCTGCAAAAGCACAATTGTTTCAGTTTTTTTCGAGAATCCAATTGATTTCAGTTGTTGCATGATCAGAAAAATTTGTTAAGAAAAATACTAGAGAGTAACAAATGGAAGTACGGAACAAACCTTTGGAGCGACATCTTCAGTGAGATAAACTGTACTAGACGTCAACGCGGCAACGGCAAATGGAGGTTGCAGCTCGGTGTGCATGTATCTGAGAACGCGGGCAATGCTGAGCGCTATTTTCATCCTCCTAGGCCAAGAAAGTTGACATCCATCACCATCTGCTTAAAGGGACATGAACCAGGTTAAAAAGAGAAGGTATCAGTTAATGGATGGTACAGGAAGACAAGACTACACTGACTCACCATGAAGATGCTCGTAGAGTGTCCCATTCGGCGGGTACTGAAAGACTAGCATTCTCGAAAATGGATCAGACTCCTTGCAGTAGCCCTCCATCTTTGCAAGGTTTTCATGGCTTAATCTGGCCATTTCTACCACCTGAAGAAAATGAAACACATCGTGAGATATGCTCATTGAGTTGCCAAATCTTAGTAGCTGAGATAAGTTGGACGGTGCTTGCCTCCTTCTGAAAGTAAAGCTCAAGGTAGTTAGTCCAGTAATGCACTGAAACAGTGAGCGACACAACAGCGATTTCCCGTCCATCCTTCATAGTTCCTTTATACGCTATAGTATCAAGAGAAGATCCAATTATGTTGCTGAATTCTTCACAAGCTTCTGCAAGCTCCTGTCGGCTTATTTTTGGCACATTTTCCAGCAGTTCATCATCTGCAAAATTCAAGATTTGTAACTAATGAAGTGCACCCTATGGACCACTATTGGTACTTTGCAATAGAAACAGCATACTGACCAATTGAGATTACAGTACTGTCCTTCCAGTTAATAGATCTTGCCCATGGAACAGTTTGGTCAGAGGGTGTAGCTTTGTGCCTTCTGAACCTGGTGATGGCGCATAGCGTTAGCAAAGTAAGCATTGAAACTCCTGCAATGACCTCCAGAATGAGAAGCCAAAGTGGTTCTTGCGGGCCTCTCTGCTTATAGGCTCCAATAGGGCTGTCCTTGCCTGCATCCTGGCTATTTTCACCTGCAGTTATTTCACGATACATTTGTTCATGGTTCAGAAAACTAACGTACTCACCATAGAACGCATCAATGTTACTGTAAAATGTGTTAGGTCCCTCTGAAATTTATCGAATATATTATTCAACCATAAGGAATCAAATCAACTCAGTATAGGGTTGTCTTTGACTGCATCCTGGCTGTTTTCACCTCTAGTTATTGCTCAAATCACTTTTTCATGGTTCAGAGTGACTGTTTCTTCTACACTCTTTTAGAAAAAAAAACTGCTTAAATCCTAAAGTATCTTCAGCTATTAATTGGTACAAATCAGTCTCTCAATTTCCTTGAAGTTTTTTTTTGGGAGAGCATAGAAATTCGTGCACTTATGGTTGAATTCTAATGATCAAAAGGTATTCCTCGCTAGATACCAAAACAATGCAGATAATCAGTTTGGGTTGTATTCATAAAAATCTTTCAGAAGAACCGAATACTTCGAAAACGGTGCAGATAAGACTATATCAAGAAAGACAAAGGGAAGAATGCGAGAGATGGGATCCAAGAAGGAAGCAAACAAAGCCCAATTCTTTATTTCAGCCGCGTAGCTAAGAGCCCACTAATAGTCACAGCTTAGTGACTGAAAACTAATGATGTCATTATCAACTTGGTTAGGCCTACTTTGCTACTGACAAGTGTTAGCCCGGTCTATAGTTAGGTTCCCATCATTGCATCATCTATGTCCTCGAGCCCAAAGAACAGTGCCCATTTTTCACGGATGAAACAAATGGATGGATCTTTTCCTGGGACTAGCTTAATAGCTTCCAAGAATGCTACATTTAATAGCTTTTTAAAAGCATACACGTAGTTAATTGTCATTCTCATAGCCACAAGATTGCCGAAAGGGATTGCTACTTGCATCTCACAATTGGGAATATATCTGAAGTTCTTGTCAAATTTAGGAAAAAATAATAATTTAGTGGTAAATAGCTAGAAAATTCAGCAAAATCATGGTACTGAACATTTCCAGTTAAAATGAAACATCACCATACATTGCTGGACGGGACGGTTAATTGTGTCATTGTTCTGAAAGCAGTTTCCAACAAAGCTTGATCTGTTCAAATACTGTAAAGCAGGTAAGTTCAGAAAAGACCTAACTGAAAGATCCGAGCCAAAGAAAACAAAGGTGTACCTTTGTAGTTCCTTGAAGCATGTAGGAATTTCTCCAACCAAAAAGTTGTATGAGAGGTCCATATCTGTTAGCTGAGTTAAACGACACAATCCAATTTCCTCATTGTTGTTCGTCGACGTCCTGAAAGAAGGATTAAGACTGTTTGTTCATATGTTATGTCAACTTCATCATTATTTCTTGCCACATTGAGCAAGTTTCCAGCTCATAGATCATATTTACATGACCGTGCAATTAATGTCATAGAATGAAATCAATGTTGATAGATGCTGACTTCTTAACCAAAATGCTTTGCATAAGAGACGTGCTTCAGTGCACCCCATTGCCATTGATAGCTAAAGGTAGCACAAAAGTACAGTGAAAACAATTAAACAACCACTTACATGCTTGAATCATTATTTCCAGGTATAGTCCCAGAGAAGCTATTATTGCTCAACTGCAGCTTGACGAGGCTTGTCAGTTTTCCAAGCTCAGGTGGGATAACGCCGTTCAACCGGTTCGCGTGAAGATCTCTAGGACATAAGAGAATAGATCAGTTATGAAGTCGAAGCAATGCTGAAAGAACCACAAAAATGATCATAGCTTCTTGCTTAGTACATTTTTGAGATCTTCAAGATGTCGCCAATCTCACTGGGAATGGGACCCACAAGCTGGTTGGAACTGAGGTCCAGCACAGCCAGGTTCTTTAGCATGCCGATTTCTTTGGGTATTGATCCCACGAGTGAATTGTGATCCAGTGTACTGCAAGAATTTGCCAAGTCTGTTATATGTAGTTGCTTGCAAGCAAACTCTAGTTTGGAAAAGATATGGACTATGGAGTTATAAGCACATACAGCTGTTGTAAGGAACTTAGGGAGCCAATTTCAGGTGCCAGGAATCCTTTTAGTGATAAATTTGACAACTTTCTGCACAAGGACATGTAAAAAGGAAAAGTTGTTACCATAATTGATCCGCATAAAAGATACTGTTAACTTTGGTTTCCGAAATGTGAAAGTTTTAGTAATTTCTTGCTCAAACAAGCAAGTGTATTAAAGAAAATTCCCCATTCCGGTTCACAATCAGAACTAATGATTCTAAATTGAATTTGATGGAATGCAACATGGATTTGATTTTCCTTTTTTTTTTTTTGGAAAATTGAAATTTGTTGGTGTGGTGGTTTGTGTTCTGGAGGGACCACAAATAATCCATAAACACAAATTTTGCGATGCTTCTTGAATAACATTAAGACAATAAAAAAAAGAAAGAAAAAGAGTGCATCTATGATAGCTTCCAACTGGAGCCTGGATGTCTTATTATGCAGTCAGAAACTATAACCTCTTTTCTCTGAAAGAGCTTCTAGTACTGTGTGTTTTTGCTGTGGCTGCAGAAAGGCTTCTACCTCCAAAGAAGAGATAGTGCATAAATTTCTCTCAATCCTTTTGAAGAAGCTCTAGAAGAGGTGTGCATGGATGTGATTTGAACAATTTCTTTCCTTTTGGCAATACTCTTTGAACTTGAAGAAATAAATGGCAAACAAATATGCATACAAAACTAGTCCATCGATCAAACAAGAACCTCGAATTTAGCTTCATAACGTGATCTCTTCCACGTTTCAACCCACTGATGCAACAGAGAGATGTAAAGAGACACAAATGGAAACTGTTCTTACATCGAAACCACACGACTGTGCAGCGGTGAGCAGGCCACGCCGGACCAGGCGCAAGGGCTTCTGTTATCGGGGTTCCAATCGGACAGTTCAGAAAGAGGGTCCTCAAATATGGCTCTCTTGAAAGCCATTAGCGCAGGCACTGCGCAAGAACACAACCGTAAGCAACGTCTGAAGAACTCAACAAGAACTATACAGAGAACAGAAAGAAAGAAAAAAATAGAAAAGACAGAGAAATACCATCATCTGAAACTGATAAAGAAGGCGCGACGAGAAGCGCGCAACCGAGCTCCATGACCAGAAGAGAAATCCCAAGCAACCTCACCATGGTTAATTACTTCTCTCCTAAAGCAAGAAAAGCAAAACACAGAGCAAGTGCAGGACAAGGAAGTGGCAGAGAGAGCACAAAGATCAGGAGAGAGCAGGCTGCAAGGTTTATTAGTTATTCACATGGTAAGCGCGAGTTAGAAGCAGTTGCACTTAACGGCCACGGCAAGCAGCGATGATGGCCTACACTACAAAGACTAGGAGACAGCCAAACCACCACAGCGTAATTTAACCATCACTTCTGCTTTATGATGTTTTTTCTTCTCATATATTGCCTACATGTCAGAAATGGGAGACAGGTCTGCATACCCTGCGCACGTGCCACCTAACGTATCTACAGCTTCGTCCAAGACTCACACGTGACCTACTGTACCATCCGCACGCTTGTATAGACAGTAAGGTTCTGCTACCTCCAGTGCACATAGCTCTAAAAAAAGACTAATTGGGTTAATATTGTGTTCAACATTACAAGATGGAGGTCTTTCTGAGAAAGTTCAGAATACCATGGGACTAAATTTTCTGTTTCACAGTCGTAAAGCCAGATGGAAGGTGCAGACACGAAAGCTAGGAAAGTACTATTGAGAACTAGACACATGTCCAACTCCAATGCATCAACTCAAGTGCCAACACTTCATATCTGAAACTGACATTCGAGCTTCAATAATTCAAACAAATTCAAGTTTCAGTTTGCAGAGGGAGCACGCTTCCTAAATATACGTACTGAAAAAGACATCTTAATTAGGAGATTATTCAGAGCTTTGTGGATAGAAGATAAAGTTTTGTTCCACATCTTGGCCGATTAGTTATTTCTTAATGCCACAGGTTTGTTTCCTTGCTACTAGCTCTTTGATTTGTGTCAGATTGCATTTAGAGGAGTGACGCGATGACCTTAGAAGAGTCGTTGCAACCACTATTGCAGAGTTAAATTAATGCTAGAATTTTCAATGAGGAGCGCATATCACCATGGTTACATAATTTAACAGATAAATGGTCAAGAGCAAGCACCTATCGTGCGGTAACCAACCAAAGTGTTAGCTTGAAATGGAAAAGCAATATAAAGTATAATAATTCACAAGCATCTCCATGTTTGGCAACTGTGTTTATTATACAAAAGTCTGTTCTTTGTGAAAAGAATGCAGTCTTGTGTTCTTTCTAGTGTTCACATTAATTTGTGCGCCTGTGAATTTCTTGCAGCACGTACGATGGTATTTGAAAACTTCATGATAATATGCACATGATTTAGACCAGAAATGTGGAGATTGTTTAACTTAAAAGAGGGCCTAAAGTGAACTAGTGATGCTTCCGAGCAAATCAACAAGACACTAATGATTCATCCTGTAGGTGGCAATGGAATGGGATTGGAATAGCCTTCAAACACAAGTTTCTTTGGGGTCTTCTGCAAAAGAGGTCTTTTGTTTCTTTCTTCCTTTCAAAAAATCAAAACAAAGATGTTATTCTCCTACTCTCTCAGCTGCAATCGACTGCGATATCTAGAAAACAGAATAATGTATGGCATTGTCGGAACTCTATTTAATATATCATATTTTGATGTAGTCATTTGTTAACTACATATAAATATTGTTAAATATAACAAATATTTTCTATGAATAGTATACCTCACCACAACGAACCCACTGCATTGTAATCTCAAACCGAGCCTAACGTTCAACGCATTAGATCTATATGGAAACAACAAATGGCTGGAGATGGTATAACTGTCAATTTTATATGGTAGAGTGCATGTATTCTGGTCCCTTTGTCCTTCTTGTTTAAATCTAAGACCATGTGCCGTCATAGATGCGGGTGGGCTTTAGGAGGTATGTTGGTTGGTCTCCATGCTCAGTCTTTTTTATGCTCTCTTCAAACCTCCTTGTTTCTTGCTGCTGGATTTCACCGAATGAAAATAAGCAGACATCCTGTTCTTTACATATCATTCATTATAGCCAAACATTCACAATTTCTGACTAGCTGGAACTAGTAGTAGAGACTGGGAAAAAAAAATACGACCTTGAGAACAAATAGGAGATCAATGGAGGTTCCAAGAAATTACCTTGTAGAAAGTTCTAACTTGCCCTCTGTCTATTTTCTATTAGTGACAACTTGCTCACCGGTTGTTGATGCAAAATATAAAAAAAAAAAATTACAGTAGTAGGTAACATTTGAAAGAACTTATCTGATGCCGTCCCAGTTTTCTTTCCCCTGAATGGAGTGTAGGTAATACCTTCTTCCAACTGACAGAAAGAAAATCTTAGAAGGGTTCCACTGACCACCATTCTGCAACAACCATGCCAATTGCCAGTACAAAGATCCTTGTTTTTACCAACAATGGGAAACCCCCTGCTTCTATGCAAAGACCCTGCAACTGAATGGTGGCAAAAGTCACAGATATCTAGTTCAGTAACTAATAGAAACTTACCTGGCATTAATGAGATGGAAACAAATGACAACTGCAGTCTGAATTCCTGTCCTCTTGAACAGAGAAATTTGGTAGTGTCGTTGACTGTGAATTAAGTTGCCACAGTTATTTTTTGAATTAGGTTGCCAGTTATTTTTTGTACCTTGTAGTGGTGTATGCATGGATCATAAATTTAACAGCACCTCCCCTCATAATGGCACTTCCCCATGCACCGGCGCGTCAGTGTGGAAGTGATGCAATTGTCTGTTACATCTTTAAGATGCTGGTGAATTGGTCTGCATTGAAACACCTGCGTCCAACTAGTCAGTGAGAAGAAACATCTCAAGTAAAAATAACTCAACAAAGTCACGTTTACCTAAGAGCTCATACCTTAACGTGCTCCAGTGAAATCTGCACATAGAACAAAGAACAAGGGACAGTTCAGCACCTTAAAGTTCAATGACTAATGTCAGACATTGTCTCCTACCGTAGACAGTAAATCTCAACCTGAGCATACATTATTTCGTGATACATCCGCTTGTTTTACCATACAAAAATAAGTACAAGCGCAGACACAAAACAAGGCAAAGATAAACGTCCAAAATGTTAAATTGATCCGTATTAGGGCTTCTCAATAAACATCATGCCGGTCAGTTCATATTTCGTTATTGGGCTTTCTAATCAAGTTGGCACCTATAAGATCCAAAATATCCTTCAAGTTATCAGATGCATCTTACAAACCAATTAATTTTTAACATAAAGATGGCATACAATGGACCAAGAGCAATATCTTCAAGAAATTTCAGAGTATACTGCATATCACAATTGCTTTATAAACTAACAATATTCCAACCAAAAAACAAAGTACAGAAAATAAAGGTTACAACAAATCATCCCTTTTAAAAAACCTATAAAAATGGGAAAGGAGGTATTACCGGCTTACTGCCATGTTGAATCTCTACATGTTAACATATTTAATTCAATCAAATAAAGAATGCTTATGATTATTATCGCCTCAAAAACACAGATACAGACCAAGAATCATAAATAATCAACCAACTCCCTATGCCTGTGTTTGGAGGAAAAGCAGGGGTTAAAGCTTGCTATCTCATGTATTTGAAGCTCTTTGCTCCCACATTTCCATCTGCTTTATTGAATTTTCTTTCCTCCATTTTAGCATCCTGAGTTCCTGGGGGCTGAATGGAGGAGGCAGATCACATGGGCCTGCATCATGGGCAGACTTCACCATGGAGTCCATCAGAAACTTCTTCTCAAGGCCTTCAGCTTGGCAGGCCAAAGACTCAGAACAGATCTCAACAGCATCAGGTGGCTTAGTTGGCTTGAATCGAAGGAGCTTGGCATACTCAGTTAGGAGGTGAAGCATGTAGTCATAGACATAGTCCATGCTAAGCTCTTCTTGAATGAAATTGCTTGCTTGCTTTCCTATACGTTGTGCCTATAATAACTTGCCAAGGAAATATGAGAACAGTATTTTATTGAAGAACAATATGATCTATATAGAAGAAAGATACAGTAAAAATTCCCCATATTTTATTAAATAAAATTATTCTCCAACTACTTCCTCAGCTAGTCAGCTCTATGAATGATCATTAATTCATTACTAATGAAAAGGAAATTTTAGTTCACTATATAGTGGACATTTAATCAGCTTCATGGATTTCCATTGAAAAAATCTATCAGAAGTGGATGCATACTAGGACATTAAGGACAAATTGCTTGCTTGCATTTCACATTATGGTCATGGCATGAATTTTTCAGTTACAACTTCAGACATCAGGGCCAAAAATGACTTTATTTACTATTCAACATAGTATATAAAATATGTCATGAACAATTTCTCAGTGCATCATTAGAAACTCTGAATTGTTTTGGAAACTGTTCTAATAGCACCATTTAAGACCGATCTCTGGGTTCACACTATATATTACAGATCACAGTGGACGTATTTAAGTTCCCATAATTTACCAAAATGAGTTTGTTATGGCCATTCCATCTCTACTCGTTACTACTGCAAAACTTAAATTACCCATATATGTAGGCATAGACAAAGTACCATTTGCTTATGAGAATTGCCCCAATCAACAGCATATTTTATGGAGCCACATTTCTTATCACCACGAACTGGCCAATAATGCTGAACTGGCATCAGCGACCTTGAAAAGAAATCATAGTATTTTGGTGTAACCAACAGTGTCATTGAATCACATGCTAGAATATATTTCTCGCTGATTGACCATGCTGACCCTTCGATATAGATCTTGTACCTGTTATCCAAATTTTAAGAACTTAAGCACCACAAACAAGAACTAAATAACTCCTAGTTTAATTTAACACGGAAAAATGAGAGAGAAACCTGTGAGTGCATTGACTACCCAAATCTGAATGCTTATACCCTGCCTTGCTCTCTTTGATCCAGTCCTACACGCAAAAGAACAAAAATAAACTAGCTAAAAAAACATAAGCGCTGTTGGCATTGGTCCGTTAAAAGCAGAGCCATTGACAGGAGTCAGCAGAATTCGATGGTTTCAACCTATGACAGAATCAAAAAGAGAAAGTCTACATATTGTGTGTGGTACACCACTACACAGATAAAGTACCTGAGTGTAAATCCGTGCATTCCATTCTTCAGTACTTGAGACATTACAATTAATCAATTCTTGCCGTGTCACAGCAACTGCTGGATTCCCTTTCCAGTAAGCATAAGGTTCTCTATCCATCCATCTAACCCTGTTATTGCCATCCTTCAAGTCTTTCCGCAGGGCATCCCATGGCTTTATGTTGATCTCTGGCCTACCAATCAAACAAAGTTCTTCTAAGTGTTTGTGCATCACTTGCAAATTTGAGCATAATGGTCCAAACTAATGTTTTGGGAAAATCTTTATCAAGGCATCTAATGTTTGACTTTTCTAAATTTTAGATGTGCCACAAATCTCTTTCCTTTTGTTTTTTTGGATCTCGTTTCATTCATTCGGTTAGCAATAATGAAAGCATGAGCTACTAACTTACTATATGTAGGTATTTGAGAAGATAATGCTCTAGAAAGTGTTTCTTTCATTCAATATCTGCAACTACCTACTTAGTATGGTGATTGTGTTCATATGGGACAAGAATATTCTGAAAATTTGGTCATGTTTGATATATTCTTGGCAGTGCTTCACCATCAACTACCTCCATGCTAACTCAAGTGTCCCTAAGCCGCCACCGTGCCAGTTGTGCCCTCCTAGAGCAATTATGAGTTTGACTGTGTTATTTCATTCAACAATTTCAGAGTGAAGAAATATATCATGCACTGAAGGTATTGGTGTTGGGTAAGGCTAATGAGATTGGTTAAATTGGAGATAACATGGAGTAGTTATATACTGCAATTTGTTGATAATGAACTTTGACTTTTGGATATCCATGAACCATCTAGAGTCCAACCCGATTTGATCCATAGTATCTGATTCATATTGGACTTGGACCAAATGGATACTCACATTGAAAAAGGCTCTCTAAAACTGATACAGCTCAGACACAGGATTCCCTCCATGATATTAAGTGCAAGACCAACAATAATATGCCACCTAATTGCAATAAACTTCTATTATTCTTCATTGTTTTCCTGTTACTTTCTTACCTAGTGCTCTATATTGGACTTGCACCAGATACAGTGCAAAGAAACTGCATGGCTGCACTAAAGCCCAAATAATACAAGTTTGCCCAACTAGAGTCCAAATACGATGGACAAAGACTAGTACAACTGTACAAACCCTCTTAACACCTCTATCCGGAAGCCCATGTCTTTTTTTTTTTAAGAACTCACTGAAATCAAGACGAGTTGGTCTCATTTTTTACTGTCTTCATCACAGCTTGTAGATGAAACTTCAAAGGGTAAAATGCATTTTTGGTCCCTCTATTTTTTTCCAATACTCAATTTGGTCTCTCTATTTTAAAGCAGGTCAAATTGGTCTCTCCACTTTCAAAATCGGATCTTTTTAATCCCTAAGCAATATTATGAGTTGTTTTGATGACACAAAGTATTGTATATTGATAATGTATAAAAGAATATGACATGTATGAGTTGACTAGTCATTCAAGATCTTAAGCATCAATACATGCACCGCATGCACCACAGCACCTTCCAAGACACCTTCCAAGACGTTCAAGTCAGTTTACATACTCACATATTTACGTTTCCTACCTATTGAAAGGGGAATAAAATGAGATATTTTATGCAGCCAACTTATTTACATGAATAAAAATCATCACATCATCTATGTGCTTAAAACTACATCATCAAAACAAGCAACAAAACCGCTTAGGGACCAAAATATGTCCGGTTTTAAAAATAGAGGGACCAATTTAAGTTTTTTTTTAAAGTGGAGAAATCAAAATAAGCAGAATAAGCAGAAGAGCAAAATAGAGGAACCAAAAATGCACTTTACCCAACTTCAAATAACCTTCCGTGGCTCGAATGCTTACTCATCTACAATCTTTACACCGTTGCTACTTGTTAGTCACCACATGACTTGTGCAATGGTAATGACACAAGGATCATGGCCTGACTCCAAGTCTCCAACATAGTATGCACGTGTGTTTTGATGTCATCAAAGTTCTTGTGCTCGGTTTTTCATGTTTACTTTGTCCACTTTCAGTAACCCACAGACTATAATTGATTGAATATATTATAAGCATCAATATTAGACAATGTAGTAAGTACCAACAATGAAGAAGCCAAGTGTAATTACCACCCCCAGAAGGACCAATCCGGGAACACGATATCCAGCGTCTTCTCATCCCCGCAATACCGGAACAGCGGCGGCATGACGGCGGCGTTCTTCCCGTGGTACAGGCTGGCGCGGACGACGGGCCAGTCGACGCAGTCGAACATAAGGTCGAGGTCGGGGACGCGGCCGGGGTAGCGGCGGAGAAGCTGCAGGACGCCCCAGAGCGTGAAGAGGTCGCGGGTCTGGAAGGCTGGGCGAAAGCGCTGGACGAAGGCGCGGCCGCCGAGAATGACGAGGCGGAAGCTGGCTCGGGCGCAGACGCGGGCCAGCATCGCGCGGGTGATGCCGCCGGCGTCGCGCCATGGGCGGAGATCCTCGTGGATGAAGCGGAAGTAGGAGGGGCAGGAGGAGTTGTTAGAGGCGGCGGCTGGAGTGGAGCGGGGTGGGGCGTCACGGGAGGAGGGGGGGCAGGAGGACGAGGCGGAGAGGGCGAGGGTGAGGGTTTGGGAGATTTTGGAGGGGCCGGAGACTTTGAGGCGGAGAGGTGGGGTGGGACAGGAGATGGAGTATGTGAGGGGTGGGGTTGGGGAGGGCGGTGGCGGAGGTTGCGTTTGGGTGGGGAGATTGGCGGCGGTGGTGTTGGTGGTGAGTGCGGGAAATGTGGTGGGAGGGATTGCCTGCAAGGGGGAAGAAGACAATGATTGTAAGCGTAGGATTGCAGATTTGCAGTATCTGAACTCTCAAGACATTGCAATAAATCGCATCACAATGCTCAAAATTGTATGATTAGGGATATTTTTTAAAAGTAATCTACTTAAAAAAAATAATTACAGAACTAATCTACGCTTCACAAAATTTTCATAAGGCTAAGTCCAACCCCGGCGCCACAGCGCTCTGACAAGCGGGCCCCACGGCTGAAAATTAATAAAAAACACGCTCGAGGAGAGAGAGAACGCCAGACGTGGCGTCGCAAAAAGGGGTCTGACAGGTGGGGCCCACCGATGTCTCGCACGCGTGGTGCCCGCGTTGGAACACGCGCGACGCCCGGGGACGCGGTTTGTGGGCCCCACCACTGTCCCCCGCGTGCGTGCGTTACTCGCGTGGGGCGTGCACTGACATGTGGGCCCAAATGCGCGTCACGGCCCACATGTTAGTGATGGGGTGCGCGGTGCGTTTGTGCGCCACGCGTTTTGGTGGGGCCCACAAAACGCGTGGTGGCAGTGCATGCGGTGGCTTCGTGCACACGCGTGTGTACGTGTTTTTCTCACTGGTTTGCGGGCCCGGTAGCCTGTGGGTCCCACCTGTCAGTGTGATGAGTGCCCACCTGTCAGCGAGACAAAAAACAGCCGTTTTATTATAGTCGTTAAAAACTAGCCGTTTTAAATATTTTATTCGTTTTTAAGCCTAGAAATTCATAAAAAATACCAAAAATTCACAAAAAATCACCAAAAAATTCTGAAAAATTGTGTGCTCCCCTGGCTATAAATAGAAGCAAGGTTCAGCTCATTTGCACTCAATACAAATTCAAACCACACACTTTTCCAGCAAAGTTCTACCGTTACACCGCCTACTCTCCACGGGAGTGCTCCGCCAATATTCGCACAGATGCTAGCTCAAAACGATGCAATCCGAGCTCGCCCAACGCATCAACAACTAAAACGGGATCTGTTGAGCACATTTGGCAGCATTTCAGGGACGACGGTACCGAAATGTAGTAGTTTTGCGGAGTCTTGTTTAAAATGTATTCGAATTTTAATTAGTATGTGTCTTGTTTATTTCTATGTGTGTCATTTATTAAATAAAAAAATTTAAAAAAATTTTGAATTTTTTTAATGTTATTTACAATTTTTATGTTTTATTTGGTTGTGTTTGAATTATCCGAATTTCATTTTAGTAATTATAATCTTTAATACATATTATATATGCGGGTCCCGCACGAAGCGCCTCTCGAAACGCCTTTGCATTGGAGAGGGAGACGCTTGAGAAGGCGCCTCGCAAAGCGCCTCGTAAAGCGCCTCTGCATTGGAGTAGGGGGATGTTTGGGGTGGTGCCTCGCACATGTGGCACAGAATATACCGAAGAATATTCTGTTAAAGCGCCTCGCGAAGCGCCTCTGTACTGGACTTAGCCTAATAGGTCAACTCGTCCGCGACATGCCCTCCATGCATCACAATCTAGCTAGTCAACTGTGTACAATAATTGTATCAAGTTTTTTTATTTTGTTTGAGTGATATTTTTTTATCTATAAATTCAATTCACGATTTGTTTAAATCAATACAATTGTATGATCAAAATATTCAGATTGACACAAACAGACCACATATAATTTTGACTCATGATATATTTGTGCCAATCTGAATATTTTAACCTCATAATTCCATTGGTTATCACAAATAACTCCAGATAAGAATCTATTTATGTTAATCTAAATGTTTTAACTTTATAATTCTACTGGTTTAAATCGATCGTCAAATGAACACAAGATATCAATCTCAGAAAAACAAAAGTGTCATAGTTAAGTTTTATAGGAAGACAAATTTATTTTATTTGTCATATGATTTGATATATTTTTTTGTTAATTTACTATCGATATATATAGTTTTTGTTATACAGGAAAACATCGAAATAAATTGAAGTATATATATTGTTACCTTCAAAATATAAAAGATACGTATTTATATCTTTCTAATGTATCCAATACATATTTAGTTGGTTTTATAAATGCAGGATATATATTGATACCAAATATATTTCTACTTATGGTGATATGGTATTTTATGAGATTAGATGGTGCATAATTTTATTCGGGGATCATGTTGCATTCAACACTCAAATGAGAGAAGCATATATTAGAGGAGGTAAAGCAAAACTATTTCGCCACTTGTGATCTTTAAAAAGAATGATATCAACAATTCAAGAAATTTGCACAAGTAAGAATCTGACGGATTTGTCCAACATGATAGTTCCTATGGCAATATTCAAAAAGTTGGTATATAGTGACTTACATTAATTTAAAAATTTTTATTGATCTAATTATAATCATCAGGGAGTAAATATATATTTTCTCATTTTTTTCTTTAACTATAATTATTTCTTATTAAGTTATTCCTTAATAAAGTTTTAACAACACTTACATAATTATAAGTAATGGATATGCAAAGAAGAGTGCTATGAATATATTATTTCTCAATGGAAATCTGAAATCCTTCATATGCCATCAAAGTCATAAACCCAGTATGCCATCAAGTTTATAATCCCAGTGATAGGAATATTGTATCGTAATGTATCAAATTTTTGTAACTCCTAAGACTTTTAACATTATTAGTCTTTTCATCTATCTTATTTTTTTTATAAATAAGGACTTTGTATATATTGAAATGATATGATAAGAAAATAAAAATTATTTCATCCCCTCATTTCTTTCTGCATTTTCTCTTTATTCTATATTTTATAGTTGACTATCATATTTTTCTCATAATATAGATTAATTTTTCACTTTTATTCTCTGAAACAAATGATAGTCGAGGTTAGAATTCGCCAGAGACAACGACCTTCAACTTCAAGATTGGTTCCCTCTGTTCTTATCTGATCCTATAAACTACGTCCGTTGAAATTTCAATTGGCCTTTTCGAGCTTCCAAACTTGCCACTACGTAGGGGAGATGATTAGATCAATGATGAATAGACAATCCTTGGGAAGCCAAACGGGGATGCGCCTTTAAACTCGTGAGGTCTTACTCATGCCATGATGAACAATGAAAAGAAACTGAAAGGCACAGTTTACCCACCGGGCACCGGTTTTGTGAGCGACCGGTGCTCCAAGTTGGTGATTTACCGACGAGCGTTTGCGTTTCAGAGGCCACAGTGCCATACTGAGGTTCCCTGCCCTGCATGCAAAGGCAACGAATGGTTCATGCCCGAGGACAGCCTTTGTCATTCCCTGTAGTCAGTCCTCGACTGGTGCTTCACTGCTTCTCAATAAAGTTTCTTGAAGGCAGAACATGATAAGATGGGTGTTTGGTTAAGTTATAGCTTATGCTATAAGCTAATATATAGCTTACAAATCGTGTTTATAAGTCCAACTTTTAGCATTAAAACCACTGACAAGCTTATGTTTTCATATAAGTACACCATAAACGTTAGGAAAACATAATTTTGAGGAAAAGAATGTTAGGAAAGTATAAACTTTGAAATATGCTCGAGGAAAGAATAGTAGCTCATAAATATTTAATCTCTTTTGTTCCTAATCACACCATCAACCGTGCAAGATATATTAGCGAGCTGCATAGCATGGCACGATGCATTAGCATCACGCAGCAATGATGACAATGAGGGTGGCTAATTGCCCAGGTGGGCTACATGGTTGGGACAATGTGCATCGAGAAACTTCTCATTATCATCTTTGATGTTATTTACATGCTCAAAGATGACGCTGACTCAAATCCTTACGGACGGAGGAGGAGATTGTGCAAGATGAGATTAATCTCAACTGCCATGATGACAACGACGGGGGAGTTGCTGATGCCAACGGAGCTGAGGAGGAAGGTCAGAAACCTGGAATCAAGGATAGGGAGGGGCGACGAGTTTTTCTCCTTTTTTTTCACAATCAAATAGTGAAGCGAGAAGCTGATATGAGCACCTACAAAATTGAACCTACAACTTATCTTCGATGGCTTATAAGGTTGCCTTCAACGCCTGGCTCTTCGAATAGCGCGCATCGTGTAAAGCGACTGGTCGACCGTCTCCCGTGTGAAGCAGTTAGATGCGTTTGCTTGAAAAATAATAGTTGAAATATTCGACTTATCTATATAAATCGAACCATCTCAATACATATTTCCCATCTTCAACAATATTTCTCCTTTCCAAATCCCTCTCTCTCAAAAATGCCGTCTAACTCTAGTTCATGCATATATAATGAAGAGAAAGAGACCATTAATACCTTACAGTATTTCCTTACGGTATTCGTAGAGGAAGATCCCGCCATGGTGAAGTTAGAAGTGCGTCTTATAGTCGGTATGCAAGCCAGACTGCAAATTTCTACCTCCCGCCGTCGCCGGCGCGGTATCAAATTATACATCGACATGGAACGTGAAAACGGCTATAACTGCCTCATGGCGGACTACTTCTGTGAGAATCTGATTTATCCCTGCTACCTGTTTTGTCGGAGATTCAGGATGAGGAGACCTCTCTTTCTTCAAATCGTCAGATCTCTTGGTGAATGGTCTATCTTTTTCACTCAAAAAAAAGATGTCATTAACCGCAGAGAGATGTCTTCTATACAGAAGTGCACAACAACTATTCGTTTGTTGATGTATGACTCTCCTGCCGATGCTGTCGATGAATACGTACGGATCAAAGAATCCACAGCAATTTAGTGCTTGAAGAAATGTGTCAATGGAGTGATCGACAACTTCGGTGAGGAATATCTTTGATGACCGACCATAAAAAACATCCAACTTCTATTGCAACAAGGAGAGACGCGTGATTTTTTAGGAATGATAGGAAGCATAAACTGCATGTATTGGGAATAGAGAAATTATCTAATAGCATCAAGAGCAATTTACTCATGATGATTATTAAGTTCCGACCATTATACTTGAAATGGTCGTCTCTTATAATCTTTAGATATGATATGTCTCTTTGGTATTAGTAGGTCCAACAATGATATTAATATGTTGAACCAATCATCCTTGTTCATTGACATTTTGCAAGGACGAGTTGCTCAAGTACAATATTTCGTCAATAAAAATGAGTACAACATGGGATACCATCTAGCATATGGTATATATCCAGAATAAGTTGTATTTGTTAAGACAGTACCCTGACCCTAGATAGACAAACTCAGACTGTTTGCACAACATCAACAAGAAGCGACGGAGGATGTAGAGCGAGCAGTTAGAGTTTTACAATCCCGCTTTGCTATCCTTCATCACCTCGTCTGTTTTTGGCAACACTCAACTCTTGTTAAAATCATGAAGACATGTTTCATATTGCATAATATGATCATTAAGGATGAGCGAGAATTTGATGGCCCACTCTATGATTTCGACGACAGTCAAGAGACTTCAAACGTAACATCGCCTCATATCCAACATGGTGCTCCAATTGCTTTTGTTGATGTAATCGTGAGAAATTTCAACATTCAACTGATACATGACCAGTTTAAAAGAGATTTGATTGAGCATATTTGGGAGCGTTTTGGAGGTGTCAAAGTCAACTAGTTATTATCTGTCGCATTCTAATATTTTTAATTATTATACTGATGTTAAATTTTAAGTTTAAGTGTCCACATGTATCCAATGTCGTATATGTAATTTTATGTTCAACAGTCCGAATTTCATAAAAATATTTATTTTCGTTATGTCGAATTTTCCATCTACAAGTTAAATTTTTATTTGTTGTAATTATTGTCGTACATGTTTTTATTAATTTTTACCAATTATTTAATTATAAGACAAAAAACTAATTTGGATGTTTAATAAGTAGGGCCTACCAAAGAGTTTTTCGAAGAGTTTTGTATTGGAAGGAAGACTCTTAGAGAGACTCTTCACGGGTAGACCTCACGAAAAATCTCTTTAAGAGTCTTTGTATTGAAGATCAAAAGATTTTTTCAGAGACTTTTCGCCCACGTAGTAAAGAATATTCTTTAGAAGAGTTTCTCGAAAACCTCTTGCATTAGAGAAAATCTATGCTGCGGCAAAAACCCCGCATTATACCCCCAACTCGCACATCTTATTTTGATGGCAAGTTGCGGTTTTAGTGGGATCAAACACCCCTAATTCAGGCAATATCTATTTGTGAAGCAAATATAATTTACGTACTTGATTTTTTTAAAGATATTTGATTTTATTATGAACTAGTCGGGTGGTTGCATTTACATAAAAAAAATTCAAACATTTTATATCCTAGTTACAGTATTCTACATAGACTCGACTCGTAAGTCGTAACGCCAATTAAGTTTCTCAAAAAATTTGCAATATAAAGCACATCTTGCTGTTAATTTTTTTCCCTAAGCAGTGGATGATTTGAAGTGCTGATTGGCAGTTCTGTCTTTCCTTGTTTAAAAACTAGCCACTTATTTTCCGTCTTAAAATAGTTACACACTATACACACTAGTCATAAATCAGTATTGCCAAAAAAAAATGTCTAAATCTGAAGGATATACACTAGAAATAAACTGGTGGCTGATTTTTAAGAAAAAGAAAATTACGTAAAAATGGTACTTCCAAACATTTGGAATTCCAGTTTTTACCTATTTAGCATTTGTTAAAGAAAATAAAAAATAGAAAAAAAAATGCTTCCGTTCATGCGAATTAGAAACTGTAACAAGTAACAACACAGAACATACAAGCCAAGCACCAAAACAGAGCAAGAAAACTTGAACTTACTATGGTGGTGATCCAACGGGCAAAGACGACGACGACACCGGCAACGACTACAACGAAGAAGAGGGTGGCCGTGCTCGTCATCGAGGACGCCGCGCCCATGGCCTTGGTGCAACGCCGGCCGTCCATGGCCACGGCTGGAGCCGTGGCCATCGCTCCCAGGTCTTTATTTTGACCTCTCTCTCGGTCTGTCTGTGTGATCGGAGCAAGATATTTCTTTGCTGCGATTGATGGCAGTAGACTCTTCAAAAGAACGGAAAGCAGCGGGTATTTAATTGCGACGTCGCTAGTAGCACAGTGTGGCTGCGGATTTTATGAAGTCTATAACTATAACCATATTAGAGTCAAATGCTGTGGTGCAACGCGGTAAAGTGGGGCACGGCTGCACGGGACTTCGGAAGCGGACAAGCCATCTGAATTAGCTGGAACAGGAGACAAGGACCGGCGGCAAATTGCCAAGCAGTGTGCCGTGTCAAATATGCAAGAAAAACAAGGCGAGAGATCAAGAATGGACGCCTCCTGAATCCTGATTGACTACTATGGTAAAAAAGAGAATATATTTTTTATTTTAAATTGTGTCTGGTTACCTGATAATAAATCAAATGACTCATATTTTCTGTAGTTGACCTACTACAACTGTAGTAAATCATTGTCTGCTTGTAGACTAGCTTGTAGCTAACCAAATTTTCACAAAATAGATCATTGTTCCGTATAACAATATGGCCCAGATTTTCAAGTAGCTTCGAAGAAATATTTATTTTTATCTCTCAACAGTATCTAACTGCAAAAAAAAAAATCTGTTTTGTATTTCTATATAAAAAAACCCTTATAATTGTAAAACGTAGCCCTATCAGTCAGTAAATGACATTAGTTAGCAAATTTAGTTCATAGATCAATTAACTTTAGAATGAATTCCATATCTCCCTCTCTCTACCTTTCTCTCGTAGATTAATGAACAAGTTTTGAACAATAAAATCTCAATGAAATCCCCCGGTGGAAAAAGAAACCCAAAAGAAATTGAGAGGGAATACTATGGCGATTTTAAAAAGATCGAAAATGTGAGTATACTTGACAAATTGTTATCATCCTGCCTCTATTTTCATTGTCTGTCCCATATCTCCACCTGTCTCACCAAATCCGCTTTTGTTCTTCTCAGATATTCCAGTTCTTCAGGACGAAAAGGCTGCGGCAACTCGCAGGGGTTTGCACCGCCCGAACCATTCACCAACGTGTCCATCATGAACTTCATTTCTAGCCCTCGTCTTCCATGCATCATGGACTCGACGGTGACCTCGACGGCTTTGCGAGGTACCGTGGGCTCGTACCGCAGTAGCTTGGCGTACTCTGTTAGAAGGTGAAACATGTAGTCATATACATGGTCCATCGTCAGCTCTTCTTGGATGAACTTGCTTCCATTCCTTCCTATCTCCTGTGCCTACCAAAAAGAATGTTGCTTGGTCCAGCTGAAGATTTTACATGGCCATAAGGTTTTTACACTGACTAGTGACCAGCAAAACGTACCTTTCGCGCGTGCGAGTTGCCCCAGTCCGCGGCGAATTTGATGGACCGGCATTTGTCGCGGTCGCGGATGGGCCAGTAGTGCTGCATCGGCATCAACCCCCTCGAGAAAAAGTCGTAGAACCTCGGCTGGACCACGAGCGCCACCGAGTTGCACGCCAGGATGTACTTCTCGCTTACGGACCATCCCCATCCTTCAATATAAATCTTGTACCTACATTCGTTCGAGCATACATCGCAACACAACTGTCAGATAGCATCTGACTTGAGATCAGAGGAAAAATTCCGTCACCTGTGCGTGCATTGCTTGGCCAAGTCTGATTCCCTGAATCCTTCTCGTACCTCCTTTCTCCAATCCTAAAGATGCAGTATGTACGTAGCATGTGTGTTACTAGTGGAGTAGCATTGTAGCAACTACATGCCATTGCGTATGCGCGCAATGTAACTCATGTACCTGCGCATAAATCCGAGCGTTCCAGTCATGCTTGCGGGACACGTTGCACTTGAGAAGCTCCCGGCGTCCGGCGCCGACCCTCGGGTTCCCCTTCCAGTACGCGTACGGCGCCCTGTCCTTCCAGTTCACCATGGCATTTCCTTCCTTCAGCTCCCTCCTCAGAGCTTCCCATGGCTTTATGTTAATCTCCGGCCTTCCAAAATTGAAACAAGAAACAACATTTTTATCACGTAAAAGTTGAAGGCCGTGTCGAACTACGTGACACACATATTTACCAACCCCAGAAGGACCAGTCAGGAAAGGCGATGTCGACGGTAGGCTCGCTGCCGCAATACCGGAACAGCGGCGGCGGCGGCGCCCCGTGCTCGCGGTGGTTATCAGCACTGACGACAGGCCAGTCCAGGCAGTCGAACATGAGGTCGAGGTCGGGGACACGGCCGGGGTAGCGGCGGAGCAGCTGTAGGAGGCCCCACTGGGTGAACACGTCCCGCGTCTGGAAGCACTTGCCGTAGCGCGCGACGTAGAGGCGCCCGGCGAGCACGGTGACGCGGAACTTGGGGGCGTAACGGTGCGCGCCGTCCACCATGTCGCGCGTGATCCCAGTGTCTCGCCACGGCCGGAGGTCCTCGTGGATCCACCGGAAGTAGGCCGGGCATGCAGCGGCAGTGGCAATTGCCACGGCCTCGGGCGCTGGTGCTCGTTGTAGAGGCGGTGTGGCGGAAGTGGCAGGCGGAGGTGGTGTTTGGTTTGTCCCTGGGCTGGTGAAGCGTGGCACAGTCTGCGGCGGCTGTGGGCTAGTTGCAGCATCGCGCGTTATGGTTGGATCACCGACCGGAATGATGGGAGTTACCTGTGGTAGTGTAACTTGTCCTCATTGAGCTTGTGCGCATTGTAACATGTGTGCGTAGATGTGAAGTACTCTGGGAATCCCAAAACTACTGTGAATCTAGTGAGGCTACGTGATGAACAAAAACAACTACTTTGTCATGTACCATAGAAAAAAACACTATCAAAATCTACGTGAAGGTGGACTTACGTCTCTAGCAAAAATCCAGCAAGCAGAGGCGAAAGCTCCGGTGACAACCACGGCGAAGAATACGAACACGCCGCCGTTCACAGCAGGACAGCAGGCTCCCAGGCTCCGAGTGAGCCGAGCAGCCGCCGTGGTAGCCTCCATGCTTCAATCAGATGTCACATGCAGACATGAATCGTGACGAGATGAACAACTAGCTAAACATCGGAAGTGATGAACACATCATGCATCTTTCTTTTCCTGTTTATGAATAGCTCAGACCTAAGTTTGCAATTTCTATTTTCCTGCAGTACTACGGGGAAAGGGGAGAAAGTTAGTAGAGAGTGCATATACCCCTGATGCGGACTAGCTAACCTATATTCTCCTTTTATTTCGTTGGTGCATCAAATATTATTTCGTAAATGAAAGGCGGTCCAACACCTTGTGGTTTATCTTCGTCTTTCACTTTCCAATTTGATAATGATATTGTTGTGTCTATTAATGTTTTTTTTTTTGCAGTGTGTGTGTTTTATTTTGGATAGATCTAACATAAATCTAAGATGATCAATCACCTCATGGTTATAACGTATGCGCCGAGTAAAGAGATCATAACAATAATAACCCTTATGCTAATACTATATGTAAGAAAGACACACTCAATAGGTTGAATAGTTAACTTGGTACACGTACGTGGTACAAGTAGAACATAACACGTACACCCGAAAACTCGAAGATGAGTATAATCAGGAGGAGTTGAAAATAAGATCTCGCCAGGACAATTACCAAGAAGGCGAGAAGACGACTGTATATTTACGAGAAAACAACCTAAAAACAGAGCCAACCTAGAAATAATGAGGAATCTGAGATGCATAAAGAATGGATGAACAGTCTCAATAATATGACGGTGTTTGCGTTCAGCAACATCATTCTGATTATGAGCAGCCGGACAGGAGAGTTGAGAAAAGGTTCCCTCAATAGAAAGAAACTGATGAAAAGCAGGTGAACAAAAACTCACTCTCAGAATCAGAACGAATAACCTAAATAGCAGTGGAAAATTGTGTATAAACCACACGAGTAGAAGACTGATAAGTTGATAATGCTTGAGAACGATATTTCATAAAGTAAACCCAAGTATAACGAGAATAATCATCAATACAAATAATATAATATTTATGTACACCTTTTGAAACAAAAAGAATAAGGCCCCAAACATCAAAACGAACTAAAGCAAAAGGATGACTAGACTTAAAGGTACTAAAAAGATACGGGAGTTGTAGCTATTTGCCAAGCTTACAACCATATAATGAAAACTGGTGTCAATTGATACATGACCTAAAATACCCTGATGAACCAATGTAGAAAGATGAGTGCAACGTAAATGACCTAGTCGATGATGCTACTGAGGAAAAACTGGTGGAAGACGTAGAAGCAGAGACAGACAGTGAATTGTAGGATCGAGAATGCCGACTAGAGGAAGGTGAATAGGAGTCTTTAAAACTTTTCAAATAAAACAATTTTTGCAACGAGAAGAACCAAAAACAATTTAACAATATATTACACAATTAAATAGAAGAGAAAAAGAGAACAAACACATAGATTTTTCCCGAGGTCTCGGAGACTCGTCCAGCCTCCCTTACTCCTCATTGAAGCACTCAAAAGAATAAGTCTTGCTTCAATATCCACGAAGGATATTTCTCACTAGTAGTTGCTCCTTGTCCACTCCAGAAAGGCGAGCACCGATGCCTTTTACAATTACGCCTAGCCTCTTCAACAATCTTCGAATAGAAGAGGTCAACGGCCACCCCACTAGACCGTCTAGGTGAGGGCATTCACCAAGAGTAACAAACTGCAAGATCTCTTCTAGACATCTAACACGTACCAAGAAACTCTAAGCATGCAGATGATATGAACAAAAACACTCGGTGGATCATAAAGCTCAAGACTTGATCAACAGATCAAGATTTTTAACTCTAAAACAAATGCTCAAGTGTATGTATGAGTAGGAGGCTGCTAGATATCTGAAACAACTGCTCAAAGCCTCTATTTATAGTCTCAAGAAACAAATTAGCCATTGTGCACGAGCTGTAAAAGTGAAAGTGCATACTGACAGTCAGCATGTCATGCTGATAGTCAGCATGGGTCACGATCTGAAAAGAAGTAAAATCCGGAGAAAATTCAGCTAGCCGTTTGAAGTTGAAAAAGGAAACAAAACAGCTCAAACTGACAGTCAGTGTCTACCTCAACGGATGACAAAATTTATGGATAATACTTTGCTAGCCGTTTGTGGTCGTATATGGAAACTGACACCTCATACTGACAGTAAGTATCCCATACTGAGTCAGTATCGACCACAAAAATGACCAGATAAAACAGAAACTCAAAACAATTAGCTTGAGGTCGACATGCATACTAACAGTCGGCATGGCATGCTGACAGTCAGCATAAGTCAAAAGAATTTTGGCACAAAAAACACACTCTTTGGACAAATGTCAGTATAAATAAACTGACATTCAGAGTGACAGTCAACACAGCACACTGACAGTCAGTATGGATAAAAATAATTATAACTTTTAATCCAGAGATCCGATTTAAGAGTTTAATAGCTCGTTTGAAAGATATTTTAAAGGGATATATTTTTGTCAACATAAGCAAAAGCCAGATCTACCGAAATCTTTCTAGAAAATGCAAAAACTCTTATGCTGTAAAAAACTCAACTGAAAAACCAAATCAAATCCAACCAAATGATATGCAGTGATCTAACAGTTTCTCGGTTTATGCTAGAAATGTAGAGAGGAGTTGCAACCCCTCTTTATAGTATGGTTAAAACTAAGAAATAAGATTTTAAACCGATCAAATTCCACACGCCGAGATTCGGTAAAAATAAAAACAAATTTTTACCTTAGGTCATTTGCATCTTTAATCTTGCGATTTACGTTTCGTCTTTGTACTTTGCGACTTGTGCTTTTCTTTCTCACGTTAGTTCACCTTGATCATCTTGTACGTATTTCCAACTAAGCTCTGCATCAAGTGACTCAAAAACACAATTAGTCTGAAACGCTTGTTTTCATTAATCATCAAAATCAGGCATAATGGCCTAGATACAACATGAATATGAGGTAGTGGAGTCGATAGCAGTAGAGACTAATGTAAGACACAAGTGATCAAGAGTATAGAGTCCCTTAGATCCTCTACAGGACGACTAGTACCAATAAGAGTTCTTGTTTGACGATCCGGTACAAAGCAAGTAGAGTCATCAAACCCAACAAAATAGTTCATATCCGTAATATGTCCAATAAGCATAAGATTCATAGAAAGCTGTGGCACAAGAGACACATCCAGAACCATAAAGTGAAGAGTGACAAGAGAGCCATGATGAGTAATTGTGCAGGAGATATGATTTCTTGTCTAAACACATGCACCATCTGTAACAGGTTGACATGACACTAACTGAGAGTCATCTGATGTCATATGAAAGGAAGCTTCAGAATCCAAAACCCAAGTAGAATCAATACTTGACACAGAAGTAGATGCAGCGGCAAGATTAGCATGTTGTTTCTAGGCTCTTAATCTTGATTTTGATGATAAATGACAACAAGTGTCTTAAACTAATCTATTTGCCTTAAGTATAATCAATAAGATTAGGTGAAAAGAAGAAAGGTCGAAAGGCCGAGATCGCGAACCAAGATCGCAAGCACAAAGTCACCAAGAAGGAAGCAGCAAAAACCTAAGGTAAGTGCTTGTTTATTATACTGGTCTTGGAGTCTGGAGTTTGACCGGTTTTATAAGTTTTTTTTTTGTTTAAACCGTACTATTAAGAGGGGTTACAAAATATTTTTTAGTTCCGACAAAAACTGAGAAAATCTTAGGTCATATATTGCATTCGCATTCATTCAATCTTGATCAAAAATCTCAAAGAGAAACTGAAACTGGTCATCCGAGTTCTGTTTATTTGACCAGGTACTATTCATTCGACCAGTGGTCACATGAGTACTGTTCATTTGACCAGACACTATTCATGCACTGTTCATCTGATCAGTTACTGTTCATTCGACCGGAATTTCCAACGGCTATTTACTAGCCGTTAGAGGTCGAAGCTGGCTGTTAGCTGGTCTGATTTCTTTCCTTATCGACCACAACGGCTAGCTGAGAGGTTGGGCTATAAATAGAGATGCTTTGAGCAGTATTCTCATAGATTCACAAACACATTTCAAGCTACATTCTCATACATTTTTTTTGGCAGTCTCTGTACACACATTTGAGCATTTTTTTCTATATATTTTGAGTAAATTTTTGCTACTGTTTTTGAGAAATTTTTAAAATACTTTTGAGCAGATTTTTTACTAAGAAGTTTTTAAAACACTTTTGAGAAAATTTTTGCTACTATTTTTGAGCAGATTTTTGCTACTGTTTTTGAGCAGTTTTTGAAACCATTTTTGAGCAGTTTCTGTTCACATTTTCGAGCAGTTTTTAAACAGTGTTTGAACAGATTTTTGAGAAGTTTCTGTTCACATTAATCAATTTTATAAACACATTTGGGTAGATTTTGATCATTGTTTATTTACAATTTTTGAGCAATTTTTTTTAAAGAACTAAGAGATATATTTTATATACACTTAAGGTCAAGTGCTAAAATCTTAATCTTTTGATCAAGTATCATTCACTGTGATTGAGAGAGATTTTCTGAGAGCATTCATTTGCATCATTTGCATCCCTAGAAGTATCTCGGTATTTGTTGGAGGTCTAGAAGAGACCTTGCAGCTTATTGCTCTTGGTGAACGCCCTCACGTAGACGGTTTGGTGGCGTGGCCGTTGACCTCTTCTGTTCGGAGATTGTTGAAGAGGCTTGGTGTGATTGTAAAAGGCATCGGTGCTCGTCTTTCCGGAGTGGAAAAGGAGCAACCACTTGTGAGAAATATCCTTCGTGGATATTGAAGCAGGACTTATTAATTTGAGTGCTTTAAAGAGGAGTAGTGGAGACCGGGCATGTCTCCGAGACCTCAGAAAAAATTCTTGTGTTTGTTTTCTTCTCTCTTTTTTTTATTTATGCTATATTGTTTTTTCTCTTATTCTTTGCAAAAGTTGTTTCTAATTGAAAAGTTTTAGAGCCTCCTATTCACCCCCTCTAGTCGGCATCCTCAATCCTACACGTGGTATCAGAGCTTCGTCTCTCGATTAATTAGGCTTTACTTCCTAGAGAGAGGATGACGTCAAATGAGGGTTTTTGTCTCGATCATACCGGTCGTGGGTCTATCTTTGATGGGACTAACTATTCTTATTGGAAAGTGCGCATGTCGGTATTTCTAGAGGCCATGGGGCTTAATGTTTGGGACATTGTTAAGTTTGGTTTTACTTCTCTGGATGATCCGGCAAGTCACTCCAATGATGACAGGAGAAAACTACACTTAAACGCCCGTGCTAAAAATGCTCTCTTTGCCGGGTTGTCTTTAAACGAGTTCAACCGTGTGAGCAATCTTACCACCGCTCACAAGGTTTAGACCACCCTCGAAGAAATATATGAGGGCACTACTAAAGTCAAAGAGGCAAAGTTGCTCATGGTGAGGCAACGATACGAGACATTCACCATGTCGTCAAACGAGTCCGTCGATTCCATGTTTACTCGGTTGAACAAAATTGTGAATGAACTCAAGGGGCTAGGAACATCGATATAGTGAGAAAAATACTCATGGCTCTTCCAGAAAGCTTCGACACTCTGGTGACGGTACTCACCAACTCCGACCTATCGACCACCACACCTACTGATCTCTATGGGAACCTTATTACCCATGAGATGCATCGAAAAGAGAAGAAGGAAGTGGCCGAACCTTCAGAGATGAAAAAGAAGGCGTTGGCTTTCAAAGCCGGCTCCAAAAATGACTCAAGCGATGGCTCCTCCGACGAAGATCTAGCTCTTATGGTAAAGAACACTCAAAAATTTATTCGCAGGTTACACAAGAAAGGAGTCAACATCGACACACGACCAAAGGGGCCAAAGCAATTGAACTTCAAGGACATCTTATGCTACGGATGTCACGACAAGGGACATATAGCCTCAAGATGTCCAAACAAGAACAAAACTTGGGACAAGAAGAAGAAATTCTTCAAGAAGAATAATGGTGCAATCAAAGAAACCTGCTTCGGAGAATGGATGTCTGGACGAGAGAGCTCCGATTCCAACTCCGACGATGAAGGAGGTTGTTCCAAGAAGCTGGCCGGACTTGCTCTAGGCAACATTTCGACTAGTCCATCTCTTTGCTTATGGTCAAAGGTGATGAAAAGATACATTCCAATGACTCTTCATATGATGAACTTGTTGAAATGATCACTGAATTGAATGAAGTTTTTGGAATTACCAAAAAGAAGTATAGAGCGTTTAAAAAAGAGCATTATTCCTTACAGACTCAATACTCAGAATTAAAAGAGTCATATGAAAGTCTTTTCATTAAAGATATTACAAATGCTCCATCTAAGATAGATGTAGCCATTTCATGTGATCTAGATGATACTCCTTCTAATGCTATTCCTACCAGTGTCACGATATACCATATGCTTCTAATGAAATAATTTTGAATGAAAATAATGAACTTAAAATGCAAATTGAGAAACTTGGAAAATGATTAGAAAATTGCTACAAAGGAAATGTATCTTTTGATCTCATTCTTAACATACAAAAATGCTCATTTAAAAAAAAGATTTGGATACTTTCCGAAGAAAGGAAAGAAACTAAATGTAAAAATCATTTTTGTAAAAGTATGCAACACATTTTGCTTTAAATGCCATGAAACTAGTCATTCACATGAAGCTTGTCCTTTAATGACTCCAAACTATTTTGATACTTCTTACATACTTCAAAAGTCGACGAAAGGATATACTATAGCAAAGTTTGTTGGTGCACCCATGTTAAATAAAAAGAAGAAATCAATCTGGGTGCCCAAAGTTTTGATTGCTAACATCGAAGGACCCAAAAGAGTTTGGGTACCTAAAAGGACTTAATTTTTTTTGTTTATGTAGGTGAACTACAAGACCGGTGGAAAACAGTGGGTGCTAGATTGCGGTTGCTCCGAACATATGACCGGTAATAAGAAGTTGTTCACCTCATTAAAAGATAACTCAAGCGAAAACCAGAAGATCACTTTTGGCGACAATCGTCAAGGAAATGTGGTAGGCTTGGGTAAAATTGCAATATCCAATGATCTTTCAATTTCGAATGTTTTATTTGTTGAATCTCTGAATTTTAATTTGCTTTCCATTGCACAAATTTGTGATCTTGGATTTCGTTGCATTTTTTATCCTAAAGAAGTTTTTGTTGAAAGTTTAAAAGATAATTCTTTGATCTTCAAAGGCTTTCGTTTTGGAAATCTTTATCTTGTTGATTTTCACTCTAAAGATGCATCCCTTTCAACATGCCTTATCTCTCAAACCTCAAAAAGGTGACTATGGCATAGAAGGTTTGCACATGTTGGAATGCATCAACTTAAAAAACTTTTAAAACGTGATTTGGTTGTTGGCTTGAAGGATGTGATTTTTGAAAAAGACAAACCTTGTAGTGCTTGTCAAGCGGGCAAGCAAGTAGCTACTTCGCATCCAACCAAGCGCATTCTTTCAACTTGCAAACCATTGGAACTTTTGCATATGGATTTGTTCGGCCCTGCTGAACATCAAAGTATTGGAGAAAATAGTTTTTGCTATGTTATTGTTGATGATTTCTCCAGATTTACTTGGGTGTTTTTCTTAGCTAACAAATCTGAAACTTCCTCTTGTTTTAAAAGATTTGCAAAAAGAGCTGAAAAGGAATTTGAACTCTCCATCAAGAAAATCCGTAGTGATCATTGTGGAGAATTTCAAAATTCTGATTTTATTGATTTTTGTGATGAGTCTGGAATCAAACATGAATTCTCTGTGCCCTACACACCTCAACAAAATAGTTTTGTAGAACGGAAGAATCGGGCATTGATTGAAATGGCTAGAACAATACTCGATGAGTACAAGAGACCTACCCGGTTTTGGGTAGAGGCAGCTCACACAGCATGTTATGCCATCAATCGTCTTTATACCCATCCGCTTTTGAATAAAATTCCTTATGAACTGATTATAGGGAGAAAACCAACAATTTCATATTTTCGAGTTTTTGGTTGCAAATGTTATATTCTTAAAAAGCGCATTCATCTTGGAAAATTCAAAGACGTGTTGACGAGAGTTTTCTAGTTGGCTATTCATCCACTAGTAAAACTTATCGGGTTTTCAACACTACAACAAAATGCATTGAAGAATCATGCAATGTAGAATTTGATGAATCTAACGGCTCTCAAGGAGAGCATGAGGATTTTGATGATGTAGGCAACAGTGGCTTGAGGGAAGCTATGAAGGAGATGACCATTGGTGATATCAAACCCAGAAATGAAGAACAAAAGTCACCTGGTCGAAAGGATAAAGCACACGCGACCACTCAGGCTGATGTCGAACATGGACCTACGACCACAAATACTGATGCTGCTCAACCTGCGACCACCCACAACAATACTGGTCGAGAAGACCTGGAACCAGAGACTGAAGAGAATGATCATCAAGCATCACAGAACCCACGACTTCATCAAATGTTCGCCAAAGATCACCCCCTGAATCAAATCTTGGGTGATGTTAGTAAGGGTGTTCAAACTCGGTCTCGTATTACTTCTTTTGGTGAACATTATTCTTTTGTTTCTTCCTTAGAACCTAAACTTATAGATGAAGCACTTAGTGATCCAGATTGGTTAAATGCCATGCATGAAGAACTAAATAATTTCACTAGAAACAAAGTTTGGACACTAGTAGAAAGACCTAAGGATTTTAATGTGATTGGAACAAAATGAGTTTTTAGAAATAAACAAGATGAGAATGGAGTAGTAGTACGAAACAAAGTTCGTCTTGTTGCACAAGGATATTCTCAAGTTGAAGGTTTGTATTTTGGTGAAACTTTTACACCTTTAGCAAGATTAGAAGCTATTCGCATTCTTCTTACATTTGCATCAAATTTTAATATCAAATTATTTCAAATGGATGTGAAAAGTGCATTTTTAAATGAAGAAATATCTGAATTACTGTTTGTGGAACAAGCTCCCGTTTTTTAAGATTCAAATTTTTCAAGTCATGTATACAAGCTCTCTAAGGCTCTTTATGGATTTAAACAAGTTCCTTGAGCTTGGTATGAACGCCTTAGAGACTTTCTCATTTCAAAAGATTTTAAAATTGGGAAGGTAGACACAACCTTATTCACAAAAGTAGTTGAGAAAGAACTTTTTGTGTGTCAAATATATGTTGATGATATCATATTTGGATCCACTAATGAATCTTTTTGTCATGAGTTTGGAGAAATGATGTCTAGAGAATTTGAGATGTCAATGATTGGAGAGCTAAGCTTCTTCCTTGGATTTCAAATCAAGCAACTCAAGAACGAAATGCTCGTGAGTCAAACCAAGTTTGTGAAGGACTTGCTCAAGCACTTTGGGATGGAAGATGCTAAAGCTATCAAAACTCCCATGGCCACTAATGGACATCTCGATATGAACAACGACGGAAAGCGGTTGATTCTAAGCTTTATCGATCTATGATTGGTAGCTTACTCTATCTTACCGCATCTAGGCCCGACATCATGTTCAGTGTTTACTTATGTGCTAGATTTCAATCATCTCCTAAGGAATGTCATTTGATTGAAATTAAAATAATCCTTAGGCACTTGAAATGCTATCCCAATATAGAACTTTGGTACCCTAAAGATGCAAACTTTGAATTAATTGGTTACTCAGATTCAGATTATGCGGGGTGCAAAATTGATAGAAAAAGCACATCTGGTAGTTGTCAACTTTTAGGGAGATCACAAGTCTCTTGGTCATCTAAGAAACAAAATTCCGTAGCTCTCTCCACCACCGAAGCGGAATATGTTTTAGCGGGTAGTTGTTGTACTCAAATTTTATGGATGAAGCAAACCCTTTTGGATTATGGAATTTCTTTTGACAAAGTGCCACTCTTGTGTGATAATGAAAGTGTCATAAAGATTGCAAATAATCCGGTTCAACATTCTAGAACAAAGCATATTGATATTAGACACCATTTTATAAGAGATCATGTGACAAAAGGGGACATAGATGTGAATTATATAAGAACTGACTTGTAGTTAGTAGACATCTTCACCAAACCTTTAGATAAGACTAGATTTTGCTTTCTTAGAAGTGAATTGAATATTATTGATATATCAAATGCAAGTTAAATGTCTACTTTGTTGTCCCACCTTTTTGTGCTTGATGTCAAAAGGGGAGAGATTAAAGAGAGATTAGGGAGAGATTGGGAAGAGATTCTTGTATGACATTATTGATAATTTATGTGCTCATTGTTTATTGTTTGTGGACTCTCAAATGACTCATATGTGTATTTTTATATGCATGCATTCAAGGGGAGTTTTTGCATATCTAATGCCTATGCATACACTAAGGGGGAGTCATTATTAAATTTTATTCATTTAAACACTTATTGTCATCAATCATCAAAAAGGGGGAGATTGTTGTTTCTAGGCCCTTAATCTTGATTTTGATGATAAATGACAACAAGTGTCTTAAACTAATCTATTTGCCTTAAGTATAATCAATAAGATTAGGTGAAAAGAGGAAAGGTCGCAAGGCCGAGATCGCGAACCAAGATCTCAAGCACAAGGTCACCAAGAAGGAAGCAACAAAGACTTAAAGTAAGTGCTTGTTTATTGTATTGGTCTTGGAGTCTGGAGTTTGACCGGTTTTATAAGAAAGTTTTTTTGTTTAAACCATACTATTAAGAGGGGTTGCAAAATCTTTTTTAGTTCTGATAAAAACTGAGAAACTCTTAGGTCATATGTTGCATTCGCATCGCATTCAATCTTGGTCAAGAATCTCAAAGAGGAATTGAAACTGGTCATCCGAATGCTGTTTATTTGACCAGGTACTGTTCATTCAACCAGTGGTCACACGAGTACTGTTCATTTGACCAGACACTATTCATGCACTGTTCATTTGATCAGTTACTGTTCATACGACCAGTAACACTGTTCATTCGACCAAAGGTTCCAACGGCTATTTACTATCCGTTAGTGGTCGAAACTGGCTGTTAACTGGCCTGATTTCTTTCCTTATCGACCACAACGGCTAGCTGAGAGGTTGGGCTATAAATAGAGGTGCTTTGAGTAGTATTCTCACATATTCACAAACACATCTCAAGTTCTCATACTTTTTTGGCAGTCTTTGTACACACCTTTGAGCATATTTTTTCTATACATTTTGAGCAAATTTTTGCTACTGTTTTTGAGAAGTTTATAAAACACTTTTGAGCAGATTTTTTTGCTAACGTTTTTAAGAAGTTTTTAAAACACTTTTGAGCAGATTTTTTGCTACTGTTTTTGAGAAGTTTTTAAAACACTTTTGAGAAGATGTTTGCAACTTTTTTGAGCAGTTTTTAAATTATTTTTGAGCAGATTTTTGCTACTATTTTTGAGTAGTTTTTGAAACCATTTTTGAGCAGTTTCTATTCACATTTTCGAGCAGTTTTTAAACAGTGTTTGAACAGATTTATGAGAAGTTTCTGTTTACATTTTGATCAGTTTTATAAACACATTTGGGCAGATTTTGATCACTGTTTATAAACAATTTTTGAGCAGTTTTTTTTAAAGAACCAAGAGATATATTTTATATACACTTGAGCCCAAGTGCTAAAATCTTGATCTTTTGATCAAGTATCATTCAGTGTGATTGAGAGAGATCTTCTGAAAGCATTCATTTGCATCATTTGCATCATTAGAAGTTTCTCGGTATTTGTTGGAGGTTTAGAAGAGACCTTGCAGCTTATTACTCTTGGTGAATGCCCTCACGTAGACGGTTTGGTGGCGTGGCCGTTGACCTCTTTTGTTCGGAGATTGTTGAAGAGACTCGGTGTGATTGTAAAAGGCATCAGTGCTCGCCTTTCCGGAGTGGACGAGGAGTAACCACTAGTGAGAAATATCCTTCGTGGATATTGAAGCAAGACTCATTCATTTAAGTGCTTCAACGAGGAGTAGTGGAGACTGGGCGCCTCTCCGAGACCTCGGGAAAAATTATTGTGTTTGTCTTCTTCTCTCTTTCTTTTATTTATGCTATATTGTTTTTGCTCTTATTTTTTGCAAAAGTTGTTTTTAATTGAAAAGTTTTAGAGCTTCCTATTCACCCCCTCTAGTCGGCATCCTCGATCCTACATAGCAGACCCACCAGAAGGGGTCTCAGGGGAGGTATGTTGAAGAGCACTCATCTGAGTTTGAAGATGACTGAGTTGAGTAGTAAGTGGCTCCGAAGTAATGACAGAAACTAGGGAAAATGCAGCAATAGCACCACGACGATACGATGTATGCGATGGCTTCAACCCATATTAATGTAATTTGAAACACCACTGTACATGATGACCAGATTTTTTACAATGAGAGCAGATAACCTGGATGAGGGAAGATGTCGGAACAACATGGGATGAATCCGTCTGATAGGAAGCCTCCAGAACAATATGCTGCAATACCACAGAAGAACCAGCAAGAGAGTGAAGTCAAGTCTCCTCAGCAATCAAAGCAGTTAGAGCCTTAGTCATGGTGTGGAGTGAGGTACGCCCAAAGAGTTGAGCTCGAATGGGTTTAAACTTAGCGTGAAGGCGCATGACAAAGTCAAACATGAGGTTCTACTCATCATATAGCTCCTTAGTTGCACACCCAGTACAAACAGAGCAAACATAGGGCACTATAGAGTCCGACTGACAAGAGATACACATGAAGGCACTATAGAACTACTTAATGGACTGATCCTGCAACTGCATAGCTTGAAAACTCTATTAGAAGAAAGAAATGAAGTACCTCACTACTCTACTGGTAAAGACGCTGAAGATACTCCCACATCAGTCTAGATGAGGGAAGATCAATGAAGTTCATCCGAATGCATATCTCAGCGCTGTGACACAATATACCCATAACCCGATCATTCTAGGTCTGAGCAACAGCTGCCTCAGTCTGCTCCTTAGTAGGATCTGCAGTGAAGAACAATAGAAAATTGATGGACCTAAGAAGCATGCGAACTAAAGAAGCCAACTCCCGATAATTCTAACCATTTAACTTAATATTGGAAACAAGAAGAACACCACCAAAAATACTACTAGAGGCCATAACAGTACAGAAACAATACACAGAAGTCAAATATACACGTGTATAGCCCTAAACAATCACTGTCTTTCTTTTGGATGTAAAGAAATCTAAAATGTCAACTACTCAACTCAGATCTGTGCAAAAACGCATGCGCCGCCGCGTCGTGCGGCGCAACACAGGAGGAGAGCGATGAGGCAGTGGCACTGCGGTGGCACTACACGCGGTGGGGACATGTCAGACCCCCATTTGAGGATCACCTTGGTAACCGCCCAGGTAGGTTACACACAGCAGGATGTCACATGAGCTCCAAATCACACAAGCATAGTAATATCATTAAACAAGTATCAGGCCAACATGGCCAATATTACATAGCCAAAGCACCGAAAATGGCGCTAAGTAGAGTTGCTAGGAAAATAACCAGTTTATCAGAACCAGAATCGGTATCCAAGTACCGAACACACAACATAAAGCACAAAGCAACGACAAACAGCTTGACTTCCATCAGCAGCGGGGTTGGAGGAGCTTCTCCCACATCTGACTTGACTTGGTGCATAATCCTTCTAGAACGTGGGCTCGTCCGGGGTGCTTCCATCTTCAGCTGAGTACTCATAACTGAAGGAATCGGGATCCTCGAATCCCTCTTCTACAGTTGGATATAAATGCAAGGGTGAGCACTTGGTGCTCAGCAACACTCATTCCAGGGATTATTGCAATTGCACTTACATGAGGGTGAAACATATGATTCCGGGGTTTTAGTTTCATATGCATAGAGATATATAGATTTCCAAGTCATTTGTTCAGTAAAACAGTACTTTTGTCATGAAAATGATACTTTAAACATTAAACAGGTTTTCAATAAAACATTAGATGTAGTGGTCTCCCATGAGTCACTACTTTGTTAACCGCATTATGAAAACATTCCAAAACATTACTTGTGCTATAACCCATGGATAACATCCACTACGAAAAGACTCCTAAACCTGGGAGTACAGAGTATCCGATACTTCTTTTACGCTTTGCAAAGGTGTACCTCTTTTTAAATCCACTGGTTCACTCGGCTTTCAAGTCGGATCAGCTCCATGTGACTTATACACATGTGACAAGGCCGAGATCACACAACGCTTTTACAGTTCAGTATTAACAGTATCCCCGCCCGGTAAATAGACAGTTAAGTCTCAAGTACCGTTGTGGGTCTTCCCCACTGCCTTACTTCCTAGCCTCTCTGGTCTATGTTCCCGCAGGACACATAGCCTTGGTCTATGTCCACGCAAGACATACGACCGTTTAAGATTACAACCGCTCACGGCTTAATCAGGTCTAGGGCGCCTTCCTTCTTTTACGCCTTTTCCTCTCATCATTTTTCTGAACTCACATCACTCGTGGCCGAACTTTGGCCTTCCAGTTTCCACGCGAGAAACCAGATCGTCAAACCATGCAGGGAACTGCTAATACCAAAAAGCTACTAAGTTGTGCCTGTCCCATACCAGGCAAGTGGTTGGTACGTTTACAATTCGCATAGAGACACAGCACAAGGTTCTCGTCCTTATGAACCAATAGTGAGGAACATTCACATTCCCTGGTGCGCACCGCACCCTCTCCATACAATCCAATCCTCACTACTGATCCCTTTTATCAGTTTTCTTGACAAAACGGTTTTCATTACAACTTCTCATGTATTTGACCATTTCAAGTTTAATGTGGATATTCAGTATATGAGTCCTAGGGTGACAAAAGCATATATATGAAGGTTCAATAACAAAAGGGGTTTCATGATTCATTGGGTCATATCTACTCATGTCATTCAAATATAACTTGTATCTCAATTAAGCATGCATAGTAAGAAACAGTGAATATACTTCATATGAAAATATTGGGTGAGACATGATCAAAGGAATGAGGCTTGCCTTGCGATGTTGGGTCTAAATACTCAGACGGATCTTCAAGGACTTCTTCCGCTCCTTCCTCTTCTGACTCTGCGGCAATCAACCAACACACAAACACATACCATAAGCATACATAAAATAGTTTCTATAGAAATTATTAAGTAAATAAGTCATGCATGCAGGGGAAAGGGTTAGGGCAAGGTCACAAGGGCTCTGGTCGAAGAAACGGCTAAAAATGATTGAACGTCGCAGGGTCGACATTCAGTTCATGGCTTTGGCATTGCTTCAAACTAGTCTTAGGATGGTTTTCTGGAGAAGTGATAGAAGGGAAAGATGTAGATCTCAACTCCAGGAATTTAAAGGACAAGGTGGCATTTCAATTGCTCAACCAGAAGGGGCTGAACAAGGTCAATGCCAGTGGCTGACATGCACTGACATAGTGCTGGACATGGCCAGAAACTAGGGCATGGCTTAACTTTTGATCCAGGGCTCCAATTGATGCAACACTTTGTCTGGGAAGTAGGCATTACTAACAGGAATAAAATATTCAACAGGAATAAGGGCTGAAAGTGGCCGGAGGGTGGCCAAATCCGGCGATGAACTGCGGTGGCGACACGGCACAGACATTGATCTGGACAAAAGCTTGACAAAGGCATAACTCACAATCTAGACAGATCCAGGTGTCGAGCTAGTGGAATAAAATGCTCAGGGAGGTGAGGCGAAGCTAAGGGACAAGGTGGTGTCGGCTGAATCGGCCAGGAACGAATTCCGGCGACCGGCGCTGGAGAAGATGACACTGGAGCTCGGGGATTTTTGATTCAGGGCGAATGAGCTCAATTCCAAGCTTGAGGATGATCTCTAGGGCACAACAAGGCTACTGGAGGGGTTAATTTCATTGGAGATCGGCCGGAGGGGCTCGGCGACGAGGTCCGGCGAACTGGTGGACCTCCAGATCGGGATTTCTTCAATTTGAGCGCAATTGGGGATCCTGATTCAACAGGCTTGCTCTACTAAGCTCACTGATCAAGTTCTTCTACAAAATCGAGAGCTAATTCGGGCTGAATGGGATAGCATTGAGGGAACAGGGGTTTTCTGGTTTTCCGGCGATCACCGGCGATGGGGAGCACTATGATGCAATTGCTTGCTTGGGCACGGGAAGATGGGTGTGGGGAACTTATTGGTGAACCTGGATTGGAGAGATGGGCTACGGTTTGCTCTGGTGACGGTGGCTCCAGAAACAGCTCGCCGGAGAAGAAAGGGAAACAGTGAAAAACTGGGAATTTGGCTAAGTCTTGAAGTTGTGCTTCTTCACAGCACTGAGGGGGTTTAAATAGGTCCAGGGGCGAAGCTAGCGAGGGATTAAGCGACAGTGGTTGCTTGCGCCGGGGAGAAGCTTGTCGGGCGCAGGCGCAACGACGGCGACGGCGATGTGATCGCGCTCAGGCGGTGCTGCAGCTTTGCCAGTAATGCCAGGGTGCCTTGGAACTTCGTCCAGGACGGCGCAGATGCGGAGGCGACAGCGTAGCTCCGGCAACGACACGTACGCGCATGCAAATGCCATGGCAACGGGAGCGCGCGCGCGAAACGCTACTGGAGCGCGGTCGTTTAACCGCTGGGCAAGGCGACGCAACTGTGCTGGCACGTGCGCGCGGGGTGGCTCGGTTGTTCACAACGCAGGCGACAAGAAGCGGTGGCCGGCGGCGAGCAAACGCGGCGAGGCAACGGCGAACGGGGCGCGGTCGAATGGCACAGGGGCTAAAAAGAAGGCCCGGGCTAATTTGCAATTTCAAATCTTGCTTCAGGGACTGATTTGTGAGGAAAAGTTGAATGGGATATGGACTTGATTGCAAATCTGGAGATCTAAGGGTCCGATCTGAATTCTGATTTCGCAGATAAGTTGCATAAAATTATTAGAACTCATCTGGCCAAAGTTTGGTAAGATCAAGCAAGATCTGAAGGGTTTCGACAAAAATTAGGGAAAACAGTTTAGGGTAAAATAGGGTAATTAGGGTTTTAAAATGGTAAGGGTTGAAACTCAACCTTAGGATGGGATTTTGGAGATGATCCCGAAGGGAAAAATGTTCTGAACAACATTTAGAAGGGAATGGCTGAAGCAGATTAGGGTTTGGGGTCAAGATGTGGATTTTGGCTATTTTAGGGTTTGGCAAAACAGGGGTGTTACAGGACACTCCGGCACGGTGCACATGAGTATGGCATGAGGTTGCAACGCAACACGAGGCGGTGCGGGACGAGGCAATCCGCACAAGGAATTCAATGGCAACTCTGAATCCGACGACGAGAAGTAGATTTTGGGTAGCCAGAGTTGGTCGGAAATGACCGATTCTGGGATTGGGAGTGGTACAAGACGATTAGAATTTTACCCTTATAACTCTGATATCATGTTAAGAACTGAATCAATAAATTGAATTAGAGTTAAAAATATATATGTTAAATTGGAAAGCGAAACACTGAGACTCACCGTTCGCTTTCCAATTTGACAATGGTAGTGCTGGACATATTAATGTTTTTTTTTAAGCATGTTTGTGTGTTTTACTTTCGGCAGAGATAACATAGCATTGCCCTTAGGTGGTTGATCACCCATGGTTGTTTTAGCCTTTCGCTTTCTGATTTGACAATGATAGTGACATGTATATTAATGTTGTTTTTTTAAGCGCGTGTGTTTTACTTTGGATATAGACAAGACAGTGCTTAGAAAGAATTTTTTTATAAGTAGCCCATAAAAAATAAATTTAAAAAATAATTCAATACCATAAAAAATATCAATATTGGTCTTCATTTGTTGGGCTAAACACGCGACTAGATTTTAATCACTGATCAAATTCGTGATTGATGTGCTGACACAGACAAATTATCTTATTAACCCAATTTATGAGTTTTTAGTCGTTTGCCCATAGTGAAACTGAAGATTTGCATGATGTTAGGTTGGATCAATGAAATAATAGTTTGTATCAACTTTTTAGCCGCAAATTGGGTCAACAAGTGAAACCCAGTTGGGTGTTTGATCCAACACCTAAAGGCCAATTTCGATTTTTTTTTTGTATTGAGTTATTTTTATAATTTATTTTTTTATTGGGTTAACTAAAAAAAAAGTTCCCTTAGCTATCCATGCACTGCTTTGCTATGCATTTGAACAGATGTATGGGCAACTAATGAGCTGCATGGTTTAACCAAGTGGAAAAGATTTTTTTTAAAAAAAAAACTCCTTAGGCGGTTAAGAAAACCACCCATTGAGAGAAGATCCATTAAAAGAAGAGTATCTACAAGATAATTATAACAAAGCCTTCTCAGGTGATTTTTCGAGAGGTTTATTTTTCAGGTGGCAAGAAGTGGAAAAGATAGTTCAACAACTAATATTGTTCTTTTACGTATAAAAGGAGATGAAGGTTTCTTAATCCGTTCATCGAATTTACTTGTTTCAAAACCATTAATAATCCGTAAAATTATGTAAGGGTGTGTTTTTCATGGACATAATCCTATATTTTTCGTAATGTTAAGATTTTCCTAAATCCAATTAGTAGTAGTCAATTGTTAGTAATTTTACTTGACAATGTTTGATAGAAGATTACAAAATAGTTATGTAACATCTCAAAAATATTATTAATTAAATTGATAAAGGTTTAAAAATTAAGATGTTAAAGGTTTCTAACTTTTGATATCAAAATTTTAAAACTATAAAATTCAAATTTTCAAAATTGAAGTTTTGACACAGTTTGAATTAATTTAAAAATCAAAATCAAAATTTGAGTTTTGAATTTAATTTTTGATAACATAATACTTGGAATTTTGAAATTTCAAATCTAAAAAATTTAGATATGAAATTTGAAATATTCAAAATTTCATGATTCCATCTCGAAACCTAAAAATTCAAATAATTAAATCATAAATTTGAAAATTTAAAAATACAAATTTGTAAATATGTAATTCGATATTAAAAATTTTGAAATTAAAATATGAAAATATCAAGTTTGAAATTTGAAATTACGAGATTCAATATTTGATTATCAGAATTTGAAAACTCTCAAGTTTGAAATTTTGAATTTTAAAATTTTTATCTATAAGTTTGAAAAATATATTTTGAAATTGTTAATTTGAAATTTCTACATATATCAAGAGTCAAGATCACTGAATTTCTATAATCTGAGATACATATCCCTCAAAATGATAATCAAATTATAGTAGTTTATTGTAATATAATTATAATGATAATATTAGATTATTAAATTAAATTAGCACATAAATTTGCTAAACAATATAATCATGTAAGATTACACAAAGATTATTGATAATCTTGAAAAAGCTATGTAAACCAAACACAAGATGAGGACCATCCACAGATCAATGTGAGGACACGTAGACCAGTGGGGAGCCGCCAATGTTGACATGTAGTCATTCAAGGCCACAGAATGGGTTGTACTCTAGTCTTTCCAGGGTCGGTGGGTTGTACTGTTGTGGTTTGGTATTTTTCATTCATGACATCACAAGCTGCTCCATACACGACTGGGACCATTGAAAGAAACGGAAAGAACAGCTGATATAGATGGTGTACAAATTTGGGTTTAAAATATCATCCATCTTTTTAACTTGTTAATTTCACAGAGAAGTCTACAAAACTGTCCTTCTCTCTCACCTTCCCTCTCCCTGGATGGCACAGGTCTTACTCAAATCCATTTCTCATATATTCTAGCTAATTCTATTGGATCTTATTGTGGGCTGTTTTTACGTGGCAGAAGAAGCTGGTCCTCAAGGTCTCGCATATGAGCGATGAGAAAGTGAAGCAGAAAGCAATGGAGACAGTTGCAGATATCTATGGTAATTTTTTTTTTTCTGTTTCTTCTCTGTTTCCCCTCCCTTTGCTCCTGTGTTCTTAGCTCCCACTGTGATCTCTGTTAGTTTGGTTGTTTCTTGATCTGTTTGGTCATGTTCTAAACTTGTGCATATCAGCCAAATGAATTTTTTTTCCCGGAAAAAAAGCTTAAGATTCAACAAGTCGCAAAACAGGGGATAAGAAGTCTCAAATCTTGCAAACTCTGGTAGCCTAACTGATTATGCACAATTGTACACTAGTACAAATGTTAGATAGACTTGTATTATGATCAAATACATGCTTGTCTTGTAATCTACAGGTATTGATTCGATAGCTGCCGATCATAAAGACCAGAAGATGACCGTAATAGGCGAAATGGACGCCGTAGCGATCGCCAAGAAGTTGAAGAAGTTCGGGAAGATCGATATTATCTCGGTCGGGCCGGCAAAAGAAGTGAAGAAGGATGATGATAAGAAAGGGCCCAAGAGATGATCAAACGTCGGTAGTTCCATATAATGTCTACACGTTTGGGATATACATACTGTGTTCCCTTTTTGCTTTATTGTTTTTAGATCTTCGTTGATGCATGAATTCTGTGATTGCTGTTCTACCGCCTGATATAGTTATACATGATGTCTTGTCCAAGTATTTCCATCAGAAATCACATATCACCTACATGTAGCTTAGAGTTCTAGAAAATTTTCACCGTGTATTTTTAAAATACGCAATACTTTGTCAGAATTTTTTATTTAAATAACTCAATTATAAAATATAATTATAAAATTAACGAACATTTTGTGTTTTTTGCAAATATAATGTGCCAACATAGCATATGGTGGGTGCAAATGTAAGAGTATGTTGCAGTCGCAACAAGTCGGTTGTTTCTTCTTTTTTTCTTTTTTTTTTTTTTTTTTTTTGTCTGCAAACGCAACGAAATTGAGCTGATAAAATTTTATTTTCTTAAGATCAATATTTAACAATCTATAAATCCAATTAACAATCTTTTCAAACCAGTAGATTTGAGAGATCAAAACGATCAAATTAACACAAATGAATCATCAATCAAAATCATAAATTATAAGATATTATTATTGAATCTTATAATTATGTCGGGATCAATATTTTATAATTTATAACTCCAATTGATGTTTCGTTTTAACTAATGGACTTATAAAGTAAAAAAGATTATATCAACACAAATGAAGTGTCAATCAAAATTATAAATGACAAGAGATTGATCTCAATATATTTGTTGGAATGATAATATCTTATAATATATAATTCTAATTGATAATTTATTTATGTCAAGATTATTTTTATCTTATAAATCTATTAATTTAAATGGATTGTCAATCAAAATAAAAAATATTAAATATTAATCTTTAAAGAATAAAAAATTTTCAGTTCAATTATATTTATATATATAAGACTTATCACGCACCCCACCCACTACACGCTCTTGTGTACCGATGGTTAAAAAGAAAAAAGTAAAGTGCGAATGAGTTTTGTAATTTTTTTTTAAATAGGTTATTTAGATAGAAAATTCTAATTCAATTACTAAATTTTTAGCAAACAAATACATTATCTAAATCATGACAATATTTTATAATTCAATATTTAATTCCATGACATCAGTAGCTATTGACTTGGTACAATTAAGGAAGTAAATGTGACAAATCAACACATTTAAAACAAACCCGAGCAACATAAGCACAAATTGAGCATCACAATTGCATGCCACAGGCCCACAACCCACCAAACAAAATTAGTGCTTGGGCTCTAATCCAATACATATGCCGACCAAATCAAACACTACAAAATCAAAGATTTCTTTTAAGTGTGCAATCCAATTAAGGTCTCGGAGAGACTACAAACTTCATCTAACGTTCTCTCAACCCTTTGATCTGATCTCGGAGCAAATCGAAACCATCCATTCATTAGCAGGGCACGCACAATCACGCACATAGAGATGGATCTAGGATGTGCCCGAAGAACAAGACCTCGGCCTTCTCATACTCCACGATGGCGAACAAGAAGGGGTGGTCCGCAACAAAACTCATCGGCTCATAGCTGCGGGATCTAGGATCATAACCTGGGCTAGCATCTCCAAGGGTAGCTCCCGCCGCCATCGTGCCTTCCTCTTCGACGTCAATGTTGCACATGTGATGCAGGACCGACACGAACAGCCCCTCCGGCGGCATGTTGGAGACCATCCTGGACAGGTCGGCGGCGTCGGGATCAAAAGGCGCGGTGAGCCCAAGCCTTCCGAGCACGTCCTTCGCATCGAAGCTGTGGGAGAACTTAAACTTTGGGACCTCGCACGGGATGACCACCTGCTCGCGCCGGGGAACGGACCGCATGACGAAGTCCGGATCGGTGCCGGCGGCACGCAGTAGGTCTTCGAGCCCGTTGCGCCGGTCCGAGAGGAATATGAGCATGCAGAAGCACGGCGCCCGGGGGTCGAGCCGGCCGTCGCGCCCCGCCATCCTGTAGAAGCATTGGAGTACCTTGTAGCCTCCGAGGGCCTCAAAGTGAGCGGCGTAGTGGGAGCCGCAGCTGGACATGAAGGGGACCCGTACGGTCGTGCCGTCGAGGCGGTGGAAGTCGTTGAGGCCGTTATCCAATCGATCGAACTCCCGAGCCCATTTCGCCTTGAAGTGCACAGCGTTGGCAAAGATCATCTTTGTTTTGCTGCTAAACGAGTCGCCGCTGACGAGCTGCCGAATGCGTCCGCGCGTCACGCGTGCGATGAAATCGTTCACCTCGACCGCCACATCTTTAGCCTATTAATCCATGATATTATTAATATTTGTCACGTTAGTTTTGTGATATATGATGAACAGGACCTCGTTATGATCACAATTTGTACATAGTTAACTTAGTAATACCTGATTCTTGAAGTCCACGATTCTTAGAAAGGCCCCGTGGGAGGAGGCGGCGGTATGCACGATTGCCGGCCCCAGGAAGAGCGAGTTGTCCACAAACATGCCGGCTGCGTAGTAGAGCTGATGCCACGTGCGCATGTTGGTTAGGAGTCTGACATTGGTTTCATTGAGTTGATGGAGGTCTTGGCAGCCCAGGAAGGCTAGCAGTTGACACAGCGTCTCGCCGTTCGTGCCGGTGGCGAGCAGTGCGAGCGCGGCGCGTATCGACGCAGGCGAGAAGATAAAGTTGGATTGATTGGTTATGGCATCCACGCCGGCGAGCAACGCGATTTGCATGCATTGATCCATGAAAGATTAATTTAGAACGAATGTTTAGTTATTAGCTAGTTAATTAATTAGTTATAAAGTTGTAGATCTAACAGGTTTTTTTCAAATAAAAGAAAGCCTTTGGGTCAGTATTTATAGGCAGAAGTGCATGAGCCACCGCCTTAATAATAGGATCTGCAAGGTTGGTGGATAATTGACGGATGGGTGCATCCGAATTTGCTCGGTCATCGAGTACGAATCGGACGGGGAGTCTTCTTTTGGGCAGGGCAAAGTGATAGATTTTTTTTTTTTTGGTTTTCTTGTGTTTGTGTGTGCTACTAAACAAGTTAATACAAGATGAGTTAATTGAATCGACTAAACAGATTAGTATAACGAACATTTCTTTGTTGTTTCTTTTTACTCTGGGAGCTACCACCATTTGTGTTTGTGCGTGCCTTGGTAATAGAGATCAAGTTATCCATTCGGATCATACACCGCTGGCCACCGTTGGTTCAACTGCCCCACGCGATCGCCGCCGCGTACTATGCGCCCGGTACCCTAGACCGCGCCTTCGCTCAATGCCATCATCTCGCCACCGCTCCTAATCCTAGTTCTAGCCGTGGCCGCCGCCATTGCTCGCCACGAGTGCACCGCGGCATCGGGTGCCCACGTGCTTAAATGCTTTTAGTGTGCGTCCCGCGTGCCTGCCGCACGTGTGCTGCGTGCTCGCGCACACCTTGGTTGTGGCGTGCGCGTACCAAGTGCTTGCCGCACGCACCCACCGCGCACGAGCATGCACGCACGGGCATGCTTGCCGCACGACACATTGCCACGTGCCCCCGATGCCATCGAGCCTCGACTGCCGCCTCGACGTGGACGACTGACCTGCAGGTACTGCTACTACTACTACTGCTACTCCTACCATGCACAACTATGTATATGCATGTATCTATGTCTGGGTGTATGTATGTGTGTTTGTGCATATGTGTATGTGCTGGAGCAGGCTGACAAACATGGAGGCCCTCACCTTTACTACTGCTGTTGCTGGAGGAAAAGGCCACCAGGGACCTGTGTATGTGTGTGTATTTTTGTTGTGCAGAGGAGGAGGAAGAAGAAGTGAAATGCATGTGTATGTGCATATATATATATATATGCGCGCGCGCGCGCGCATGTTGGTGAAGTCGGTTTAGGTTGGTGCTGTAGAGAATTCAGAGACACGTGTGGCACAGGTTGTAGTTTCTTAATTTCCCAGGGGCATGTGTGCAAAAGTGTCAAGACAGCAGGTTGTAGGCTTTTTTTTTTTTTCCGAATTTGCTCGTTCCTGGGGCTTCTTTGTAAAGATGCTTTAGAGGATGGGTATTAGGGCTATGTGGAGAAGGAAATTTAGGGGTTTTTTTAGGCTTTCATATAAAAGTGTTAGCCCATTGGGTTTATGGATATGAGATAAAAAATTAGGGTTTATGAGGAGTTATATACAAAAGATGCATACGATCTAGTTTGGGGATTTTTTTGAAATAAAATTGTATTAATTATTTCCACTATCACTAGTATTAAAATAACTTGTACTAATAATATAATGAGACACTAGTAAGGCTATCTCCAACCCACCGGCGTTTCGCTTGGCGCTTCAACAGAATATTCTCCAGTATATTCCATGCCACGTATGCGAAGCACCATCTGAAGCACCACCCTTCTCCAACCCACCGGCGCTTCGCTTGGCGCTTCGCTTGGCGCTTCGCGTGGGGCCCGCACATACATTATTTATTACACATTAATAAATTGATAAAATAAAATTCAGATAATTCGAAGACAACAAATTAAAATAAAATTGTTGTAAATAACAAAAAATATTTAAAAATATTTTTATTGAAATGGCACACGGGAAAAAATATGACATATACTAAATTAAAATTCAGCAACAGTCGGCTCTTAACAACCACACAAACAACTACTCATCCGTACCGCCGGCCCCGAAACGCTGCCAGATGTGCTCGATAAGATCCCGTTTCAGTTGCCGATGTGTTGGGCGAGCACGGATCGCATTATTTCGATCTAGCATATGTTCAAAAATTGGCGGAGCATTGCTGTGGATAGTAGGCGGTGTTACGGTTGATGTGCCTTGAGTATCGTACAATTGAGTGATCGGGTCATGAGAGTTGCGCTCATCCTCGATTATCATGTTATGGAGGATGACACACGCTTTCATGATATTGGCAAGAGTTGACCGTTGCCAAAATCGAGCAGGGCCGCGGACAATAGCAAATCGAGCTTGCAACACCCCAAACGCTCGCTCCACATCTTTTCTTGCCCCTTCTTGATGTTGTGCAAATAACTTGAGTTTGTCCGTTTGGGGCAAGGGTGCGGTCTTCACGAAGACAGCCCACTCGGGGTAAATACCGTCGGCCAGGTAGTACCCCATATTGTACTCTGTCCCATTAACAGAGTACTGAACCGTAGGAGCTTCACCGCGCAACACATCAGTGAAAAGGGGGGATTGATTAAGTACGTTGATGTCGTTGTTGGATCCGGCGACACCAAAGAAGGCATGCCATATCCACAAGTCTCTGGATGCGACCGCTTCAAGCATTATTGTAGGGACTCCTTGATCACCACGGGTGAATTGGCCCCTCCATGCAACTGGGCAATTGCGCCATTCCCAGTGCATGCAATCGATGCTTCCTAGCATCCCTGGGAAACCTCGGTCCTCTCCTTCCTGGAGCAGACGCTGGAGGTCTTCGATAGTAGGTTTACGGAGATATTCCGACGCGAACCGATCAACGATTCCTTCGACGAAATTCTCCAGGCACCGAATGGCCGTCGACTCTCCGATGCGTACGTACTCGTCAACAGCATCGGCGGGTGAGCCGTACGACAACATGCGCAAAGCTGCAGTGCACTTCTGCAATGGAGATAGCCCCTGTCGGTTGAGGGCATCTCTCCTCTCGGTGAAGTACGGGGACCACTCCCCGAGAGCTCCGACGACTCGCAGAAAGAGAGGTCTCCCCATGCGGAATCTTCTGCGAAACAAGTAGCCGGGGTAGACCGGAACATCGGCGAAGTAGTCCGCGACTAGACGGTTATGACCGTCTTCGCGATCTCTTTCGATGTACCTTCTGCTACTTCGTCGGCGGCGGTGCGAGGTACCAGCACCAATGCTGGCTTCAACATCATGAAGAGCGTGACGCATAAGGGGTTCGACCGTAGACAGGTCTGTGCTAACCCAGCCACGAACTCTTCCATTTGGTTAATGCCTTCGTCGTCACCACTACTTGTGGTTGAGCTGGACGACATTTTTTTGGGGTTGGTTGTGAAGTTGATATCACCAAGAGCGGAGGCCTCGGTTGTGAAGTTCAGATAACTGAGTTGTGAAGTTGAGATAACTGAGTTGTGAAGATGAGGGCATGGAGGGGTCCAAATATATAGGGGTCTAAAATCCGAAGGCATCGATCACATGCGTCGGGTCCAACGGCTAAAATCCAAAGGCATCGAACAGATGTGTCAGCTCCAACGGCTAAAATCCAAAGACATCGAACAGATGTGTCAGCTCCAACGGCTAAAATCCAAAGGCATCGAACAGATGTGTCAGCTCCAACGGCTAAAATCCAAAGGCATCGAACAGATGTGTCAGCTCCAACGGCTAAAATCCAAAGACATCGAACAGATGTGTCAGCTCCAACGGCTAAAATCCAAAGACATCGAGTAGATGTATCAGCTGAAACGGCTAAAATCTAAAAGTACCGATCACATGCGTCAGCTCCAACGGCTAAAATCCAAAGGCATCGAACAGATGTGTCAGCTCCAACGGCTAAAATCCAAAGGCATCGAACAGATGTGTCAGCTCCAACGGCTAAAATCCAAAGACATCGATCACATGCCACAGTACAAACAAGTGAATCGAAAACCACTTAAATTAATAGTGCGAGTACAAATGTTTAAATGAAAAGTACAATGTTCGGTCTACTATTTGTTTTTCAGATCGTTAAGCTGCTCGTTGATGTATTCTATTGCAGCCTCATGCGTCGCCTTACGGTTCTCCGATAAATGGGATGTATCCATTCCAAGTAGCTTCGTCAACGACTTCATCAATGAAGCCTTCTCTTTGCTTCTGGCCATCCCTTGCAATTTTTCGGCTACAGCAAGGGCTTTGTCGGCCATACTACTAAGCTCGGCGTTGGCTTTGTCGATGCGCCCTAGGGTCTCCTCGCGCGCCGATGATGTTCCGCCTAGTTTGCTCTTACCCTTCCGCTTTGCCGCGTCTCGCCCTATAGGTCGTGGAAGCTCGACGGGCTCATCGTCGTTGTTCGACGACGACGTGTGGGCACCTTCTTCATTCAGGCGAGCTCTTTTCGAAGAATCCAAGTAGCTTCGGCACCATTTCGGTTGGCCACATACGGCGCTCCACCAGTGCTCCATGATGAAGGCCTGACCCACCTCCTGCCTGTACATGTCGCGTGCTTGCGAAATCAATTGGTCGTCTGAACGACCACTAGCATAGGCATCGGGCAATCTGCAGTAGATACCATTGAACTGAACAATTTTTTTATTGCTCTTTTGCCAATGGTCTTTGCAGTGCCTGAGATCTCGTCTGCGATCAGGCGGACTGCTCTCGTTGTACTCGGCAACCACCTTTGACCAATACTCGTCGCATTTTTGATTGTTCCCATCGACCGGGTCGAGGGAGTTATTCAACCATGCACTGATCTGGAGCACGAAAAATCCAAATTTAATAACAAAGTCTGCGATAGCGGAATTTAGTAGTTAGATGATCGAGCACTCACAAGTCGCATGTCGTCCTGTTGGGACCAGAGCATTCGTTTACGCTGTGCCCCAGCCCTTCGTTCGTCTTTGCCAGCATTGTCGTCGGCCTCGATCACTCCGGGGGCCGAGCTATGCGGAGTCCCGGTATTTGATACAGACGTGGACTGCGAATTTTTGCTCGGTGGTTGAGGGGGCGAGATTCCTGCAGACATGGTCGGAGCTCCAACGTAATGAGGATTTTGGCCGTAAGGGCCGTAGGGGGATTGCGCGTACGGATGTCCATATGGATGTGGTTGGCCGTACGGAGGGGGTGCACCATACGGTGGATAGCACATCGGGTATGGTGGGGGAGGAGGCTGAAAACTGGGCGGATTTTGACTGTTTGGCGCTTGGGAGTTATCGTCATCTAAATTTGGTTCGCCGAACCAATTAACATAACCGCCGGGGGGATTATTGGCCATTGGAAATTTTTTCGGAAAAAACTGGATGAACAGGAGAGTGCAAAGTGTGTGAGTTTTGGTTTGTTTGAGGGTAAATGAGCTGAAAATTGGGCATATTTATAGGCAGGGGGTCACACAAATTTTCAGGAATTTTTTGCAATTTTTTGAGAATTTTTTGGATTTTTAATGAATTTTTAACCTCAGAAATGATTAAAATATCTCAAACGGCTATTTTTAAACGGCACAAATTAAACGGCTATTTTTTAAGTCGCTGACAGGTGGGACCGACGGGATTAAAGGTGCTAACGGCTATTTTCCCCCCCAAACAGACACTGACATGCGGGCCCATCACAAACACGGGCCCATTTGCCAGCGACCCATCTCACGCACGCACGCGCTGCGCGTTCACACCAGCCCACGCGCTTTGTGGGGCCCACCGCGCCTCGTCCCGCACCTGCACACCGCGCACACACTCACTGTCACGTGGCCCCTCAGATGCATTTCGGCCCACCTGTCAGTTTGCTTTCACGGGAGGGTACGAAGCCTCCGTTTCTCGCGCTGTGGGCCCCGCAAAGCGCGTGGCGATGCGTCCACGCGCGCTCCAACGCTGCAGCCTCGCTCCACGTATGCGTCGACGGGCCCACTTGTCAGAGCTTCACGCTGCATCCTCGCGTGGCGTCTTCTCTCTCTCGTCGCGAATATTTTAATAATTTTTTCCGGTGGGGCCCACCTGCCAGCGCGTCGAGGAACCGGCGTTGGAGATAGCCTAACACGATCGACTCTTAATCGAACGTCTCGGCCAACCTTGATATCAATGATGTAGGCTCGTTAAGCATGGACTGAACTGATAAAAAATGGATAGAAAACTCTCTGCCTTATAATAGATAAAAGAAATTATGTTTTTAACCATCAGATCTGACACAATAGAGGACTAAAATCACTCGCTATGCAACGTTGCAGTCTCGTTGCCGGTTTCACCTACATACCAGTCCCCGCCTGACCGGCAGATTAATTTTCCCGCGGCGTGGATCTCGTGGACGCACGCAGCGCCAGTCTGCTACTTTGCTTCTCCTGTGGGACGGTAGGGCCCCTGGCCACGTGCACGGCTCTCTTCCCGGACAGACGGAGTCAAGGCTCTCCCAGGCTCCCAGCAGATGAGAACAAAAAAAAAATTCAATGTGTAAACTACCGCTCGTACCAGGGGCCACAGGAGTATCCCCGCCTCATCTTCTCTCGGACTAATGCAGCAGAGGCCAAAACTAAGCTCAATCTAGAGACTAGACACGAAAAATCAACTCAATCGTGCTAGCTTATCGGCCACAATATAAGAAAGGTCCCACGTGTCACTTATGTGGCCAGTCCAACTAGAGAGCATCCTATCTCTAGCAACTCACAGTAAAAAAATCAAGGGGAAAAGGAGAGTAGGTGCCTAGGTGTGTTCTTTTTCTCCTTGGTTGGTACTTCAAGAAAAAGGAAAAATAACAAACTTTATGCACCCATTACCTTAGCAGTCCCACCCATGTAAACAGAAGCAAATCGACTGTTATGGTGAAAAAAAAACCAACATATCGGATCGACAATGTAGAAAAAAAAAATAGAACAATCTAAATCACATACATTTAATCTATTATAATTGCTACATCAGATTCAGCGAATCTCCAATTCTCCATCGAGGTGGAGTACATCCTCCCAGTCTTATCAGCACCAAACCAAAAACAATAGCGTTTGGTTATTGGGCTTATTGCGTTGTTTTCTCTCTACAAAACGAGCGAACGCAGCAAAGCGTACACCACACGCTTCTTCACTTCCCCGTCTCGCTCTAGTTGTTTGTAGTAGACAGAGAGAGCTACCCAGGGAAGAAGTCCAACGAAGGGCAGAGGGACAGAGATGGCTCCCGGGCTGGGCGTCAAGGCGACGCTGTTCACGTACGCAGCGCACGTGCTCGCCGTGGCGGCGGCGGTCATGGTGCTCGTGTGGTGTATCCACTTCCGCGGCGGCCTCGCTTTCGAGGCGGACAACAAGAACCTCATCTTTAATGTAAGTGCTTCCCTTCTTCTCTTTCTTTCCTCCCTGCAGCCTCTTTTTTTTTATAAAAAAAATATTTCTTCCCATCATCTTGGCTTGGCTTACGTTGCTTCTATCGCGTTTTGTGCTTGTTTGTTTCAAGTCACATCGAATGGTAATAGACTACAATACGTAAGTTTCTCCCAAAAATTGGAGTGCTTCTATGAAACCTTTAAGGTTTGATATATGATTAAAGTCAAATACCATGCTCGCTGTCCAAGCAACGATCATGTGCTGTTATTCACTTAACTTCGTAGCGAAGAAGATTAAACCACAAATTTGTATTTGAACAAGAGTCTGAGAAAGAATTAAGAATTAGCAACAGTCTGCTAGTGGTGATAATCTCCGTTATTTGCTTTTGATTGGTAGCTAATGTTCATATGCCCTCCGTTAGTCAATGCAATGCGTGATTATGTACCAACAGATAAAGACGGAAACCAAAACGATGTTGAAATTAAACGAAAGGGAATAATAGCACATGGGAATCTTACAAGCAGTCATATTATAAACTTTCATAATATGTAATTGGCCATTTGGCCTAGTTGTTCTAAAACTGCATCTGAGCAATGATGATACTTAACTCTGCATATGGGAATGCTAGGTGTGTGATGCAAATAAGCATTAAGAAAAATAATGTGAAAAGGCTGCGGTTAAAATCCTTGTTCATGCATGAGTCCTAACAAATATTGATGAAAAGATCATCTAAACTTGTATAATATCTAAAGTGGTTTGACAAAACCGTCCACAGCCTAAGTGCAACATCACGATCACAAAATTGAAAATCCTAGTCTCCAAATTAATTGCATATGGGACATGGTGTTTTTCTAATTGCTCGAGTCATGAGCCCTTATAATAATCTCCAAAAAAATAGAGACGTTAAAATATCTTCCCCTTGTCTAACTTTTCTGAATATGGATCACTGACGAATCCCAATGACAAATGCAGTTTGTATTATAGTCCGCAATATTTTTTTTACTACTTCAGTGATGCAGGATTGAATTGGATTTATATTATAACATTTTAGAGTCCACCAGCTATTATATTTTGCTTATGTTGTGTATTGCAGATTCACCCTGTTCTTATGCTGATTGGCTACATTATTCTTGGCGGTGAAGGTAACAGTAAACTGTAAAAGAGTTATTGAGTTTGGTGAGTTATGAACAAAATTTAGTAATTTCTCTCAATTCATTTTGACAGCTATAATGATATACAAGATATTTCCAAGATGGAACCATGATGCAACCAAGCTGACCCATCTAATTCTCCATGCAATTGCGATTGTTCTTGGTGCTTTTGGAATCTACTGCGCTTTCAAGTTCCACAATGAAAGTGGGATTGCCAACCTCTACAGTCTGCATTCCTGGCTTGGGCTCGGAACAATTTGTTTGTACGGTATTCAGGTAAGGACTACATGGGATCAGAAAAATCCTTTTACAGATAAGTGTTCGATTCTGCCCTCATTTCTATGTAATGTTTTGTATATTCTCTCTGTTTCACAATATTAGTCCAAACTCACTATACGCATAAATCAAGAAATTGTGAAATTGTGTGAAAAACAATGTAAAATAGAATATGCTATCCATAATTAAAGTACATCATAATTGTTTATTTTCTTTCTATTGAAAATAACAAAAATAAAATATTTATAGAATTTTATTAAAGGCAAAATAAAAAAATAATAAAACATCATCATTTTCGTCAAACAGACTTACATTTTGAAACAACAATTTCTATATAGTTAACTGTTAAGGTGCAATTACTGAACATTCAGATCAGTTGAGTAACTTAAGCCCTACATTCGTAATACTTAGTGTTGCGGACTTGGGCACTGTAGCTACTTGAGCCATGTTCTTGCTATGCATCAGCATCAAGAAAGCAAGATCCTACTTCAGTTCTTTCAGCTTTGCTGACATATTTCAAATTACATGGTCGACTGCAGTGGATATTTGGATTCTTGACCTTCTTTTTCCCTGGTGCCGCACCGAACATAAGGCGCGGCGCTCTTCCTTGGCACGCACTATTCGGGCTCTTTGTCTACATTTTGGCCCTGGCAACGGCACAGCTCGGGTTTCTGGAGAAACTCACTTTCCTCCAGAGCTCCGGCCTTGACAAGTATGGCCCGGAGGCATTTTTGGTGAACTTCACAGCTCTGGTCGTCGTGCTTTTTGGCGCTGCTGTCATTGTTTCTGCTATCACTCCAGCACAAGTTGAAGAACCACAGGGTTATGCTCCAATTCCGGACAACTAGTATGCATTTCTGTACATACAGTAGCCTGTTTTTGCAGTCAGTACCACGAGATCAGATTTAAGAATAATCTACATCTTAAAGTCGTGTGTATCAGTTCCACAGTGTACCTTTGGAAGTTCTACCTGTTGAACTACTTTACAAGATTGCATTTTACTATTTGATATTTTGATTGCCACTATGTATTGCTTGTGATGCTGTGTTGGTTTTACTGTGAATTAAGCTGATGGTGCGGCTCAGACGTGGCAGTTGAAACATCTGCCAAGAAGTGAGCAATGTTCTTTAGCTTATAGCAGATTACTTCTTGGCTCCACCTAACATAAAGTAATGCTTGTTGTAAAACCTCGTTTTAATTTTCCCTATTATATGGTAGCCATGCCATCTTTTTTTTTTTTTTCAGTTTCTCACCCAACTCCATTGTCCAGTTTCATTAATTGATTCCCACTTTTTTTTCACTTCAATTCATTTCAAAAACAAATATTCTTTTGCTCTAAGCTAGTACCAAATTAGTTAGTTGAGTTTGGTATCTTCTAGACCACGTCATATGACATATGACATGTGCATGATATATAATAAGTAATTAACTTGTTAATTTGTTTGTAAATGCTAAGAAGGGATTTAGTTTAGACATGTTAAGCAGAAGATAGAAATTGAGGAGGATAAGGTGAAAATTACATTACTCTATATTTTTCATGGTAATTTTTTTAGCGCAACCAGTGTCCCTCGGAGGCATCTATCCACACACTATGAAATTGTGAACAGATAAGATAATTGCTTGCTGGACATTTTCTTGGGACTATATATGATTGATGACTTGATCAAGGTTATATAGTGATGTGATTGCGAAAGGCGGATTTCGTACATAAGATAATGTCTATTTCTCGGTGGAAGAAGCTAGAGGACAACACGTCGTTTTTCCTATAATTTATGTGCACCTATCCAGAACCAAGGTTCTGATTTTTACCATCTGGTATACAAGTCAGTATGTCCACTGCTACAACTCCAATAAGCTAAATATACCTCTTGATAGATTAGTTAGAATACTAATACATTTAACCATAACAAATTAAGTTTGTCTATCAACAATGTTGGAATAAATTTCAACGGTAGTCCCAGACTTTGTTTGGAATTTCAAGTGAGTTCTCATAATCAATTTTGTCAATTAAGTCCTCAAAATTTAAGTTTTGATTCAATTGGTTGCCTTCCATTAGCAGCCTGTTAAATCTATAAAACATCCGACGTGGTGTCCTGTTAGTATCCAATTAGTGGAAAAAGATCATGCAATTTCTTTTGAGAAAGTTATCCTTTTTTTTAAGAAATGAGAAAGTTATTCTTACAAGTATTAATATTTATCATGATAACATATATCCTAGCCTATCTCCTCACACACGTCAATATGATATTTCAACTAAACACATAAATGAAAATAAAAAAGATTTAGATTCGAATTCATGACTTCTCTTTAGGTAGGTATACGTTCTAACTATTTGAGTGCACATGTGAATATAAGATCATGCAATTTGTGGAGAAGATACTGATATATATGAAAAAAGTGAAGCCAAAGATTTTGGAGAGAATATTTTTCTGGAATGATAAATATTTTCTATCATCATTAACATATTCTAGCCATCCATTTAAAAATAGCTATTTAATAAGTCTAGACACACCTAAAATGCAATTACGACACATTCCTCTCTCATCTACTTAACTTAGAGACAAGATGGAGGTTTTCCTTTTTAGTCACTTTGTGAATCCATCGTATGTCACGCTCAGATTTATTCTAATATTAAATTATTACGACAATATTATTGAATCGTATAATCCATTATAGACTTAACTGACTGCTAATGGAGGTGACCCAATTGAAACAAAATGTAAATTTTGAGATCCAATAGACAAAATTGAAAATATATCAAGCAAAATTTGGGGACTACTGTTAAAATTTACTCAACAATGTTGCGTATGGGGACCCTTTGCATCACAGCAGTTAACAGTTAATGCATGACGTGCATTACATCACTTAAGAGTTGTCCAAACACTTAAAAGGCACTATTTGGAACATGAGAATTTTACAAAATAATTTATATGAAAATAAAACGTCTAGTAAGAGTGAATGGAAATTTTTTTATGTTCTAAACAGTAACATCCTAAATGGAGTTAGGACAACAAAGATATTGATATTCCGAGTGCTCGTGAGATTATCAATTTCTTATTTGAGTAATGATCCTAAGTGTTTGTTTGGATTGCAAGTCAATTTATATGAGTAAGATTAAGTCTAATATAAAAGGTTTTTTAGAGGAATATTTTGTGTCATACGAAACATCACATGAAGAAATAACTACTCTAATGCACTCTAACAATTTGATTTTTGAGTGAGATTTTTAGGGAAAAAATAGTAATAAAAATATTTATTTATTTATTAGAGGGGAAGAAACAATTAGAGAAGACTCAAAAATGTAAATCAAGAAAGAGAATGAATCAAAAAAAGTCCCAAACAGTGAACGCTTCTAAAGGGGGGAATAAAAAAAGTTTTTCTTGGGCTTTGCGAGGTTCGCGAGCAGGGGTCGCGTTTGAGCAATGTTCCTAAGAATCTTTTGCAAAAGAAGTCGCTGGGCGCGCATACATTCGCTTTGATATTAAGTGCTCAACTTTGGGTAACAATATGGGCCCAAATGGGCCTCTGATTAAAATTGTTCATCTCCACTCTGAAATTCACATATTCTTTCCTTTTGTTTTTTCCGTTAGTGCATTTGTTTCTTTTGATTGAATTATGCACGGCTACATGTAAACAAGTCCAATCATAAGTTTGTTTCATGATCTCTTCCTTTTTGTCCTTGCTTTCTTTATTTTTCTTCCACAAAGTCATGTCAATGAAAATATAGCTTTTCTCTTAGTAAAAAAAATATATATGTTTTTAACAAATATAGATTAGATGGAATTGCTAGTTTGTGCAAACTGCACAAGTTAGATGGCTTGTTTTTATAACCGAAACTTTAAAGATTTTCATTACACCGAAATTATTCAGGGTCTTTTTTCTGTGTTTATTCAGAAGCTTAATATGATCTTATTATGGGCGACTGGACAAACAAAAGAAAATTTTCTATGCACGGTCCGCTGATATGTGAACTTTGACATATGGGAAAAATTGTGGGACCTAAAAACCAAGGCTCTTCCTCCTACTTTAGTGTGGGAACTAGGAAGAGGCTTAGTGTTTTTTTTAACAGTAAAAATGGACTAACAAATAACGCATCCCCTATTTCACCATGGCTTTAAATTATTGTAGACTAATGGGACACCTAAGATCCTACTTTATTTCTGAATCAATAATACATGTGTGTTGTTGTGACCTTTGAGCTTGGCACCACTCAATGTCGGGAGTGATGCAAGCTCACGTAACATGGTGAAGAAACCACGCAAATCTAAATCATTTTAGATTACCCGAAAGGCAAAAATTTCACACTTTCATGCACCTTTTCGCTCATTGGATCGAACCACATCAGCGATTGGAAGACACAAGGTAGAACTTGCCTAGTTGCGAGTACCGAACACTTCTTCGATTAGGACATGACATAAAACTGTAACATCCTGCAACGTTTGACAAGAAAATACTTATCCTAATCTCGTGAAGAAGAAGTACGGCAAAGTAAAGCGGGGAGAAGACACTGCACCAAATTACAGTTGCCAATTTTTACAAAAAGTGAATAAGAATCCAGTACATTTCAACTACAAAATTTAAGAGGCGCCAACACGCCACATGTGAACCTGGAAACACCGATTGATTGATACTGATAACTCAGAACTATCAAGTGCTGATCATAAAAACCAGGTACTGTACGCATGTATGAGTTCGTTCTCACTGAACAGTTATTGATGTACTCATATTAGCTGCCTTTTGTCAAGGTTAACATATCGAATGTGCATTATTTCCAACTTTATTTGCTCTGTTTCCTGGTATAAAACCTACACACCATATTTAATATATTTTTTCAGTTTGTTTTGTTCCAATTAATGTATCACAACCAAACTTTGCAATTTTTTCCTTAAATTTACACCATTTAAACCCTTGTGCATAAGGTCTCTCGGCCCTAACTTATATCATGAAAACCAGACAGTACTAATTAATCTATCCGCTCTAAAATATAAATTGAGTATTTTGCATAGAAAATCTGGTGTGAGATGAAACGGCCACAATGACCTCATTTCGTATAGAACAGAGAATGATAGGAAAGATAAATTTTGTTGGGAAAACAAAAACATCAATTATTAAGAAAAGAGATAAAGTGAAAGCATTTGAAAAAATTGTAAAGAAAATGTAAAATGGCCAGAATGACAACATTTTGAAAGGAAGGAGTAATTTTATGAAGGTTCCGTGTGAGCTTAAACAAACAGTGTTAAACTTTTCTATATTCAATATTATTGAAATATAAATAAATTGTTTATCTTCTCTCATCAATTTAAATTTTTGAGTAAACTAGTTAGTGCATGAAAGTCAACATAATATCATAGCTGAGAGGTTCTGAGTCAGATGCCTGATTATGAGAAAAATATATAATCTAGTGTCCACATCTTAAAGAAAGTATTGAAATATGAAAGATTGACTATATTTTTTTGATTAATTGCTTAAATTTTTAGGTGAATTAGTTAGTGAATGAAACTCAATATGATATTAGACTTTACAGGTCTTTAGTTTAAGACATAACTATGACAATTTATAAAAAGAAATAATTAAAGGGTTCGGTGTTGAAATCAAGAAAGTCTTAGAGATGGATTAGATCTTGATATAAATTGAGTCATATTGTAAACTTAAGAGAGTCTAAATGTGACAGAGAATGTTGAAATATGAATAGATTGATTGTTTTGTTATTAATTTAAATTTGTTTAAATGAACTAGTTAATACTAAAACTCTAATTTATATCTTATGTCACTCTACCATTCCTACATCGTTATTTGTTAGCTGCAACTACCATGGTTGTAGTCGGGATGCGTTCTTGTTGACGGAATCTCCAGCAATTCATAACCAAAAAGATCCGGCACAAGAATAATTGAAGTCCCGTGGCACAGCTCCTAGCTAGCACAAGACCCTCCATATCATATCACAACTTCACTTCTTTCCCTGAAAAAAAAATAGCTTCAGTTCTGTATCATTACCGAGAGAAAAAGTGTGTGTGTGTGGGGGGGGGGGGGGGGGGGGGGGGGGGGGGGTGTGGGCTGTGGGTTTGTCTAATTTTTGTTGTGGGTTGTCTAGCCACTAAAATGATTATAATAGTTCAGAAGGAAATCTCCAGAAGGCAGACGGTACCAAGACAGGTTGGCCCAGGTGGTACACAACTGAAAACAACTGCCCATGCCTCCAAAACATCTTTATTAGATCAAAGCCAAAATATAGGTGAGAGGCAGACAGGGATTTGTATGCAAGAAACAGAAGTAACAGAACCTAAATGGGAGATTTGTGGCTACGCCGTGTACAGCGTATCGTCACGAATCTTAATGAGAAAAAAGAAAAAAGGAAAACGCAAAGGAGATGGAATAGGTGGCTTACCGACACGCAGCGCTTTCAAACTGGATATCTCTCAATAATCCAACATGTCAGGGGACCCGCCTGATGTAGATGTAAGATTTTTGTTTTCAATAATAAAAAAAAAGAAATGGTAGGCAAGCCTATCCAATAATGGGCTTTAAGATGACTTCCTTGTATTAACAGGCTGTTTCTTATTTTTCAACTTCTTTAATTTGTTCTACTCTACGAATATTTGTCACAAGTCATAAAAGAAAATGCAAAAAGATATACAGAAAGAAAAATGACAAAGCTGGCACCCTTGCAATTGTCTTGGATTGGTAGAATGGTTAATTCTCATACACCAAAGCACCACATTACTGCTCTAATTGTTCTACAAACGTGCCGATGATATAACACGCGTACAAACAAAGAATTGGATGCATGTAACGCATTATCTCAAAAGGGGGGGAAAAAAGAGTATGTTACGCATGACTCCGATTGTATGAATCTCTCTGGCCGTTGCGAATAAATGGCAAGTCCGTACCTGATAGCAAAGCATCTTCTGTTCTTGTCCATTTGTTTGCTAAATGATTGTCCAGCACAATTTTGATCAGATGCGAGATGTTAATAATTAAGCTCATGATCTTATCTTAAGGAAGGCCATGGCCTGGCCTTTCGTTTGAGCTAAAAGTTTTCTCAAATGTGTCTCGAAACAAACGATCATATAGAGCGCAATTTCTAACCATCGGATTGGTGCGTATTGCACTGTTTGATAGTCATTGGGGTGTACAGCCAAGCTCCGCCTCCTATTTACATCTCACAAAAACTATAATCAACAATATCTCTCTCTTTAAAGTTATAGGGGTTTTTGTCGTGCATTTCTAACTTCTTATTTTAATGTTGCACTTGACATTATTGATTGTCATAACTAATTACAATTCATATAATTTGTTGTGAATGTATGAAAAACTACTATATGAGTTTTGCTAAGTTGTTTGTAATTTTTTTTTTTGCTTATTTTGCAAGTACATTTTCCTATCTTTAGATCAAATATCTTATATTTTTTGATTTTACCCATCCAAAATTTACCTAACTCCTTTTTAACATAATTGATGACATAAGCATCGCCAATTGGACCAACTACATGTAATAGGAGATGGCAGTTAGCGGATGGACTAGTGATGGTGGTGGTGAAAGACATGATGGTGATCAGTGGGGGAGGAGGAGGAGATGGAGAAATAGAGCAGGTCGGTGGCATCGATGTCGTCTTCAATGTTAGCGACTACAATAAAATAGCGTTGATCAATGAGTGATGCCGGTGCGGTTATCTGTGGCCATTGGGGTGGTGTGCTGTGCGGCAGTGGCGGTGGGCGGCGACTGAAGAGGAGAAAGAGGATGTGGATGAGAAGGTAGGAGAAAGGAACGATAGAAATAGAATTAGTTGTAAACCAATGATATAGTGGTGTAAGTTTTTTAATTAAAAAAAGTATTTGTACTCTAGACAACTCCGAATATTATCTTCGGTTTTTCTTTTAGAGACCGAGAAGAAAAAATAACTTTACAATTTATATACAAACAAACTCACACTTCTCGGAGAGTAAAAAAAAGTAAAATCTAAATTAAAATATTTAACTAGACAATTCCAGTTTTTATCAAAAAAAAAAAAAAAAAAGAATCAAAAAGTTTCTAGTTCAACCAGGCTATCCGTAGGGAAGACTGAGGGCGGGTCACGGGTTCCCTATTGAACCACCCACCGCCCAAAAACGTGTCATTTTCCTTGGCTTTTACACCGGTCGGGCGCATATCCGGACAAAGGCACGCGTGGCTTGATTCATTGGGGAAACGGCCTTAACAGCGAAGTGAGGACCTTGCGACTTTGCCGTCCTGGCAGTAACGGTTGGACGATCAGGACGGATCCGTTTGGGCGGAATGGACAACAAATGGGCAGAACTGCCTGCGGATCGGCCAATGGCCAAGGCTCTTTAAAATCACCGATGGTCCTCATGTGGACACACCTAACTCCCCGGTCCACATTGAAATTGCCTCCCAAAATCATATCCCCTGCCCAGCTTCTCCCACCATGGATGCGGTATCCAAGACAAAGTTATTGTCGCCAAAAACTAATTCTGCTTCTCTGTCTGTACTCTCCGTTGCACAGGAGTATTTAGTTTCCCTTCTCTTTCCGTGTACTATCTCTCTCTCTCTCTCTCTCTCTCTCTCTCTCTTTATTTTATCTTTTTTACTTATTATTTTCGGAATAAAAGTTGTATTCAAAGAATGTTATTCTATATTTTTAAGATAAAATATAATTCTCCTACATTAATCATAAATATTAAAAATAGAATTGTAATATTAATTTATTTTTAAAAAAAACTGTGTAGAAGATTAAAAGGACATATAAAAAAGAATGGAGAGTATATGCTTATGTTCTTTGCATTATGTGAGACAAAAGGTGGTGTATTATAAAGATAGAAACACAAAAATCCTTTTTTTACAATGTTCAAGTATTTTAAATTTTGGGAAATATAGCATTATAACTCTATATTTAGTGCTAAATATTCATGTCTATATAAACAGGGAAGAATACTTTGACAAAATCACAAAATTTAACAATGCTGTTGGTAATGTTACAATATGACAGTCTGTCTGCATTCAGACATGCATAGTAGTGTGATTTATTTATTTTCTCTTTGTGTATCTGGATATGTAATTTAAAAAAAACTTACACAATCTACACCATATATCAAAATCTAAATTTAATCTCCACCGCAATTCTCTACATTTCTTTTCTCTCCTTCTCCTCCTCTTGATCTCTTGCCGCCTCACCGTACCACCACAATGATAGTTTCCCTTTTATCACCCATCACCCCTACTAGCCACCACTGACCAACACCACCACCCGTGGCCAGCGGAGCCACCGCTGCCGAGCTGCTAGCAGAGAAGGTAAAAAGGCTACTAAATGAATCCTAAAGGACTATATCTAAGAAGAGAAATTTGATCCAATAGTATGAAAGATAGATGTATGTAAGATAAAGAAATATATATATATCCATTAACAAAACTTTATAAAAAATTTAGGTTTGCTATAAATGGATTTTTGTCGCACATAACAATTTAACTTGCTTGAACAAATGTGTTAGTTTAGACTAACCTTTTGCATGTCTAAACCATTTGGCATGATATGAACATAACACGATTAACAAATTATTGTATATTAATCTTAATAATTTGACACATTAAACAAGCCAGCAAAAATTAACACAACAAAAATATATGACAATTCATATATAATTTTATCTGAGTTTGCTGTAAACGAATTTGAATCATCAAGTCGGTGAGGTTTGGGACTGGCCCTACTCTTTTTGACACAGTACAAATCAGATCTAACACGCCATGTATATAACTCGGATATATACTGCCTCCACGCGCGTGTATCCAGCAACCGAACCGCCCACGTTTGGAGACAATAAAGGAACTGTAATACTCGCCACCCTCACGGGATCCGAGTTCCAAGCACCGCGACCTTGTGGGGCCACTTAGCAGCAGTTACAGCAAAATCCCGCTGGCGGCGCCGCTGGGATCCCATACGCCGATGAGGGTCCCTGTGGTCCATCTTCGTGTCCGCACTATGTCGCCATCTCGCATGCCTCTATGGCTTTCTTGCAAATCTTTTTTTTTTCTTTTTAGTAAATTGTACTCTAAATATCTAAATTTTTGTTTCCATGTTATTTAGATCTTTAAACTCAAATATAGTTCGGCAAGTTCTTAAACTCTTCCTTTTAATCAATTTAATCTATAAATTTATCCATATTAATCAATTTCGTCATTTCATTAATTAATTGTTGGATTAAATATAAATTTTGCAGTCTAACATCCCATATTTTTTATTCTTGAACTTTTATCATCCTATTCTTATTTCGAATTATTTAATCAAAATAATATCATATTTTCAATATATTTTAACATAAGATGTTATAAAAAAATTGATGTGACATGCCATTTTGCACAACAATATGCTAGAAAAATTAATGTGGTATTCTACATTAATTTAGAAATGATATGTCAAGAAACTGTATTATTTTTTATTAGTTTAACTGACAAATAAACTTAAATAAAATGGTTGAGTAAATTTAGGACCATCAAACTAAATTTAAAATTTAAATACCTAAATGACATAGATGTATAAATTTAAAGACCTGATTACAATTTATTTTATTTTTGTTCCACTCACTTCCTGCGCGCACCATTGATATCAGCCACTCGAACTGGATATGTTATTTGCGTATGTGCCCTTGGAACTTTATATATTTCCGTGGATTGTTTAGAGTATTTGTAGAAATAGTTCATTGGTAATTCGTGGAGATGAATCAGCTTGTATTTGCACGTCACTTAATTTTACTAGATTGATAATATCTATTTCCAGAAAGAATAGTTGATAGTTTTTGTAGCATTACACGTGGTTGACAATGACATGCTTAGTTTGCATAACAATTGTTTTAGATGCCAAATCACATAAGCTAGTATGTTTACAGACATATTGGATTCAAAGATCAGCATATTATCAACATAGTGCATAATCTGAAGATCTAAACAAAATTCAGTAGACCTAAGAATTTTCGAGCTCTCAATCCAACTCGGTGTTATAATCATGATTAGGCTTTAGTTAGGCTCGAACCGGGTTAGTCGAGTTCGGGCGGGCCACGTTGAAAACTCAAATTGATCATGACTCATACTAACTTTCATTTTTTGCATGGTGTTTCGGATTGGACATATGATGGCCCAGCCTGACCCTAGACCTTGGCTCATACTGCAATAGGCCCAGGCCCGACCCTAGACCTCAGTCCAGCCCGTGCTAGGTCCAGGCCCAACTGAGCTAACTGGCTAGACAAATCAACATTGGAACTTAAGGAAAAAGTCGCCTAATTATTATACGTGACGCATCTCTAGAACAGTAAGTAAATCAATAATCGGAGTACACTGTTACATGATTAACGCGACAGTGCACGCGACTACACAGGTTCACCCCCATCCAGGCCCGGACCACTCACCCACCTGCAAAAATGGTAAACGGGGGCTAAAAAAACGGCACCCAAAAGGCCAGAACCGAGGAAACTTGTCCACGTACAGCTCAACCCCGGTGACCCAATTCTGCAGAATCCTAGGCCCTCTTTTGTGAGAAACAAGCTTCTTTAGTTTTCTTAGGCTTACTTCAACAACCGCGTGATGGGCGGAACACGTGGTCGACGGCTGCTTAGCGTGATAGGACGGCCACATGCTCTGGGTGCAATTGACCGCCCAATGAGCGCTCGGCAAGGACGCATCGTCGTTAGAGACGAAGCAGACGCTTCATCACGTGGTTTGTTAGCCCTACAGAAATTTAAACCGACTAAACATACTTATCAAAAACTAAATCTAACATATGGGCCTACCCAATAAAAGGCCCATTTGTCAGTTTCTGGAGTTTAGGTGCATGTGCCAACGCTTTAATCTCATGTGGCCCGCACAACGAGTAGCGTGTCTGTGTCAGTGCGCACGCGTATCGCATGAAATTAAACCCATGCAGCTGATAACTAGGTTTCACAGTTCGTGTCCCTACATGTCAGTTATTGAATTATTACAAACTGCGTCGCACAACACTCGAGGGAAGTGGGGCCCACCCAGCTCAGAAAAATACAAGAAGTGCCTGCTTCGTTTCTGTCGCCCACACACATGTTCGATTTAAAGTGATTGACTGGTGGGGCCTCTATTTGTTGCCCTACCTGTCAATGAAATAGACAAAAATGACTATTGGTTTAAATAAAAAATTAAGTATTCTTCTCTCTTTTATTCTGTACTCCAAAACAATGACAGGTGGGTTTGATACTATGTTGTCCCACATGTAAGTGACAGACACGAGAAAATGACCGTTGGATTGATTTAAAAATGTATAAAAAGTCTCTTCTCTGTTCTTCTATACAAAGTGGATGACATGTGGGTCCATGATGTGTTTGGCTCACATGTCATTTTTTGAACATTATTTTTATATGGAAATAAATTTTGGAAAAATTGTCAGCAGTAGGTCCCACCTACCAGTGCCAAAAAAAATACCTGTTAGATTATAGTCGTTACAAATAACTGTCTGAGTTATTTTTTATTGATATTTGCTCTAAATATTTGTAAAAAATAACAAAAATTCCAAACAATTTCCAAAAAATTATAGAAAATTTTCCCAACTCTCTCCTCTATAAATACCATATTGTTCTTTCATTTTCGCACAACAATCTTTATCCATCTAGTTGTAAAGTCATTCCAAAATTCCTGCAAAATTTTTTAAAAATCTCATATAGATTCTAATCCACATATCGATTTTCTAAATTAGCTGATTCCTTCTCAATCTCCCAATGAAAACACCGAAATTCTAGCAACCGACAACAATTCAATTTTTCACAGTCACCATATCCCCAAACTACCATCCATATTCACCAAATTACCCTCAATATCCACAAAATTATCCCCCTATCCACCATACGACCACTCATTTCCGCAACCTCTCAATATGAGCAAAATTTTTATTTTGTGGGTATGCCGCCGAATTATCCGCAATTCTCTCCACCATAAGGGAGTTCACGGTGATTCAATGTTTGCAACACTTCGTAACAGGTATCATCAACAAGTTTGGCGACCAATATCTTTGCAGCCCCACTATCAAGGATATCCACTGCCTGCTACAACAAGAAGATACTTGTGACTTTCAGGGTATGTTTGGAAACATTGATTGTATATATTTAAAATGGAGAAATTATTAGTAGCATAGAAGGGACAATTTATTCGTAAAGATTATGCACTTCCAACTATTATATTTAAAACTTTGGCCTCCTATGACATCTGGATATGAAATGTTTATTTTGGTATTGCTGGCTCCAATAACGACATCAATATACTCAACCAATCGACGTTGTTCATCGATATATTAAAAGGATGAGCTCCTCAAGTTCACTATAATGTCAATGACTAACAGTATAATATGAGATATTATCTAACCGATGGTATATATCCGGAGTGAGCTGTTGTTGTGAAGACAATACCGCTCCCACAGACGCAAAAAGATAGGTTGTTTGCATATCACCAAGAAGAAGCAAGAAAGATGTTGAGCGAATTTTTGGAATCCTACAGTCTCGGTTTGCCATCGTGCATGGTGCAACACAATTTTGGCGACAGTCAACTCTCGCCAAGATCATGCGAGTATGTATCATCTTGCACAAACATGAACATAGAGAATGCGCGCGACTATAATGCTAACAACTACGATTACAATGATCATTCTAACACATCCACCATAGCACCGCAGGTAATCCACAGTGAGCCTACTCTTTTATTCACTGATGTACTTACAAGAAACACTATCATCCGTACTCAACCTACACATGTAACTAAAAACGGAGTTAATTAAGCACGTTTGACAATGTTTCGGAGGAGAGCACATCGACGAGTAGCATTTTATTGTATTTCTTAGTTTGTCAAAATTATGTTATTGTTATCTTTCGATATTTGAATGTAGTAGATTTTTTTGCAAATTTTGTTTTAGTTTAGTTCACGACAATGTCATGTACCACTATTTGAATTTTATGATATATTATTTTCCCATTAAGTGTAATTTTTAAATTAAATTTTATTATTTATTATTTTGTATCAGAAATATCAAATTTAATTCCCTAAATAATATTAGCATATTATTAATACTAAAATTAATGAATTAATATAATTCATTAAGTATATAATTATCAAATCACATAAAGTTAAATAAAAGTCAAATTATTGAAATATTTGGTTTAAAAAGTGTGGGACCGTGCAAAGATTTAAGTAAGAAATAAGTCATCTGAAATTTTTCTCCCACGGAAAATATTCTCTTTAAATAAAGTCTGTTGAAGAAAGCCTTAACCCTTACTTTGCCCGGCGGGTAACAGTTAAACCCGTTGTTATTTGTACCCTGCAACTCATACTCCCCACCTGCACAAACACAATCTGCGCCTAGAGCAACAGGGAGCTAGCTGTACCAAACGACTGTGAGAGAAAAGTGCTTGATGGCTGAGGAGGAGGCCAAGAAGGTGGAGGTGGAGGTGGCGCCGGAGCCAGAGGCGCCGCCCGCAAAGCCGGAGCCGGAGGCGGCCAAGGACGTGGCCGAGGAGAAGGCCGTTATCCCGGCGCCGGCGCCGCCGGCCCAGGAGGAGAAGCCGCCGGTCGATGACTCGAAAGCTCTTGCCCTCGTTGGGAGTGAGTATTATAATTTATAATATGGAAATGGTTGTTCTGTCTAGCCCATGTTTAGCTCCGGGGTAAATTGTTCAGAGTTTGTGAAAGATAAGGTGGTATCTGCATGCGTAAGGAACAACTTCTTGTGCGTGTGTGCTTGCTTGCTACATGTCTTTTCTTGCTTGTGGTAAGCTTGGCTTGCTTTTTTGGTCTCTATGTTTTTTGACTTTTTGTTGCTGGTTTTTTGATAGTGAAATCAATTTCATCTGCAAAATTTTTTTCTTTTGAATTCTTTATTTTGGATCCAACTATCTTTTGTTTCTTGGTTCTTCCTTGTGAATTTTCTCGGTGAACATTCTTTTGCCTGTGATATTTTGTCATGCAAAGAGCCTTTTTGTACTTGTTGTAAGACTATTTCTTTTGCATGTGGATTTTTATTTTTGTTAAATAATTTTCCTTGTGCAAGACTGAACGAAATCATTGTCGCAGAAAACTATGGAAGAGTAACTCTTACTAATTCTGAAGCAACAAGTGTTGGTACTGTAACTTTTAAGGGAACAAATTAACCGAAAGATGAAGCAGCAAGAAGAGCCCCACATCTTTGGATGCAATTTTGGGGGTCTAAAACTATGCTAATTGTTTGCTGGTAGGCATGGAAGAATATTAACTTTGGTTGGAATTTATCTTTTGCAAAAGGTTTAGATTGGAAATCGGAACAGTTGTTGTTTGCAACTTTCTTGAATTCCCCCCTTGCCCAATATTTTTGCCTTTTTCTTACTTTGTTCTCCCTTTTCTTTTCTCTTTTATTATTTCCTTTTCATTAATTTGAACCCATAGATGAACAGTCCAAAGTTTTAAGAAACAAGATGCACATAAAGAACAACTTTTGCAGTGATCTTTGGTTCCTCTTTGCAGAACTATCTGAAAGTTTCGTGCATATTTCTGCCAATCATATAGCTGCCAGTTCTTTTGAATGAATTGAATTTCTAAATCCTCTTTCTTCTTTCTCTTTTTTTTTTTCAGCTGGGACATATACATGTAATAACTAGAATAGAAATTGCGTGACAAGAGAAATTATGTAGCTGTCATCTTCTTTTGTTGAAAGTATTATAGCTGTCACACTAAAAATAAACAAGAGAGTTAAGGACTCTTAAAAAAAAAAAAGTTTAGGACAGCAAGGCAAGCTTTCTGCTGCTGTTCCAGGTCTTGTTAGATGTACGCTGTCAGGTTCAGTTCCGTGCATAATTTTTTACTCTTTGGGCAAATCACACGCTCTGACGCTTCTATCTTTCCTACTAGAGAGCAATAGAAAGTTATAAACACAAGGACTACGTTATTTTAGCTTCAGTTTCCCCTTATTAGCACCACGGAAATCAAACTTACAGTGCTAATATTTAGTCTTAGATGGATAAGCATGAAACAAGAAATAATTTAACAAGAGAACATTTGTGGTGCAATGAGTGGTCATGCATGACCTGGCATGCCAGGCAACTTTCGCTGTCCCCACGTTTAACATCCAATAACTTTTAGTGCTTCCCTTATCTCTTTTTATGATGTGGAATCATCTTTTGCACTCCCTTCTCCTAGAAGAGTCAAGACCCAATTGCTAAGCAAGCAAATAGCAATTTTTCAGGAACTCTTTCTTTTAAAGAGAACTTTTTATCATACTTAGATATAACAATATCTCCTAGTTCTATGTTGTTGCACTCTGTAGTCTGTCAGAATGCTTAACCATTCTCAACTATGTAAGGTTTATACAGACATCCTATAGCAGTATGCAAATTCTTATCAACATAACCGATTACATCAATAGGTTCTTTTTACTTCTATCGAAGAGTGCCGATAGTAACAACTCGAGTCATTGTCATGATTCTATCAACAACACTTCCAAGTCACTCATGTTCTCTATTTTCTAATTACCAGAGGTTGCAGATGAACCACCTGCTGAGAAGAGCACAGAACCTGAGAAGGCTGCACAAGGAAGCTCAAATGACAGAGGTAATTACCAATGATTTGACTTCTCTTCTTGCCGTCAAGTACATTTATCATAACTAACAACGTAAACAAACTGATATCTAGATATCGCTCTCGCAAGGGTGGAAACAGAGAAGAGGAACTCTTTGATCAAAGCATGGGAGGAGAATGAGAAGACAAAAGCTGAGAATAAGTATGTTGCTGATGTTTATGCCTACATAACTTTGCATTTTTTTCAGTCGTCAGTTTAACAGATGTACCTTTTGTGAAGGCAGTCTTTAATTATTTGATTTGATTAGTTTCATCCTGGAAACTGAACGTTGTTATAATGTTTCCTGTTTATGTTATCGATAGTCTTACTCGTGAGATAGTGTGCACATGCAAATTCTAACTCAACCACATTTGAGAAAAAGCTACGGAGCAAGTAGGATTACAAACTTTATAATAAAGGATATCATGTTAAACAATTCATATTGCCTATATTTTTCAAATCATTAATTACTAGATGATACATTCATGAGGAAATGATGCTAAATACTAACCTTGAATTAATGGTTATCTATGTCATAGGGCTGCTAAGAAGATATCTGCTATTCTTTCATGGGAGAATTCGAAGAAAGCAAACATAGAAGCTGAACTGAAAAAGATTGAGGTAATTTCATTATTTTATCCTTTTACATTTTTCCCTGTATGATCTTTTACATTTCTTAAAAAGTTTGTTTTCACCAATCAAGGTCAACAAATAGAGATATAGGAATCACTGTGACGCCCCATAAGTCCCAACCACACCAACACTTAGAGATTTCAGCCAAAAAAATTAACCTGATTTCTATGGTTTGGTCTATATGCTAGACCAACATGATTATCTAAATTTACAGTTTAATCAGATATTTATAATCGTCATGGTTGTAAGTAGTGCCGATAACATGATTGTCTAAATTTACAAGTTAATCAGATATTTATAATCATCATGGTTGTAAATAGTGCCAATATGGCACCAAATTGATGATATATCATTTAAATAACCCTTGGTGCTACAACAATACAAAAATATCAAATTTATTGAGTTTTTGCAATTTATCGTGTTTAGTGCCAGATATATCATGAAGCTTTGTACCCGATATATGGTCGATATTTCAATATTCATATTTTCTTGACTAAATAAAGCTTCTAGCCCACAAAGTCCAAGAACAACAATTTCTAGCCCACAAAGTCCAAGAACAACAATAAAAAGATGCAAAATTGATCCTTATATAGGCTTGTGTGTTATTTGTCTATTTGTGATGTTGAACTTAGAACTTGTTTCCTTTTGTGATGTCATATTGAATAGATATTATGACTACTTGGTACAATATAACAAATTTGCTTATGATAGTTCATCTATAACGTCTATAACTATGATAAATAATTGATAAGAGTGTATTTTTAATCTTGAATAATTTGAACAATGTTGAGTTGTGTGACTTGATTCTATAAATATGTCGGTTTCAACATTAATCGGCCAGTACATCACATTATATCACTAAACGCTATAGGACTTGTAGATAAATACCGCTCTACGCTATTTACAATCTTGATAATCATATTTGAGCACTTTATTTGAACATAAGGTTCCGGGCGCTTTGTACACTTGAAATTCTCAGTGGCAATCCTATAAATCAACGTTCTTGCATTTACGTTTGTACAGGAACAACTAGAGAAGAAGAAGGCTGAATATGCTGAGAAGATGAAGAACAAGGTTTCAATGATCCACAAGGAAGCTGAAGAGAAGAGAGCAATGGTCGAGGCACGGCGCGGCGAGGAAGTCCTCAAGGCAGAGGAGATGGCTGCCAAGTACCGTGCCACCGGCCATGCTCCCAAGAAACTCATCGGGTGTTTTGGGGCCTAAAAGAATATCTGAATCATATGCATGCACCGAAATTATGTTAATTGTTCATCTGTAGTCGTTTGCTGCTTTATCCTTCAAAGGTGTGTGTGGTGTGTTTGTGGAGTCTGGTGTATAAAGTTCATTGTATGTTCTTGTATATACATGTTACTTCTAAGACAGATGTTTGGGTGGTGTATATCTGCATGCTCTGTTACCCTGAGAAGAAACATTCTTATGTGTAGTTCAAAAGTCACATTGCTTGTTGTTGATGACCTTTAAGCAGTACTTTTTGTTCTTATTCTTCTGTTAATTTGTTCCTTACTGCTACTTTATATAAACAAACTTGATTTATTGTGTATCTTTGTTTTGGTTTAGAAGGGGGGGTGTGCGTGTGTCATGTTCTTTAAAACTGTATGTTTAAGCACCTGAAGATCCCTCCAATTCCCCTCGTCTCATGTGTTTGAAGTAGGGTTTGAAAACACGACAATAATCGACCGATTACTTCTAAAATCCTATTTTGGTACTCTAGTTTTGGGTTTAAACTTCTTTTAAGACTTTAAAGGTTATTTTGGTTTCTCAATTTTTTTTGTATTTTAGTCCCTCAGCTTTCGTTTTAGATCTATTTTGCCTCTCACGTTTAAAAATTACTCATTTTGATAATTATTTGTACTGGCACATGGGACGCATGATCAAGATTCAAAAATTAAAAAGACCAAAATAGATCCTAAATAGGTTTAGGTCTTAAAAGGAGTATGCATCTTATAAGAAAATATGTCCTTCAATATAATTATAAAACAATTTGTGGGTATATTAGCTAATTATCATGTGATGTTTTTTCAATTTATGTAATTATACAAATAATGTTGTGTACAAGTGTATTTCAGTTGGTTCCAATAAATATTTAATATCAGTCTAGTTTTCAACATCTTCTTATCAGAAACTCAAGAGCTTGAACAGATTTTAAAATTTTTTACAGTATTATCGTTTGAGATTCGAAGGCCTTAAGGAAACATAAAACTTTTGAACCAATGAAAAGCTGCCACGTCATCACAAGCTTTGCTTAATGCAAACTTGCGTGGCACTGGCACACGGAAACCGAGGAAAAGGAGGAGTCCTGAATCGTACTTATGCAGCGACTTGGCATTAGTACTGTCAGGAGGTTAATCCGAACTGCCAAATAAGATTTTATGGGGCTGCCAACTTGGATTCTATGATATTTGAATTCGAAAGAAACTTAAAGATACGGCTGACATCAACTAGAAACCAGTTTTAAAGGTTTTATTGTTCCTCCAATTCTTTTTCCTTCCGGTAGATTTTAGGTTATATTTTTTAGAAGAGAAGGAAATAGATCTGGCTGCTATGATTATATCTTTGAAAGAGAATATTTCTTGTTTTTTTTCTTTATTTCTTGAGCGATGTGTTTATCATCTAAAGTAGATGTTTACTCTAAAAACTGATTAAGATCAATATCAAGTGTATAAAATATAGTCGAATTAATTTTTTAAAATTGTGAAGAGTCATATATTGTCTATCTGATTGAGGTATGACAAAAATAAAAGTAGTGAAATTTTAATAATGTGATTTGTTAAGTGGTATAAGACTAAGTCTCTAATTCGTTAAATATTGGTGTGTTCTTTATCTCTTTTTTGATATTCTTGTCTTAGTTTTATTTTTCCGTTGCGTATCTAGATTCAATTTACCCCTCTCCAACACGTGTTTCTAAAGGCTTTCGAAAAACGCACTGGGTGAAGAATAATACTTTAGGTGTGGGCTAAACTTTTTGTTTGGGCTGAGCAATTTGCTACGCAACACATTTCGTAAAGGTTTGGGCTGAGTGCACCGATCAGAACCTCTGAAAGTTCACTCGCAACATCCACATCCAGAGCCCCTGTAGCCTTACAGGTTTTCAAGGCTCAGTAGTTTTGGTAAAAGTAAAACTCGGTGGAACAGAATAACCATCGCCGTATGACCCTTTTGTCTTGGTCTGGCACAGATCCTAAATCACCGGCGTCCCCTACATGTACATGCATGATAGCTAGGACCAGTACACCACGCAATTTTGCTTCATTAATAATGCATCCAGTCATTTTTTACACTTTTACTTTGAGCCTGCATCCCAACTTTCTGAGGTAAGATTGCCCCGGAGCAAGGAGAAAGACGTATGAAGTACCATCAGATTTCAGTTTCCAGGTTGAAAATTTTCACGATTATTACTGTAGTACCGTACTTCATTCACACTTTGATGCTGGGCTCGTGCGAGGATGAAATATCCAGAGAACAAATGGGTACGGCTCAATGCACATTATAGTGCTGACCCACGGAAAAGGGTTGCAGCAAACAGGATCTTTTGAATGGTCCAAACTCCAAACCGGTCATAAGTATCGTGATATGTTTCACCTTAGCTTTATAAGAACCGACCACGGAATGGCACGACCCAACCCAAGAGATGGACTGGACCGACACTATGACACAGGACAACAGGTTGGTCCAATATATTGGACGGTTGCAGTTACTCTCGGTTTGTCGTTGGCTAGAGGTTAAAAAGAGCGCTGGTAAACAGCATATACGTGTAATTTTTCCAAGCAAGCAGGCATCAGGCTGCTGAAGCAAAAGCACACAATCTTCTTAAAATGGGGAAAGTTGATTCACTCGTCTAATCATGCATAACAGAAATACCTATTTGCTCCTACAAATTTGACTATATTTCAAGTCATATATTAGATTTATTTTTGCATACACTCTATTATAGTATACTTTCTATTTAATTTTTAGGTCAAATATCTAGATTAACTCAATATAGCAAACTTGCTATAAACATGCCACAATTGGGACAAAAATTCAATGGACATTTCCTAGGCAGGGTAAGTAGAAATTAAAGGTCTATTTAAAACATAGAAATTCTACATAAATTTTAAAAAATTTATAACAATATGGCAATAGGGCCAAAAATTCAATGAAGATTTCCTATGCAAGGCAAATAGAAATTAAGAGTTTGTTTGAAACACATAAATTCTATAAAAATTTTGGAAAAAAACTCCACATCTGATGAGAGTGAATATTTTTTTCCTCCAAAATTCTTACACTACCATTCCCAACAGGTTCTAAGATATGAGAGTTGCTCATTTAGAGAGATCTCATAATTAGATCCAGTTAACACACTCATATACTTTCTAATGAATATATTTGATACATCTCAAATGTTTGATCAACATCAGATGACTTGAAATATCTCTCTTTCTACTCAAATTTTATCACACCAAATAGTGTTGTTCTGTTTCCGTGGATAAACACCCTAAATATAAACATGACATAACATCTCACAGAAATATCCAGCGGTCATATCATGGTCGGTCTACCACAACATAGGTACTCCAATCTGTTTAAAGATGAAAAAGCAAAGTTTTACAAGTCAACAACATCACTAGATGTACGAATCTACAGGTCTAGAGCAGTGACAAAAACCAGTTGCCCTAGAGAATCCTGTCACAGAAAAGAAGGCTACACCATGATGCAATACATCTCATGCATCGATACGCGTACGCGTACGCACGCACGCCATGAAGCACAAACGCTTATGTTCATACGTCCATACACGTACAGAGCCACAGTGCGTCTACTATGTATACGGACTAGACTTCGTACATCCATGATCGGTTGATTCAGTTTACTCGAACGCCGTGTTCAGGGACGCCTCGGCGAGCACTTCGGCCGGAGGGAACAACGAGAAGCCGCCGTACCGGCCGTGGAACAGCCCGAGCTCCTCGCCGGCGAAGTCGAGGAACATCTGGTACTCGTCCACCACGTCCGCCAACAACTCCATCTCGTTAGAAGCCGCCGACGAGTCGTCTCCAGGCGGCAACGCCGCCACCTCCTCCTTCGCCACCCTTTTCTCCGCCGGCGAAGCCACGTACCTGCGGAAGGAGTCGCCCACTTCGGAGTTCCAGAGGCGCAGGAAGACGTCGGGCCCTGCCGCTCGCTCGAAGGCGACCGTGACGGTCGACGACGAGGAGCAGTTTGTGGTGGTGGTGGTGGTGGCTGCCGAGGAGGCGAGGAGGGAGAGGCGCGCCTCGGCCTCAAGGCGGGCATTCTCCCACTGGGCCATGTGGCGCGCGGCGGGGCAGGCCGCGGTCAAGCCAGGCGAGGGCGCCTCACCGGTTCCCGTCCGGCGGAGCTGCTTCTTGAGGTGGGTGTTCCAGTAGTTCTTGATCTCGTTGTCCGTCCGGCCGGGCAGCTGCGCCGCAATCATGGACCACCTGATCAGAGAACGGCCACATAAGTCGATCCATTTAGCAAGATTGCCAGTACTTTTGGATGTCATGAATGCAGCGGCGAGAATGGCTATATGGCATATCATATGCATCATGGCTATAGTTTTGCACGGAGTAGTACTATATACTTTAGATCCATAGCATATGTTGCGTAAATGTGTGCACGGAGAACTATAATATACTTATTGCCGACGATGCCGTGAAGCTGGAGGATGGACTTGTGCTCCTCATCAGTGAAGGGCCCGCGCTTGATGTCCGGCCGCAGGTAGTTCGTCCACCGCAGCCGGCAGCTCTTCCCGCACCGGTTCAGTCCTGCGTCTCACCAAATGACCAACGGTGGGGCATATAAGCACAGAAACGGACGTTAAGTTCGTCTCTTTGGACGTACCTGCCAGCTTAGGGAGCAAGCGCCAATTGCCGGAGCCATTGGCCTGGATGTAGTCGACGAGGAGCTTGTCCTCCTCGGGCGTCCACGGTCCTTTCTTCAGCCCCTTGCTCTCGTCGCAGCAAGGAGCCCTCCCCATCGCACACGCAAACTAACACACACTTGGCGACACAAACAAGCAAAGTGCTTTAAATTCTTTTGGAGGCACAGACGAAGAGGAGGGTTTATAGGACGAGGAGGGTACTGGGGGCCATAAATGCCCCGGATTTTCACCTGCTGCAACAACGAGAGAGGGGAACGCAGCGTGGGAGAGGCATCAATAAGTGCTAGATAGTGGTATGCATTTAATAGGGGTATGTGCTTTCTTGCAAGTACACAGGGACGTGTCAGGGATTTGCATACCGTATAGGGGCCTGCTTGTGTTGTTGCCATGCACTGTTGGAATCGCCTACGAGATCATAAGGGGTTAAAAAGATCAACAGTTGTCTCAGTTTGTTCAGAAAGCTAGGGAGTGTGACAACACATGGTTTCTGGACAGGTCAAAATGTGAAAAATTCACCAAAGGTGCACAACAGAAGCAAATCAACGTACTGAGCTTGTCTATTTTGGCTCAAAGAGCACTGGGAGTCTGTTTGTTTCGTGTCTAGGCACAAAGAGCTTGCTTTGAGTTAAGAGGGCGGTTGTTTCGTGTCTTCTCTCCAATCTGTTAAGCAAGTTTCTTAGTGTGTTTGAATAGTATCTTAAAAAATATAATACAAAAATGCACTTTAGATATTGCACAAATTGCAGTCCTCAAAATACTTTAGAGAATAAATAGTAACTCACGAAAATATTTTAATATAATTTATTCCTGGGACCACATTGAGTGCTGGTGGTGCCTGTAATGACCAAGCTGTGGAGGTAGGGGGTGGTGTAGTAGAGGCGGCAAGTCGTAGAGTGAAAAAGGGGCTTCATCGTGAAGTCTATGATGGAGTTTCGGCAGAGAAGTGGCGAAGTCTTCATCAAAGGCACAATTAACCCTTTGGCGAAGTTTTTTAGCAAAAAAAAAAATTTTTTTAAAATAACAACAACATGGTCGCCTAGCCCCCAGGCGCTCCTAGTTGGCGTCTCAGGCAACTTGTATCAAACAGGCCATAAGTTTATATATTGTTTGGTTGATGCGCATGACATGTGCAGCCATGCTTCTAGGTATACTTGGATTTTTTTTGGAACAATCTATTGTTGAAAAAACAAATTTCAAAAATAGTCCTATTCTTGAAAAAAAAAATTTGTCTACAATCACTAGCCCAACTAAGAATTGAATTTCTAGTCTTAATTGGGCTAACGACTTCAAAATTAGTCTTCAATCACCAGTTTCCAATCGTGCATCTAGTGTAGACTTGAGCTAGCAAGTGGGCCCCGCACTCTATGGGTTTCAGTTATTGGTCAGGAGAGCGAGTAAAAACCACACTATCACAGGGTTCATTTATAAGGATATTGAAGGACACTAACAATGGAATAAGAAAATTTATACTAAGAAGGATCGTGTATAGAACAACTATACTATTTAGCAGTAACCATATGTGCAGGAGTGGAGAGATTCTACGCATGAGTGGAGAGTTGCCGAGGACAAACCATACAAGCACAACATCTACATAGCTTACCTGGCGTGGTACCCACCACAGACCATGTTTAGATTGTCTCCTTTCCCACCATCGAGAGACAATGATCCTTAAACTTTTCCTACCATCTAGGAGAGGTTTGACCAATTGCAAGCAGCGTGTTCACTCTTGTGTGCATATCAAACCTCTCTTTTCAATTTTATTTTGTACATCGCTGTTACTTTCGTAATTGGATGTTCATTGTTAATACAGCTCGATTTATCTCTTCATTGTCCACGCCTATGAGTAATTGCGACATAGCATACATGACGAAGAGGATGTGCCCATGAGTGAGGTTGATGCAGCTCTAGCACAAATGGAACAGGACCTGAAGTACATATTGGTGGATTTTGGGGTTCTGCAACCACCCCATTGGACTGTGGCCTCCACCTTTTCCACATCTAGCACTAACGTTACATCCGTTTTTGTCACATCTGCCACCTCCGAATCGTCCTTGATCATCATATCCACTGCTGCTGGATTGTCCTTCATGGTCGTATCATCCACCGTCGCACCCACCACATCCAATGTCAGACAATAGCTCATTTGATGAAGACTAGACTTCGTCACACACAAGTTCACTTTCAGTAAAGGGTCGCAAAGGGATTGGCCGCGGAGGACGGTTATCCAATCAGGGTCTTTCACAGCAATTGATCCTCCATCAGATCCAATAGGGTAGTCCTGTATGACACCACGATCCATCTCGATTGTTATGATCTTCTGAGGGTTTGCCTCAATTCCACTGACGGATATGAGGAAACCAAGTAATTTCCCAGAGGAAATTCCAAAAACGCACTTTTTGGGGTTTAGTTTGATTTTGTGGCGTCTAAGGTTCTGGAAAGTTTATAATAACTTTACAACGTGGTCCAGGGACCGACGAGTATGTTTACATAGGCCTCCAAGTTGCATTTGATCTGACTAATGAAAGATTCTACATTCTTCACTGATAGCTGGCACCAACATTCTTTAACCCAAACGACATTTTTACGTAATAGTAAATAAAAAATGGGGGTGATGAAGGATGTCTTCTCCTCATCCTCTTCAACCATGCTTATCTGATGGTACCCAGAGTATGCGTCCAAAAAACTCATGGCCTAACATCTGGTCATAGAATCTACTAACTGGTCGATTTTTGAAAGGGGAGAGACATCTTTTGGACATGCTTTATTGAGGTATGTGAAATCTACACACATTCTCCGATGTTTGTTAGCCTTCTTGACCATGACTACATTGGCGAGCCAATTAGGATGGTCAATCTATCTGATAAAGCTAGCGAACAAGAACTTGTCGAGTTCGGCTTTGATTACCTCTTATCTATGGGAGCAAAACAACATAGTTTCTGCTTAACTGGCTTAACTATAGGAATCACGGTCAACCTATGCTCTATGACTTCTCGAGGCATCCCAATTTACAACAGTAGATCATTTAGTCGTCATAGCTTCCTGATGCTTCTCCAACTATGCAGCTAGCCCACCAAACACTAGTCACCTTTGCATATACCATTGCGCACCCGACAACTACACACCATCTAAATATCAGGTCCCAACAAAAAAAAGGAGATAGTAGATTACGTCTACTTATATATAAATTATATCTTTTGTTACAAATAATATTTATCTTTTCAGCATTCATAATTAAATTTTGTCAGCTATTCCAATTTGTAGTTCAGCAACACTTCATGCCCTCTACCTATAATGTGAGATTGGCCTTGCATGCTCACACAAACTCTCCCTCGTACAAGATCATTCAATGCTATGCGAATAAGATTCTCCTAGTGCAGATTCACCCTAAAATTTACTAAAAAAAATTCAAAACCAATTCATGTGAGAGTCCCCTTTCCTCTCCTTTTCTGTTCAACTTCCCTTTCTCTTTATTTTTTTCTTACATTTGTCAAAAAAAAAATGAAAAACTACGCCCTGATGGCCTGTATACAGCCGGGAGTGCAACCAAAATGAGCCCACATGTTGACATGAGTTTTAGTCATGCTCCTGACTAGCGACTGAAACTTGTGGGGCACGGGCCCACTTGCTAACTCAAGTCTGCACTAAGTATACGATTGAAAATTGGCATGACAGCTCGACATATGCTAGAAGATCAGAGCACCGCGTGAGGGATTGCTACATTTCGCTTGCCCAATTAAGACAATATATTTAATTGTTAATTGAGTTAGTGGCTGAAGGCTAATTTTGAAAAAATTTTAATAATCTGTTTATTGAAAATTATTTTTTATGAGTTATTCCAAAAAAAAGATTTGTATAATTGACATTCTCAAACATTCAAAATTGTGAGTCATGAACTCCACTAACACCTATGCTTGTAAGTACTCAAAAAATTCAAAAGACTAATCAAATAACTCAAATGGCGAAAAAATCATCAAGATTAAACAACTTGAGGCATATTTTATAGCAAGCAGATTGCACAAATCACCAACCAAACCGAAACAGTGCCTACTTGCCAAAAATACCAAGGTAATCAGACTAGGTGTGACACGTTTCGTCACAGTCTCTGTTGATTCTTGGTGGACAGTGTTAGTGAGCACAGCAACCCCACACCCATGCACAGGATTAGTGATGGGCAGAACTGCAGTTAATAGTTCGAGGAAGTTTTGATGAGATCAAGACGTGGAGGAGATCGAGTAATCTTAAATGAGGGTCTCTGGGCTATGGATGTGGCTCGGATTATAGAGTAGGGGAAAGGTGGTCTGTGCGGGAAGAGAGTGAAATTAATGTGGAGTACTGAGAGTGGTACTCTCAGAGCTCAGCGTCTTGCTGCTGCTGCGCAGTGGCAGTGGGTGGTAGTTTAGGGCGAAGGCTAACGGGACAGGAGGACTTCAGGTGGATTGGAGAGGTCTGTCAAGTTTTGCTTTGGCTGATGTCTGGTGCTGTTTTAGTTCCATATTATTCCCATGTGTGTCCTTTCATGTTTCTGTAACAAATAGTATGCATATCATATAGACGAGTCTTAAGTTTTGCTTTGTGAGGAATACTGTGTGTAGTGTATATTTGTTATAATGGTGCCATGAGTATATTTGGCTTGATGTCCCAATTATTGTGTCAAACTTTAACTGTGGTTAAAGTTGGGTTAGACCATTTTACCTCTGCAACTTTCGTTATGGTTTCGGCAAAAAGAAAAAGATGCTCAGGATATGTTTAGTTTGGTGTCCTAACTCAGGAGAGTTTGAGTCATCCAATCAATATAGAAATAAATTGTGTTTGTTAAATTTATAATTGTTAATTTTTCTTGAAATACTAGTAACATTAGTGTCTCAAGAGAAACTGACAATATTAACATTTCATGATCAAACAAATAATAATTCTTTATAAATTTATTGAATAGTTCAAATACAAGTTTATATTCTTTTAATTTAAGAAAAATTCTCAGTTGATACACTCTCATCTTAATTGCACCAATTTTTGATTCATGTTTAATTCATATCCCTTGCTTGGGAACTTTTCTCACTGTAACATGATATTGTAACGCATCCTAACAAAATTGAGGATTGCACAACTTCAAAAAAGACTGAGCACTGTAATTATTTGTACACTTGTTGCACCAAAAATGACGTCTCGAAACCACCTAGGAGAAATCAATGCCACCTGCATGAAATAAACAAATAGAGGCCATCTGAGCACAGAATACAAACAAAGAGTTCGAATATTTTCTTCTCCTTAATGGAAGGGAGGGATTGCACCCACGAGACCACTGGGTAAAACAAAGGCCCTCAATTTCTACACTTGCCAACATCAGGCTGAGCCATGGATGGAGTTTTGACCAGTCATGGACGGCAAACCGATTGCTCTGAATGCCAAGTCAATATAAGTACCCCTCAGGTGAAATATAAATATAAATATAAATATATATATAATTATATAAAATTGAAAAAATATATAATTTTTTATTATATAGTCTTCAAGATATGATCAAAATTATATCTCGAAGACTATACAATAAAAAATTATAACACCATGAGAATTTTTTTTATGACAAATATACTTATATAATTTTATTATATTTAATTTAAATTTTTATAAATATATTAATGATAAAAATAATTAAAAAAATTGATTTTTTTTTTTTTGGATTGGAGGTAGTAAGTCAAATGCATTCCATATTTCCATGGCTTGGCCCTTTTAGCATCACTTCTTTTGAGCTATTGTCAGATATCCTCCCACTCCCGCTCACCTAACTGAAAACGACATGCTTGCAAGTTCGGACTTCGGACCTCTACCCAAACCAAACAATCAAATATCCACAAAGCGACCATCGTGCCGCTGTCTGCACACGTAAGGCTGGAAAATACATGTTTGAGAATTCTTGCGGCGAAAATGTAGCTCGAGTTTGCTCACAAGGCTGTATGCGGACCTGACATCTACAAATCAACCTGCCACATCATGCATGTTAACAAAATTGCGCAGTATTAAAGTCCAAGCTGGAGACTAGTTCTAGAGGAGTATTTTGACTAAAATGATGTAATACAGATGTATTTATTAGCAAAGGATCATTTACCATCTATTTCCTTCCGGTCCTTTCTACCACCCCTTGCAAATAGATTCCTGGGTATATGGTGCTTCGAATTTCTCGTTCCCAGGAACTCACTATACACCCTAAAAACATAGGGCATGATATTCATAACTTTTACATTAAAAAAACTTTATAGAAAAAATACAATTACCAAAAGAAATCCAACTGCTTAAAATAAAAAAAAATGACAATCTAAAATAAAAAAATTACCTAAAATAAAAAATGACTACAAAAAATAAGAAAATATGATAATTTAAAAAAAAAAAAGAACTTAAAATAAGAAAAATGTGACAACCTAAAATAAAAAAAATACAATAACATAAAAAATACAACAACCGCAAAACATGACGATTTTAAAAAAATACAATAAAAAAATACAACATAAAAAAAATACAACCTAATATATGAAAATATGACAATCTAAAAAAATACGACAATCTAAAATCTATTAGATAAATTGATGACCATTAGATCAAAATCTATTAGTTAGTATAAAAATAAATATAATTTTTTTAAAAAAAATTTCCTTAACCATTCCGAAAAAATTTGTAATAGAAACCAACCAATCACTTGCTTGTAACGTATATGAGAGCTACATAATAACAAACCAAAAGAAGAATACACAGAAATAATAATAAAAAAAGTAACCTGCTATAATCAAGGGAACACGGCCGCCTGTACACATGCCACACAACTAATAAAATTGAAACTAGAAACATATCATCATACGGTATCTTCTCAACTTAGAAGTACAAAAAAACTGAATCCAAATGAATGTTAAGGCAACCTAAATCTTAAGACATCACAAGACCTCATAGGACAATGCAAATAAATACAAAATACTGGAAATGTAACATGGTATCCACCAGCTATAGATCGACATGGACACTACATGGCCCAAAGTTGGACGATCCATTTGAGTGCACCGAGGCCACAAGAGAACAGGTAACAGGGTTAACATGTGCTGTTAAGAAAAAACTAACTGATACATTGTAGATTGACAATAAGTACTAAGGTTAATTTGAAGCTTAGGCCACAACAGACTAGGAACTGGCACCTTCTTAACAATATTCACCACTATGTGCCTAAAACGCAATGGGACGTCTGTCCTTTGTTAGCCACAACAATATCCGCATACACTGTCCGTTAGAATTTCGAAGAGCTGTCTACAATGCCGCCTGTTGCTGAAAGACCCCCACAACATGAAGTTTAAGATACACCAGAGGTCATGAAATAAAACCTGCATATATGTAGAAGTTTGTGTGCGAGTCAACCATAGCCCTCAAATAAATTACACTGAAATAAAGAAATGACTTGAAGCATAAAAAACACAATGATGAATTTGATATCACACAAATGCAAATGCATTACTGATAGAATGAATGCCGGGCAGTCCCACTCAAATACTAAATTGGAAGCGCTGATAAAATCAATGAATCAAAATATCATAAACTACTAATATATCTCCAAAAATGCACTGTCAGATGATAAGACAATATGATAGTTCATCAGGAAAAAATTGACCAAAATATCCGCATTGGCATTCTAGTGAAAAATTCATGGGCTCTTCAGACATAGAAAAATAAAATGTTTACCAAATGTGCTATCAAGTAGTACAATGTTTTCCTACAGAGGTTTAATTGTGGTGGTCCTTTTCTGGGATGATATGTGACAACACCCAGGATGCTATGTACCACAGATAAAGATTTGTCTGCATTCACAATTCACATGCCCCCACTCCCCACAAATAAAGTAGGCTACAGAGCATTTCACACGATCAGGTGAGAATCAATAGTCATGCTAGGAGTGACTGGTTTTTGGAAACCAAAAAAATGGAGCAGCATCTATGAGACATTTAGACATACACTGAATGCAAGAATGAGATAAACATTTGTACCTGATGAGCTGATATTTACATAAGGTGTCTTATTACTTCCAGGGAAAGTGGACATACATGATAAATGTCAGATTACTATTGGCAATATATAGCCTGGTCTATCTGAGCAGGTATTGGTTTTATCTCAGTTCCAAGCTCTTGCTCGATCCTATACCTGCCCTCAACCAAAAAAAAAAGAAGTTACAAGAAAATTGGGAAACAGAAAATAGTTGTACAAGTTAGTGGTGGGAAATTTTGCATACAAGTTAAAACGATCCTCGTAGGTGATCAAATTGACAGCCAAACCAAGGTGGCCAAATCTCCCAGATCTACCAACCTATTAAACAAGAAAAAAAAAAGGCAACACTGTTAAGAAACACTAAACACAAAACAAACAGAAATATTACACTGTTGCCATCTGCTATATTCACCAGTCAACATCAAGTAGTGAAAATGTCAACAAGGATAAAGCATTTTCTGTCCTACTAGAGTACTAGGTGTTACACGTCCATTTTTTATATCCACTAAAATGCTTTAAGAATTAAGACCATCTAACAATAGAGGATTAATCTTCAAGCAACTAAATACATGTTGTAAATATAAAAAGTGATAACCTAGTGACCAACCTCAAAATCTCAGTTAATTAAAAATACCATACCCTGTGGAGATAAGTCTCAGAGTTCTTGGGGAAATCAAAATTGATAACAACATTAACAGCTTGAATATCTATTCCCCTTGTGAAAAGATCTGCAAAAGGAAAGACCACAAGGTTAGAAGCTGGGACCATGGTGCCTCCAAATTTCCAAGAAAATTTTTTTGTCCAAAAGCTAATAACAGCTTTTAGCGGCACTAATATGACATTGACAGCAGGAGACATTCATTGAAAATCCCAACACAAAATTTAGAAGTTAGTCTGTAGAAAGTTTAAACAAAACTGCAGGAAGTTTAGAAGTCACTCTATAGCATGGGTCTAAGAAAAGTCTGAAAGAAAACTGCAGAAAAATATCACTTACAAAGAAAACTTGATCAAAGCAAAGAAAAAGAATAACATGAAAAATTTGATCAGTTACAAAGAGGTTCCATAGTCGAGAGATACACACTATAGGTTCTCCGAGTAAAGAAAATTAAGTAGCTACAGAATAGTGTCGTTCAGTTGAAAACAGAAAAAGCAGAACATAAAAAAAAAAAGTTATATACCTGTGCAGACTAGGTTCCTGCATGCGCCATTACGGAAATCATGGAAAACTCTATTCCGGTGGTCTTGCAACATTTTTGCATGGATGTAGAAGCACGAGTAACCAAGCTCAGTGATCTTCTTTGCCAATAGTTCAACACGATTTACTGAGTTGCAGAATATTATTGATTGATTAATTTGAAGCTGCATTAAAAAACACATACATCGGATGAATAACAGATTATGGTCAAGGTCACAAAACATAGTTAAATAACCATCAAAAAAGTAAACTACGGGTGCTAATCAGAGAAACCTTGGAAAAGAGGGTGTTAAGACAGTGAACTTTCTGCCTTTCTTCTACAAAAGCATAGAATTGTGTAATCCCCTTCAGCGTAAGTTCATCCATAAGGTTAATAACATAAGGTTTGGGTAGATATTTGTCCTTGAACTCCTTCACAGTCACAGGGAATGTTGCTGAAAACATCAAAATCTGCCGATTTGATGGAAGGTAACGAATCAGCTGCTCCACAGAAGGTTGGAACTCAGGAGAGAGAAGCTTGTCCGCCTACAAGAAAAGACATCTCTTATAAGAACGATGGGGTATGTGCCCTTATTTATTGACGAATCCACTGCTCCACCAATGTTTGAAAACAAACAGTTCGGCTACATCATTGTGGCAGCAAAACAATATTAGTTCATTGAAAACCAGGTTGAACCTACATCATTCATTTGAATTATTGACGATCAATACAATATGCTGTATCAAACAATGGTACAACCAAGGCACCATAATTTATCAGTATGTTACAACCTCACTACCTTGTAACAAACTAACGAAAGCTATTATTTGGATTGTAGCTTTGTAGAAACCAGTATTCTTTTTCACTTTTTGCAGACTCATTGTTGCCCATATTCATGCTCTTTTTGAGGATTTCTTAGCCTTTTTTGCCAATGTTTACCCATATATGTCCTACAGCATGAACTCAAAAGGTCCAAGTAATGAACTTTATGGTTACATCTTAGCTCACTGGAAGTGCAGTTATTCTATCTTTCAATAGGAATGAACAAAAAAAATTTGTGCTCTTAATCTGCTTAAAGTGGGTTCAATGGTTCGGCAAACCGAGGACAAGGTTAATGATGGAAAATAAATCGAGGGAAAGGTTAATGATGGAAAATAAATCGAGGGAAACATAAATATTGTGAAGAAATTTTACTAAGTGTACAAAAGACGGTACAGATATTTTTCGTTCTTTCTTTTTCTTGTGGTAGTGGTTTTGGTAATCTATAATAGGCATACACGCAGAACCAGTACCACAACTGTCCTTGCAAAATGATCCGTGAAAACAAAATGTGTGATTACTTGAGAATGCAAGCAATCCCACATTATGACAAAACCGAAAATGATAGAAGTACCTCATCCATAATAAGCATTGAACAATCCTTGAGAATGCAAACTCCTTTCTTTGTAAGGTCCAAAATACGCCCAGGAGTTCCAACAAGTAAATGAACAGGTTGATACAGCCGTATAATATCATCCTTTAGGCTGGTTCCTCCAGTGGTGACCATTACTTGAATCTTCAGGTGCTTCCCAAGCTCCTTGCAGACTTGTGATGTTTGTAAAGCTAACTCCCTTGTGGGAACCAATATAACAACTGAAAACCAAAAAGTTAAGAGTTATATTTGAAGCGTGCTGAAAAAATGTAGCATTGAAGCTATGAACCAAAAAAAAATAAAGGAAAAAAAGAAAAGAGGGAGAGAAAAAGAAAGAGGATGACTTATGCACAGTTGGGCAGATGTTACAGTTTCCACAGTTCCACCAAGTATGACTTTTCATCAAAAGTAAAAGATTATTTAACATCATTGATACTTTGCGCCTAAAAGAGTATAAAGCGCCATTGCATAATTTTGCATAATCGGCATATAAGAATAGAGGTGCCATGGTATAGAACAAACCTTGAATAGTGTTTTTGTCTAGATCAATCTTTTCCAATGCAGGTATACAAAATGCAGCAGTCTTGCCAGTTCCATTTTTTGCTCTTGCAAGAATGTCACTACCAGTCAATGCAATAGGAATGCTTTCTTCTTGGATAGGAGAAGGTCTTTCAAATCCTTTCTCATAAATCCCCATAAGGAGTTCACGCTTCAGAAAATAGTCTTCAAATTCATTTCCCTTTGTTGCAGTAACATCCTATACAATTTTTTTTTTCAAAAAAAAAAAAGAAAGCATACAAAAAACACAAGACTGGCTTAAATATCCACATAGCAAGCACACCAGCTCACATAAGATTAAAGGTATAGGCAACTATGCAACAGGAACAATCATCCAGTAAGGTGCTTTGCAAAAGAAAGTACAGAAGATTAATTAGCTCGAAATTCAGACCAGGAACTTTTTGGCACAATGGATGCATACATTATAGTACAATGACAGTACAGTTGAACTTTGCCTCACATCCAAATCTAAAACATGGAAGTAGACAAAACTTAGCAGAACTTACATTTTGTTATGTGTCTGCATGTAACCCCCCCCACCCCCGCAGGCCAACCCCAAAAAAAGTTTTTTTTTTTGGGTGTACAAAAGGTGTGTGTTTTATGGTTACCCAGAATGTAAGCTATGGAGTATGCAAGTCACTTAGCACGGCCTCCCTTTAGAATGACCAAGTGGGAATGGATTCTTGTCTACTCAACATCAAATATATCCCAGAGCTGGTGTTCCCAAGGTAAATTATGGGCATGCAAAAAGTTCATCAAAACCTATGTTTCCTCCAGAATTCCAATAATCAAAATGTTGGTTTTTATTTGTTTTTCTTATGATGTAAGACATCAATAACCCTGAAAAAAGTGAAATCCTAGGTTGAATCCTTTTCACCAGAATAAGAGAAGTATAGATTAGTATTAAGTGAATATGACTGTCAGGTCAAGGAAATCATTAGTATACAGGTACTGACATAACAAAAAAAAAAAAAAAACAAAGTGCCCTGAATTACCTCTGTCTTGTACCGTGTATCTTGAGGTGGAAGCTTCAATTGGGCCTTCCAGTCTTGTGCACTGCACAAAGATAAATATAAATATCTAACTATCTCAAGTATATCATCTAGATTTGAAGAACAACGAATGTGCAGCTGTCTTGAACTTAAGAAACAATTTCTGCATGCAACTACAACTACTAATTTGCTGCTGGAAAGTATAATTTAGGAACATCCAGTAAAAATGGTGGGGGAGGGGTTGACATTGAATGACTGAGGACAAGAAGGATAAAATAAAAGAAACATAAACTATAAAAGTGGTGACTGGGGGAGATTCAGCATCAGGTAGGATGAAGAAGCATAATCATGTCATTTAACACATCCAATAAAGCAAAGGGATCATGTCAGCATCATAACAATGTCATGGATCGATCTATTTCTGTTGTTATTTCAAACAAAAAAATGGTGATGCCCATGTTTAGCTCTACATTCTCAATTCAATATGTACATCAGTTTTTAAAAGCACAGCAATCCACAGTTGGTGTGCATTAGCCTGCCAAACATGGTGGATAAATCTATTTCTGTTGTTATTCCAAACAAAAAAATGGAGATGATGTTTAGCTCTACATTCTAAATTCGATCTGTACGCCAGTTTTTAAAAGCACAGCAATCCACAATTAGTGTGCGTTACCCAGCCCAACATGGTCAATTAGCAGGTTTGGCTCATACACAAGGGCATAGTTATTGCAAGCCTAAATTGGATCAAAGAGTCTAGGATGCAGGCATTGGCAACCAAATTGGTGTTTACTGACTTCGGCTGCATCACCAGCAATGACATTGTGAAGAATAGCATCAACACCTGCATACAACTATCAGCTGCATCAATACCCAACATGTTGGATCGCCAAGGACCACGCAACAAACATTTTTAGCTAGTACCTGCTCAAGTATTTCCAGCTATTAGTTCAGTTTGTGTGCAGCAACTCGAACAAAAGTTTTAGCAATGCTAAAAGCCTAAAGCTAGTAGGCTGCATCAATACTCAGCATGGTGGTCATCATGGACCACAGAATAACCATTCATACCCACTATCTCATTAAGTACTTGAAACCACTAATTCAGTTATAATGCAGCAAGCCAGCGACCCTACCTCAAATTTTAGCAAATCTAAAGAAAGAGTAAAATATTCCCTGGTGAACAATATCCATAACTGCATGTGTTCTCTGTAAAACAGACAAGAGCATGCTTCGCCGGTTGCTCACAAAAAAATTGTACTTTGAATAAAATTACTTCATGCGAAGCAATGATCTGGATTCTCTTGCCAGAAGCTGCTTTGTATGGAACAAGTGGATATTCCCAGAGGCATGCAGCTAAGAACACTAACCACAAAACTTGTGCCTAAACTCTGTATACTTATCCCATCCAGTGCATCAGGCTATCAATATCACATGCTCCATAAGTACATAAATTTCTCCAAAACTTGCACCTCAGCCTATCTAAGTTCCAATTAAGCCGCTCCAAAGTGATATGCTTGGTTCTTTGCAACTAAGCAAACATCCAGGTCCACAAACCGCATAAATAACGGAGCTGCCGAAACCATAGCAATCAGAGCTTAAACTATCCCCGCATCTCACCTCGAATCGATACCGTCGGCGGCCGGTGGCAGCTGCGCCGCTTTCGGCTCGCTGGTGCCGCCGGCGGCCGCGGCTTCGCCGCCCATCTGGTTCCGCCGCAGCCACTGCTGCTGCTGCTGCTGGTTGTGATGATGCGATTGCTGCGGCTGACGCTGTCCGTACTGCTGGTGGTACGCCTGCGGCGGCGGCGGCTGCTGGTGGTGCTGCGGCGGAGGTGGGCCGCGACCGTAGTAGTTAGGGTTTCCGCCGCCGCCGCGGCCATTTCCGATGCCGGGACGGTACCTAGCGCGCGGATCCATCGCTGAGAGCAGCGCTCAAATCTTCTCCGAATCGAGGAGTGGATGCGAGAGGTCGAAGAGAGATGTATAGATCCGGTAGGAAGCTAAGATTCGGAAGTTGGAATTGAGGTGTTCGTCCTCCGAATTGGGAATTTTTTAGGGGAAATTTTTTGCCCCTTTTTTGATGAGTTCGTGGGTGGGGAAGGAGGAGTGGAAGAGTGGAGGCTGCGAGCGTCGCAGCGTCGCTGAACGTTCCAAGCTAGGGCAACGGCGACGTGGGATTGGTAGGGTACGAAATTACGGGGATGTCCCTGTCGTTTTATCTTTTTCTCTGGCTGGCTCCAATTTTTGCTTTTGCTTTTATTTTTGGCTCGGAAAAAAAAAAAGTTGTCCAGTTAAGAAAGATTCTCATTTCATTTGCCAAAAGCCACACAAAGTTGATGAGAGCTGTGCTAATCAATTCTTTTTTTTTCTCTCTCTAAAAAAAAGCAAAGTTCATGAAGAATCTTGGGGAACTCGAGCTTTCCCTATTCCAAAAATGTTACAACTACCTTCAGAAGCTTGTTTGATATTCGTGTACTACCGCTAGCATCTTCACTTGGCTTCCTTGAGCTTGATATCTCCGGAAAAATAAATCTTCTGCACAATGTATTTTTCTAGAGGTCATATTTCCTAACACAGTTTTATTTAGATTTATTAGACTTTTTTGTGATTCAATAAGACCAGAATTTGTAATAAGTGTAAAAATTGAGCAATGATATACATAATTTTTTAGAAAAAGATAATGTGTACTTAATATTATAAAAGTTTTGGATTTAACTAAAGAATATAAGTATCTTACTAACCTATGGACATCAGACCTGTATTTAATTCCAATAGAGACAAATAAGTCTTAAGATTGTTAGAGCAGGTGGATTGGAAATGACTAACAATCATGTATAATTCAAAAGTATCCAAAATTGTTTTCACAAGCGCATGCACGAAGGATGGGCTTCATTTTATCTTGAGAGACTATTTGTTTGTAACCCGGTACACACTTTTGGTGGAAACAAATAAACCTTAAAGAAAGTGGCATTGTAACACGTCTTGAAATTGCTCTATTGTTTTTATATTTAGTTATATCCAATCTACCTATTCAAACATTAATTTCACAACCAATTTTATCAAAACCTCACTTTGTGGTGCCTCCAACTAATTTTCCCTTAAATATTATTAACGTTTGATAAAATAGCTAACTTATGGTGACAAATGATCTAAACTCGTCATGCAAATGTAATTAGATTAATTAAACATAAGGAAAACATTAGGGAGTTTTTTTTACTGTTAACCCAGAGTTAAAAAAAAATTTCGAAATTAACCCACAGTTGCGATAATTTGCAAAAATGGCCTGCCACCTCAGCTTGTCGAGCTCTGGGAGCTCGACAAGCTAGTAGTCGCACGGGGAGGTACAAGTCGCGGTCGCGAAGCACGACTAGGGCTTGTCGTGTCCCACGACCACGACACGCTGCTTGTCGAATTTGGAATTCCCGACATGTGCGTGCACTGTGCTTGCTTGTCGAATCTGGAACATGCGACATGTGCGTTGCACTGTGCTTACTTGTCGAATCCTGAAGCCGCGACATGTGCGTGTTGAACCTTGAACCCGCGACAACTGAAAAAATAATTTTGCTGCAACGGGGATTCGAACCCGAGCCGATTGTTTGCTGCTGAGAACTCCCACCAGCTGAGCTACGAAGCTTTTTGACATAAGGGCAGTATACATTATAATATTGTGTAACTTGTCGAGTTTTCAGAATTCGACAAGTTGCTGCTGGTCCCCCTCCATTTATTTGGTCCCCTGCCATGTAACTCTCACACACACAGCAGCAGCATCAGCAACACAACACACATACACATTTTATGTTTGAACCCTAGATCTAGCAAAATCCGTCCGATAAATTTGTTTGGTGTAGAAGAGAAAGTTGTAGAGAATTGCAAGTTCTTCGCAAAGAGGTAATTTTTTTCGAAATGCATTTAAGATTCTGTTAATTATGTTGCTAATGACGTGATTAGGGTTTATATTTATGTTTATGTGTATAGAAGAGTAGGTATTATGTTGTTTTTAGGAATATGTTTAGGAAATATGTGCATTTGTATGTATGTTTGTAAAATAGATTTTTTTAAATGTATGTGTGTATGTATGTTTGGAAATGAATGTGTATATGTTTGAAAATAGGGGTTTATAAATGTATGTGTGTGTTTGAAAAATAGATTTTAGAAATATATGTGTGTATGTTTGGAAAAATAGGGTTTTTAAATGTATGTTTGTATGTTTGGAAAATAGGTTTTTGAAATGTATGTGTGTATGTTTAGAAATATATGTGTGTATGTTTGGAAAAATAGGGTTTTTAAATATATGTTTGTATGTTTGGAAAATTGGTTTTTGAAATGTATGTGTGTATTTTTAGAAATATATGTGTGTGTATGTTTGGAAAAATAGGGTTTTTAAATATATGTTTGTATGTTTGGAAAATATGTTTTTGAAATGTATGTGTGTATGTTTAGAAATATATGTGTGTATGTTTGGAAAAATAGGGTTTTTAAATATATGTTTGTATGTTTGGAAAATTGGTTTTTGAAATGTATGTGTGTATGTTTAGAAATATATGTGTGTGTATGTTTGGAAAAATAGGGTTTTTAAATATATGTTTGTATGTTTAGAAATATATGTGTGTATGTTTGGAAAAATAGGTTTTTTAAATATATGTGTGTATGTTTGGAAAAATAGGGTTTTTAAATATATGTTTGTATGTTTAGAAATATATGTGTGTATGTTTGGAAAAATAGGGTTTTTCAATATATGTTTGTATGTTTAGAAATATATGTGTGTATGTTTGGAAAAATAGGTTTTTTAAATATATGTGTGTATGTTTAAATATATGTTTGTATGTTTAGAAATATATGTGTGTATGTTTGGAAAAATAGGGTTTTTAAATATATGTGTGTATGTTTGGAAAAATAGGGTTTTTAAATATATGTTTGTATGTTTGGAAAAAATAGGGTTTTTAAATATATGTTTGTATGTTTAGAAATATATGTGTGTATGTTTAGAAAAATAGGGTTTTTAAATATATGTGTGTATGTTTGGAAAAATAGGGTTTTTAAATATATGTTTGTATGTTTAGAAATATATGTGTGTATGTTTGGAAAAATAGGTTTTTTAAATATATGTGTGTATGTTTGGAAAAATAGGGCTTTTAAATATATGTTTGTATGTTTAGAAATATATGTGTGTATGTTTGGAAAAATAGGTTTTTTAAATATATGTTTGTATGTTTGGAAAAATAAGGTTTTTAAATATATGTTTGTATGTTTAGAAATATATGTGTGTATGTTTGGAAAAATAGGTTTTTTAAATATATGTGTGTATATTTGGAAAAATAGGGTTTTTAAATGTATGTGTATTTCGTTTTAGAAACTATGTGCACACAATAGAAAATATAAAATTAAGTTATTTTTAATTGTGCACATGAATACTGTATGTCTAAAAATTAGGTTTTGGACATATATGTGTATGTATTTAGAAATTATGAAACTAGGCTATTTTCAATTACATGCATGCATGCTCTATGTTTAGAAATTATGTTTTTTAAAATTAGGTTATTTTTAATTGTGCACATGCATACTCTATGTTTAAGAATTAGGTTTTGTAAAATATATATGTGTATGTATTTAGAAATTATGAAACTAGGTTATTTTCAATTACATGCATGTATGCATGCTCTATGTTTATAAATTATGTTTTTCAAATGTATATGTGTATGTATGGTTTTAGGATCTATGCGCATGTGTGTAATGGTGTCATGTTATTTACGCGTGAGATGAATGTGTGTAGGGAATGGATAGTCCGAACAAAATTTCCATATTTTATGGTGACGGCATAATTCGCGAGGGGCAAAGCGGGGTTGATATGAGCCGTTACCAGTATGTGACGGGCGAGCTGAGTGTACATAACACCTCATTTCTAGACCTGAATTTGTGGATCTTGAATATGTTCGGGAAGCGGCCTCGCGATGAAATGGCTCTAATCGAAGGGCTCATCGTTCGTGAGGTAGATAATGAGCCATACTGGATGCTGCGCGAAATTAAAGGGGACAAATCTTGGAGTTCTTTTATTCGAAGAGTGGAAGACCCCCATGGCGGACTGCTCGGCCAGTTCGCGATGTATGTGCAGTTCTGCAACGTACGAGCAGCCAGGAGTGCGGTGGAGGGTGAGCCGAGCGTCATGCCCGGTCCTGCGAGATTCAGGGCTAGCGAGTGGTCGGATGTATTCTGCCATACTCGCGTAGATGTGTGCGAGGTACTGGATTGCCTTCCATCAGTGTCCGACGAAGATGATTCGACGGACTCGGAGGCATCCGATGACTCTGATGACGATACTCCTGGTCCCCCGCAGGAGTGGCTAGATCACTCAGCATACAGTCAAGCTGTGTTGCCAACGGATCAGGGTTCGAGGTGGTCTTTCGAGCACGGTGGCTTACAAGTAGAGCAGGAGTTTCAAAGCAAGGAAGATCTGAAGAATGCCGTGGCGAGCTGGTCCCTCGCAATTAACCGGCAATATAAGGTCGTCAAGCCAAACCCCAACCTTTTTGTCGTAGCCTGTGTAACAGCAGGCTGCCCATGGAAGATTCGTGCGATGCGGCCGAAGGACGACATCGGTTTTGTGGTGACAAGGGTTACCGCACACACATGCCTGCTCACAGAGGCGCTGGACAGACACAGGAACCTGACGTCGGCGTACGTCGGTAATATCATCCAGCCGGCTGTGCGAGAGAACATTTTGATAATGCCGAGAGAAATAATGAAGCAAGTTGCCGATAGGTGTGGGTACACTATAAGGTATGGAAAGGCCTGGAGAGCAAAACAGAAGGCAATTGAGGGCATGTTCGGCACATTCGACCACGGCTACAACAATGTGATGCGGTTGCTGCGCAACATCGCTCAGACCAACCCAGGCACGTTTTTAGATTTCTTCGATCAGCCAGCTACACGTCGAGATGGTAGCCTCATACAGAACACTCGGGTACTCCATCGATTATTCTGGTCATACCGCCAGTGCATCGAGGCATTTGCTTATTGTCGTCCAGTCATATGCGTGGATGGTACGTTCCTGACTGGAAAGTACAAGGGCTGTCTCCTCATTGCTGTTGCTGCGGATGCTAACGACCAACTGCTTCCATTGGCGTACGCCATCGTCGAGTCTGAAAACTCGGAAAGTTGGTTGTGGTTTCTGGTCAACGTGAAGCGGGCGGTTGTTGGTGATCGAGAGAAGGTGTGCATCATATCGGACCGCCACCGAGGGCTGCTCCATGCCATTGAGGTAATGCGCGGGGCCCCAGATACTCCGTACAAATGGGAGGACGTGCGCAGCCGTTGGTGCATGCGACACATTGCAGCAAACCTTTTCACACACTTCCGCAGTAAACAGATCATGGATCTGTTCAAGCGGCTGTGCATGCAAAATCAACCGAGGAAGTTCCAGGCTGTGTTCGACAAATTGGAGGCGCTGACAGTGAAGTACTCCACAAGGAGGGCCAGTAATGCTGCCGATGATGTGAACGTCAGCAAATTTTCGCAATGGATTCAGGACAAGGACATCGAGAAATGGTCCTTGCTGCACGACGAAGATGGCGCAAGGTTTGGGATAATGACGACGAACCTTTCAGAGGTGTGCAATTATGTGTTGAAGGGAGTCCGGTGTTTGCCGGTGACTGCTGTAGTGGAGATGACATGGTACCGCACAGCCGAGTACTTCAACAACAGAAGTGTAGCCGCCAAAACGCTAGTCGACGATCCCATGAGAACCTTGCCAGATGTTGTGCAGTCGTACTTGACTGCCCGCATAAACAAGGCCCAGCGGCACGAGGTGACAGTTATAAACAAGCTGCACCGAATCATTCAAGTCCGCCTTCGGCAGAAGAACGTGAGCGGCCAACTGAGACCTGGACGGGTGCACGAGGTCATTCTTGGGGATGTCGCTGAGTGCTCATGTAACAAACCGAAACTACTGCACAAGCCCTACTCTCATGTCCTTGCTTCATGTGCGGCGCTCGGTGTGAGCCCTGCGCCTTACCTTTCGGAGTACTTCAGCCTTGACAACCTTTCAAACACGTGGAGTGGCGTGTGGAGAGTTTTTATGACGCTCGGTGACTACAGAGTTATCCCTGCTGGCGAGACTACCTGGATCCCAGATGTAAATCTAAAGCGAACGGGTCCAGGGCGACGGAAGACACGCCGAATACACAATGACATGGATGAGTCACAGGGGGGTAGCTCACGAGCTAGGAAATGTTCGATCTGTAGGCAGCCCGGACATAGCAGGAAGGATTGTTTGAATGCACCCGGACCATCGACATAGCCTTGTAATAAACTTTGTAATACGCTTATCATTTGCATCGGATTGTTGTAATCTGTTTGAAACCTTGTAATATGATTCATGTTATGTTACTTTCATGTCGTGTGCTATCCATGGGTATGATACTTTCAATAACGGTTCCCGATGTATGTTATGTTACTTTCAATAATGGTTCATGTTTTATGTTTTGACAGGCATGGCTGGCGGAGATAGAGATCTTCCAGAGCTACTGAGCAGTACATGTGATCGTGGCCATCGCGGCCGCATCTTGTCCGAGGGCGGGGACTTGGAGCCGCTGGTAGTCCGTGCTCCCTTGGAGTACTGGCCTCTGCATGAGGGCTATATCCCCATCCTGCGGGCTGCAGGTTTATTGCCGTTCGCCCGTATGCTGAAGATAGGTCAGCATCTCACACTGGACAGGTCGTTGATCACCGCATTGGTAGATCGATGGCGTCCGGAGACCCACACTTTCCACTTCCGCTGGGGGGAGATGACGGTCACGCTGGAGGATGTCAGCATGCTGCTTGGTTTACCTGCCAGTGGACATCCCATCGTCCCCCGGCCAGCACGCTTGGATTGGCGCGCACAGATGCACCTCCGATTCAACATCGCTAACCACGCCGACGAGATCCCGGCATCCAGGCGTGGTGTCCCCCACCGATTTCTGGCGCGCTACCGTGAGTGCCCCGATGATGCCCCCGCCGATGTAGTTCGCCAGCATCTCTTCGCGTACTTGCTGGTGACGCTGCAGTATATTTTGTTCCCTTCCACGCACGGTGACACTGTGTACACGTGGTTCATTCCTCTGGTCGAGAGTATCGTCGATGCCGACGCAGGGGCCATGCCGCGTTACAACTGGGCGATGGCAGTGTTGTACGCGACGTACAGGGGCCTTTGCGAGGCATGCTGCAGGACCGCAGCTGGATCGTTGCTTTCCGCATGCCCTGTACTGCTGCAACTGTGGTCATGGGAGCACTTCCCCGTTGGTCGGCCGCGTTTACAGCGGCCCATCCATCCGTACGTTGCGCCAACCGACTATGATGATTGGGTGGACCGGCCGACCATGGGAGCCCGTTGGCTGGGAGGTCGGCCGAGGTGGTCATCATCACAGATTCACCGCTGTTACTTGGCGTACCTGGGAGAGTTTGATCTCCTATCCGACGCGCGCGTCATATGGCGGCCATGGACACCGGAGCACATCTCGCAGGTTGCACCGCATGGCATTTCCTCGCATTGCACCGCGGGCCAGGACTGCTGGCTTACACGCCGGCACATGGTGTTCTCACATGTGGTGGAGCCGTATTTTCCGGAGAGGGTGATGCGCCAATTCGGCCTACATCAGCAGATACCGCCCCCGGAAAGAAATCGACAACGCCATCTCCCGCGGCAGATTAACGTGTATGCCTCGAACATTTTCTATATCTCATGTACACACTCATATTTGTTTATTTCTTTGCTTTATGTGCATCGCGTCACCTTTTGCAGACAAACACGTAGAGGAAAACACTCTGACAACTGGCAGATCAAGAATTCCAAATGGGTCGACGAGTGGGAGAACCACGCGGCGACGGATGTTGTTGTGGAGGAGCGCCCGTATGACCCTGGGACGTCCCAGGCCTATCTTCAGTGGTACGTGCCGCGCACCCGCACGCGACTCGCTCGTGCGGCCCCCCATCGCCAACAGAACTATCACATCAAGACAGTCTTCGACTCGGCCTTGATGTTCATTTCCCAGGCCGGATACATCGCTCGGTACGTTCGTCTTCGCTGGATACTTATGTTGGTCTCTTATCTTATCTATTTTTCCATAGTTCCCATATGAGTTTCGCATGTGCAAGGTGACTTAGCGTTGGGCATCGACAGTCAAGCGGCAAACCTGTCGTCTCGCTTGGAAGGTCCTCCACGCTTCAAGGCGATGGCGCGTGCTGTCCTACATTCCATCCGTGTAGCAGCACAACGAATCTTGTTCGACGCTACTTGTGGCCGAAAGACAGATGCATCGGTTCCACACCGGAGAGGGGCCCGGCCACCCAGCCCGATGTCAGCCCGGCCTAACCTGGGTGGTGCTCGACAGAGCACTTCGTCAGCACGGCGCAGTCATCGTGACACATCGCCGACCTGGGGAGGTGACATACCAGGGACGTCCGCCGGCCCGTCTCGGCTTCATCGTTCCTCGTCAATGCACAGTGCTCGACGCAGAGATCTGCATATTGGGGGCCCGTCGACACATCGCACTCCCGATTCAGATGACTCTGATGATGACGACGGCATCCGTCGTCAACACAAGGACGACATTCGTCGTCAAGACAGGGACGATGCGAGTAGAGCGTTGGCAGAGCGGTTTGCGGCTGACGAGGATTGCGGCCAGGCTCATATTGAGCAGGCTCTCCAGGGACAGAGATACTCAGTCCCTTGGGGGTCTACTTGGGAGAGTTGGGGGGATCCCGCCCACGACCACATGCATGTGGATGACGATCGTGGGTACTACGCTCCGCAGGGGGCCGACCCCAGTGGGGTGGCACCACAGCAGGACAACCAGGAGTGGATCTCGCACATGTTCGGGTTGCACGACCCTCATGCACATCAGTACTACCAACCGGATCAGTTGACGTCTAGCGAACTCGAAGATCACCCTCCACCGACACAGCCATCTCAGGGTCATGCAGGTACTGAGCGGCATGGTCCTTCTACCGCGGCTGGACAGCGATCACATGTGCTACCTGATCCGTACTCACCATCGCCTTTTCAGAGAGATAGACATGGGCATGGGCATAAGAGGGGTCGTCCGAACCCATAGCGAACATGTACTAACACTTTTATTTTCCAGTGTGTTACATTCAAAATGAATCATGCAGTTCACTAGATTTCTTATATATTTTTATTATATGATACATACTTACGTATATTTCTATAGATATATATACATATACATATACATATATATATGTGCATGTGTGTATATATATATATATATATATATATCTATACAGTATGTATGTATTTATGTATGTACAGTATGATGGGAAAAACTCCTAGCCCAGCTGGTGGGAACTCTCTTCTACCTCGTTGTCCACCTGGGTTCGAATCCCCACTGATCTTGATTTGGGTTCACAGAATAGATTTTGATATTTTAGGGTTTGAGATAGATTAGGGTTGAACTGATCTTGTTACTGCCAAACATAAAAGTCTTTACAAGCCAGATTCAATTCCATCTCTAAATCTCAGATCTATCAATCCTATTCTGTTTTCGAAAACAGGATTCTAATTACCCTAAATACTCATAACTCAGATTTAGCTAAATCTTGCCCTAATCCAGATCAGATTATTCTTGGATTATGAATGTCAATACCTTAATCCAGAAAGTTGGCAGCCAAATCGTATCATCTAAGCCGTTTTCACATATCAGTCCAAATTATATCGTAATTTAGTTCTTTATTTGATATCTAGAAACCCAAAAAGGCTAAAATCTTCAGATTAATTCCAAATTCAAAATTTCTTCAGCAAATCTTTTTCAAATGCTATTTGATACAATTTTCTCTTCTGTGCAGATTACAAAATCACATTTTAAAGACCATAATTCAAAATCGACAAAATTCAGATCTTATTTTACCTTAAAGTACCCTATTTTCAGTTTATATCAAAAATCATCAAATCAACTCATATTTTATCAAATCTCTTGTTAGATGAGTATAATGTATAAGTTTATACTTATTTATGAAATCAGATTACAAATCAATCCGTAATTTAATAAGTAATTCTTTTATTTCTGCAGATGGCTGAATAGCTGGAGCTTGTCGTGCTCTGGGAGCACGACAAGGACTTGTCGAGCTCTGGGAGCACGACAAGCTCATAGTCATGTTCCTAGAGCACGACAAGAGACTCCCCGTGCGACTAGCAGCTTGTCGAGCTCTCAGAGCTCGACAAGCTGATGTGGCAGGTCATTTTTGTAAATTTTCGCAACTGTGGGTTAATTTCGAAATTTTTTTTTAATTCTGGGTTAACAGTAAAAAAAACTCAAACATTAGGTGATTGGAATTTCTAGTTCGTGCAAGCGCACTGGTGAATGATTAGTGTTGACGTCAAAATGATCAGTCCAGATTGTTGTGGGCAAACTCTCCTCTCTTTATTTCTGGAAGAAGTTATTGGCAAAGTGTTATCAACAAGACGCTAGGGTACCGAGAGGAACAAAGATTTGGATTTTTTTTGAAATAACCCAATAAAAAATAAATTTCAAAAATATACTGTTGTATGAAAAAATTGCTGAAATGATCTTCTGTTACTAGTCCGGTTAATAATTGAAATATGACAAGTTGACTAACCGTGAAACCTATTGACGGCATATGTAAATCTACTAACTAAGTGCTGACATGACTTTTAGTCATGAACTGGGTTAGGACTAAAACGTCATTGTGATGTGATGTGGGCCCGTGATTTTCTGATTATTTTGTAGTTTTGTGATTTATTTTAGAAAAAAAATGTTACTCGTATTAAAAAAAGTTATAACATGAAAAATTATTTATAATTCATGTTCTATCTTATAAATTTTTTGTAAAAATTTCGGAGAATGTTTTGAATATATATAAGAAGCCATGGAATTTCGGTGGTTTTTTCAATAACTAAAAAAAGAAATATGTATATATATTTTTAAAAAGGTACAACATGAAAATTATGCATACTTTATATTCTATCTTGTAGAATTTCTATACAATTTTTGGATAATTTTTAGGATTTTTTTATAATACTCTACATTTTATCTATTAATCAGAGAAAAAAATATTATCAAAACATTCAAAAAAAATTTTACAAAAAAATACAAAATAGAAAATAAAGTGTAAATAGTTTTTCATGTTGTAATTTTTTAGGATGAGTAGAGGTTTTTTTCTATCAAGAAAATCACAAAATTGCAAAAAGCCTGTAAATCATTAGGCCTATGTGACATCACAATGATATTTCAGTTTCTAACCTAGCTTTCGACTGAAAGTCATCTCAGCAACTAATCAGTAGCTTTGTATGCGTAGTCAGTAATTTGTATGCCCAATCATCATACCACATTTCAATCGCTAGCACAGTCAATAACTGAATTTCTATCACTAATCGAACTAGTGAATGAAGTCAATTTTTGCAATTTTTTCATACATCGGTCTATTTTTTAAAATATTTTTACTAGGTTATTTCAAAAAAAAAATCAATGATTTTGCAGTATACATTCAAATAAAACATTAACATGGTATTTGATTCAAAGATTTTTGTTTTAATATAGTTGATATTTAATTGATGACTCCATAATTATAATACCCATACTCAAATTAATATTTGGTTGGATTCTAAGAATATATTTGATTTATACTCTACCTTTGCCCTATTTTGCCTTATCAAATTTGGTTAGCCCCAAATTGGTCATTAATTTCTTAATCCCAACTTTAGACAATTTTTGACATGAAAATAAACTATATTTGGGATAACTCACATTGACATGCCAATATTTTGACAACAAACAAAACAATAACTAGTTTTGACCAATATGACCAAAAATCAAGTAGGGACTAGAAACTAAACATGTCTTAAAACCCATTATAATTATCATTATCGTTCCGAACCATACACCAGCTAAAAGAATAGATTCTATAATAAAAGACATGAAAAACACTTAATTTCGAGCTCTCATCCTTCATGGCCAGCATGGTATTTTTGAGACAAAAACTGAGACCATGGTTACCATGCAATTCCTTTTTTTTCTAGGGGAAACCCTGCAATTCTGACACATTTCTTTCTGTAATGTTGTTTGAAAGCAAAGCAGACTACAAATTTTATGGAAGCACATCTCGTAGCTTTGTGCTTATGCTACAAAATCGAACTGCACATACATGATATAATTTACATTTGGACAACAAATACTTTGCAACGAACTGTCTGAAAGACGCACTAGCTTCTGCACAATGCCTAGTTCGTCTCAAAAAAATTCACCCATGGAGAGCAGCAGGTCACAGAACTCACCTCCCTGCATCTGATTTTCGCTCTCAAGCTGCTCCCCGAACTCCCAGAAGATGCCATTGCCGCCAAGTCCGTGCAAGGAATCAGCATTGCATGGGCCATCAACCTGAACAGATCCCTGGCTCAGGATCTGACCAGGACTCCCGCTCATGTCAAAGACACCAACGTCCAAACTTGGTGCAATCTGCAGGCTACCGCAGTAGTCCATGTTTAGCCAATCTGCAAACATGACCTTAGGAACCGGCACCGTGTGCTGCCTGGCGACAGGCTCGGTTAGGCAGATCGAGTCGGCTGACGTCGACTCGAGGGACTCGGATGACTCGGAGTTCGACGGCCGGTTGCTCGGTTCTTCAGCCTTTTCTATTGGTTTCAGGCTTTGACAGTCGTCTGAATCGGCAGTTTTGGCTGATGGCGTGTTTGCTGCATTTGGTGCTTGCATTCTTCCTTCAACTCTCTTCTTGAGATAGGAGTTCCAGTAGTTCTTGACCTCGTTGTCGGTCCGTCCCGGCAAATGCCGAGCTATCTGAGACCACCTACATTAGAATTTTCCTCAAAGTCAGAGCAAATCATTGAATTGGAATCCTTGAGAAAAAAAATCATTGAATTGGACTACAAATATAGTACAATTCAAGCAAACATTATCTGTCGGTAAGGCAAATGAAAACTTCACGTTAGCAACTCCTGAGACATTGCTTTTCTTATGCAAGTGGACAAGACCACAAGCATTATTGTTAGTCGTGGCCTGTTCATACGGACCACCAACTAATCGTGTTTGGCTCTTTTCTTTGGGTGTATAATTGCATAGTCCAATAAAGAGTCTAGTCTTATGATAGCGGTATTTGTAGATGACTCCGTTCAGATTGTCAAATTAAGTTGTTTTTTTAACATAATTTTGTACTTGAACTCGGATTGGCCTGTATAGTTGACTATATATGTATATTATTCATCCAAAGAACGTTGTCGATTTTTTTTTTCCGTATAGAACTAAAATTAAAGAATGGAACAAATCAGCTAACCTGCACTATGAAGCAACTGTAGCATTTTTTGATTAGCATAGCAATCGCTAAGTACATGTAATTTTAACCATTTCATTTTTTGCCTTTTGATCTAAAGAGGTTCAAAGGACCAAGCACACCTTTAACAAAATAATGCAAAAAGGATGGTTTATAATCATCAATATGCACTACGAAAAGAAGCAATCAAATATGTCTTGATATGGAGCATATATGTATCTATTCTACTTTTTTTTTTCTTTTGACAATAGATGGGTGGAGCATAGATGTCAGCATCAACTCCACCACTTAAAAGGTCTCCATGACCAGCATCAGCATTTCCGTTTGTTCTAACCTTAACCTTTTCTTTTCTAGGACATGATTGCCAAGTTGACACTAACAAGCAGCAAGTAGCAAGAAGGAAGCAGAACGATGAGAATAATTGATCTCCCTTATTCAATCATATGTCAATTAACATTACTTGTCACTTTGTCAGCGATCTCGGCGTCGGAAACTGAAATATAAGCTTACTTGTTGCCCAATGTGGCGTGAAGGTTCATGACGGTCTCCTCTTCCTCCCCGGAGAACATGCCGTGCTTTAGCCCCGGCCTTAGGTAATTGATCCATCTTAGCCTGCAACTCTTGCCGTTCCGCTGCAGGCCTGCGTAGAAATTGACAGAGAATTCAGCCTACAGAAGATGGAAGCATGAAAAACAACGGAAAAAAGAATTAAGAAGGATCTTTCTTGTTCAGAAACGGTGGCCTGATGCACCTGCCACTTGAGCCTGATTTAATCAGCAGCGCAGCACAAGTAACCAGATCAGTGCTAGTACTCAGTGCTGCAGCCTGATTGTAAATGCAGCAACTTCTTGGTTCTTGGTTCTTGGTTCTTACCAAGGTACATTTAAGAAAGACTTAATTAACAGCGAATTCAGCCTATAGGACAGGATACATTTAAGAAGATGGAAGCATGAACAAACAGGGGAAAAGAAAATTCTTTCTTGTTAAGAAATGGTGGCCTGATGGCTAGTCTAATGCACTTGCCACTTGAACCTAATTTAAGTAATAATGCAGCATAAGCGACCAGTGCTTGTGATGAGAAGTGTAAATGCAGCCACTTCTTGAGTTCTTGGTTCGTACCGGCTTTGACAGGAACCGTGCTCCAGCAGCCATGGCCGTAGCGGAGGATGTGGTCCCGGAGCTTCTGGTCCTCCTCCGGCGACCAAAGGCCCTTCCGGCGGTTCACCTTGGGCTTCTCACACGCCTTGCACCCCATTGCAGGAAAGAAAGTAAAAATGCTATGGAAGGAAAGGCTAAGGTAGGCAAGTAGGGAGGGAAAAAGGCTTGAGAGGCTTCGGCTACAATTACACTGTTGTGTCGGTCTGCGATGCCATGAGAGCTGTGGGCAGGACATTTATAGACAGGGAAATAATTGTTACGTTTTCTTTTTCTTGACAATAAACAAAGTTGGGTTGTTAATTTTTGTGCTTTGCCTCTGATAGACACCCGCCTTGTATGTGTCTATGCAATGGAACTTGGTCCCCTGTATTACTATAGATAATGTAATATTTCTTTTGGAGATCATCACATTGATAATATATTTTTAAGATCATGTTTAAATAAAGTTATAAATTTTCACCAGAAAATAAAGCATTAATTTCTTGTGATCCCACGTCTGACCACAATCTCAAGTGATGATTTTTTAATTAGACAACTCTTGGGGAGACGAAATACACCCGCTACATTTTCGATCTATCAATTTGCTCTACTTTTATTTTTTGTGGACACTACTAAAGCTGCATTACTGTGTTCTACTAATGTATTCAAAATTCAATCACTGAGGGTGTAAAACGCAAAAGTTTCTCTTTTGGTAGAAAGAAAAGAAAAAAAAAATGTTTATGAGAAGTGAAGAGGTGGAAAAGACTAAGAGTGTGTCTAACCTACTCATAATTCTTAAATACAAAAAAATTGAATGAGACTAATATTCACAAGTCTTACAAAAAAAATTAAGTGAGACTAAAATACTCATAATTTTTATAAAAAAAAATTGTACATCATCGTTCCGAAAGAAATAATTAAAATGCAAGTTGCCCTGTTCTCATTTATGCACATATAAAATACTAAAATTCAAATAGAAGATGCAATCTACTACCTCTGAATTAATATATTGTGGTTCAGAATTTGAAAATTTTCAGAACGATAAACACTAGACCTTTTTGAACGTTTTATTTTATTTTATTTTATTATTTATTTTGACAGCCAATTCGGTACATTCAAAATTAAGTTGGTGAAGGACTCCAACTTTCTTGAGCAACTTGTGAGCTTTCAGGTATGCAACACGAGCAATTAAACTTAATATTTTTTCTCACTTTTTGTTAAAATTTTTTCAATCATTTTTAAATGTTCTTTAATAGGAGTATTATAGTCTACAAATATTTTTTCTCTCATTTCATATACTTTAATTATCATACATACAGTAAATAATTTTATATTATAAAACAGAGAGTATCATGCTTAAATAACTACACAACATGCGTGGCATCACTGGCATGTGAATTGACCGGACAAGTAATAGGTTTGAAGTCACTAATCATGTTTTCGATGAATTGCGTGTTAGAGTTATGGAGGCTTGAATTGATCTCATAATCTCTTTATCGACTACAAATTTATACATGTAAGATGATATAGCAAATGTACTAGACTGTCGGTAGAACAAAGAGGACGAGCGATATCGTGGCCTGCCATGGGAAGCATGTTTATATTGTTACTTCACATCTTTCCTAAGATAAAACATATTTCCAATGTGCTACCACACGCTGCTCTTGGTGGCCCCCTTGTTCACTCGAGGAGACATAAAAAATTGAATGCACGCAATAGATACGTGTACAGCCCGGCCTTTTTTTTTTTGGTTTAAGGACATGAACAGTTTTAAACACTTATCGCGTTTTTACAGCCGCAAAAATACGGGGAGCTTCCGGATTCCATGTTGCAGTATTTGTCCCTCAAGCGACAGAATGAGACCAACCGCGAGGACCACAGCTCCCTCTATATGTTGTCCTGTTCGTCTTCTGTCTCTACATAGGTTTCTTGTATTTGTTGGTGTCCGAGTCTGACGCGGTCAAGAACTTGGAAGCTTATCTTATGTGGTGTGAGCCCCACGCAAAACCTTGAATGTACGTGGATCCTGAAATAATTTCAGGAACAACCATCCTTAGGGGCTCTCATGGTTTTAAGATCGTAATTATGTTAATATTTTGACTCGGAGGATTTTTACAATGCAACTCTTACCTTTTAGGAGGTAAGACTAATTCTAAATCACAGCTATTCATTGGAAAAGGTTAGTGATGGAACTCTTTAAGGTTATATACTATTAGCAGGTTAGCTATCATTTGTAAAATGAGGAAGTTTGAATCTGGTAATAAATTTGATTTATGAATCTTTCCTACTCTAGTCTAATGAAAGTTAGTGAACTTAATTAAAAAGGATCATTTAATTTCTTAGTATCATCGTAGACAGAACTACATAACTCAAGATGTCATGGACAAACCTTCAGAACAACATGTGCTGTCTCTCCTATGGACAATGGTGTATGCATAAACATTCTCTCTCTCTTCCCTCGCCTATAAGATTTATCACTCGTGTATAAGCATATACTTGATGATTACAATGCATTTTCACCTCTCTCTCTCTCTCTCTCTCTCTCTCTCTCTCTCTCTCGCACTACAGAGATTTCATCATGGAGATTAACACTTCTTTTTTGAAAAACCAGGGAGATGGATACTTGGAAAAGAAAGAATATTTACATTACTTTACATGGAAAGCACTAAATTAACATTCATTTTCTAATTTATTAGCAAATAGTAGTGGAAAAGACTTTATTAGCCTTTAAACAGCCATTGTGACCGATTACCTCATAGGAGGTAATAGGTTATGTAGTCCTTGGAAAATTTTCCTTTGGTTAGATGGTTTCGGACAAGGTCCTCACATTCTTATTGATTTTTTTTTTATGTTTATAAGATTTTGTGGTGCGTGGGATCTGGGATGCATATCTCAGCAAGTATGGGAATGCATCATGGGAGACTTCAGAGAGTGTTTAACTTATTGGTGATTGATAGATTTTTTGTGTGCAAATAAATAATAATAATAATAAATAGAGTAATAAAGTGGGACTATATCTCACATGTCATGAGATAAAAGTAATCAATGGTGTGTTAAAATTCCACCATCTCTTTGGATAGACTATGTCATTTAACGGGCTCACCTGTCATAAGAAAAAAGATAGCTCACCCTCAAGTAATAAAATAATTATCTTCTAAAATAAGAGAGATTGAGTCCTATATAAAATGATTCTTTTCTGACTTTTCAATACACACAGAGATAGAGAGACAGAGAGTTGCATAGTTGCATGGCTATGTGCCAACGGCACTAGTCATGCGATCCACATCAGTCTGAATGCTGACAAGGCCAAACAATTTTATGACCAAGACCAACAAAATGAAGGCTATCATCACTGCAGTCTGTTACATTACATTCCTCCATATGTTCTATGAAGAGTAGAATCAAAATTTGAAGATGACAACCATGAGTTCAGCTTAATCATTGGTGTTTTATTAAGTCAAAAATTTAATAGAAATAGTTAATTGGGAGCTTAACAAAACCCCAGTAACTAAAGATCCACACAATTTCTGCTATCAGATTCCATCATAACGAAAGGCAAAAGAATAAAAAGGCACAAACACTTGTATTTTTATAGTTCAATCAAGGATTAATAAAGAATAAGTTTATTTGTACATTTTTCTTGTCTTTCCACATTTTCTTTAAATTTTCTATCAAAATAAAACGACACACCTACAATCAAAAATAATAAAAAAAAGAGAAATACCTCTGGGCAAAAATTTACTTCTGACATGGTTTCGCCATGAAAAATTCTCTTGTCGTGCTCCTTCCGTATCTTCTAGGTGACAAGAATAATTAAGTTTTTTTGAATGAACTCATTGAATCCATAGTTAATATCTATTATTTAATAAATTATGATGATATTAAAAATATCATATTAATTTTGACTTCACATAAAAATACTCAAAATTTTCATATTAATCTTAAAAAATATACTAGAAATTCTCACATTAATCTAAAAAAACTATTCATTCATTATATTTATAGCGGTATAGATTCATCATTTGAAAAATCATATCTAAAATTAATTTTATCTCTATTATGATACAAATTAATATAAAAAGCATATCTAAAACTAATTCTATTTCTATTATAGTATTAAAAAAGAATATATTTTAATAGATAAAATTTTAAATTATATGAACACTAACCACACAATTGCTATGACTTTCAGCTAATTTTAGTAAGCATAAGAACATCGTGAAAAACTTTAGACAATGCATGCATGGATCCTTGCTCTAGCATCGAGTTGAGTCTTACACATTACCAAATTAATGATGCTCTGCAAAAGTTTGTCAAAGATTTAGGTATCAAAATACCCTACCCTAGATACAGTAAGCTGTCTATGACGAGAACAGCTGCTAATTAATGAGAACTATGCTGTAAGATAACCACGGATGCTCATCAAACATGAAATAAATCTTTTCCGCTGCAAGGCTAAACATTTGTTATTTTTGACGAAAAGGCAGACAGCATGCCATTTCATTTCAAATAAGATGGGATTTACAAGAAGCAATTAAAATCAAAATCAAAGACAGAAGGAACAAACAACAAAGACTCCTCCGGGAAAAGAAAATAAGTAACTAAACAAACAAATAAACCGTCCATCTATAGGGTATAGCAGCATATAAGCTTTCGTTTTTATCCTAAATACCCTTGTTGTCGACAATATGCTACTACTGCTGGTTTGTTTCACCCTCAGTTCGTCTCTTCTTTAACTAGTTAAGCTGCGTCTCTGTTAGCCTCCGCTTGAACCCAGCTTGTTGCTCCTCTAAGATATCTGTGCATAGGCTTTGGGAGCTTCTTCTTCGCTGTCTAAAGATTCTTTCATTGCTCTCCTTCCACTCTCCACACCATACGAGGATGACCACTGAACTCCATCCTAGCCGCTGATCATTGCTGATTGATTGCGCCATTTCTAGCCAGCAGTACTCGAGACTGCAAAGCTAAACATGAGATAACTGACTTTGAACAACATGATGCGCAAGTGCATGCAACTGAATAACTAGCTCGTGGCCTGAGCTTAGAGAAAAGAACTCCTGTCATGGCGACGTAGATGTTGTCCCGGCTTGCATTCTTTTCTTAGACCAACAAATGCTAATTTGTTGTTTTCTATTGTCGTTTTCTTCTCCTTCCCCGCGCGTTTTTCATACCGTTTTCTAGGAAAGATTCTTATACATGACAATATGAAGCCATTTTTTAGGAAAGATTCTTATGCAGGAATCATCGAGTACATTTGATATATGTGACCGTGACGAAGTGTTTTCGTTGGAATGTGTACTGTGTAATATATGAGACTACATAACAAGCAGCTTCTGTAGTAAATATTAGTCAATAAATGCGTTTCTTTATGCTCTTAATAATAGGAGTTTCGTTTTCTGTAAAAGAAAAAAAATATTCAATTATTTCCTACATAACTTTGTTGTTAAGAGACTAGTTGAGTTGCGGTCCTGTTAAACAACAATTTTTCAGTTTAATTCATACGTCAAAGTTCGTTCGAGAACTATTTTCTATGCCCACTGGGTTATCATGACTTATTTTACAACAGCACACCACATCAATTAAGCACTATATTAATTGTTTCACAACTTTAAAAAAATAGACCATCCTTTACCGGGATTAACTATTAATGTTAATTGCATGCATCTTTTTTTAAAAAAAAATCTTTATTGCATTTTCAATGTACAATCAATTTCTCTTGGAAAAAAACATGTTGTACATATATATTTTTTTTTCAAAGAATGTAAGAATATATAGAGCAAACAACCCAACACAAGCATCTGTTTTTTTTGGGTTCAAGTCCAAGATGACCTGGCTACGCCCAGGAAAAGAATATAATTTTTTTAATAAGATGTAATTCTAAAAGTAGTATTAAGATTTTTTACCAATGAAATGACTCAAAAGAAGATTTAATTTGATCTATTAAATAAAGGACATTTAATAGGGATAATTTAAGAAAAAGCAAAAATTTATTTTTCTCCTCAAACTTTGTGTAAGGCTCATTTTAACCCTCCAACTTTACGAAGGAATAAGAGACTTTGAACTTTCAAGTAGGGTGCAAAATTAATTCTATGTTATAATTTTGTAATAAAAAACTAATGTAATAATTTTTTTGTACTCTTAATTAATGCGTTAGATCATAATTCACATGAGCAACTTATTTTGGATTGTAAAATAGGCTAATATAAAAGTATTAGATTACAAATTTGAGTACATATTTTGTGTGATTATGAATCTAAACAAGATTAGGCGTGCCTTTCACTACAAAAACAAGTTGGTTACATAGAGTGTAATCCAAATCATCAATTTTGGATAAAAAAAACTCATTACATTAGTTTTTTTATTACAAAATTATAATAGAAGACTAATTTTGCACTTGACTTAGGACTTATTTTATTCCTTTGTAGTTAAAGGATTAAGAGCTTAGCACCAAAGTGGGAGATCAAAAATCAACTTCTCTCTTTAGAAAAAAAAACACTTGAAAATTATAAAGTGAGATTCTTTGATAAACTTTTTTTTTTCTAGAGTCAAATTCTTCGTCCAAATAATTCAGAATTTGTTGACTATTTGTTTATCACAAGAGGCCTTTCCGGTAAGTACATGAGCTCCCTTTTTTATAAGGTACAAAAGTATATTCCACATAACTCCATTAAGGAAATGGCCAAACCTTTATTAAATTTTGTGGTTGGTAGAATGAACTACACAAAATGGTATTTGTAGCCAATGGAATGCGCAAATTCTTTATCATTGGCTTTGAATTGGCAATTTTTCATTATTTAAACGATGGTCGTGGACTTCTATGATCGACCAATACAAAGCATGTGCATTAGCTTTCTATGAAGAGACCTTACGAAAGAGAGATAACAACACATTTCAAGGACAAGACGCGATCATTCTAAATTATATCATATATTGTCAAAATCTGAACGAAAAGCTTGGTACGAAAATTAATTTGGAAGATATCACAACTGTCGGTGGCTACACATATTCTCTCTGATGTTCCTTTTCTTTATCAATTTCAGAATATAAATTTCTTTGCAGTATATGCCAGTATATGCTTTAATGAATCTTTTCCCACTCTTCCCTTCATAATCTAATTCATCACTCATATTAGGAGCTGCTATAAATCAACTCATTCGGACAAAAGGGCCGCCTTATACATCCTAGCTTATTTATATGGTCAAACAAACAATTGAGCCAGTGCCCACCTATTCTAGATGATCCCACTTAAGATGCATAATTCCATTTTTAATGAGGTGCTTCAAACAACCAAATAGATTTATTTATGTAACCCAATTGTTTAACCTTATCTTCCATTTTCCATGCTCTGATCACATGACGATACTTTCACTACAGACGTGTTTAATTTAATTTATCCAAGTTTTAACTACTTGGATTAGTTAAAACTGCATCAAATAAATCTTAAATTTAATATTTATTCTATAAGTTGAAGTTCTTTTTAAACTAGAATTTTCAGATAAACTATAACCAGTGGTGTGTGCTTTAGGTTTAGTGTGTATTTAGCCAAATTTAAATTTCTCAAATAAGTTGGACTTTATCTTATAAACACAATAAGTCTATTTCTATCAACTTTAACTTATTTGAAATTTTTAGTTCATATATGACTTATATTAAATTCAACTTCGGTCAAATAACTCCTTGTACCACTTACATCTAGCAACAAAAGACGTCAATGCAGCCGTTTCTTTACAACCCCTGTGAGTCATGTTAAACTTGCATTGCATGCAGTGATAGATCAAGAACTTAGGCTTCGGTCTGCTATATGCTTTAGTTGATCAATTCCTTCGCTGAAGGATTCCAAAAGATCGATCCGATACCATATGGAATTGTCTGCCTCTCGTCATGCAGAAAGACACAGAAATATGTCATCCACTCATCCAGCGAACGATGGACTTATGATTGTGATAGCTCTTGCCTTCAATTTTTCCTGGGGTTGTTGGGTTAAACTAATTTCAATTGCACTAGCCTTTGAAGTCGACACTTGAACTTCAGTAGGAACTTATATTCATTTGGTGATTGACTTACACCTAATCATGCAGAATTTAATTCGCACACTTGAAATGTCTGTTGTTTTTGAACGAATTCGGCTGTCACTGGGCATTGCCTAGATCTTTGGATATTGACCTGGCTACTGTCATAATCACCAGCTATCTATTGGCCCAAAATTAATGATCTGATCTTAAATTTTAAAAATCAGCAAATTTGCACCAGCAGCCTATATAGAAAACTACACCATTTATCCATAAAAATGATATTTTAATAATTTTTTCCCCTTTAGTCACTAATACACATAAAATATCAAAAAAAGATATTAGTAGATTTGTCATAAAAAAAATACTCTCACAATAAGTATAAAGATTAAAGGACAAAGTTGCATTATTGGATATCATAAAAAATAAAAAATATCATTCTTTTAAGATGAATTGGAGTATATTTAAATTATGTTATGAAAGTTTCTAGCACTAATTAATATGCATTAATGGTTTGGTTATGGCCTGATCATGAGCTATCCTACCATTCTTAAGAGTATACATGCATCTAGTAAAAATTTAAAGATCTTGTTTGAGAGAATTTTAATTTTAGTTTAGATTATTAGCAACTTGAGTTGTTCTAAAAATAGTTTCTCATATATATATATATATATATATATATATATATATATATATATATATATATATATATATATATATTGAGAATAAGTCGTCCGAACACACGGCTTAACTTACTTCATTAATTAGAAGAAGATGGCTAGCAAGCACATAAACAATACAAGGAGGAAACCCTTAGCTTCTCACACAAATTAATTTTTTATTAAGAAGCTAAAACCCTTAACTTCTTTGAGACACATCTACTGAAAATAATTAAGTTCTCCCAAACATAAAAAGATATGCACGGCGAGATGCCTTCATGAAACAGATAAAGGCTGTATACAATATGGGCCAAGCACACAAGGAGCCAAAGTAGGGGAGCACAATCATACGACCACCACCCTGCCTAAGTGAGATCATGATCATGTCAAGAAAAATACAAGCAAATCGGCATCATTGTTAAAGAACAAAATGGTGGAATATTGCCAGCTAAGAACACGAATTGTTATGTTAATCCACTGCATTTTTTGTGTCTCAAGTCTTAGCCTTTATTTGCTCGTGGAGTTAGGTGAAGCACAAGGCATTTTAATAAAAATTTCTCTCGAGATTTTAAGTATTTCATGATGTAGACGTGTGCGTCTCGGCCACTAGACTAGAATTTTTCTTCTGGGCCTCTTCTATATACACGATTAATAAGGCTATATCTTCTAGTTAAGTACTATCATGAGTTATTACTAACATACTCCTTCCATTTTTAAAAAATGTCATTTTAGAAAATACAATTTATAAAAAAATTGAATGTGACTTCATCTTTCAAAATTATTCTTATAGTCATTACTCTACTTAATCATTAATTATTTGCATACAAATAATATATCTATAACATTAATTACAAGTATTAGGGATAGACATGTAATTTTACTTTACTTCTTAAAAACTATGCAATAAGTTAAAACGACATTTCTTTTAAGAACAGTGGGATACTACTTACTCTCTTTGTTATAAAATATAAAATATATTTTAATCATATATATATAGATTAAAAAAGTTATGAACTCAAAAAAATATTGAAGTAAAATAACTAAAATATCATTTTTCACAAATGTTTTAGAAATAGAAGAGATTATTAGTGTGAGTAATAGTCATAAATAGATAGAATATAAAATATAATAATAAATTCATATACATACTTTATATTTTATAAAAAAATAATTATATATTTCAGATCGTGCAACTGAAAAAGTACTATCCAATTTTGAATCTCCTAAAGTCTTCGGCAAACTAAGGACCATAAATTAAACATGCTGCTAATTAATATTAGTTTGTGTGAACAGTGTTAACATATGATGGCACCTAGGCATTGCGTGTTCGATATTTTTATTTCCGAAGATGGAATGTTTGTCGAAGGCACAAAAGGGACAAACTGTGATCCAATATTGAAAGGTCCGTATGATTTTATTGATTTCAAAACCAATGATAGATGATCTTTCAACTGAATGACAAAGACATGGTTGAAGCATTTTTGTTTTTTTGGCTTAGGTAGACTGTTGGTTTTATCGTGTAACATGTGTGTTGGGCTATTGCGTGTCCCACTACACTATTTCAACTCAAGACGTGTGTTTACTAACAAAAAGTTTCTTTGTTGCTGTAGGTGATGTACGATGATATATCAGATATGTGTATGAACCATCAAGGTGGGTGTATACAATATCTCAAGTCTTGTTTGACCCAATAGCGTGATAGTGAAAACCCGGTGAGTTTAGCTTGTATATATAGTCAACCACATAATAACTAGTTTAACTTTTGGTCGGTTCCCAATTTAAATTCACACGCTACTTTGTGTCGGTTCTCAATTTAAATTCACTTGGTAAAATTAGATTTCAACTGTCTATTTTTTATGTAATAACAGGGAGAGGGAAGAAGTTTCGAAATTTTTGAGAAAATTTTATCATATTAAGTGGAGTTTGATCCTACACATTAAATCATAAATGGATGAAAATTATAGATCTAAATCCACCGAAACTCCACGGTAGCTAATCTCTATCCTACTCCCCCTCCCAAACGCTGCATCAAAGTGACACATACTACATGTAAACGTAGAAGATTGATTCGCTGATTGGTTATAAGTTTAACTACTACTTTGAAAAACATTTAAGATGTGAGATCACCTTTAAAGTTCCGTAACTATTCACCCATAGACGTAACGTGCGTTAACGGAGCACAACTGCACAACCCAAATGGCATAGTCCTTCCTGATACAAGAAGTCGGGAACATATGCCATGTAGAGATGTAAGTTGGGCCGTGTCGGGCCGGCACGGCACGGGCTCGTCGGGCCAGTGGCTTGTGTCGTGTTGTGCTTGGGCCGGCCCGCGGGCTATCGGGTCATGCCGATTTAGCCCATTTGCTTGGCGGAGAGGCCCGGCATGGCACAATAGCCCGCGGGCCGCAGCCCGTGCTGGGCCGGCACGGGCACGACACGTTTTGAAGCCCGTCGGTCGTCGTCCGGTCATCTGGAGTATCGCTGACGAGGATCATCGACAGAGGCAGGGCCGTAGAGGTGTCGTAGTGACGGGCCGGCGATGGAGAGGACACAGGCGTCGGCAAGATCGGTGGCGGCGCGGGCAGAGATCTGCGGCGGTGCCAGATCTGCTGCCGCGCGAGATGTGCAGCGTGGTAGGCGACGTCGCGGTTGAGCTCGCCCTGGAAGGCGGCTTCTAGAGCCGCGGCGGGAGCTTGAGAGGGATCAGCACGCCACCCTAGAAGAGCTCGTCGGCGAAAGACATCTTGGGCGCAAAGCACACGCTTGGCGCCGCCGCCGCAGCATTAATTATCAATGGTTGCCGTCGTGGAGAACTCAAAGCCACCGTCGTAAAAGAGGTAGAGCGGCGCGCTGTGGGAGAGTGAGATGATGGAAGCAGCGAAGTGGTTCTCCATTCTTTTGTGTGGAGAGAGAGAAATTAATTGGAGTTTATAGGAAGGTGGTGGGCCTGCAGCGGTGCGGGACTGCGCCACTGCGGGCCGCGCGGCGCGAGCACGCGAGACGGCGAGAGGCGGGACTGTGAGAGGAGGGCGTGGCGGAGGCGGACTGGCGGCGACGGCTAGAGGAGCTGAGGGCGTGGGCTAGAGGAGCTTAGAAATATATTACTCTTTGTCTCTTTACAACAATAAAAATGTTTTTTAAAAATAAAAATTTTCTATAATATAAAACAGTGGAGTAAGTGTAAATGTGTAATTATGTTAGATTGTGAAATTAAGGGAAAACAATTTGTAGAAACCAAAAAATATTTTTATCAGTGTAAATATGATTTTTAGAGAACAAATCCGATTTTTTAAGAACAGAAAATAGTTGTTTTAAAAATAAATTACTCTTTTCAGCAACAAAAAATGTTTTTTTAGAAAATAAAATAATTTCTAAAATAAAAAAACAGTGAGTTAAATTATAAGAATAAGGCTATGAAAGTATGTAGTAAGGAGAGAGAAATTTTACTGAAATTTGGGAGATTGGAATGAGGTTGGAAGTTTTTGGGTGTGCTTCGGGGTATTTATAGAAGAAAGAATCTGACCGTTTCGTTCGCTCAGTTCACTGGTTGCGTGAGTGCGTGACCTGCGTGGGCGTGGCTGCGTTCCAACGGCTCATCATGCACACGTTTCAAAAATCCAACGGCTTAGTCCAAAACTCCAAATTGCGTGTGTGAATCGGGCCGTCCGTTCAAAAATCAAAATCTGGAAATTTCCGCCCGTTCATCGCTTTTCACGCCCACGCCAAAGCACTGGCTGCACTGCCGCGCCTACCGCCTCGTTTTGTGTTTCTCGGGTTTCGCGCCCTCGCCCGTTGCTGCGTTCTCACGCGGTCACGGCGTCACGCACTCACGCCGTCACGCGTGACGCGTAAAGCACTAAGCCACACTGCCACATGCATGCACAGTATTGGGCCAGCTTGCTTGCTCACGGGCCTTTCCGTGCCGTGCCGTGCTGGGCCGGCCCACTTTTTAACGGGCTGTGCCGGCCCGAACATGACCCAAGGTTTCGTGCCAGGCCGTGCCGCCCGTGGGCTGAGTTTCGCGGCCCGGTACGGCCCGATAACTCGTGTCGGGCCGGCACGAGTTATCATTTTCTTTCATGCCGGACCGGGCAGCATACTGGGCCAAAATAGCGTGCTCCAGCCCGGCCCGACTTTCACCTCTAATGCCGTGGCAGTCCATTCGATCTATTAGTTTCTGTAGGGCCATTGGAGGATCACAGCAAAGGCATAATTCCAATTTTTGGCGGCGATCTTGGCCGCCCCACGTCCCTTATCCAACACTGCGTGCAATGATATAAACTTGGACGGTCAGGGATATATCAGCTGTACCTTTGCTTCTTCAGTCCAAATCAGTAAATTCCAAATCGCACGAACACATTGTCGCGATGTACTCAATTAAACCTGTACTTCTGCCTTTGATGGATTCTTTAGGTTCATGCATGGTAGGTTGTGATTTTCTCTTTTATCTGAACTCTTCTTTTGTATTATGTTCTATCCCATCTATCATCACTTTTATCATTCGGTCTATGATTTGTGATAATTTTTTTAAAAATAATTCAACCAAAAAATACAATAATTATAAAAAATAACCCACAAATTAAAAATTTTGTAATATAATCTGCCACGTAAACATACAATACCTTGAATGCGCAATAAGTTGGCTCATCAAGCAAGCATGCACGCACGCGCGCACGCACCTCTTTTCACTGGCCATGCAACCATCTTGTTGCTGTCCCCAGGCGGCGACAAGGTGTCTTCCCTTGTCCTTTGTCATGGTTAAAAGATGATATATACTTTCACGTCAGAATATTTTTGCAAAAAATTGAAATTGTGGCTTGCGAGTAACTTTTGTAATTAAAATTTTTGATTGGGTTATTAAAAAAAATTCTGTGATATGACACCCCTTCTCAAATTCTGGTCAATGCAGTACATTTCAGTATGGAAAAACAAACGCACGCATGAATCAGAACAACACAAGAATCGCAGGGAGGGAAGCGGCTAAAGTGGCTAATATTATGGGCTGCATGGACCTATTGTGGGCTGTGGGCCTCTTCGCTGAAGTGTAACCCGCTTATAGTTTTTAGGCCTAAAAATAATGGGCCTTTCGGACACCGCTCAGAATATAGGCGAAGGAAACCAAGCAAACGCAAGAGCAAGAGGCCGGGAAATCACCATTCACCACCGCTCTAAAACAAGCCTTACTTGACCGAGTCTGTGTGGTTCGTAGCCCATCCATTCTCCTATGTTTGCTCCCAAGCTCTCGTTCTTTTCTTCTTCAGACACTACATTTGCTCCAAACTCCTCATCCATTTACTTAATGCTCAAGCTCTCGTTCCTTTGGAGTGGCTGCATTTGGACAAGTACTACATTTCCTTCTAGGAATAAGTGACTTTCGCCATGTCTTTCACCGGCACGCAGGACAAATGCAAGGCGTGCGACAAGACCGTGCATTTCATCGACCTCTTGTCGGCCGACGGCGTCCCCTACCATAAGACCTGCTTCAAATGCAGCCACTGCAAAGGAACACTCTCAGTATGGCACTATGGCTTGTGAACTTTGAGATGTGTAACGATAAAATGTAAAGCATTTCCATTTCTGTTGAATAGTTTGAGAATTTTAATACTGTGGATTGTATATGTGGATCTCCTCTAGATGTGCAACTATTCTTCCATGGATGGTGTCCTGTATTGCAAGACACACTTTGAGCAGCTCTTCAAGGAGACAGGGAACTTCTCAAAGAACTTCACACCAGGTAAATAATACTACTGCATACATATTGTTAGACTGTTCTGTTCTTATGGCAAAAGTTTAACCTTTGTTCTGTCACTCAGGGAGCAAATCTTCAGACAAGAATGAACTGGTACAAATCCACAAAACTGTCTTCTCCTTTTAGCATTTCTTGTTTTCTTTCATATATCAACTGTAACAATGATTGGATAAACTTCTGCCATGCAAATTGGAAAATTTTCTGCAGTCAAGGGCTCCAAGCAAGCTATCTTCTGCATTCTCTGGAACTCAGGATAAATGTGCAGCCTGCAACAAAACAGTGTATCCACTGGAAAAGGTATATGAATGCTACTCTGAGTAGGCATTGTAAAACCTTGGTTACTAATCTAACAGGATGCTAACATGTTTCCCTATTCGCCATGGTCCTGCTGTTCAGTTAACTTTGGAGGGTGAATCATACCACAAGACCTGCTTCAAATGCTCTCATGGGGGCTGCATCTTGACCACGTCCTCCTACGCCGCGCTCAACGGCGTTCTGTACTGCAAGATCCATTTTGCGCAGCTCTTCAAAGAGAAGGGTAGCTACAACCACCTGATTAAGACAGCAAACGAGAGGAGAAGCGCGTCACAGGAGACCCTGCCGGAGGTGGCGCCCGAAGAGCCGGAGGTGCCACCGCAGGAAGACTCGACATAGAGAGGAGCTAGGAGCGAAAGTGCCAAGCTCTCTGCAGTTTCTATTTATTAATTTTGCAATGCTTTCTCCCTTCCTCTTTTGTTCTGACCATGAAAGCTTGGTTTGCCAAGCTGCAAGTGTGCTAATGCTCTGCTTAATTCTATGAGGCTCAGTATAATGATATGAGATTATTAGCTTAGCTTCATGGAGAAAGAAATGCTTACTTTACCAATCTTCATCCAATTTCAGTTCATTCAAATGTTTTTTTTTTACAATTTTAAATGAAAAACGTAAAGTTGTCATAAGAACCATCCTAACATTGCAAATATGCGGATGCGTATGAAAGATGAGGAATGCAACTATACTCAAGCAGGTGACGCCGCTGCTGTAGGCATGGCAATCCTGGGATCTTTGAAACCTTAAAAAAGAAAGAAAATGATCGTTGTAGACCATTGTTATACACCGGACACAAATTCTAATGTTAATTCTAGGGTTAACTGAGATTATTCGAGGAAATAAAGAAACAATAAATCGGAAAAAAATGCCCACGAGAACTTGTCGAGCGTTCCATAACGGCATGGACACAAACTCTATACCACCGTGTAATTGTCCAACTGCAACCCTCGTTTATTCTTAAACTTGTTTCAGACTGCCTTTCCAAGTACCAACTAGGCAACTACCAACTGCACGATGCGTGCCGACGAACTATCTGATAACCGAGTCCAAAGTTGGAAGCAATCACACAGCCGGTGCCTCCTCGGCATGGTGGAAGTAGGTACCGGTCGGGCCACCGTCCGGCAGCAGCGCCACCCGCACGACGTTGGCAGCGCCACCCGCACGACGTTGCTCGCGCCTTCCTCGGGCGTGAGGAGCCCAGAGTGGTGCGTCAGGTCGGTCTTGACGTAGCCCGGGTGCACACAGTTGACGCGCATTGCGGGTTGCATCCTGGCTAGCAGCCGCGAGTACGCGTTGAGGGCCGCCTTGGCCACCTTGTACTCGGAGAACTCTGTCGGCCACCCGCGCGCCGCCACCGCACCGGCCTCGAAGTCCTGCAGGAACAGGTCCAGCAGCTCATCCAGCCTCTTCTCGCTGAGGTTGTCGACGTCGTCTAGCTCCCGTTTCAACTGCTCGTTGCTGAAAAGCTGCATTAGGCAAAGAAAAGTAGCTGTAAATCTATTCACCACTTTTGGATTTGTTGTATTCTGTAGAGTGAGCAATGGAACTTACCCTTACTTGTGCAAAGTTGGCGGAGACGTTAACGATTCTTCCCTCGGAGGACTGCAGCAGAGGAAGGAGGGTTTCGGTCACATGCTTTGTGCCGTAGTAGTTCGTTTTTACGCCTTCTTTTGCATGGTCGCAAGTCTCCCGGGAATTCTTCCATAACCATTCAAGTCTCTGATACCGATTTATGCCCTTTTAATTGTTCCATGCATCGACAGACGGGCATCATTAAATTTGACACCCGAACAGGTTGCAAGTTACATCTAATCTATTAAGCCAGCAAGAAGTGTAAACGCATGCCGTTTGACGGCATTATTTGACTCACTTTTTCCTCTGCCGGTGTCAACAATCAGCTGGATCGTGCACTGGCGAAACCCCTCCAATTGCGGCATTGTTCACCTACAAATAAAAGACGCTTAGCACAGCAATAGACACACACGGACACAGAAAAGGTTAACAGAACAGGGAAAGAAAAGGGAGTCACCAAGATGTCTAGCTTCCCGAAACGGGACTTCAAGAAATCGGCTAATCGAGCAATGCTTGAAGCGTCCGCAATGTCCAACTGATGAAATATGACATCCGAGAGCCCGAAAGCTTTGAGCTTTTCGACTGCCTCTGCATTGCTGGCCAATTGCCGGAATACTTCTACACAATCGACTGCCTCTGCAAAATTCAAAATCAATCAACGAAAATTTTATGTAACACAATCGAAGAACAGTACAATAGTACATTTCATATGCAATACTACCACTACATCGGCCGTGACACTATATACTTATTTTCGATGCCATTTGACCAAATTGTCCATAAATATACAGAAGTAGAGTTAAAAGTGTAGCGAGAGTATTCAAGCAAGAAGCATGGAGACATTGTACCTTGTGTTTCGAGGATTGGAGCTGGCTCCCTCCATGGGTTTGCTGTTTGCACCACAAGCTCGAACAGTAAGATAGAACAAGAGATGACTAAAGCTGCAATGATTCTGAATTGTGATGCGCATGGATATGGTGGGCATATAAATATTCAGACATTTTTTTTCCGTGAGCACAACGTGTGATCTAATCAGATGTGTGGAACTTTGTCTGTTTGCACGCAGCCATTTATGGGCGACTGACGCAGCTGGAGTGCTAATCTTGAACACCTAACAGGCATGATCACAAGATGCGGTCCTGCGGATCAGGCGGAGCCCCGGAGGCGACGAGGCACTGCCATATAATTATTGACTTTGGGGTCTTAGTTCATACAGCCTCAGCGCCCCTCTTCTCATCTTGGCTCTTAAGATGACCGTGATGCCATTGCTAGCCAATTGCCGGCATACTTCTTGTCCGATCCCTTTGTTCCCTCCGGTAAACACAGCAATGCCAGCAACCGCAAGAGAGCCGTACTTTTTCGTATGCAGTACTAATACTGTTGAATTTTTTTGTACGGATATACCATTAAAAAAAATTACAGAAATAATCCGTACCTTCTAACAATTATAAAAATGACTCTCAGTTGCGACCACTCGCTCGCGACAGACCTTCAGTCGCGAGTCCGGATCGCGACTGAGAACGTGGCAGCGCCCAAACACCCCGCTGGCTCGCCCACCCGCTTGCGACTGAAACCCGTATCTTTCAGTCGCGAGCCCGGTTCGCGACTGAAGGCCAGTGCTAGGGTTTGGACGAGTTTTGGTGCGTTTGGGTCCGACCGGTAGAGTTTGAGTGAGTCTTGGATGCGTTTTGCTAGGATTTGAGTAAGTTTTGGTTCGCGACTGAAGGCCACAGCTAGGGTTTGGGTGCGTTTTGCTAGGGTTTGGGTCCGACCAGTAGCGATTGCGTTTTGGTTTGTTTATGTATTGTGCGTTATAAAATGATGAGGTACGGTTTCAGTTTCAATCTCGTCTCGTAAGCATTTAATCGGTGGTTGGACTTCCATGACGGGCGGTTGGCCGGTGGCACATGCGATGTAGAATGACCGAGCGCATCGATGATGGTGGAGGTATCACGGTCAAGTGCGGTAGCAGCAGCACTCTGAAAGTGACAAGAATCTCATCGACGCGCCGCTCGACCACTGCAAATTGCGCGTACACTTCGTCGCTGGGCACGAGCCCACTGTCGCGGATCTTGATCATCATGTCACATGCACTGGCAGAGACGGTGCTGAGAGTGTCGAGCTGCAAGCACGAATTAATGCATTTATGAAATAACAATCCATGTGAAAGTAAGGTTGCAGAGAGTTAAAGAACATACACAGGAGTAGATTTTGTTGGATCTAGGTAGATCTTAGTATCTAGGTTTTGATGATTAATGACGTTTTGGATAAATCCATGATGATTAAAGTTAATATGAAAATATCAGATTTGATGATTAAATGACAATTTAGATAAATTCTGATTTAGCACAAGTAAATTGAATTGATTATCGGTAAACCCTGAATTGGATGTTTTTCTCGATTGCGGGTTTGATGTTGATGCATATATAGAGGATGAGCTCGGTGGTTGCATCAAGTTTGTGCTAATTGATTGATCAAGATGTTATATGTTAAATCTTGAGGTTGATGACTTCAGTTGTGGATTTGATATCGATGCACATGTTGAGGGAGAGCTCAGGATGATTAGTTATCCATGTTTGTGCAAAAGGTTGATGACTCCGTGTTCTGGATTTGATATCTCTATGTATGATTGAGAGAGAGATCATGATATTAGTCATCCATATTGATTGATATCATAACTTGAGTAGTATGGATCGTGTGCGCATTTCTTGTATCATATATGGATCTATATGATTGTGAGATTCATCCATTACTCATTTGTTGTTCAATTGAAATTGGTTTTGTCATTTCACCGAAGAAAGAAATTGTTGAGTGAACTCCTGTGTGGAGTGATTTATCTGGTGGTAATTAATGACGAACTGCAAATGAGACTAATGTTTGCGCATTGAGTGTATATGTTCTAGTCTCAGAATGATTGCAGGATGAAAACAAGCAAGGGCGTGAAGAGGATGAAGACAATATGAGACATCCCGAGCAAGGTCAAGCTTAGCGAGGACGAGCTTTGCGAAGACAAGCGTCGAGATGTCGAGCTTCGCGTGGTCAAGCTTAACGAGATTGAGCTTTGCGATGAGGAGCGTCGAGCGGTCGAACTTCACGAGGTCGAACTTCACCTAAGGTAAATCCAAGATTAAGGATTGTTTTCTTAGGGTTTTACCGGTCTCGGTGTTTGGAGACAAACCGGGTTGATAGGTTTCTTTTTACTAGTTTGACCGTACTATTAAGAGGGGTCGGAAACTAGTAGCTTGAATCTATCTAGTGCGGAAGCTCAGATGCATTCATATCATCTTGCACTAGTGTCTTGCATTGCTAGTGAGTCTAAGTGTAGTTCATGTGTATTAGATTAAATGTTTTGAAAACTGCACTTAGTCGTGATCGCCAGCTGTTTAAATTGGTTTATTTATCTAGAGCTGGTCGTGGTCGTATTTGCATGTTCTGATAGTATCAGTGTTGATACGTGGTCGTGGTCGTGTCGCTTGTTTGCCGGCTTTCTGTTTAGGGTTTGGGCGTGGTCGTAGGAGTTCGGACTGGTCGTACCAGTCTTCGACTCGCTTGCGTACGCTCGACCAAACCCTATTGACCACCTGTTTTCGATCGGATGTCAAGACCTGTGTGGTCGTGGTCATTGCTAAGTGACACAAATCACATCCGCGAGAAAACGGCAAATCCGTATGTGCAAATACTTTAAAGTTGCATTTGAGATGATTTTGGCTTGAACATTTTGACAGCAGGAAAGTTTCTGAGTTTTCTAGAAGTTTCTAGACCTTTCTAGGTCTTGCTCCTGTTGACAAAATTGTAGAGCTCTGAGTTATCTTTCTAACAAGCAAAAAATCACCTCAATCGGATCTCTGGATCAAAAGTTATGCATGCTTTACTGTCAGTGTGCAGTGGCGGGACAAATGCATCCGTCCGGAGCTATTTGTCCGAAGTGGCCGGACTTTGTCCGAAATGGCCGGACATTGTCCGGCCTGTACAAATTTTTTGAGCCGAAAAATGAAACAGAGACAAATGCATCCGTCCGGGGCATTTGTCCGTTATGGGCGGACTTTGTCCGAAATGGCCGGACATTGTCCGGCCTGTACAAGTTTTTTGAGCCGAGAGTTAACATAGACATATCCATTTGTCCGGACGTTTTGTCCGGACAAATGGTATCCGTCCGGCCTTCACAAATTTCGCCCAACGGTCACTGACACATTTGCAACGGCTGAAATTTTTGTACTGGCCGGACAGTGTCTGAAGTGGCCGGACAATGTTCGGCCTGTACAACTTTTGGCCCGGTTTCTTGCAAACGGCTAGTTTTTCATTGAGGCTATAAATACTTTGTGTTTGGCTTCATTTTTGGGTGCTCAAAGACTTCATTCTTCAGCTGAAAACCTAGCCAATTGAGTTGCATATGTGTTATAGCATTTAGAGGTTAGAATTGAGCCCAAATCTTGAGTAGATTTGAGAGAGAGCTTGAGGGAGATTGTGTGAGTTTTTAGTGCACTTCATCTCCATTAGATTGCTAGTGCTAGAGTGTTGAGCATATCATTTGCATCATTGAGCTTCTAGCACGTGGTTGATTCAAGTGAAAGCGCATCTGGCTTGTTACTCTTGGCGATCGCCTTCGCCTAGACGGTGCCGGAGGAGAGCCGAGATCTCTCCAATTGAAGTTTGTCGGAGAGGCCGGCAAAAGATTGTGAAAGGTGTGGTGCTCGCCTATCCGGTGTGGAGAAGGAGCAACCCTAGTGAGATATCCTTCGTGGATATAGAAGCGAGGCTCCGAGCGAGCGCTTCAACGAGGAGTAGGGGAGACCGGGCGAGTCTCCGAGACCTCGGTAAAAATATTGTGTCAATTGCATAATTCTTATTTGCTTTATATTCATCTTGACACAATTGCTTATATCACTATTGTTGCATGTATTGTTAAATATTTCATATGGTTGAATGCAACTAGTTGATTGAATTGTTTTAAGCCTCATTGTATAATTTAGGTCTCTCAATTATTCTTTAAAATTGCTTAATTGAAAAGAAATTTTAAAAGCCTCCTAATCACCCCCCCTCTAGTCGGCATCCTTGATCCTATAGATTTGACGTGCAAGGTTTCGGTCGTAGCCCTCGTCGATGGTGGTAGGAGGGACAGGCTCATCAGGCGCCGCAGTGGACCGCCCGCCAATCTGTAGAATGTGCGAGGTCAGTACCACGAGAGGTACGAAAAATGGATGGCGCGGCTGTAAAGACTGTCCTCCGCGACCGTTTGCGTGTGAGCCCGAGCCATCCACTCCTCCACATAGGGGCGCTGCCGAATGACGAAGTCGTTCCTGCGATTCTCCTTCCTCGATTGCCTGCGGATAAAATTAATTAGTTACATAAATAAAGTACAAAGTTAAGCACAAAAGTAATATATGAAAAAGACGAACGTTCTCGTGAATATGGTGTGGGATCTGTCAGAGAGGCGGGACGGGAACACGTTGGCGTATGACTCGCTCAGGCGAGTAGCCCTCAACCATATGAGAGAAAACGAGCAGAACCTGGGTGCGCCAGTAAGCAGCATCCTGCGTACACAGCGAAGAAGGGCCTGCTGGGGCGAGCATCTCGATGTATTGCTGTATCCACGGATGCCAAATCACACTGTCATCCAGTAGCAGATCAAAACTCGTAGCGTATAAAGGGTAGCAAAGATGCGCCTGATCTGTGGACCATCTCAAGCTCAGCCTGGCCTACCTCCATCCCATCGCAGAGACATCCCTCATATGATGACCCATCGCGAACTGAACTCACGGCACCAGTGGTCGACAGACAGGGGAATGCTCGTACGACCACAGCTGCACGAGTATGGCGCACTCGGCGAATAGAGAGTTCACCTAATCTCTGCTCGTGGCGTCACACAGACCCCTGTAGGTGTGACAGAGCACAGGGGAGCTGAAACTAATCTGCTGCACGTGTCCCAGCTCGGAGTCTGCAATGAGTCAAGCGAGCTGAACGAACTGCCATTGGAAGATGTCTCCGTGCATGCCGGGGAACAGCAGCCACCCAAATAGGTACAATATGTATGCCTCAAGGTGGCCCCTGAAGACCTCCTCTGGAGCGGCCACAGGGAATGCAGCGTCACGGACCGCGCGTAGGTAGGTCTGGGGAACTCCCGCAGTCTGTGCAAAACCCCCCACTGGCCCTACACCCTCGAAGCGCTGCAGGAAATCCAGACGCCATGCAGCTCTATCGGTGGCGATGGGGACATATATGTCTCCACGAATAGGCAGGTTGAGAAGCATGCTGACATCCTCCAGCGTGGTGATGAGCTCGTCGAAGCTGAAGTGGAAAGTGTGCGTCTCATGCCTCCATCGGTCGACGAGCGCACTGATAAGGGCTCAATCGAACGGGAATCGGCGGGCCCGATCTACCATGGGGGCGAACGGCAGTAGTCCGACTTCAAGCAAATGAGGCACAAACCGGTCATCCAAGGGCCACATCTCCTGCGGTGTCCTCATGTATAGAGCGGGCAGAACGGTGCCATGCAGAAGGTGGCGAGCACGGTGACACTGATGGTGGTGCTGATCAATCAACTCAGGGAGCTGCTGGTCGTCCTCCATACCTGCATTTATCGCACATTTGAACTTCATACAGTTAAGGATATTACAGACACAGTTAACGAAATTGACAATATCACAGATGGCCACAGATATTACTAACACAGTTAACGAAATTCACAACATCATAGTTAATACATATTACAGACGCAGTTAATGAAATTCACGACATCACATTACAGTAGTACTAAAAAAATTGAAAAGGAATTATACAAATAGACGTTCGTTGCTTCAATTCGTCGATGTGCCAGCCACTTGCGGGCATCGGTTTCTTGTGTGCCTAGGCTGCCTGCACACGGTGCATCTACGGAGGGCATGTCCGCACTCTGCTGCATCCATGTCGTTGCGTATCCGCCTGACTCGACGTCGGCCAACATAACCCACAAGAAGCCTCTTGTCTGGGATCCATGTGACAGCATCTTCCAACGAAATCTCTCGATAGTATCCTCTCGCCGCAAATCCGTGGAAGACACCATCCCACGTTTTTGACAAGTACTGCAGAGTATAATATTTATATATGTACTGTGTCGCATTGATTCCATGAACTGCGCATGCAGCGATAACATGGGAGCAAGGAAGATGTAGCAGTTGAGGCTTGTTGCAGGTACACTCAGCCTTTTCATTTACGATCGTACATTCGTGGACCCGGCCTGCTCTCAATGTGCCATAAACAAATCTCTGCCTAAGCCGAACCTCATAGTTTCCATTCAAATAGCTCAGCACTATGACATCATGTGTCAAAGCTTTCTTCGTTCGAAACTCAAAGTAATTATAAATCACTCTAGACCAGCGTACTGCAGGATCATGCACAAGTACTGTTGCCGCCGAACTCCGACTGTCGTAGTATGCTATTGTGTGGTAGAATGTTATCTCAACCAAGGCAGTGAGTGGTAAGCATCGCACACCTTTCAGAACGAAATTACCTCGGCAAGATTTGTCGTCATGAGTCTGTAATGTGCCCCAGCAGTGTCGTGTAGCAACGACCACTTCTCCTTGGGTTTGGGTTGAATCCACTGAGTGAAACTTAAAGTCCTCCTGCTACTCCCCTCGCCAGTAGCATCGCCATCTTCGGGCTCACCTGCCTCGTGGCATTCCTTCAACGTACTCTTTTCCAACGACTTCCATACAGCCAAGAACTTCGACTCTTGGTTTTGCTTTGCAAGGACTTTGAACACCTGCATAATGTGCTTACTCTTGGAACAGGTGTGAAAATTTGCGGCAAGATGCCGAGAGCACCAACGACTCTGAATGTCATCCCAGTTTATAGATGGGTTTGTTCCAGCTTGCATGTACTCTATCGCACTCAAAATTCCTTTGTTTCGATCGTGGATCAAGCACACGCACGCTTGATCTTTGACCACCTCATTCTTCAGCTTGCCTAAGAACCAAAGCCAGCTGCTGTAATTCTCCCCTCGACCACGGCGTACGCTATGGGGAGAAGCTGGTCATTGGCATCAGTTGCCATGGCAGTTAGTAGGGTACATTGGTATTTACCGGTCAAGAATGTCCTGTCAATGTAAAACACGGGTCTCATGTACCTGAAAGGTGCAATGCACTGTTGGAATGCCCAGAAAAATCTCCGTAGTACCATGCATCCAGGTATTACAGAACCATCCGAACCGATTGTCGGTGTATCAACAATCTCGGTGACTGTGCCGGGATTGGCTTCGCATATGCGTCGAAGGAGCCATGGTACGAGGTTGTATATCTCAACATATGTCCCAAATAGCTCCTCCAGCGCTCTTTGTTTAGCCCTCCATGCCTTTGCGTAGTTGATCTTGTACCTGTGCTTCTCCGCGACATGTAGAACAATCACTTTTGGTGCCATTGCCGTATTTTGTTTCAGTACTAGGAGTATCAAACTGGCAACAAAACCGGATGTGATATTTCTGTGCTGCAGCAACATGCCCTCCACTAGACATCTATGATCGCACACTCTGGTCACATGAAAGAATGGCTCATCTTTTGGCCGGGTGACACGAACGAACCACGGGCAGTCAACGACTAAGCACCTCACAGTTCACAGGGTTGGAGTTGATTTATCCACCCGGAATGGCCTATTCAGCGAAACGGCCCACGTTGTGATGGCTTTTTTCGCATCTTTCTTGCTTCGAAACAACTGCCCGAACTGGACGGTTGTTTCGTTGTAAGACCATCGCGAATTCAGATCTTCAGGAACCACAGCCAAAACCAAGGATGATGGATCAGTCCATTCATTCATAGGATCCTACGTTTCTGTGGGTTCTTTGGAAGATTCGTACGTATCTGACGAATCAGTGTAGTCCTCCTCGTTAAAATTCTCGGCCAACTCCGGTAGTTCATCAACTGCATCTGCATGATTGGCACTGGCATCAGTACTTCCATGGACACTGTTATTGACACTAGCATTAGCACTTCCTTCGGCACCTTCATTACAGACATTACCGGTGCTCCGTGCTGTTCGTACAGAATGAAGACTCTGGCACTACAGGCTGAATTTGTTACAAATCGTACAAACGAACCCCAGGATTTGTCTCCTCTAAGTCTCTTCAACACCAATTTATTTCTCTTCGGCACCAGGCCTTCAACTCTGACACTATCCGTCGTAGGATTGAGTTGTAAAAACTCGACTAACCACATCTCCAAGTCACTGAAAGACATTGATTGTGCTTATGCCATTTGACCATAAACATGGGTACATGCACTTAAATCATCACCGTTGGCTCCATTACAGATTATACCAGCTCCGTAATAAACGGATATCATACTCGGTTGCTCCATAGCCTATTCATTTTAAATTTCTGTATTAGGTTAAAAGATTAATTTGTTATGATTTTGCGAAAATCCCATGATAAACCTAAAATTATTCTAAACCTTGCTATGAACCAGGAAATATGAGGGTTGGCTAAACAAACATCCTAGAGTAAAGCAGAAATTTCAGTTTTTACCTGTTCTAAATCTTAGGGTGAGACGAAATCGTAAGTTTTTATTTCTCCTAAATCCTAGGGTGAAGCAGAAAAGTAAGTTTTTAGGGGACCATCCAGATATGGCCTACTAATTACCTTGAGTACAAAAACCTTCCGAAGCCAGATCAAATTTGATCTCTAACTCCCAGAATTATCATTCTCAGTTTGTTTTCGAAAACAGAATTATTTAATATCCTAATTACCCTAAATACTCTAAAATTCATAAAGCCGATCTGATCAAATCTTTCCCTAGTCGATATCAAATTATCTTTGGTTTATGATTTAGGGTATGCCAATACCTTAATCTAAAAAGTTGGCACCAGAATTCCATCACCGAGGTCATTTTCACAAATCAGTACTCAAGTATTGCAGATTAGTCCTTTTCATATTTTTCAAAAGCCTGAAAAGGCTAAAAACCTCAAATCAACTCCAAATCTTGATCTGCTTCAGGGGATATCTTCCAAACACTATTCAATGCAAAATCTCCTTCTTTGAGAATCTCAAAATCTCATCCTTGATCTCATATTTTTAACCTCGACAAAACCAAGATTCTAAATACCCTAATTACTCTATTTTCGCTCTAGCTCAAATCTAATCAAGAGTTCCAGATTTTGTCGAATGCCTTTGCTGCGGAAAAGAAAGTTTTTATCTGTCCTAAATCCTAGGGTGGTACAAAAATTAAATTTTTAATTTTCGGTAACCCTAAAATAAAATAAATACATAAATCGAAATGTTATCTACATGTCAAGGAATATGTACCTCACTATCGAAAATCGAAACGGGTGTATCGACGAACTTTTCCTTCTTTCCCTTTCCCTCCTCCTCTATTCCCTTCTCTCTATAAAAATTTGTTTTGGAAATTCAGTAAAATAAGAATGACAGTGACGTTTCTAAAAAGGACAAAACTTATATACTGCGAGCTGCGGCCTTCAGTTGCGAACTAGGCTTGCGACTGAAAGGTGCGGGTGTCAGTCGTGAGCCCGGCTTGCGCTGAAGGGCGACGTGGCGGATCGGCGAGCCAGCGGGGCGTTTGGGCGCTACCACGTCCTCAATCGCGATCCGGGCTCGCAACTGAAGGTCTGTCGCGAGCGCGCGGTCGCGACTGAGAGTCATTTTTGTAATTATTAAAAGGTCCAGATTATTTCTGCAATTTTTTTAGTGGTATATCCGTACAAAAAATTCAATATTATCACTGGTCACTAGACCATGACACTTAGGACTCAATAGACACCAAGAAGAGAGACCTTGAGGTTAGAGGTTCTAGTTCGAAAAAAATTTCACTTTATAAAATAGATTGAATTTAAACCTCTAATTTGACCCAACTTCAATTTACTTGAGAAGCCAAAGCCTAAGTAAGTTGGGTCAAACTTGTCCTTAAGAGTTAGAGATTTGAATTTGGTTTGTTCTTTTTTATTTTTAATTTGTTTTGTTAGAAAAAAAACGGTTATGCACAATTGATACCAACTTGATGAAATTATTATTTGGTTTGGTATTAGTAAGCACCAAATTAAATTTGGTCTGATTTGATAAATAAAAAATTAATTAAATTAACGTTTATTAAAATAGATGATACATGTGAAACTAAGTGTTAATTGTCATAGAGCTACGACCATGTGACCATATACGCTAACGTAGTATAAACATTTTAGCATGATTTTGGGAGATATTATCATATGAGATGAGCTGATGCCGGGGGTGGTGATGTTGGTGAAAGGCATAGCCTTATTCAAGAAGGAAATATATGTATTGAGCTATCTATACTCATTAAGTCTTTACACTCTTTAATTCAGGATTTATACAATAACATTACAAATTATGTGTTACAAATAGTATACAATTAAAATAATATGCTGCTTATAAAGACCGCGAATAGGTAACTTTAGTAAGTTCCTTTTTCAGATTCATTTGTTTCAGCTTTTGGGAAAAAAAAAAAGAAAGGAAACTAAATTACATCCGAATGTCGTATGTTGCCCATAATAAAGACTACGGAAGGGTAAGTTTTTTTTTACTTTATTTTGTTTTTTCTTTATCGTTTTTTTAAATGCAGAAGGATTCTGCATATTTCATTGAAGCGAGTGAAAGGGTTTACAAGTCAAATAAGAAAAAAGAAAAAGCACAAAGTCCAAGGAACAAAAAACGTATTTAAATGAACATGCCAGAGCCTAGTCCATGCACTAAGCTACCTTGCATGGAGCTGTCTTAGCAAACTACAATTAAAGTTTGGTTATCCTTTATGTGGATACTTTTTTTATTAATAATTAAAAATAAAAAAATAATTTAAAAAATGATTCATTGCGAAACTAACCTGCTAACTCATTTAATTGTGGTCTGGAATCGCGAGAGGACGAAACAGGCACTTATCGCGCCTCACAAACACGACAGAAATTTTTCTCTACCCCATCAGCGACAGAAACTAATCGAGTGGCCTCGTGGTCAAATGATGTTGTGGCCTCGTGGTTGAGTATGCTTTGACCACTCAACCACCCGATCGCTCGATCACGCGATCAGTTTCTGTCGCGGATGGAATGGGGAAAAAATTTTTGTTGTACCTGTGAAGCACGATAAGTGTCTGATTCGTCTTCTCGCTGTTCCAGATTGTGATAATTGACTTATCGCTCTAATCAGGTCATTTTTATAATTTCGATGTGGGTCATTTTTAAAATATTTTTTTATTTTAGATTATTAATAGTGGAAGCCCCTTTATGTGAAGTGCTAGTGCTCCATTTGTGCAATCATGCGAGATTTTTGCTAGTTTTTTGAATAACAAAATTAAATAATACTACTACTTAGTGATGAAGGTACTAACTCCAAGCGTCCATGTGGCGCGAAAAGAAGCGACAACATAGCCATTGTATGAACCGTCCACGTGGGATCTGCGAGATGGAACACGACCAAATGGATCTACATGGCTACATGCTCTGAGTCATACGAATTAGTTAGCCAAGACAACGACCATATCACTGAACACTAGAGGTACGTGACAACTGCTTACCAAAGCTCCCCCAGCGTTAGGACATCTTAGCTGCAGATGGCATTGGCGGCAGTTTAGTTATTCGGTAGCAGTCCTGCTATCTCTTCGCTCCTCCATTCATCTTGGATATTTAATGTTAGTTGTTGCATTGTTCGTCCCATCTGCTGAAATTTATTATGTTTTTGAAAAAAAAGAAAAACTAAACTAAATATCAAATGCTAGATAATCAAAATTTTCCGTTTATTCGATTTATTCAAGTTTGATTCGGTCAGTTCCCGACCATCACAATATGTACTTATTTGCCATATTACTTATTCAAATAGCCCAAATATATATATATAAACACTATTCTCCACACACCTTTAGAATAGTTATTCTATATCCAGTTTAGAAATCGTCCGATCTAACTTACTAGAATAGATAGAGATAGCGGTTATCTTTTGTTTAAAAGAATTTAACGCGGTTTTATTCCATAACGACAGTAAATATTTGAAATATTTTATTATTACTGATCGATATCCGCACCAACCGCCTCTTCATCTTCTTCACTGCGCTCCCACGTCTTGTTCACATCCAGTAAATTTACTAACAAAAATATATAGTATATATCTATAGTATATGATCAGTAAATTTATACTACACAACCAGTAAATTTACTTACAAAAATCTATAGTATAATCTCTAGTATATGACTAGTAAATTTACTAGTCATATACTATATATTTACTAGTCCGTCTAGTAAATCTATAGCATACAATCAATAAATTTATATTACGCGACCAGTAAATTTACTGACAAAAATTTATAATATAATATATAGTATGTGACCAATAAATATACTAGTCATGTACTATACATTTATTAGTCTGTCTAGTAAATCTGCAGTATACGACCAATAAATTTATATTACGCGACCCGTAAATTTACTGACTAATATGATTTCGATTCCTATTTTTTAGGGATAGTGTGTGGTTGTAAAAAATCGTGATGTGGGTTCCTATGTTTTAGGTATAATAGAGCCGTTTATGGTAGTTACTACCGTCAATAAAATTATAATCTTGATGCATGATCCAACGATACAGAAAATGGGCATAGAATAACTATTCTAAGGGTGGGTGTAGACTAGTGTTTCCCTATATATATATATATATATATATATATATATATATATATATATATATGGTGCAAGAGTTAAAAGTGTAGTAAGACTACGCAGCAAGAAGCATGGAAATATGGTACCTTGTGCTTGGGGGAGTTAGGGATGAAAACGGATCTGGATCCTCCCGGTCCAGACCAGTCGGATCCGGATACGGAACCTATCGGCTCGGATATTTTCGGATCCGAATACAGAACCTATCGGATCCTGATAATTTTTATTCGGATACGGATCTGGATCCGGTTTGGACGATATCCGACAGATCCGGCTACGGATCGGGATATCCAAAACTGTGCTTATCCGGATACCCCGGAGGCCTAGGCGCCCAGCCCAGCCCAGTCGGCCAGCCCAGCCCAGTCGGCCAGCCCAGCCTAGCAGCCCATCCGGATATGAGATATCAACTCTAAAGTTTAGAATCTAAACTCTCAGTCTCACTCTCACCCACGTACTCCGACCCTAAGGGCTAAGGCCTTAACCCTCGCCGCAGCCTCTCGCTTATCGCCGGCGCTGCCCGCCTCGCCCCTCCTCTCACCAGCGCCGGCCGCCCTCCTCTTGCCGCAACGACGCCCGCTGCACCCCGCCCCTCATCCTCTCGCCACCCGCCGCATCGCCTCCTACATCACCCCTCCTCTTGCTCTCGCCGCAACACCGCCCCACCCCTCTTCTCACCCGCCGGCCGCCCTGCCCTTCCTCTCGCCTGCCCTCCTCTGGATTTTTGGGAGATTCTTCATCGATCTAGTGGAACCCTCTCTAGCTATGAGTGAGTTAATACAATTATGCATTCATGCAATATATTGTTTCCTGCTTGCAGCTCTGTGGCTTTAATTGATGAAAATTTGGGGCCTAATCTTGTTTATGTTAACTTGCAGATATGTGGTTCTGAAGTTGTGTCCTAAAATATTTTGTTTCTTTTTTCTTTAAGACAGTCAAGCTTGTTTTGTTAAGTAGGAGATTGCTTTGATGGATTGTACATTGTTTTGTTTGTATTGAGCTACTGACTGCAGGTCAACACCATAATATGATGCTATCTAGATTTTCTTTTGTAATTCAAGTTATTTGATCATATTGAATTGCCAGAAGAAGAATTGTTTGGTCTTTTGTATTGCTAACTTGTTCTTTTGTCGTTGTATGGGTTTTATTATCCAACTGCACTGTATGTCTGTATGACATTTAAATTGTCATTGCATTCTTTTTTCCAGAAGAAAAGAATAGGCTGGCTTGAGCAATATGGCATCTCTGTGACTTTAATTGCTGAAAATTTGGGGCCTAATCTTGTTTATGTTGACTTGCAGATATGTGCTTACCATGACAACTAAGTTGCAAGTATACTAATTGCTGCCGTCCTCCTCCAAGTTCAAGACTCCAAGGTACTAATTGCTGCAATGCAACTTGCAAGCATGGCGATGCTATGTTACAATTGTTCATGTCATATTGTCATGTGTGCCTGTGTTGATCCGTTTGAGACCTAGCCTTGGTTTTCGCACTAGACTCACCCAGATTCTAATATGCGGAATAACGGGATCTTACTCGGAATTACCGAAACCCAAAGGATGATCGAAAACACAGATCAAAGTAATTGCACAACTCTTTATTTCAAAGAGGGCTTTACACGTCGAACGTTAGACACACTTATCTACGTCGAAGGATTATAAGTGTCTAAAACTCAAATAAGTTCTATGACTTTTCGGATGTATTCGATGATCTAAACTAGTTCTATTACAAGGTATTTATAGTCCAATTGTATGAGTACGTATCAGACTCAGTAACCTAAACGTATTAGACTCATATAACTAACTAACAAACTAACTAATCCTAAACGGATAAACTTAGTTATATATATATTCGGATGGGATTACAATTCCGACCAGAGGACCAATCCATGGTCACGGACCAATTCATGGTCGCGAAACCTTTTCGAACATGGTTAAGGTCGCGAAGCCGTATGCGATCAGGACTTGAAGATCCTCCCGAATCATGTGTGGATGTGTTGAATAATCTATATAGTTTAGTAATTAGTTGTCATGTCATTTTGTGCTAGATCTATGATGGATTCGACAACAATCAGTAGTAGTGCAAGTGTAACCAATATTGACAATACATCTCAAGATTTGCTACCAGTGACAACCACCTACCACCCCTCAACCTGGTGCCAATGTTGGCAGTGACAGTGGGACTGCTCAACCTACTAAGGCCGACCCTCTTGCTCCTGCTTCGAAGAGATCAAAGAAGTGTAGCTCCGATGTTTGGGATTACTTCAAGAAGTCTGAAATTATGAAGAAAGGACCAGATGGCAAGATAATAACAGAGTTTTGGGCCAAATGCAACAAGTGCATCTATAAAGCTCGTCATGAGAGTAATAGAGGGACATCGGCCTTTTGGAAGCACTTAGCGCACAAGCACCATATCAAGAATGGTCTACAATTGCTTACACTAAAAAAAGGGTGAAGGTGATAGTGATGTTGCAGCTGTGGAGACCTACATGTATGATGAATCTGACAGTCTGAAAAAATTTTACTTGGCAATCATCATGCATGAATATCCATTCAACATAGTAGAACATGAGTTCTTTGTGGAGTTCATTAAGTCATTACGCTCTTCTTTTCCAATTAAGAGTCGCATAACTATGAGAAAGGATATATTAAATATGTATGTAGAGGAAAAGAAAAGGTTGTATGAGCACTTGAAAACACTTTCATGTCCATTTAGTACAACCATGGACATGTGGACCTCAAACCAAAATAAAGGTTATATGTGCATCACAGTTCATTGGATAGATGATGATTGGAGCATGCAAAAGATAATTATTAAGTTCATGCATGTAGAAGGGCATCATTCGGGAAAGAACTTGTGTGCACAATTTTATGATAGCATAGTGGATTGGAATCTTGATAGGAGACTACTTGCACTGACTTTAGATAATGCTTCAGCGAATGATGTTTGTGCTAAGGGGGTAGTACAAAAATTAAAACAGTCACCATTGATATGTGATGGTATGTTCTTTCATGTGAGATGCTTGAATCATATATTGAATCTTGTTGCCCAAGATGGTTTAAAGCAAATTGCACTGGCTATTGCAAATATCAGAAAAACAATTGCAATAGTTAAGAACTCTACCTTGCAGTGGGAAGAATTTATGAAATGTGCATCAGAGTGCGACTTGGATACAAAAAAGGGCCTATCCTTGGGTGTTCCCACAAGGTGGAACTCCACCTATCTTATGTTGAAACAAACGGTTTGCTATAGACATGCATTTGATAGACTTTTCCTTCTTTATAGAAGCAAATATGTGACTTGTGCTCCAACTGACCAAAATTGGGTAATGGCAAAATATTTGTGTGTGTGTTTGAAGAGATTTTATGATGCTACTGAGCTATTCTCTGGTACTTCATATCCAACAGCAAATCTCTTTTTCAGCCATTTTTGCAAGATTAAACTTGCTATTAAAGATTGGTGTTATAGTCCTGATCCAGTGGTAGCTGCTATGGCTAGTTGTATGAAACTTAAATATGACAAGTATTGGGAGAAGTCTAATAAGGCTCTTGTATTTTTTGATCCTAGATATAAGATAAAGTTGTTGCACTATGTTGGAGATAAGATTTGCCATGACAATGCTACAGAAGAAATTAATAAGCTTATTAGTACCATCAACTAGCTGTTCATAACTTATATGGCTAGCTCACCTGAAACTTCAGTGAAGATATGTACTGGACAGCAAAAGGAGGTTTCTCAAGTAGATAAGAAGGATCAAGTAGAGGATAGTGATGATGATATTGATGCAGACCTTGAAAGGTACTTGCATGCCAGTACTGCCTCTGAACAATGCACCAAAAATGAGTTGGAATTGTACATGGAGCAACCACTAGTGCAGTGGACAGCAAAAGACAAAAAAGAATTTGACATTTTGTCATGGTGGACGGTCAAGCAGCATGAGCTTCCTATCCTCTCCAGACTTGCTAGAGATGTCTTATCTATTCAAGTGTCCACTGTTGTTTCGGAGTCAGCCTTTAGTGCTGGTGGACGTATTGTTGATCCATTCCGCAGTTGTTTAGATCCTGAAATTGTTCAAGCGTTGATTTGCACCAAAGACTGGACAACAGCTTCTAGAAAAGGTAATATTATTTCCTGCATTTGTGATTTACTATTTTCTATGCAACAATTTAATTTTTTAAACAAACATGCAGGTGGGATCATTGGTGGTGGATCTCTCATATCTGAGATGGACATGGAGAGCATTGAGCGACATTTTGCAAGCTTGATGACAATGTTTTGCAGTCCATCTATCTTGCATTTAAATTCGTTCTATCTTGCATTTAAGTTGAAATATACCTTGCTGAAATTTTCAATATTGCACTATTTTCAATATTCTATAATATTCATTCTAAGTTGCACGATTAAAGTTGCACCATATAAGTTTAAATATGCTTTGCCGAAATTTCTTAGCCGATTTGGCATGTACTGAAACTTCAGCACGCTGTTCCTCTTCCCCCCTGCATTGTGTATACATGAGAGCATTTCAGTGGATCACTTATCCAGTAACTAGTACAACCTGCACTGTTACTTTGTGACAATACCTTAGCTGTTCGTTCTGAGATATGTAATAGCTGTTCTGTCTGGAGCAGCTGATAGTTTGATACCATGAATATTTATTGAAATATGCATTGTATTTGTAGGAGCAAAAGAATATGGATGACTTTGAGGAGGAGGATGGCCTGGATGACATGGAGGAATGACCTCCCGAGTGAAATGTCTTGTGTTATTTTGTGAAATGTGTAGTATGACAAAGCATTGCTCCGGAGTTCTTTTTTGATTTTCAAAATCAGAACCTCCCTAGTGTAAAAGGAGTTTCTTTTGAGTCTCTTCATTTTCTTAATACTTTAGTATTAAGATGTCTGTTTTTGAGTCTTTTCGTTTTCAAAACCTCTGAACTTTTGAATCATGTATTTATGTGATGACTGATGTCTGTCTGAAGTTTGAACTATATCTATGTGATGGACTGATGGTCTATTTGAATTTTGAACCATGCATTTATGTGATATGTGTTTCGCCGAAAAGATCTCTCTTCTGGAAAATTTTCCCCCTTTTTCGTGGTGCGGGCGTGCCAGTATACATAAGTATACAAATAAAGGAGTAGAGAATGCACAATCTTAGGAAACACTGTACTTTATTAATTCTAAAAAGACTTACAAGTTACAAGTCCCTTTAGGATTTACAATCTCTCAATGCGCCAAAGGAAAATACATCTTTGCTTCAGGAGATTGCATGGTTCATGGTTCCTCAAGTCTTTTGAAAAGCTCCTGGTTAATTACATTTGCAGAACAAGTCCACAGAAGACCTCTGATTAAGCTGTGCTGATGGTCGTCGTCTTCAAGCTTCAAAATTACTTTACCCTTGAATGAATGAATGCAATGCAATGCGTATGCCCATGCATGCAAGTATGCAAATCCATAGCCTCGTCAGTCTATGGTGTTATCACAAGATGTGGCCTTCGCCTCGTCGGTGCCCGGCCAGGGAGTTGTTCGGCTTCGTCGGTCGCGAACAAATGAATGCCTTCGCCTCATCAGTACCCGGCATGAATGGTGTCCGGCTTCGTCAGTCACGGACAAAAAACATGTTGCCTTTGCTTCATCAGTACCCAGCAATATGTAAATTATGGATGGATGACTTGTGATAACATCTTTGACTTCCTTAGCTTTAGGAAAAGTATGTTGCATGGTAGACAATCCATTGGAATATCCATCAAGGACTTAGTAAGATTTCAACTTGATTTGAATCTTTGCACACAATTAGTCATTAGCTCTTATTCTACTACTTGGATGAGAGCTTTTCTGACTTATGATATGCTTAAAACTTGAAAGAATAGTTTCTGGATGAATTCTTGATTGTTCCTCAAAATTTGAGATCAATCAGACCATCGGATTAGAAACATCTTCATTGCATTGCTTATACGTCAAGCTGGAATTCAGCGAGACAGAGCTTTTTTGCAATGGTTTTGATGATATTTTGAACATTTTATCAAGGTGAAACTTGAAGAAATAGTTTCAGTATGAACTACTATTCTCCATAAAAATTTGAGGTTGATCGGACTTCTGGATCAGAAGTTATCATCGATCTTCTCCCGTGGGACAAAATGAATAAGTTCCTAAACAGAGCATCTCCTTTGGCCAAATTGAACCTTAGAGATCTTTGATTGACTTGAAAATTGGTGGAAAGGTTTCTCATAGAGTCCTTTATTCACCATGATCGGATTTCTGGATTAGAAGTTATCATCGATCTTCTCCCATGAGGGCAAGCTGGAATGACTTCTGGACAGAGTCTCTCTTCTGGTCAAATTTGACCTTAGAGATCTCTGATGGGCATGAAATTTGGTGGAGAGGTTTCTCATAGATTCCTCTATTCACCATAAACATTTGGGGTTGATCGAACTTTTGGATTAAAAGTTATCATCGATCTTCTCCCATGAGAGCAAGCTGGAATGACTTCTGGACAGAGCCTCTCTTCTGGTCAAATTCGACTTTAGAGATCTCTGATGGACATAAAATTTGGTGGAGAAGTTCCTCATAGAGTCTTCTATTCACCATAAAAATTTGGTTTCGATCGGACTTCTAGATGAGAAGTTATCATTGATCTACTCCCATGAGAGCAAGGTCAATCAGATTGCTGTTTTCAAATCTTTGCCTGAAAAATACTCAGTTCCTACCGCAAACACACCTGATTTCGATCAAGTGATGTTATTTTGGTCGCTGGCCAGAATATTTATCGATTTTGACCAAAAACGCAATTGAAGACTAGATCGAATGCTAATCAGATCTACTGCTCAAACTGGGTTCGAGGAACTTCGATCGAAAAACAATTCAGAAATGACATCGATCTACTCCCATAAGAGCAAGGTCAATCAGATTGCTGTTTTCAAATTTTTGCCTGAAAAATACTCAGTTCTTACCGCAAACACACCTGATTTCGATCAAGTGATGTTATTTTGGTCGCTGGCCAGAGTATTTATCGGTTTTGACCGAAAACGCAATTGAAGACTAGATCGAATGCTAATCAGATCTACTGCTCGAACTGGGTTCGAGGAACTTCGATCGAAAAGCAATTCAGAAGTCATCACAGTTGGGCTCGGGTAGGCACCAATGGATAGGCCTCCACCTCTGACATGATACATGATGAATGTTATGCTTATGGTAAGTACTCACCCATGATCATCTTCAAAGGGGACAAGGAGAATAGCTTCTGATCTTCACGTCGTCTTCTGGCCTGCTTGCACCTCTGTCCTGCAACTGCTTCTGTCTTGCTCCTCACGTGCCTGTGCCCGTCTTGCCTCTCCCTTGCCTGTGAAAAAAGGTTAGCACCCCCTCTCTATTTATAGAGGCTCCAGGTTGGTTACAACCATCCAACAACCAAATATTCTTAAGAGATTTGAATTCGAGTAGGAGATATACTTTTGTTATTTAAAAAAGATATAAATCCAACTCGAACTCGGGCTGCATGTCAGTTTGGCCATGTTGTTGACCACGTTTGACTAGTGTTGACCAGGTTGACCACGTTTGACCAGCGTTGACCAACGTTGACCAGGTTTGACTAGTGTTGACCAGATTGACCACGTATGACCAGTGTTGACCAGGTTTGACCAGGCGTTGACCGGGTTTGACTAATTCAGTTTTGACTATTATTTTTGACCAGTGGAATTTTTGTCTTGGTTTTTATCATCATTTTTTTTAGAGCCCAAATATATATATTTTTTATTTTAGCCCATTTAACCATATGGGACTTTTCTAATGAATTTTTATTACAAAAATTCATCAAACAATATGTTAATATATGTATGTGTGGCTAAGTATGCAAAAATTTAATTTATGTGATGGACTGTGTAAATTTTATAAATGTGCTAATCAATTCAATCATTTATGTGCTTTAATTGATTTTGGACATACAGTTTGTGCGGTATCAATATTCTGATCATTATCCGTAACCGTATCCGTTTCGACCCGTATTCGATCTGTATTCGTATCCGATACTATCCGTATTCGTATTCGTACCCGGACTATCCGTATCCGTATTCAGAGCCAAAAAAATATAGATACAAATATGATTTAACCATTATCCGATCTGGATCTGATCTGTTTTCATCCCTAGGGGGAGTGGACATGGCTCCCCCCATGGGTTTGCACGGTTGCTCCACAAGCTTGAACAATAAGATAGAAGAGATTATTTAAGCAGCAAATATTTTGATAAGTGTATTTAATTATTTATTGTTCACATGTAATTGTCCAACCGTCGTTTATTCTCTGCCCTCCCAAGTCCCAACTGCACGATCGTGCCGACGAACCATCTGATAACCCAGTCCAAACACAGTTACATAGGTCATGCGCCCGCCTGCGAGGGATACAGTCGGTGCGCGCCCAGGCAAGCAGCGCTTGGAACCAATCACACAAACGATGCCTCCTCGGCCTGGTCGTAGAAAGCACCGGTCGGGCACCCGTCCGGCAGCACCACCACCCGCACGACGTTGCTCGCGCCTTCCTCGGGCGTGAGGAGCCCAGAGTGGAGCGTCAGGTCGGTCTTGATGTAGCCCGGGTGCACGCAGTTGACGCGCAGCGCGGGTTGCCTCCTGCCCAGCAGCCGCGAGTACGCGTTCAGGGCCGCCTTGGCCACCTTGTACGCGGAGAACTCTGTCGGCCACCCGCGCGCCGCCACCGCACCGGCCTCGAAGTCCTGCAGGAACAGGTCCAGCAGCTCATCCAGCCTCTTCTCGCTGAGGTTGTCGACGTCGTCTAGCTCCCGTTTCAGCTCCTCGTTGCTGAAAAGCTGCATTAGGCAAAGAAAAGTAGCTGTAATCTATTCACCACTTTTGGATTTGATGTATTCTGTAGAGTGAGCAATGGAACTTACCCTCAGTTGTCCAAAGTCGGAAGAGACATTAACGATTCTTCCATCGGAGGAGGATTTCAGCAGAGGAAGCAGTGCTTCGGTAACATTCTTTGTGCCGTAGTAATTCGTTTTTATACCTTCTTTTGCATCGTCGTGAGTCTCCCGGCAATTCTTACATAACCATCCAACTCTCTCAGACGTATTCATGCCCTTCAACTGTTTCATGCATCAACAGATAGGCAGCATAGGCTTCATTTCATTTGACAACATGAACTGGTTGCAAGCTACATCTAATCTATTAAGCCAGCAAGAAACATAAACGCATGTCACAAGATGGCATTGTCTGACTCACCTTTTCCTCGGCCGTTGTCGAACAATCAGCTGGATCGTGCATTGGCGAAACCCCACCAATTGCCGCATTGTTCACCTACAAATCAAAGACGCTTATTTACAGCAATAGATACACACAGAACAGTTCAACAGAACAGAGTAAGACACGGGAGTCACCAAGATGTCTAGCTTCCTGAAGCGGGACTTCAAGAAATCAGCTAGTCGAGCAATGCTTGAAGCGTCCGTGATGTCCAACTGATGAAAGGTGACATCAGAGAGCCCAAGAACTTTGAGATTTTCGACCGCCTCTGCACCTCTCTTCTCATCTCTGGCTGTTAAAATGACCGTGACTCCATTGCTGGCCAATTGCCGGCATATTTCAAGCCCAATCCCTTTGTTCCCCCCGGTAACCACAGCAATCCTATCAACCGAAAGAGAGCCGTACATACCATATCCATCACAGCGGCACGAACATTACCAACAGACCACTACACTGGCCGTGTCAGTATGTCGTATGAACTTATTTCAGATACTACCTAACCAAATTGACCAAAGTATGCAGTACTAAAGCTACAAGTACAGTACGCCTATTCAGCAAGAAGCATGGAGATGGTACCTTATGTTTGAGTAACTGGAGATGTCTCCCTCCATGGTTGGCATGCACCACAAGCTCGAACGGCAAGATAGAAGAAGAGATGTCTATGACTTCTTTTTTAAACAAAAAACTGCAAACATGTGAAACGCGTGGGCATCGTGAACCTAAATAAATGAATTTATGGGTGACTGGTGCAGCATTAATTGCTGCAGTATACTAACATTGCACGCCTGACAAGCATGATCCCGAAATGCCGATCAGGCGGAGGCAAGTGGCATGTGGGGCTGGCCCAGTCTGAACAGAACACCTGATAAGCTAAGGCAGCGAGGCAGGGCCATATAATTAGGCACCGAAATATTACCAATTTAGAGTCTGTTTGGAAGCGCAGATTTGACCTATTTTCAAGAGAATTTTATGGGTTGGGAGTAGAATCTGAATTGGGTTTAGAAAGATATTTGAGTATGTCTGGATTCGTAATTCTAAATAAGTTAAGAAGCTCAATCCGATTAGTTTGAGAACATATGCGTGGGAGTCCTGAAAAATAATTCTAGATTACTTTGATATCTAAACTTGATCAACAATGGTTCAATGCAAGCAATTTAAATCATCTTCCTTGGATCTTAAATCAGTTTAAGTTCATGCTACTTCTAATTTTCAAGTGAGTGTCAACTTATTCTATTTGAGTATTCAGCTTGAGATTTGGCAGCATGTTTGTAATATGTCGTATTTTTCCTACTTTTCAGTAGGAAATAACCATCTAAAATTTCAAGTTTTGGATCATTGAAGAACTTCGGATCATATATACTGTTGTAAGTCACAAGTTTCAAAGCTAATTTGCATGTTATAACTTGCAAATTTGATTAATTTTCATCTAATTCTAAACTTGTGAACTCTAGGCACGCTTTAGCTCTCACATTTGGAGTTTTGGACCAGTTTCGAATCTGATTTGCCATGCTATAATTCATATTTATAGGTCTTTTGGTTGACAAATAAAAAACATAAAAACATCTCAAAAACGTACATCCAAACACCCCCAAATTAAGATTTTGGTGGAATCCAAACACCACTTAAGATCCTAATTTTGGTGTCATCTATATATGTGGGATTTTATGTGGTGGGCATTTACCGGGGGATTTTATATAGGCTAGGTAACTTTTTTTAGACACCCAAACATGACCTTAGATGTTTATCTATAAGTAACTATCTGAATATTTTAATTTTTACACACCTTGTCTATAGAATTTCGCATGAAAACTTATAAAACCTATAAAATTACTAATAAGCTAGTGGGTGAAAGGCACTCTGCAACAGCTTATATTGATCTAGCAATATTTGAAAGATGAAATTGAAATTCAAAACATAATAAATTAGAAAGTTAAAGTAAAATTGAGAATGCAACTAAACTTCGAAAATTCAAAAACTTAAATAACCTGGGTGTAGAAGTCTAATGAAAAATGTGAAAAGGAGAAGAATATGTTTGGGTATAACAACGCATAAAACTTAGACCAATCTGAGTTTGTCGTAGTCGGTGATAATATTTTTGTCAACTATATTATTTTTTTATATTTATTAGAAGAAGATTATCGAAGTATTTTAAAAATATCCGCTAATATATCATATTATTCATTCATAAGAGAACATAAATGAGAAAGAAAATTTCAACTTTTAATGAGGAGTTATGAGTTGAGACAGAAACAACACCAAATAATAGCTATTTGCAGATAAATCAAATCAACACACAATACTATTTGGATCAAACAGCTATAAGCGAAATTAATTTTTAAAAATTCAAAACCCATAATTATCCAGTAGTATACATGAAAAGATTGACCCTTGACATGGAAAATAACATGATACTAGAAGGAAAAAAAAACACACGCACACACGTAACCTGCAATGGATGGGGCATTAAAGCTAGACTAATATCTCTGATATAAATACGAACAAGTATGGCTAGTAACTTGATATGAGATTGTATAGATGTTGCTGATTGATTGCTTAAGAGAAAATTAATAAAAAAAAACAAAGTAGTATAAAAAACAATTTTGTTTGAACAATTCGTACGAGTCTTAAATGGTTCCTGTAAACAACGTTTCTACGAGTCATGATTAGAGATTGGCATGGCAACCTATATATTACTTTAAACAGGTTTCTAGAAAGCATGTGTGATTGTGGCTTGTTTCTTTCCGCAAGCAATGTATATTTTTTCTCCATTTTGGAAATGATGGATGTACGTCATTGTATATTTGTATACACCAGACCCAAGTCCTAACGTCCACTCTAGGGTTAATTGATATTTTTCGAGTAAATAAAGAAACACAATAATTTGGCAAAATAATTCCTACGCAAACATTGATAACTGTAACACAATCTTCAAACCAACTAGTACCCAGTGTTACGCAATTTGTCTAAACAATTATCCAACCGCAAATCCTTTCTAACTCTCAAATTTTATTTCAGGCTGCCGACGAACCGTCTGAGATTACCGAGTCCAAACACACATACACGGAAGGAGCGCCCATCACACAAACGGTGCCTCCACGGCATGGTCGAAGTATGCACCGGTAGGCCCTCCGTCCGGCAGCAGCGCCAGCCGGACGACGTTGCTCGCGCCTTCCTCGGGCGTGAGGATCCCCGTGTGCCGCGACATGTCCGTCTTGACGTGGCCCGGGTGCACGCAGTTGACGCGCAGCTCGGGGTGCCTCCTGGCCAGGAGCCGCGTGTACGCGTTAAGGGCCGACTTGGCCACCTTGTACGCAGAGAATAAGATAGGCCATCCCCGCGCCTCCACCGCGCCGGCCGCGAAATCCTTCAGGAACAGGCCCACAAGCTCGTCCAGCCTCTTCTCGCTGAGGTTGTCGACGTCGTCCAGCTCCCGCTTCATCTCCTCGCTGTGGAAAAGCTGCATTGGCAAAAAAAAATCTAGCTGTAAATCTAATAACCATCTCTTGGAGTAGTGTGACTGTGTGAACAATGTAACTTACCCTTAGCTGTCCAAAGTTGGAGGAGACATTAACGATTCTTCCATCGGAGGAGGATTGCAGCAGAGGAAGGAGGGCTTCGGTCACATGCTTTGTGCCAAGGTAGTTCGTTTTCACGCATTCCTCTGTGGTGTCGTATGTCTCCTGGGAATTCTTACCCACCCATTCAATTTTCTGCTTCGCATCCATGCCTTTGAACTGTTCCATGCATCACAAATGGACTTCGTTTAATTTGACACACCAATAGGTTGCAAAAAACGGAGTACATATGTTAATTTTGAGTGTGATAAAGTGATTTGACAAACTTACATTGTGTTTAAAATATTTGCAAAAATGATTTTAATTTGTTTGGTATGTCGGCCAAATATGTGTTTTTGTAATTTGATGATTCAAGTATCAGAAAATGAACACTTCGATATCATTCTTGTATCTTGTTGCATTGCAAAACTATTATGTTTTGTTATTTGTATTACAGGTTTTGAGTCATCCACAACATGTCTTGGAGCTGGAAGAAACAATCACCAATCAGTTGGATTTGATCAAGTTTCTAGTTAGAATAAGGTGTTTTTATATCATTTTAGAAATGTTATGACATTACAAACAAATTTAAGACAAACTTGCAACATAAAGATACAAAACTTAGAAAGTTTATTTTGATCAAACCAATACAGAAACTTAATTGTAAATTGATCATAATTTTTGGATCTTTCATTAAAATGAGTGGTTCCATGATTTTCCCCAATCCTCTAAATATGGTGAATCCAAATAATGTACTATTGTACTTCAATGGTATATTTGAAGGAGTATAGCCTATCCAAACATCTTTTAGGAGTTGAAATGTAAAGGTAACTATTAATTTTACCTTCCGGCTCAAATTAAACAAATAAATATTATATTGTGTTCTCCTTGTTGAAATGAATGAAATCATATATAATTTGCCTATATAATTTTATCTAGGTAGAGTTGATACTTTTTGAGACCCAAATAACGTGTTGGGTCAGTCTGTATTTAGTTCAAACACACCTTTTTGCATATAGTCAGGTGGAGCACAAAAATATAGAATAAGTTGGTCTAAAATATTCAGGAAATTCATCCAAAAATAATAAAAGGAAGAGATAAAGAACAACTTATCTATTCCTTAGAATATTCTCTTTAGGAAAATTAAATCTTTATATTTCCTCCTCAATATTAGGTGATTTGAACCATCCTCATCCTTTATAAATAGAAGAGCTTTTTACCGAAAAGAGGTTCTGCAATCTTGCTCTCCACGCATAAGGGACTTTGGTGGAGAAATGTGTCCTATGAGCTCTCTCTTCTCTTGTTTCATCCACGACATCTAAGGCCATAGAGACAACCATTAACAGTGAGTCCCTTTAGTGTAACATGATCCATACATCATATTGAGAGCCTATGTAGAGACCACTGGCCCAAGACATGCCATATTCCATGGGAGCGCATTATATCTGATCTGTAACCCGTATCATACAGGAATTTGTTGTATGTATCTGTCGGTCATAGTGCAAGATCTCCACCTTATCGCATACCTGTACCATATATGAATTCACTGTATGCATATATCGATCACGGTACAAGTTCTCCAATTTGTCGCATGGCCGTATCGTAGAGGAATTCACTGTATGTACCAATCAATCATGATACAAGATATCCACCTCGCAATGTAAATTGATTCAAGAGGAGTCTGATCTATTGTGCCCAAAGATTAGATTTAAGAAATTCGCGAGCACAACATGTCACTCTAAATCCATACTAAAATTATTGAGGTGATTCATCCAAGGAGTGTCATTGGGTTATTCAAGCATTAAGTTTGCGGAAGTGCTCAAACAATTGAGTCAAATGGCCAACATTCTGAATTTGATCCTGATATGCTAATGATATATGGATGCTAATTTTTTTAATACAGAGATGATCTGGTCAACTTCAAATTTTTATGATGGACAATAAGCTCATGCAGTAATATTCCCACCAAATGTTACCTTGATCAGAGGTCAGGAAGACTTCCAGAAAATTGGGGCAAACAGACTGTGTTATGTTGAATTTTAGTCCGACATGATGGTGATATATGATGAATAACTTTTGATCTAGCAGCCTGATAGCATCAGAAGACTCATGCAATAATATCTCCACCAAATTTTACCTTGATCAGAGATCAGGAACATATCCAACAAATTGTGACAGTTAACCAATGTTCATCAAAATTTCAGACTGACATGCTGGCGGAAGATAATTTATAATTTTCAATCCAGAGGTTTAATCGACGTTAAATTTTTGTGGTGAATAATAGACCCTTGCAAAAGAATCTCCACCAAATTTTACTTCATTCAGATGTCAAAAAGGGCTCCATCTAGCCGAGCAAGGGGAGCTCGATGTGTTGTGCAAAGAGATTGGATAATGGAAAATTGTAGAGCGCATCGATCCAAATTTGTCTTTATTGTGCCAAAGGATCAAATCTAAAAGAGGCACAAGATGTGTCACTTCAGATCTATCATAAAACTATTATGGTGAGTTATCTACCCTATCCAAGGATTGAAATATTGAGCTATCGATGAACATCCCGATGTGTTTTTGTTCCATGTCATATGCATCTCCAAACGTCGGCAAGGCTAAGGTGCTATTACCAACCTACCATCCATATATTCTATCGCCGAGCATTATTAAAGCGAAGACAATCATCCTGTCCATAACTGACCAAGCTGGATGCCACCAATACTATGCATCGACGAGGCGAAGGTATCCATTCTGTTCACTCCCGACGAGGCCAAACAAAGCCGAGCACCGATGAGGCAAAGATTGCATTTTGGAATAGCACCATGGACCGACGATGTTATGGATTTGCATACATACATGGACATATGCATTGCATACATGGATAACAAATCAGAGACTCGAAAACAATGACCACCGGCGGCTGAATCGGAGGTCTTTTGCATATCCAAAAATTTGTAGATGTAATTAACCAGGAGCTTTACAAAGCCCTAGGAACCAAGAATTGCGTAATCTTTTGTATGTCAAATATAATTCATAGGCGTATGAGAAATATGTAAACATCTCAAGGGGATTTGTAGCTTGTGATTTATTATGAATTAATAAATCTCATGTTTCCCTAATAGTTATATGTTCTTTTATTTTTTATGTATATATTTACATATATTGGCACGCCTACAATTTTAAATTTAACTTGGAAAGTGAAAATATCTTGATGAACAAGATAGGATATGATATGGGAGATGATATTTTTTTTCATCTAGCTAGGCCTATAATAGAGGGTAGAGGTGATGGTTTTAACATCTCTCCAATAACTTCATAGATATATTACAGAGTTTTATGAAATAGATATGTTAATTACTGTAGAGGTCCATCAGGGTTGACCACAAGTGCGGTGTTGTGGTGTGTATTGTGGATCAACTTCCAAGTTATGAAGGCCATTTGTTGCCTAGTTGAGGTGTAATAAAAGAAAATATAGTGGAATTTAACAATATAATTGAAATGTGGGACTGATATAATCTGTATTTTGTAAAATGTCGGTGTATTGCTTCTTTTTCTTGTATTTTATTTTATTTTAATTTTTACTGTGAACTGAAATTCTAAGATAGTTTCGGTTCTGACCTCCTCTTAACGTCATAAGACGAACTCCAACCCGGGTGTCTCGGTCGGCGCCCGGGGTTAAAAATTTTTTTTTACGAATGAGAGAGGAGAGAGGAGGTGCTTCATGAGGCAGTAGGACACCTCATATTTTTTTTATTTTGTTTTGTCTCAATTTTTTTGCAAGCGAATTATATATAATTTTCTTTCTTGATTTATGCATTAATCTAGTTCATATTAGATGTTGATTATATTAAGAAAGTTGTAGATCTTTAAATTATCTTCATATAGAGACTAAACAGCGTATATATTCGAATTTTAAATTAAAAATTATTGACATTTTACTAAAATCACCTAAATTTAATTTACTCATGAATCCGTACGAAGCGACTTGCATTGGAGTAAGGGTGTTTCGGGTGATGTTTCATGTATGTGGTATAGAATATGCTAGAAAATATTCTATTGAAATATCTCACAAAATACGGATGGATTAAAGATAACCTAATAATCGTACAAAATACATCAAATCCAATGAAGTGACATGTGGACTCACCACTTCCTCTGGGAGCGCCAAAGAATCAGCTGGATCGTGGGAAAACCCATCAATTGCCGCATTATTCACCTACAAATGAAAGACGTTTGGGACTGCAATTAATAGAGGCACAGGGAATGTTAACAACTAAAGAAAGGAAAAACAAATTACCAAGATGTCTAGCTTCCCGAAACGGGACTTCAAGAAATCAGCTAATCGATCAATGCTTGAAGCGTCCGTGATGTCCAGCTGATGAAATATGACATTGGAGAGCCCGAGAGATTTGAGCTTTTCGAACGCCTCGGCACCCCTCTTCTCATCCCTGGCTGTTAAGATGACCGTGACGCCATTGCTAGCCAATTGCCGGCATACTGCTAGTCCGATCCCTTTGTTCCCTCCGGTAACCACAGCAATCCTAGCAACCCCAAAAGAGCCGTACACCCACATGCAGTACTAATATTACCAAATTAAATTCGGGCTCAGTTTGATTTGATTCGGAAAATACTAAATTAACTAAACTAATCGAAATTCCACAAAATTATGACTAGTTTTTATATGAGTTAAAATTTTTGTTTATTTTACAGATATGTTCTCTTTTAATATTATAATAGAGGTATAGTTGATTTTACATACAATTTTTCAGATAAATCTTTATTATGATGGAGATAGAATTAGTTTTGAATATAATTTTTTGGGTTATGAATTTATATTGTTATAAATATAATGAGCGAAATGAATTTTTATTTTTCCGATTAATATGAGAATTTCTAACAGTTTTTCGTTTTCTATGATTAATTCAACAATTTTGAGTATTTTTTATGTGCAGTCAGAATTAATATCATACTTTCAACCTCACTAGATTTCATTATATAATAACTAGTCGTCAACCCTTGCATTTGCACGCTCTAGCTATTTTACGAAGTTTATTTTATTTTTATGATCAAAATAATTAAATCAACCTTATGATCCTATTAGTTATAATTCATTTTTTTTAACAAAGAGTACAAGAAAACAACTTTCCAACTTTTATACTATAGAACACATAGTTTAACTTCAACTCATCTCTTGAAAGATTGAATGTTTAGTTACTTCAAAAAGTCATATATGTTTTGTTTTCTTTAAATTTTCCCGTTTTATTGGAACTACCATAATATCTAGATCTAGATTGGTCAATAGATACATAAAAGTTCTAAATATTAATATCATGACTCTTTATAATGTGTCTTCATAGCATAAAAGGCACATGTCTTTTTGTTTATTTGTATCATTAAATTAAAAATAATAATTAGATTATGGCGGAGAGAAGTTTAAATTTTTGATATGATTAATTATCTTAATTTTTTTCATATTAATCTAAATCATTCAAGTTATAGTTGAACGGTTGAAATTAAAGAAAAAAAAAGACACTATCTACCTTTTGCACTCTTAAGATTGAGCATACAAATCCGTTTTGACATGGATCATGCAGGACCGCATGCATGTATGTAAAAGAGACCGCAGTGTGCTCTACAGTGCTTTCTTATTCTTTCCACGAACAATTTCTAATAGTAGATGTATATATATACATCAAGTTGTCATCTAATCCAAGTTATTGATTATCTGGCAACAATTGCTTGTCAAGAAACTCAAGATGGTGGTAACAAGAAATTTTGAAATAAACAAACAACTCAACATCTAATCCAAGTTGTATTGGAGTAGAAAAAGAATAAAATTAATGTAAAAATAGTTATATATAAAATGTAAAGTAATTATTTGTAGTTGAGTTAAGGTTACCTCAACAATCAATGTTGGTTTTTGATGCATGTTTAGAATCATTTTTATAAATAACAAAAATTACCAAAAGAAACCATAATTGCCCTCTTTTTACATTTTTAAACCGCCACATGTGTATGTCATGGTCTGGAGACGCGACAGGGGTGGGCGGTCGACAAGCTGACTTGTTGTGTAAGAGAGGCTGGATAAGCCAACTTGTCGAGCCGACACTTCCTAATACACATGAAAATTTTAATTCTTTTAACATAGATACCTTTTAATTTATAACTTCGATTGACGTTTGTTTCAACCAGTAGAATCGTGAGGTCAAAATGATCAAATCGACACAAATGGATCATCAATCAGACTTATACATCACAAGATATCATATCTTGTTATATCTTAAAATAGATAAGTCCAATTTATGATTCGTTTATGTCGATCTAATCATTTTAACTTTATGATTCCACTAATTTAAACGGATTTGTCAACAATTAGAAAGTCGATTGTCGGATTTATGAGAGGAAAAAATATTATGACAATGAAGGGACACATGAGTTTTTATACATTTTCTGGTTCTTGATGGAACGAGTAAAAATCCTACGTCTTGTATTATATGTATTCGATGAATCTCTTTTTAACCCCTACAAAGATTTCCTATATATAGATAGATGTACACAGTCGATTGCCTCATTGCTTGCTGTTACTTTGGCGGTTAGAGTATGATCTCCAAGACCGTGAGCAGCTAGTCATGAGCAACTGGTCACAGATTGATCGTAACCGCGTGTAAAAATTTTTGGGTGATACTCGATCAAAGCTGGTCGTGATCGAGCAGGCTATTGACCTGAGCAGATTTTAATCTTTTATCAACTTATTAATTTCATATAATTAATCTTCATCAGGATTGTTAATCAGTATTATAGATAAAAAAAATATTGACATTGAAAGAATAAAAAATTTCATGTATATTTGAAGTTGTGAGCTTTCATCTTGTTGAGCCTCGATCACACCCGGCAACTCAGCTACTGTCTTGTCTCCAAGTAACAACATCTATATGTGATATATCAAAAATACAAAAAAGGGGATTATTTGGTAATTCTTTTTTGGATTATTTATAGATAACATTGTCATGTAGATATATATGTAACGTTGCCCATGATTTTTTCCCTGCAAGAATGCAAGTCTACTGCGGGAAACACGATGAAGACATTATAGGAAGAGAGAAACAGGGAGGCTTCATTGACGGCATGAGTGCAGATGCTACCATAAACCACCTCTGGTGGCGTGGAAGGTACGGTTTCTTTTTCTTTTTCTTTTTCTTTTTGTTCTCCTTTTTTGCTGGCTGAGAAGCATTAAGAACCGTACATAGTATATATAGCATGTACACAGAAAAATATATGGTATTTAAGCATTCTTTTTTTAATATTAGGATATTATAAAATATTTTATTCTATACAGATATATATTTGATTTCTTTAATATTTAGTTCTAGAGTTTGTATTAGTTAAGATTTTAGAAATTTAATAATTTTACTTCAGAATTTTTAATTTTCTTAATATTTATTCTTAGAATTTGTAGTAGTTAAGTTTGAAATATTGAATTTAATAATTTGAAATTTGAAATTTTTCTTAATATTTAATTTTAGATTTTGTATTATTTAAGGTTTTTCAAAATTTAATAATTTGAATTCTAATTTTTGAATTTCGGATTTTTAATATTTTAAATCCAATTTTTTAATATTTTAATTTCGAATTTAATAATTTTTATTAGTATTTAGTTTTAGAGTTTGTATTAGTTAAGATTTTAGAAATTTAATTTTTAATTCTGATTTTTAATATTTTATCTTTTGAAGTTGTATTAATAAAAAAAATTATAAATTTGAAAAGTTATAACTGGTGTCCATCAATTAGATGAAAAAATGTTTTTTCTTTTCTCAATTAACATAAAAAATTTGGGTTGAATTCTTATGAAATCTATAATTAGTAATATATAGATATAGAAAGATAGATAGATTAATATTCTTAAAATAGACCATACAATAATTTCAGCACGCAAGATACAATTGTACAGCTATGACCAAAAATAAGTGCCATTTTCAACAATTTAGAAGCCAAATGTTAACCATCACATAGCTATGGCTATTCAACCACACGAGATGAAATAATACAAACATTTCAGCATGCCATATCATCACATGAGAATATGATGGCGAAAGGCGCCGCCTTATTCAATAAAAATGTATTGCATTATCTATACTATTTTTATACTCTTGTAATCCAGTTTGTACTCAATAATATTATAATTTTTTATTGCAAATGATATACAAATTAAAACAGTATGTAGCCAATAAAGATTATGAGAGTACAATTTGGTGAGTTCGTTTTTTCCGGTTCAATCATTTTGGGTTCTTCTTAAAGAAAGAAACTACATACCTTGGGTTTTTCTTTAAAGAAGGAAACTACATACCGAATGCTGGTATGCTGCCTATAGATTCTTTGGAAGTGTAATTCAGCAAGTCGCTTTTATCAGTTTGGTTATTTTGGTTTTCGAAAAAACAAAACTGGATCAAGTACTTAATGTCCAAATAATCAACATTTTCAGTTTATCCGATTTAGGTTCAGTAAATGCAATTCAATTAGTTCCTAGTAATTATACAATAGAACAAAATTTTAATAGGGAATTTTCTATCTAAGTTTCTTAAGAAACTCTCGATTGCTGTCTAATCTTGATTAGATGGTTTAGATGAATTTAAACATGTCTCTTTTGAGTTGATCTAAATGAGTTAGATTAATCTAGATCATCCAATACCTCCAATCAGATAGTTCTCAAATATTTTTTGCATGTATTTATATAAGGATAGTATGAAGATATCTATTGAATTTTTCTCTCTCACGATATTTACAATTTATCACACTGCTTAACCAAACTGCCAAAATATACGGTGCAAGAGTTAAAGTGTAGTAAATCTACGCAGCAAGAAGCATGGAAATACGGTACCTTGCATATTGGGGACTGGAGATGGCTCCCTCCATGGGTTCGCCCTGCAAGCTCGAACAAGAAGATAGAAGAAGAGATGATTTTAAAAGCAAAGATTCTGTGTATTTAGTGGTGGATGGAGGTTAAAATAGGTAGGGGATCCTATAGTTTTTTTTAGAAATACTCTAATGGTTATTGATATTTGTGTTGAAGATTTTATAGAAATTGATATAATTACAATATGTAATTTTTAATAGATAAATTATGACTGACATCAAATATAAATTCGGAATCCGCCATGAGAAATTGATACCAAATGCTTTTAGAAAGAAATTTAGTTAAGTGATCCTGAAAAATAGTTAATATGAAAACCAAAACTTCAATATTACTATGTGACCAAAAAACTTGGAAATAATTGTAAAGTAACATTATCGTATACACTCATTCTCGTGTTAGCATCAAGCAGGGGCAAAGTGGACCACTTTTTAATCTGATAGTTTTCCACTGGAAATACGAGCGGATATACATGGTAGCAATACTTTGCAAAATTTTTCATATTTTGCGGTGTCTGTAGCAATAGTGAAATGTTAGGATGCCATTTTTTTTATATTAGTTGTTTTTGCAGGGCACTGACCAAAATTTCCCTTCTAGAAAAGGACTTTTCAATTAACGATGGCAATTTTCCCCTTGTGGGCTCCATGCGTGATCTAATGAAATTCATCTGACAACAGCCATTAACGGGTGGCCGGCCCGGTGTTGCTATTGATCATTTCATCTCAAGCTTCATAATGAAATATTAATTGACTCCGTGTCTAACAGTTTAAATTTTTAGATAGACTCATGAGTGTATAAAATTTAATATAATATAAAAATCAAATATCTTAAATTTAAAACTTGATTGATATATTTATAAAAAAGTAATTATAATAATATATTATCTATCTTTTTTTATAACTTAATCTTTTTAATCAAATTGATAAATATACGAAACTCAAGACACAGTGTACATCATCACAAGACGTGGCTTGAACAACGAGGCAGGCCCTATAATTAGACTCAGTGGTTCGGAATTCATGCTAAAGCAGCAGAGCAGTGCACACAGCCACACGGTGACATGGTTCAACAGTGAAAAAAGGTCAGGTGACCTGCGCAAGAAAGTTGGGAAGGACAATCATTGCAAATCAAAATTCGTAATTAGTGAAACAAGAAGATACAGATTTTTCTTGAAGAAATTGCAAACCTCAATTTTACCTGTCCACTTTCATCTCGATCATTTCGATTTCAGATGAACAGTCACGTCTGAATGGCAAACATGTAGCTGAAGATCCCAATCCCCTTCTAAGTAGATTCCAAGACTTGAGATTGGTGCAGTGCAACTCATCGAAAATTCCAATCGCTGCATTAATGATCGCAACCATCGAGCTGAGCTAAGCAGTGATGCAATTCCAAAGCATGAAAAGCAAGTTTTCCATACTAGACTTTGCCAAACAGAAACGCCGATGCAATTGTAAATATTCCAAATAAAAAATTGAGGTCCCTTTAGGATTTTCTTTGAACTTTGGTAGATTGTAAGGAGCCATTCCTATGATTGTGCGCCTTATTGGAAACCACCAACTCCTTTTTTTGTTTGATAAAGCCATCAAAATTCATTTAGTCTGATGAGGATATCACAATCACACACTTACAAATATTAACACGAGCGCATGCGCGTCACCTTGAACATCAGGTAAATTCATTTTTTAGATAAATTAATTATTTAATTATAGAACAAAATGATATTGCCTAATGATTGTTCTTTATTTGTTGTTACATATGAGAGAGTTCTGGACAAAGTTAACTACTCAACAACTTCGCAACACTACTTAAGGTTGTAGCATATGATCGGCACATGGCCGCAGCCGACCAAGCCTGAGGACCCATGGTGGCAGCCTAAGGACCATACAATCTGCCGACCAAGATTGATTGTTCAGTGACTTCAACCAAACGCCAATGTCAGCACAGATGTCCAAGTAGGTCATGTGAGCACTTGTTGGAAATATAATCGAAAGAGCTTTCCAACGCATCAAGAATCATCGAATTCCGACATCGTATGCAACCAGGAGACTCGAAATAATGGTAAATGCACGAGAAGGAAGAGTCCTGTTCGAACCCACGAAGGATAGTTTCGGATTTTCTTTTTATAATTTGTTAGGATTCTATTCTGTTTCGAATTAATTTAGAATTCTGGTTTAAGTCTTCTATCTTTTAGACACCATTCTCTATAAAAGAGAAGATATAGTCTTAGTTTTAGATAGACTTCGTTAATATACAGATTGTATACTCGTGTCTTTGTCGAATTGTACAATTTGGAGTCTCAATGTTCAACTCATAATTCAGATTATTGAGTGTAATTTTTCCGTTGTTGCTCTTACTTTTCTTATTGATTTGCTTAAGTTGTTCTTCGTGAATAAGTCAACCTAGCTTTGCTCGGTTAATAACCAATTGAGCGATTGTGAGGTTGCTGGTTGTGTATTGGATCGTGATTAGTCACCCCTTCGTCAAGATCACAACTCGCATTTATCCACAGATTTCTCCTATGACAGAAAATCGAGACCAAACTACATGGACGCATCTTAAGGCGAGGCATGTGCATATCATAATCGCTAGATAATGCGCATTACAGCTCATCATCTGGGTAAAGTAAAACTGATTATATGGACCGGTTTGGTTCAATGTGGCCACTCTCACTGTGGCGCGTAATATTTTTATGATAAAATTAAAATAAATCACACTTTGTATACTTTTTAGACAAATATATATATATATATATCATGTGGTCTACGTCACTTTCCATACCACTTTTTTTTATTATCAACTAAACAATGGCCAAAGAAAATGTGGCATAACATGCATATGGTATATTGTTATATCAGTTGACCTGATTTGTCTAAATAGGAAAGGCTCTTTGAATTTCACAACTGCTGCTCAGAAGACCTTCAGTCATCACATGAAAAGCGAAGTGTCAGAGGGAAGACTTTTATCCACTGGACACAAGCAATACCACTTAACCCAGTCACCACATGAAACTGGCTACATTTCAGAAATCACAACAGTTATTTTAGGAAATTACCGCAAGAACAATACTTCCAGAAAGACCACATAAAAAATGAGACAAACATGGGTAAATGTTAACCAATATGGCTACTTCCATCTTCAAAGTATTATCGAGTACACAAATCAAAACTACACTGTCCGTGGTCACCCATTTCTGTATACTAACTCTTAACTTCCCTCTTATTCCTGAAGTATGAGAAGCGAAAGAAAACACAAACCATATGACAAGATTACACAAAAGATGCCTCACCATTCCGATCAAAATAGGCACCAGTGGGGCCATCGTCGGGCAAGAGAGCCACCCTTACAGGGTTACTAGCGCCCTCCTCGGGCGTCAATACCCCCATATGCATGGACATGTCAGTCTTGACATAACCGGGCGTCAAACAGTTGATCCGTAGTGTAGGGTACCTCCTGGCAAGAATCCTTGTGTATGCATTAAGGCCAGCCTTGGCGACTTTATAGGCGGAGGATCCACCTGTTGGCCACCCATGTGCCTCTATCAAGTTGGCCTTGAAATCCTCCAGGAACAAATCCAACAGCTCATCTAGCCTCTTTTCAGTAAGATTGTCGATGTCATCAAATTCCCTTTTAAGTTCCTCACTGTTGAAGTTCTGCCCAGAGAAAATCAAATATTTAGGCATAAATCTTTGGTAACAATTACCTCTAAGCAAGTGGGAGAGTGTACGCGCGTGCACAAAAAAAGAGGCATACTGACTTGTAACAAAAGGAGGCATACATATTGTTGAAAATTAATTAGTGACCAAGAAAATTTAGTCTGTCCTTCTAATTGTATTGTCATCTACAAAACTTACTCTTAGCAGTCCAAAGCCTGATGAGACATTGACAATTCTTCCAGAGGAGGATGACTGAAGAAGAGGAAGGAGTGCCTCCGTGACAAGCTTGGCACCATAGTAGTTTGTTTGCATACATTCTTTTGCTTCTTCATACGTCTCTTTTGAATTTTCTCTCATCCATTCAACTCTCTTGTCTACATCCATGCCTTCAAACTATTGATGAATATACAAGTTAATTTTTTTCTAAATCAATACGGAATTTCTTTCCTTCTAGTTTGATACACAAATATAGTCATGTAATTGAGTGTGGATATATCACAGATAAGAAGGTTTTACTATTTATAAGATAGTTTTCCCTTTGACAAAATGCAACCAATAATAATATACCATGAAAACTTGTCAACTTCAAACAGCATATACTATGATCACCATGAATATTAAACATCCAGTATGTGTTTTTCTTTTACTATACTAGTAGTTACACGAGGTAGTTATCTTCTTGTAAATGCTTGGGATGATAGGGAGCACCAAACAAACTACAGAAGGGAGGAAACAATTACAAGTATCACATTATTCTAACAAAGTATAATTAAATTGACTGCATCATACTGCAATAACAAAAGTATGTGAGTTGGTGAGGAGCAGCAGATGCATAACTTGCATTATTTTATCTATACTGAAGTTAGGTTACCTGTTCTTTAACTTTGGCCACCAAAACTGGATCACGAGCAACACCTGAAATGCCCGCACTATTGACCTAAAAATCAAAAGCATCACACAACCATAGTGATCCAACACAAATTTCCAAGACAAACACTTCATATGACAACAATGCATATAGAGGAAATATTCTGAAACTTTGATCTAAAGGGTAAAATTTTACAGATTGTTTTTTTTTTTTCCAAAATTGTCAATTCTTGAATTAGCTTAGTTTAGGTGGTGTCAACATTAGGTGAACTTTACAATAATAGTTGACAAGCAGAATTTTCACATATAGACTCCCTGAGTTTTCATCTGTTTCAGACCCGTACTTGTCCAAATTCATAATTATTTGCGTTTAAATCTTCAAATTGGATGAATTACTGCCAAAAAGTATTTTGTATTCATTTCAGAACAAAACACGGTGCTTAGGAATGAGTACGGGTTAAATACGCGAAGAAACGGGAATGAAACGGACTTCCCAAAGCACAAACACGGAGAACAACACCTAACACTACCTCCAGCACGGGTGTCTTTGTCTTTGGTTCACAGCGGTTGAAGCAAAAGACAATAGAGGCCAACACGGGTGGCAGCACACCCATGTTCTCAGCCAGCACAAGTAGTGCCCATGGGTGTGTTCATGTCTGTCCGTGCAATTTAAACTATTTTAGAATTGTTTTTGGCATGGAGTCTGAGAGGGACAAGTTTTGTAAAGTTTAGGGGGCAAGTTAGGCTATAAATAGAGATGCTTTTAGTACCATTAGACATCCAGAAAATTACCAAAAACTCCTCTCTTTATAGGATTTTAGATTAGTTTTTTTTTCATCTCGTTCTTTGCCAAGTCTTGTAACGCCGATCCAAACGGTGATTCTTCGTTCTTAACTAAATTCGGTACTTCATTTATAACTTTCTATTATTTTGCTATTTTTCATGATGTTCTTGTGTGAGTACTTTACTCTAGAGTTAAGGATGACTTAATCTCGAGGACACGGTTTTGATTTGGTTCATACTTAAGTTTACCACTTTAATTGCTTAGATTTTTGTACTCTAAACTCTATTTGTGCTTCATCTTCAATATCATTCGTACTCCATAAGACGATCAGTATTTGTAAAATAAGACAACATACGACCGTTGCGTCTTAGTGATTAATCTAGGATTTGGAAGGGATTTTGTAATTGGATGAGTTCAAGCAACATGTACGATACTCTAGAACTATTGTTTAGTTTCCAAAACCAGCTAACCTAATGAGTTCCATTGAAAAGTCTAGTAATTAATTTGTTAATCTATTGCCTTAGTCATAAATCATACCCGACAGTGATGAAATTCCCGAAATCTTAGCTTTTCATACAGTTTTCTAAAACCCTAATTTTTTTCGTAGTGTTAGGTTTAGCTCTCTTAAAACTCTAAAAATCGTAGATGTAGATTGTTAATTCCAATCCAAGTAGTAGTTTACACTTGTTTCTTGTGGATTCGACCTTCAAATACTCCACGATAACCCATTTGCTTATGTTATTACAAAACTCACCTTTTCAAAGTGTGTCAATAGTGTAAAAAATGTTACATCATATTAACCTTAGCTATTATAGAGAAGTAATAGAAACCTAGAGTAGTGGCAGGTCTAGCATTGAAATTGAAATATTCCTGTTCCAAAAGTAAAAGGAATGTTATATTGCTTGCTAGGCACAACCCTTACAATGCTTACAAAGTACATTTAGTACAACAAAAATTGTGCATTTTCAAATTGAGTTATATATTTAGTTTAACAAAATTGTACTATTTTAGCTAATAAAGTCGGTGAATAAGTATATACATTTCTTTTCATTTTTTATATATAATTTTAATAAATTTAAGTTGACTATACACCTAAAAAGTTGAATGAAATGTATATATTTGTTTATTCCAACATACAACTTTGCTGTAGTGCAACTCAAAACTTGAAATATATGTTATTGTACTAAATGTTCACCCTAAACACCTCAACAAGCAAACATGACCAGCTCCAATGAAAAATTGCACCGCCGTAATACACTAATACTTCAGCCATCACATATATTGTTGAGTGTTTGCACTTCATCAGTAATGTTTTCGTAACAATCTTGTGTTGTGTCGGAGTCGAGGTTGTTCTCAGAAGACTAACAAGCACAAGCTTAAAGTGACCGTGTTACAAGTCACTCAAAGTCCAAGGACAGTCCGACGAAAGAAAACGACACGAGATTTATGCAACTTCGGGAATCAATAGAATCCCTAATATTGATGTGCCCTCCACTTGGAGTTGGTTGGGAGTTTCTCTTAAGGATGAGGTTACTCCATGCCATACCAATTGTAGAGGTGGTTCTATTTTTTCACACATGAGATTATAAATGAGTTATGTGGGGCTATTTATATCTCTCCAATACAAAAAGTCTAAAATATCTTGACTTCATTTTCTGGAGGAATGACAAAATTGTCCATCAAGTTGTCAACACATGGGCCCTTCATATGTGCAAATGCTTGTCATGTGTCTTGATACAGGTCCCAACTTCATGACAAATCTCTACAACATCTCAGGTGATCTAAGTTATGGATGGTTGAAGTAACTTTGGTTGATTATCGACCAATGTCTCTGGAGATCACTAAAGACGCTCAGAATTTCAATTTGGTCGATTTTGGATCGAAATCACCGAATTCGACGACCAGGGTCATCGGAAATCGACATGACCAAACAAAGCAGTCTTCGATCGCCCCAGGACAACCCAAGTCGCTAGGCGTCATATTGGTAGATCGAAGCTCCCAGAGACCCTTGTTTGGATATTCGAAGCCTCCAGTGACCCCAGACCAAAAAAACATTATCGGAATGTTTAGCACCCGGGAGACCTTTTTAGATCCTTTCTCTCCCGGAATGCGGGAGAAAACCTTCCCAGAGAACCATCGTCGCTCCTGAAATATAGTAACCCAGGACCACACTCCAGCTACTCAACATACATAAATTTTCGGTTAATACAATTTAATAATTTTTTTTAACATCTCGTCCGACCCAACTACAACAATATCCCAGAATTCTCAAAAAAATCCCCCACATTTGTGAAGCAACTAGAATTCAAAGGGTAAAGCAAGGCGAACCATACCAGAATATCCAGCCTCCCGAACTGGACCTTGACGAATTCCGCCAACCGAGCGACGCTCGAGGGATCGGTGATATCCAACTGATGGAAGACAACATCGGAGAGGCCGGAGCGCTTGATGTCTTCGACCGCTTTCAGGCCCCTCTGCTCGTTCCTCGCCGTCAGGCTAACCGTAAGGCCTTTGGACGCGAGCTGCCTGCATATCTCCAGCCCCACCCCCTTGTTCCCTCCAGTAACCAAAGCAATCCTAACACCATCAACATGGAAAAGTAATTAGAGTGCTCCAAGTCGCAAGATTATTTTATCACCTAGTAGCAAGAAGAATAAGAACAAATATGGCATGCCTTTTGTTCGACGGATTCGAGATGGCGGCTTCCATTTCACCCTTTTTCTGAAGAACTTCGGGCGGCGAAGGTGTAAAAGAGATGGTCCACCTTTGGACGGGTAAAGACTAAAGAGCACAGAGCAGCGAAAGGGGAGGACCGTCTGATTTGGAAGCGGACGGCCCAGATTAGAAATTTTCTTATGGAGGCCAAAGGATCGGATGGTTCAGAGGACAGAGCAGCCAGTCGTATGTTTGTTGGTTGGCAGTCCATTTTAGAATTCAAATCTTGACAATACTAATATAATTTAATATTATATTTGTTTTGAAATCAATATTTAGTAAATTATTAAGATTTAATTATTTTTCTACATCACTCATGATTAAATATATGATCAATATCTTATTCACCACACTTTAGTTGTAAAATTTGGTTTTGACTGCTAATGGGTTGGCTATGAAGTATGAACTAAACATATTTCAATAGCCAATGTCACGATATACCACTAATCTGTCTATGATCATATATTGATTTGGTTGATTTTAGTAATCAACTAAACATACTCGTTATATTTAATAGGAAGTTAGTCTATCTATATTACAAACATAACTAACATGGCCTGACTTTACAGGAATTTCATGTTTTTTATGATTTCAAAACTAACTTTGTTGTGCAAGGCCAAATTTCAAATTTTCAGATGAAGATTCAAATAGTTGGGCAGGTAACACATGAGAATTTTTTTTAAAGAAAAAGGGGCTAGTATAGCTCATTTTCTGGCCTGGCCGACTCCGAATGTTCTAAGAAAGGGTAATGACATTTTGGGCTAAGACAAGCCCAATAAAAAATCCAGCCCAACCATGTGAGGCAGGCCCCATGTTCCAACTATTATTGTAAAGTTCACCTAATGTTGACACCACCTAAACAAGTTCCTCAACACTGACGCCCCTGGTATCGTATAACAAGTTCGCTCTCCTAAGGAAACTTGAAATAGCTCTAAATATCTCCGGCTCCATACGAAACTCTATCTGACACCGACTTTCGTGCCCTTCAAGAATTTCCTCAACACGTTTGGCGCTGGTCAAAATTGATGTATGAATTGGCCTTTTTTCCCTATTAACACGTGAGTGTAAATAGGGCAAGACAACAAGAAACATTTCATCGTCCTCATCTTCCACCATCCTCAACAATCTCATAAGTCGTTCTCTTCTGCAACCCATCTACACTACTCAATACAAATACAACACTAATTAGCCCAAATATTAGTTACTCTTAGCAAAGAATAATCTTATAAACAAGGGGAAAGTTTGAAGTAAGTTTGAAGTAAGGTTATTATGAGCACACTTACAGATGACTATGACTATAGGATTAGAGAAAAGAGATGGTGCATATTTTTAAAAATATTTTGCATCAATTGCTCCCAGCGAGCATTGAGGCGAGCCAAATAGCTGCTGAGAAGCATCAGAGAACCTGACATAGAGCAGAATTCAAAGAAAGAGAAGAACACCTAGATGCAGATTAAAGTCCCTAGATTGGTAGCTAGATTGGTAGCCAGATGAGAAAGAGAAGAACTAATCTGAGATGAGAAAGAGAAGAACTAATCTGATACTGGCAGAGAAACCAGATACTTGTATACATATACATAAACATAAACATATCTATTATCTATATATCATATACAACTATCTGATACCTGATACTTGTATCAGAGAACAACAAAATGAAAAAAAAAATCATAGAAGGCATAGAAACATCATAGAAACAAGAACTTTGCTGTTCTACTGACATTTTGATCTGGTATAACAATGACAGTATTAATAGCTAAGTAATCACATGACCAACCTTGTATCTTACCACAGACCAATCTTTCCCTATGCAATCTCGCATACTTGGATCAGCTTATCCATGAACTTAGCTGTTCTACTGGCCAAAAACTTGGTGATTATTTTATAGCTACAATTCATTTCCCTTTTGAAATCAGGATGGTGATCACATCATTCCCTTTTGGATGGTGATCAGGATCTGGTATAAAAATTTTTGGATGGTGATCACATCATTCCCTTTTGAAATCAGGATTATTGTGGCAAAGTTCAGCTCTAACTTAAATCAAGTTCTATTGCTACTAGTGACAGAGCAAAATAACATGCAAAGATGATCTAATTGAAGAATAGAATCATCAGAGTGAAGAAATTGACCAGTTAACAAGTACTATTGCATCTATAAACCAAACCCAGTAAAAAAAATAATCATCCTCTAACTTGCAATAATCAATAGCAACAGAGAGGCAGCAAAACAATAGCAGCAAAGAACCAAAACCTACATACTAGTAATTCAAGGTTGTTGTTCATATGTTTCATATAGATTAGCTTTCAGTTCAAATAGAACCAAGTGTTCCAATTTAAGTACTGCATGTGAAGCAAAAGACTTAACTATGACATAGTACATTACTACTAATCAAACATCCCAACAGCAACTTTGCTGGTTCTTATAATGTGCTGAAAATAACAGATGAACACTTGGACACAAGCAAATAGATCTGCAGAAAAGAAGAGATGGGGAGAAGAATTGAAGATTGATATGTACCTGGATGAAAGATTTCCAAGCGCTTGTGTTCTTGCTCTGATCTGCTCCGATATGTGAAGATCTGTGAAGATATGTGAAGATCTGAACAGAAGAAAATAACACTAAGCAGATAGATCTATTGAAAAGAAGAGATGGAGAGAAGAGTTGGAGATTTCCATGTACCTGGATCAAAGATTTCCAGGCGCTTGTGTTCTTGCTCTGATCTGCTCCGATTTGAGAGAGAAAACACCCCGTCACAGATCTCAGGCGGCACTGGCGCGACGCTACTCTCAGGCGGTCCTCCTCCCCGGTGTCGGCTAGATCTGCACGTTCAGTGCATACAAATCAAAAAATTGCCTAGATTTGAGAAACCCTAGATATGAGAACCCTAGATCTGCGAAACCCTAGATGGGGAGGGTATGATCTCACCGGAGAGGGGTTGACGGCGTCGTGCGGGGAGGGGTAGGCGACGGAGTCGAGGCGCTGCGAGGGGAGTAGGCGGCCGCGAGAGAGATCGCGAGAGAGATCGTGGGGAGGCGCTCGCGAGAAGGAGCAGCCGCGAGAGAGAGTGGGAAAAAGAAAATTGCCTCGACAGGCCATTATTTTTTTCCCGGCCGATCCAGTGGGTTTGGGCCGGAATTTTTCCGTTCCCAGCCCGACCCAAACGCGATTTTTAACTGGGCTGAATTTAATTCCGGGTGGGATTTTTTTGCCGCCGGTTGGGCCGGTCCGGCCCAATCCGGGACTATCCAAACAGGCCCTAAATCTCCTCCTGTTTGTTATAGAGATTTTATTCTTCTTTCAAAAATCTTGCAACATGTGGCTGTGGCACCGTATGAATTGAACCATTTGCTCCAGTTAGAGGCTCAGAGTTGTCGCTTGCAACGGAAAGATTATGCATACAAACAAAATTTTTGTAACCAACGGGTTTAGCACAATGATTCTGTGGAGTCTGGCCTGGAGCAGCAGCCCTTGGAACTAAATTATCAGCGCAACTACGCGAGAAGCCAATTTCCAAGCAAATCTCCAGAGCAAGACACCTTTGCATGACGGAGTGGCTAGAAAATAGCAGCCATCGCAATCAAGTAAAATCCTATAGGCTGTCTTCGGGAAAAAAAATGTATATATCTTCTAGAGGCCGTGCTTATCCTTTCACACACGCACGCTCCAGTAGAGATAGACCTTTAGGCTGCGGTTACTTTCTCATCGTGTCGTCCTGCCGGGGAGGATGAATCCAATTCCAAGCCTTCCATCGGTGACAAAATGCCGTACCAATACTTAAACGATAACATAATTAAGCACCATGACATTGACAGTGAGACCGTAAGATCCACAATAATCCAAAGGGGCCAACGCAAGGCCACCCACGAAGTCAAAAGCGAAAGATTAGTTTGCTCCGTTCTCTGTATAACAGTGTAACGTTTCTAACCAGAATTTCACGTATGCGAGGAGCTTTCGTCTCGCTTAGTGCATCACTAATATTATAGTGATATTCTCATCCTCCAACCACCACCGGCAGTAAGATTTGGAGACGTCTGTTTCATCTCCCATGGTATGCTGTCACGTCAATATAGGCAATTATTCGTCCTAAATCAAAATCTAACCATGGTTGGAGTTGGACACTACCTAGTTGACAAAAGCCTCACAAACCATACAACAAGTGACGTTGCACATGAAACTTTCAAAGCTAAGTTACAGCATTTTGGGAATTTTTTTTACAAATAACTCACAGAAAAAAATTAATTACAAAAATAACTCATAGTTATCATATTTTATAAAAATAGTCTACTATATCAGCCCCTCGAGTCCTAAAGACTTGACGACATGTCACGTATTAGAGTCGCGACAAACTTTTTGACTCCTGTAACAACTTGTGGTTGTAAAAGTAGTGATCAAAAGTCGAAGTAGAGATGGTCGACAGTCATCGTAGTGAGATGTAACTTCACCGATTTTGGTCGTCATTAATCGACCAACCACCTCTTTAACCACTTTAGCCACAATGACCACCCCCACTTCGACCTTCGATCATGAATGTTATAGAAGTTAGAGGACTTGTCGAGTACTGAAAACCCGATAAACCGATTTCCACCCACAACACGACACGTCGCTTGTCAAATCTCCAAGACTCGACATGTTAACGTGACGGATTATTTTTATAAAATATGACAACTATGAGTCATTTTTGTAATTAATTTTTTTAAGTTATTTGTAAAAAAATTCGCATTTCAGTATTGTTCGCGTTAATACAGTGGTGACAGCTCTAGTTACCATATGTTGCAACTTACAAGTAATAACAAAATACCAAGAACAAAAATCAGAAGAAATAAAGGAAAGAAAGGTGAACAAGTCCGACAACCATTACAGCAACTGCTCATTCACCTTCCCCCCGAGAGACCAGACACGACCGAGGTCCCACCGGACAAGGGGGTGATGCTCGTCGTCGCCGTGGAAGGGAACGACATAGCGAACGAGTCGAACCCGTCGTTTTGCATCATCGCCAGCATGCTATAGCTCATGTACGTCGGCGCCACCTCCGGCATCGGCATGTCCCCATCCAGGCACTGCATGACTTGGCGCATGCCCAGGCGCGCCCCGGGCAAGGGGTGCGCGCACATCAGCCCAAGCTTAAGCACCAGCTTCACCTCGTCGGCGACATACTTGCCTCCGAGCCGCGGGTCCACCGTGTCAAGGACCGCGTCCTTCCGCTGGTACTCCTGCACCCAGTCCAGCAGCACGTTCTGGTCGTCCGGCGCGATGCACCCTAGTGGCCTCCGCCCGCAGGTGACCTCCAACACGAACACTCCAAATGCGAACACGTCAGTGACCGGCGTTGCCTTCCCCGTGCGCACGAGCTCCGGGGCTAGGTATCCCATGGTGCCAACGACATGCGTCGTCTGCGGGTCGACGCCATGGTCATACAATCGTGCGAGGCCAAAGTCACCCAATCTCCCATTCATATCCTTGTCAAGGAGAACATTACTCGCCTTGATGTCCCGGTGAATGACAATTTTCTCCCAATCCTCGTGGAGGTACAGCAAGCCGGATGCGACACCTTTGATAATTTGAAACCTCTGCCCCCAATCTAGAACAGGCTTGCTCTTGTCATAAAGGACCTTGTCGAGGCTGCCATTTGGCATATAGTCATACACCAAAAGGAGCTCGCCTTTCCGGCGGCAATAGCCGAGCAACTGCACAAGATTCCGGTGTCGAAGGTGGCCGATGCTGACAACCTCCGCGATGAACTCCCTCATCCCCTGCTTTGAATCGTGTGACACCCTCTTCACTGCTATGTCCAGATTGGACGACGGGAGCACGCCCTTGTACACCCTCCCGAACCCTCCTATGCCGAGCAGCTGCTTGTTCTTGAACCCCTTGGTGGCTTGATACAGCTCCTTGTAGGAGAACCGGTGCGGCCCGAACTCGACCTCCCAGTCCTCGCGCACCTCGGCGAACCTCACCCGCGTGCGCACGAACAAGAAGACGCCGATGACCACCGCGAGCACGAACACCGCAGTGGCTATCGGCAGCACGATCTCCAGCACCTTGGACCGGGGCTTGGGGCCGAAGCGCGGCAGGGCCGGCAGCTTCGAGATGTCCAGCGGCGGAGCCGCCCCGTTCAGGGCAAAGCTCCAGCCTTGAACGTAGTGCCGCGTGTAGATGACGCCTGTGGCAGCCGAGAATCCGACGTACGCCGTGTCGGTCACGACCGCCGAGAGGTTGATGGGGGCGGAGATCAGAGGCTTCTTGGGCTTGGGCACCTGCAGGGGAGCCATGGTCACGTTGAGCTGCGTGGTGCCGCCGTCGTAATCCACCCACACCTGCATGGGCTGGCGGCTGATTAGGCTCAGATTGTTGAACACCCCCGTGGCGTCGTCATAGTACCCGGCCGTGCTGTTTCGAACGGACTTTAGGCTGTTGACGTCGATGCCGACGTGGTTGCTGTTCATGTCCTGGAACTCCGGGTTGAGCATGGTGTCGAGCTCGACGGCGAAGACGTGGTTGCTGTCCTTGCCGTTGTCGCTGACGTTGAGCATGCCGAGGTACTGCCCGGCGTTGAAGGTGGAGAGCTTGGTGCTGGGCGCGACCACGAACGCCATGCCGTTGTCGCTCAGCACGGTGTAGTTGGCCACGATCGCGAAGACGAACGCCGCGGAGAAGGACTTGATGGCGCCACCGCCGTCGCGGAAGCGGAGCAGCGTCGGGTGGAACGCGTGGCCGGCCATCTGGTTCGTCCCGTTGCTTAGCACAAGAAGACCGTTCTGCGCCACGACGGCCATGCCATCGAGGGTGAGGCTGGCGCCTCCGAAGCCGTTGTAGGTAAACTGGTCGGCGGGTTGCGCGGCCGCGTGGCCAAACCCAAGGAGGAGGAGGAGGAGGCAGAGAGGCTTCATTGGGAACGTCGCCTGCGGCGTCGCGTTCTTGCAAGGCAGATCGTCCACGGAGAATGTAGTAGTAGTAGTTTTAAGTCTTTGGTTTGTAGTTTTTGTGTCAATCACAGTGTGATGCTTATGCACATTTGATGATGAAGCATTGACTCTGGAGAGTCCTGTCAAATGAGGATGCAGTACCCATAAAGAAGTTTATAGTCAGTCCATTATTTATTACTTAGACATATGTACAAGTAAAATTTTTCAAAATTTTGATTATTAGCATAAAAAATATTAAACTCATCGTGGATAGATTTGATATCAAATATACTTCTACAATATTGTTATTTAATAATTACTACTCATATATAATTATAATAAATAATGATCAGAATTATATTGGAGACAATAAAAAGTCTAAATAGTACATATAAAAAAAAATAGAGAGTACTAATTGCTACAAATATAAATGTTAACTTATTGAGTTATAATTTTCTTCATTCTAGTTAAGGATACAATAAGTTGAAAGAGTTCTTTCATCACAAATAAACTATTTAGATAAAAAAAAAAAGCAAATTTTTAAAACACTTGAAATTAAAACTAGAGATGTTAAACTTTTGGTCTACCTCAACTCTCCCGTTCTGCAAGTTCCAAAATGTATGTCATCTTTTTTGACCTGGGATTGGGATGCATGCTTCCAAATTCTGGATTAGTTTCTTACGGCGTGATCGCGTAAGACCCATCTCACTTTTCATTCGAAACGCGTGCCGCTAAAGTTCGATGACCACCCTAATCGTAGTCAACAAAATGCTGATTAAATGTCGAAAGTGATTATAATACGACTGAGGCATGCAGTGGTGTCTTTTCGTAACCCATACATGAGAGACAGCTAACGGGGATTATTTAAGTTGATGCGCCGTTCTCTTTTGACTAATCACCCAACTCCGTTTCTTGTCCTTTTCATTTCTTGCGTAAGCGTCTTAATCAAAATAGAAAGATGTAAATGGTCATATTTAATGCAATGTTAAATGCGTTAAATGTCGAAAGTAAAATCATTACGAATTTCTTGATGCTAACTTTAGTTTCTTCAATATTTATCCACTCCAAATGAAGATTTGTTGAAACCTGGAATGGACAGGTGTGAACTCATAGGGATCCTTCCCTAGAGAAAGAGGGAAAAATATTAATAAAAAAAGTTCGTTCACATGCTTAGAGACGACTGACGAGTGAAGCCACAGTGTCAGGAAACTTCCCTGTGGGCCCGCGCTGGACCGGGGACAGCTCAACCACCGAGTTATTGATGGAGTTAGTTAATGTCCAATTTACATGTTCCAAGTCTAGAAGAATCGGTATCCTTGGTTTTAAAGAAGCAAAACCCTATCTTTCTCTTTATTCATACTATTTGATTAAAAATTATCAATCTAACGAGTAAGGAATTTTAATTATTTGTGAGATAATATAATCATCTAAATTTCTCTTCTATATCAATTTAGACTATTCAAATTTTAATTAGAAAATTAAAATTCTAAGAAAAACTCTGTACTTTTTCTCTAAGATCAAAAATCTCAATCCTTAGAAGACTAGAGTTGAAAAAAAAGAGTCAACAAGAAATGTCCCTCTCGATAATTTTTTGTATTATATAGTTATTTCTTATTCTGTAGAATAGAGCTTGACCAGTTCTTTTCATGATAATTGACACAATTTCAATTCATGATTTAACATCACAATTTGATATGTCAAGGTTTTGAAGATAATATCATGGACTATAGTGATAATTGTCTGAATACGTATATGTGAAGAGAATTTTAAAGAGTCAAACAAGATCCAAACTTTCAATGTCTTGACTTTTACTTGGTTCTTTACACAGGCCCCACTTTTTAAAACTAAGTAAGAGTCAAGCACTCGCTTGACTCTTGTTTTGTTTTATGTGATTTGATAATAATATATTTAATAAATTTATATTAATTCATGAATTTTAATATTAATTATTTTAGTGGTACATGACATTGTTGGGAACTAAACTAAAATTAAATTTGCAAAAAGTCTGCGACTTTCGAATATCGAAAGATAACAACAACATAATTTTGACAAACTAAGAAATATAATAAGATACTACTCGCCGTTGTGTTCTCCTCTAAAACATTGTCAAATGCGCTCGATCAACTCCCTTTTTAGTTGCATGTATAGGTTGAGCATAGATGGCAGTGTTTCTTGCAAGTACATTGGCGAATAAAGAAATAGACCCAATGTGGATCACGGGTGATACTATCGTGGATGTGCCTGAATAATTATTCTAATCGTAGTTGTCGGTATCATAGTCGCTCTTATTCTCTATGATCAAGTTGTGCAAGATGAAGCATGCTCGCATGACCTTGACAAAGATGAACTGTCACCAAAATCATGTCGCACCATGTACGATAGCAAACTGAGACTGTACGACTTCAAAAACTTGCTCAACATCTTTTCCTGCTTCTTCTTCGTGTTGCTCAAAAAACTTATCTTTCACCGTCTGTGGGAGTTGTATTGTCTTCACAAAGACAGCCCACTCCGAATATATACCATCGACGAGATAATACCCCAATATTGTACTGTTAGCCATTGACAACATAGTAAACTTGAGAAATTCGTCCTTTTAATATATCGGTGAATCAGAGCGAATAGTTGAGTACATTGATGTCGTTGTTGGAGCCAACAACACAAAAAAAAACATGTCATATCCAAAGGTCATAGCAGGCCACTTCTTCAAATATAATAATCAAGACTTCATAATCTTCACGAGTAAATTATCTCTTTCATACTACTCGACAATTTCTCCATTTCCAGTGCATGCAATTAATACTTCTAAGCATATCCGGAAAGTCACGGGTCTCTCCTTGTTGCAGTAGGAGGTGGATATCCTCGACCGTGGGGCTGCGAAGATATTAGTCACCAAATTTGTCGATGACACTTTCTACGAAGTGCTCCAAGTATTAAACAGCCGTGGACTCCCCTATACACATGTACTCATCAACGGCATCGGCAAAGCCACCATATGTCAGCACACGCATTGCTATGGTGCACTTTTGTCAAGGGTAGAGTCTCCTCCATGGTTACTGGTATTTCTTATTTCAGTGAAATAAGGGGACTATTCACCGAGAGTTTCGACAATGCGAAGAAAGAGGGGCCTCCTTATCCGAAATCTTTGGCGAAAAATAATGTCGGGGAGATCGGAGAGTATGAGAAGTAGTCTGTGACGAGTCGTTGATGGCCATTTTTGCAGTCTCTCTCAATATATCTCATATTGTTGCGTCCGCGGGACAAAGAAGCATTGAATCGGGCAGAAAGACCAGTGACAATATGATCTTTAATTCCACTTCCTCCAAAAAGTCTACCAAAGAATTTTTCATTTTGTTGATGGCATCCTCTTCAGAACTATGTGTGCTCGAACTAAGCCTAGAAGACATTTTGTGAGTGGCTACCGAATATGAGTTTGTCAAGAGTTAGTGTTTGAGAAGAGAAGTTGGATTGTGAGTTTTGTGAAGGGGTTAAATATATAGACAAGGAGTCCAACGGCTAGTTTCTAATGGCTATATTCCAACAGTTAGTTTCCAACAGCATCGCAAAAAGTAATTCAGGCACAGATTAATAGAAAAAACACATAGATTGATTAAAAATTATTATATTAATAAAAAAGATACATGGTTGACTATTAAAGTAAGTTGAAAACAAAATAACTAATCTTCGTCATCTATAGCATTAAGCTTCTCTCTTAACATCTTCATGCCTGCCATATGTTCCTCTTTCCAAGCATCATTGAAGGTGGATCTGTCGAAGGCCATCATTTTCCAGTACACCTTGCACAAGGCGGCTTTTTACTTCGACTTCCCCAGGTTGCGCAAGGAGTCCGAGACATGACTTCCCCAGGTTTACTTTGGCTAGGTCAGGTCGAGCATTGATGAAGACATCAAGATTCGCTCTCATTGCCATCGTGTGAGACCCCCATTTGAGGATCACCTTGGTAACCGCCCAGGTAGGTTACACACAGCATGATGCCACATGAGCTCAAACCACACAAGCATAGTAATATCATTAAACAAGTATCAGGCCAACATGGCCAATATTACATAGCCAAAGCACCGAAAATGGCGCTAAGTAGAGTTGCTAAGAAAATAACCAGTTTATCAGAACCAGAATCGGTATCCAAGTACCGAACACACAACATAAAGCATAAGGCAACGACAAACAGCTTGACTTCAATCAGCAGCGGGGTTGGAGGGACTTCTCCCACATCTGACTTGACTTGGTGCATGATCCTTCTAGAAAGTGGGCTCATCCGGGGTGCTTCCATCTTCAGCTGAGTACTCATAACTGAAGGAATCGGGATCCTCGAATCCCTCTTCTACAGTGGGATATAAATGCAATGGTGAGCACTTGGTGCTCAGCAACACTCATTCCGGAGATTAATGCAATTGTACTTACATGAGGGTAAACCATATGATTCCGGGGTTTTAGTTTCATATGGATAGAGATATATAGATTTCCAAGTCATTTGTTCAGTAAAACAGTACTTTTGTCATGAAAATGATACTTTAAACATTAAACAGGTTTTCAAGAAAACATTAGATGTAGTGGTCTCCCATGAGTCACTACTTTGTTAACCGCATTATGAAAACATTCCAAAACACTACTTGTGCTATAACCCATGGATAACATCCACTACGAAAAGACTCCTGAACCTGGGAGTACAGAGTATCTGATACTTCTTTTACACTTTGCAAAGGTGTACCTCTTTTTAAATCTACTGGTTCACTCGGCTTTCAAGTCGGATCAGCTCCATGTGACTTATACACATGTGACAAGGCCGAGATCACACAACGCTTTTACAGTTCAGTATTAACAGTATCCCTGCCCAGTAAATAGACAATTAAGTCTCAAGTACTGTTGTGGGTCCTCCCCACTGCCTTACTTCCTAGCCTCTGGCTCATGTTCCCGCAAGACACATAGCCTTGGTCTGTGTCCACGCAAGACATATGACCATTCAAGATTACAACCGCGCACGACTTAATCTGAGGCGTAGGGCGCCTTCCTTCTTTCCACCTTACTCTCTCATCATTTTTCTGAACTCACACCTCTCATGGCCGAACTGCGGCCCACTAGTTTCCACGCGAGAAACCAGACCGACAAACCATGCAGGGAACTGCTAATGCCAAAAAGCTACTAAGTTGTGCCTGTCCCATACCAGGCAAGTGGTTGGTACGTTTACAATTCGCATAGAGACACAGCACAAGATTCTTGTCGTTATGAACCAATAGTGAGGAACATTCACATTCCCTGGTGCGCACCGCACCCTCTCCATACAATCCAATCCTCACTACTGATCCCTTTTATCAGTTTTCTTAGCAAAACGGTTTTCATTATAACTTCCCATGTATTTGACCATTTCAAGTTTAATGTGGATATTCAGTACATGAGTCCTAGGGTGACAAAAACATATATATAAAGGTTCAATAACAAAAGGGGTTTCATGATTCATTAGGTGATATCTATTCATGTCATTCAAACATAACTTGTATCTCAAATAAGCATGCATAGTAAGAAACAGTGAATATACTTCATATGAAAATATTGGGTGAGACATGATCAAAGGAATGAGGCTTGCCTTGCAATGCTGGGTCTAAGTACTCAGATGATTCTTCGAAGACTTCCTCCGCTCCTTCAACTTCTGACTCTGAGGCAATCAACCAACACACAAACACATACCATAAGCATACAGAAAATAGTTTCCATAGAAATTATTAAGTAAATAAGTCATGCATGCAGGGGAAAGGGTTAGGGCAAGGTCACAAGGGCTCTGGTCGAAGAAACGGCTAAAAAGGATTGAACGTCGAAGGGTCGACATTCGGTTCATGGCTTTGGCATAACTTTAAACTGATCTTAGGATGGTTTTCTGGAGAAGTGATAGAAGGGAAAGATGTAGAACACAACTCCAGGAATCTAGGGGACAAAGTGACATTTCCATTGCTCAACCAGAGGGGTCAAACAAGGCTAATGCCAGTGGCTGACATGCACTGACATAGTGCTGGACATGGCCAGAAACTAGGGCATGGCTTAACTTTTGATCCAGGGCTCCAATTGATGCAACACTTTGTCTGGGAGGTAGGCATTACTAACAGGAACAAAATACTCAACAGGAATAAGGGCTGAAAGTGGCCGGAGGGCGGCCAAATCCGGCGATGAACTGCGGTGGCGACACAGCACAGACATTGATCTGGACAAACATTTGGCAAAGACATAACTCACAATCTAGGCAGATCCAGGTGTCGAGCTAGTGGAAGAAAATGCTCAGGGAGGTGAGGCGAAGCTAAGGGACAAAGTGGTGTCGGCTGAATCGGTCGGGAAAGAATTCCGGCGACCGGCGCTGGAGAAGACGACACTGGGGATTGGGGATTTTTGATACAGGGCGAATGAGCTCAATTCCAAGCTTGAGGATGATCTCTAGGGCACAACAAGGCTACTGGAGGGGTCAATTTTTCTGGGAGATGGCCGGAGAAGCTCGGCGGCGAGGTCCAGCAAACTGATGGACTTCCAGATCGGCATTTCTTCGATTTGGGCTCAATTGAAGATTTTGATTCTACAGGCTTGCTCTACTAAGCTTACTGATCAACTTCTTCTACAGAATCGAGAACTAATTTGGAGGGAATCGAACGGCATTGGGAGAACAGGGCAAATCGGGAATCCGGCGATCACCGGCGATGGGGATCGATCTGGTGCAATTGGCTGCTATGACACAGAGAGGGAGAAGGGAGGAACTCACTGATGAACTTGGATCGAAGAGAGGGGTTGTGGAATGGGCTAGCACCGTGAGCTCTCTCACTGGCTCGCCGGAGAAGAAGGTGAAAACGGCGAGAGCTCTGGAAAAATGGCTAAGTCCTGAGATGAGGCTTAAGCACAGCGTTGGAGGGTTTAAATAGGTCCAGGGGCGGAGCTTGCGAGGGATAAAGCGACAGCGGTTGCTTGCGCCGGGGAGAAGCTTGTCGGGCGCAGGCGCAACGACGGCAACGGTGATGTGATGCGCTTCAGGCGGTGTTGCAGCCGTGCTGACCTTGTCTGTTGCATCGGAACTTCACCTGGAACGGCGCAGATGCGGAGGCAACAGCAAAGCTCCGGCGGTGACACGTACACGCATGCAATGCCACGGCAACGGGCATGCGCGCGCGAAAACGCTGCTGGAGCGCGGCCATTTAACCGCTGGACATGGCGAAGCAACGGCGCTGGCACGTACGCACGGGGTGGCACAGCAGCTCACGGGCACAAGCGACAAGAAGCGGTGACCGGCGGCGAGCAAACACGGCGAGAACACGGCGCAGCAACGGCGACTCGTGCGCTGGTCGTGGGCAACGACCAGGGGCTGGTCGAAAACAGCCGAAAAGAATAGAAGGGCTGATTTGCAATTTTCAGAACTTTGCTTCCAGGGACTGATCTGCAAATCTGGAGATCTGGAGGGCTGATCTGAAATCTGATTTCGCAGATAAGTTGCATAAAATTATTAGAACTCATCTGGCCAGAATTTGGTAAGATCGGGCATGATCTGAAGGGTTTCGACAAAATTTGGGGAAAAGCAGTTTAGGGTAAAATTAGGGTAATTAGGGTTTTACAAATGGCAGGGGTCGAAACTCAGCTTTAGGATGGGATTTTGGAGATGATCCCGAAGGGAAAAATGTTCTGAACAACACTTAGAAGGGAATGGCCGAAGCAGATTAGGGTTTGGGGTCAAGATGTGGATTTTGGCTATTTTAGAGTTTGGCAAAAACAGGGTGTTACACATCGTAGAATCCTACGTTCCATCAATTTTTCTCTTACCTTTGTGCTTCGCCTTAGCAGCGTCTTTTCCTTCAAGTCATGTCTCCATTGGTGGCACATCATCGTTGTTGGATGATGACGTATAGAAACCTGTCTGAGACAATTTGCTTCTTTTGTTGGCAGCATTAACATAGACTGTAGACCACTTAGGTTGACCGCGAACTGCCGTCCACCAGCGATCCAAGACAAAAGGATGACCCATCTCTGTTTTGTACATCTCACAGGCTTGCACCATGAGTTGATCATCGAAACAACTGCTAAAATAGACTTTTTGAGTCAGAGTCAAACACTATTGAATTGGATCACTTTTTTGTTGCTCTATTGCCAATGATCCTTGCAGTGTTTGGTCTCTTTTCTCCTCCTTCTCGAGATCATCTCGTTGTACGCACTGCTACATTCACCCAGTGCATATCGCACTTCCTATTGTTTCCATCAATACGATCGAGCGAATTGTTGAGTTAGGCGCTAATTTACATGTTGTCGATAAAAAATGAATAATGTCGTTGTCCATAAATACATTACCCTCAAAGTGCTTATGTACGGAAATAAAATTATTACCAATTTTATGTCGTTGTCGATTGACTAAGGTATACTCTTCGCCTTTCCTCTAGCATCAGTGGTAGGAATGGTGTTGTCGTCGTCAATGACGACTCCCGCCGCCAGATCGTTTGGAGCAGAATTTGGAGTGTCGTTGTCAGTTGCTAACGTAGAGTGCGGCTGTGGTGGAGAGAACTGCGGATAATTCGACGGCATATCCACAAAATGAAAATTTTGCCAATATTGGGGAGGTTGCAAAAATGCGTCACCGTGTGGTGAATAAGGAGGATAATTTGGTGCGTATGCAGGGTAATTTGGTGGATATGGATTGTAGTTTGGGGATATGGCGGCCGCAAAATATTGGATTGTTATTGGTTGCTAGGATTTTTGATGTTTTCACTGGGAGATTGGAAAGAACCCACTCAATTTACGAAACTGCCAGGTGGATTATAATCCATATGAGATTTTTAAAAAATTTTGTAAGCATTTTGTAATGACTTTGAAATTAGATGGATGAAGATTGTTGTGTGAAAATGAAAAAATAATATGGTATTTATAGATGAGAGAATTTGGAAAATTTCTGTAATTTTGGAATTTTTTGTTATTTTTACAAATTTTTAGGGCAAAAATCAATAAAAAATAACTCCAACGACTATTAATTTAACAGCTATTTTGTTTTGCCATTGACAGATGGGATTCATTATTGACAACTTTTCCAAAATTTATTTTTATATAAAAACAATGTTTCTGTCATATATCGGTAGGCCAACATAGTATCGAGCCCACCTATTAGTGCAGAATGATAGAGAGAAGAATACTTTACTAGATCTTTTATTTAAACCAACGGTCGTTTTTGGTCTATTTTACAGGTAGGTGAGGTCGAAAAATAGAGAACCCGCCAATCAGTCACTTTAAGTCGAACATGTGTGAGTGGGCAACGGCAACGAAGGGGGGCACTTTTCGTATTTTATGAGCTGGGTGGGCCCCACTTCCCATGAGGGTTATGTGACACAGCTTGTAATAACTCAATAACTGATATGTGAGGATACAAATTGTGGGACCTAGTTGTCAGATGCATGAGCTTGTTTTCGCGTGGTGCGTGTGCGCATTGACACGGGCACACTGCTCATTGTCTAGGGCCCACGCGAGATTAATGCATTGACGCATGCACCTAAAACCCACATACTGACAAGTGGGCCTTTTTATTAGTTGGACTCACATATCAAATTTAGTTTTGGTGATATGTTTAGCCGGTTTAAATCTCTGTGGGGGCCTGCTAACCACGTGACGAAGCATCGACTTCGTCTCCAACGATAACGTGTCCCTCACCGCGTGCTCGCCAGTCAGTCAGTTTCACTTGGAGCACACGACCATCCCATCATGCCGAGCAGTCGTCGACGCGTCCCGGCCATCATGCCACCATTGGAGTAAGCCCAAGAAGGTGAAAAGGGGATAACGCTACTCTTATACCCAATGCTGTTAATTATCCAGAGGAGTAGGTCATGAACACTAACATTGCAAAATTGGGGATTTTTTTTATAAATAAATCAAAATAAAAAATAATTACAAAAATGACCTACAGTTTGTCAAAATTACAAAAATGATCTAGTTGGGTGCGATAAGTAAATTAGCGCGGTTGTAATACGCGACAGAAACCGTAAACCTTCAAAAAATATGTTTCCATGTTTTCCATTTTAAAAATGCGACAGAAAAAAAATTTCTCCTTTTTTTCATTTTAAAAATTCGACAAAAAAAACATTTCTCCTCTTTCCCATTTTGAAAACGTGACAAAAAGCAAAAAAGTAATTTCTCATGAGTACTAGTGGTCAAGTGCCTGTGGTGGAAGGTCGTCGTGGAGGTGGTCGTAGGTCGAAATGGGGGTGGTCGTCGCGGTTGGAGTGATCGAAGAGATGGTTGGTCGATGACAATCAAAATCGATGAAGTTACATCTCAATACGATGACCTATGACCATTTCCACGACGACTTTCAACCACAGACACTCGACCATTAGTACTTGTGAGAAATTGATTTTTTTGTTTTTTGTCACGTTTTCAAAATGGAAAGCAAGAGGAAATTTCTTTTCTGTCGCGTTTTCAAAATAAAAAAGATGAAAACATATTGTTCGAAGGATTATGTTTTCTGTCGTGTATCACAACCACGATAATTGACTTAGTGTACTCAATCAGATTATTTTTGTAATTTTGATAAATTGTGAGTTATTTTCACAATTATTATTTTTATTTTAGATTATTTATAAATATTATTCCAAAACTGGGTGATAGTTCATGGTACCTGGACTAGTGTGCTATTATTCTTTGGGGAAAAAAATCCAGATGGGATCCATTTAAAAATTTATCATAGAAATGATTACTTTCGCCATGGCTTTATTGCTGGAGGAAAATTCGTGAGAAGGTTGACTGGAAAACATGACTGCTTGACACGGTTGACCATTAACCAACGGCCCAGAATCCACATCACAGTGCCAGGCTGCCAGCGCCCACACCCGTTGCAATCGCCGTGTGATAAGACGTTACAAGACCATAATTTCTCCTCTCACAGTCCATGTGTCCACCTCCATCGGTTGACCTATTTGATGTCCACGTCTCCCACCATTAAAGCCAAAGATGATCTTATATATGTTTTTTTTAGTGTTTTATTCCACACAATCAAAAGAGAAATACATGCAATTTTTTTTTGTTGTAGATTTGATTACTAATCTCTTTGTTTGTATATACATGTTTTGCTTTGTTTTTTAGCACCAAATGTTTTTTCAAAAAATTGTCTTTATAAAACATATTATTTGATATGTTAACAACGTATATCCTATCTACATCACAGTGCGTCATAAACCTACAACATAATATTTTTAGATAAAAAAATTATATATCTATCCTTATTTCTTAAAAAATAAAGTGATAAAACAACTTAAAACAAAATATACTATTTCAATTAAACACATAAAAATAGAAAAACAATCAGAGTCAAATCCGTTATATTCTTTTATGTGGATTCTTTTTGAATAGTTTAGTGCATATATGAGTATATGTGTGTTTTGCTGTTGCCTTTTTCACACCCACCAAAGGGGAAGGTCGAAACGCTACCATAACACGGTAGTGACTGGAGTCTCATTTCTACCGGTTCTCTCCCACGCCAAGCAAAGTGTAGTGGGCATGTTGTTTCCCAAGCCTACCATGGCTAGCTATCTGTTTCTACTTTTGCTTAACTTTGGCCCCCAACTCGCGGCCTCGGCCGGCGGCCAGCAGTTCATCTTCAACGGTTTCACCGGCGCGAACCTGACGTTCGATGGCATGGCCGCGGTCACCCCGAACGGCCTCCTCATGCTGACTAACGGCACGAGCCAGCTCAAGGGCCACGCGTTCTACCCGGCGCCTCTACAGTTCCGCAAGGCGGGCAACGGCACGGCAATGGAGTCATTCTCGACGGTGTTTGTGATCGGCATCATCGGCGCGTACGAGGACCTGAGCAGCCACGGCTTGGCGTTCATTGTGACGCAGAGCAGGAACCTCACGTCCGCGCTGCCCGGCCAGTTCCTCGGCCTCGTCAACCTCAGCAACAACGGCAACGCGAGCAACCACCTGTTCGCGGTGGAGTTCGACACCATCCTCAACTCCGAGTTCAACGACATGAGCGGCAACCACGTCGGGATCGACGTGAACGGGCTCAGGTCCCTCGACGCCGACAACGCCGGGTACTACGACGACGCCACCGGCGCGTTCAAGAACCTGAGCCTGGTGAGCCGCAAGCCGATGCAGGTGTGGGTGGACTTCGACGGCACCACCATGCAGGTCAATGTCACCATGGCGCCCCTGGAGCTGGCCAGGCCCAAGAAGCCCCTGCTCTCCACCACCGTCAACCTCTCGTCGGTGATCGAGAACGCCACCGCGTACGTCGGCTTCTCGTCGGCGGACGGGATCCTCTTCTGCCGCCACTACGTGCTCGGCTGGAGCTTCAAGATGAACGGCACAGCCCCGGCGCTCAACATATCGGCGCTGCCCTCGTTGCCTGTGACAAGCCCCAAGCCCCGGTCCAAGACGCTGGAGATCGTGTTGCCAATAGCGTCGGCGGCGCTCGTGTTCGTGCTGGCTGCCGTCGTCTTTCTGTTTCTGCGGAGGCGGCGCATGTATGCGGAGCTCAAAGAGGACTGGGAGGTGGTGTACGGGCCGCACCGGTTCTCGTACAAGGACCTGTTCCACGCCACCGAGGGGTTCAGCGACAAGCAGCTGCTTGGCATCGGAGGGTTCGGGAGGGTGTACAAGGGCGTGCTTCAGGCGTCCAAGATAGAGGTCGCCGTCAAGAAGGTGTCGCATGAGTCAAGGCAGGGGATGAAGGAGTTCGTTGCCGAGGTCGTCAGCATCGGCCGGCTCCGGCACCGGAACCTCGTCCAGCTGCTTGGCTATTGCCGGCGCAAGGGCGAGCTCCTCTTGGTCTACGACTACATGCCAAATGGCAGCCTGGACAAGTACCTGTACGATCAGAACAAGATCACTCTGAGTTGGGGCCAGAGGTTTCGGATCATTAAAGGCGTCGCCTCCGGCCTGTTGTACCTTCACGAGGATTGGGAGCAAGTCGTCGTGCATCGGGACATCAAGGCGAGCAATGTGCTCCTTGACGCGGAGATGAACGGGCGGTTGGGCGACTTTGGCCTCGCGAGGCTGTACGACCACGGCACCGACCCGCACACAACCCACGTGGTTGGCACTATGGGATACTTAGCCCCGGAGCTGGGCCACACCGGCAAGGCGTCCAAGGCTTCCGACGTGTTCGCGTTCGGCGCGTTCATGCTCGAGGTCGCGTGCGGGCGGAAGCCCGTCGTGCAGGACTCGGGCGAGAACCACCTCGTGCTGGTGGACTGGGTGCTCGAGCAGTGGCGCAACGGGTCGGTCACCAACACGGTCGACCCGCGCCTCCGTGGCGACTTCGTCGTCCACGAAGCGAGCTTGGTGCTGAAGCTGGGCCTGCTGTGCTCGCACCCGTTGACCAGCGCGCGGCCGGGCATGCGGCAAGTCATGCGGTATCTGGACGGCGAAATGCAGCTCCCGGAGCTGTCACCCACTTACCTTAGCTTCAACATGCTGTCCCTGATGCAGGACCAGGGGTTCGACCCGTATGTCATGTCATTTCCTATGTCGTCGACGAGCGCCGGCACTATATCTGACCTCTCGGGAGGGAGATGAGCGTGAGGTGTTTGTAGTTATTCCAGTCTGACAGGAGCATCCCTTAGTTTGTTAAGTTCAGAACTGTGTGTGTTTGTGTAGATAAGCTTGAACTGTATGTTAAACATTATTTTGGGGACATCTTGACATAGTTGTCAAAATTGGACTGGTAATCCAACTGGCCAAGGGTTGGTTTATCGGTGCGCTAGTCCTACCAGCAGTTTATTAGTCAGATCGGAGGTTCTTTAAATAGAATAATTAAATATTTTTATAGAAAATTTATGTGTCCATGTGTATATACCGGCCTTGATCATCCTAAACACGATATATTATACAATATTGGAAAAATGCTACAACAAACATTAATAAAATACCCGCTCGGTAGTTGTGCAAGGTAGATTTGTAGCCTAGTTGTGGCAGGGTCTGAACCCCGCTGGGGACATTATTTTATTAATTTCTCTCGGTTCTTTAGTATTTCCAATCCCATTCTGAAATCAGACCAGACTAGTTGCCGGTTCCGATCTTTTCCAGTTAAATCACTGTTCTGGTCTAATCCTGTCTGGTTCTGATAACAAAGCATCTTGACGATATAGATGAGACTTTCATCACTCCTCATCTCTCTCAACTGTTTTTTTGCTACTAGTAGATGGTAACAATATCAACGCTTTGTTTGTTTTAGCAATTATCTGAGCCAGATGTTGTGACGATGTCATCACATCTCGAAAGAAATCTGGTGTGATGTGCCAGCTTTGTTTGATTTCTTGGATGATGTAGACCACCGAGAGCATGATGTAAGTTAAAGCCCATCATGATGTGGTGCTGATAGCAAACCGACTTGACCGGGGTTGAATTGATTCTATTTTGTACAGGCAGTAAACATCAAACCAGCAGACCTTTAGGTCTTGGAAAATAGGAAGGAACTAAAGCATTTAGTTCTCCAAACTTAACCTCGAAGGATATTGTACCAGCAGCCTAGCTAAACTTGGCTTGCACTAACTGTACTGATATGTTTCTCACCTACAGGCCACAGCCAAGATGGAAGCCAAATGCAAGCCAACTGAAGGGGAGCTTAAATTAATCGTGCTGGAATGTCAAGCTTGAATAAAAATAATTTCAATCGTGATAAAGAGTAAGTCATTTGTAAGCATTATCTGTAACAGGAAGTACTACAATAGTTGTAGTGATCATAGGCCTAGTACTGATCAAAGATATGAAACAAGAAATTAAGCGAACTTCATCATCCGATAGCCAGAAAATACAATCAACAGGCCACGCGTTGTTTGATGTTCTCTAGAACATACATGATTTTCAACAATAATACATGACCCAGCCTTCCAATGAATAAGAAAAAAAAAAAGTTAAGCAGAGGCTTCGAAGAATGATGTTTCCTTAGTTTCTGGCGTGCAATATACCTGCTATCAGTAGAACAAACAAAATACAATGTCTCCAAATTGGCTTCCAACCTTCTTGCTGTTCTTACATCAACAGCCATTTTGTTTTAGCTAGTCTCAAACCATTGTAGGGGGGCACTGTAACAAAATACCAGCCAACTAAAGAATCAGTATATCCTCTATTGATCAGCAGCATAAGTTAGAAAGAAAATGCAGACCCTGAATCGCTTGGTGCATGATGGATTCCTCAAAAAACTCGTCGATAAAATTGAGCAAGGATCCTGCCAGGAGCTGCAAGGAATCTTCAAATTAGAAGAAAGTAACAAAATGGGAAGAAAATTTGTTGTTATTAATGGGCTTACAACATATGAAACATGGCAATCATATGAGAGCGCATGTTGAAAATGTTAGCCAATCCAAAGCTATAGTACCTTAACCTTGTGACTCAAAGATTCCACTTCCTGTTAGTATATAATGTCCATAATCCAAATCATGACAAATATGCCAAGCATTAAGCATTTTTGGACTGATGTCACCTTCACATTGATGCTCCTTGTTGCTGTGGTTAGCGCCTTTTTGGGTGTTAATATTTTCTTAATAATAATTTCTTGATATGTCAGACATGATAGGTTGCATGAAGTCAAGAGCATTGTTCCATTTCCCAAGAATAACTAGCTAATTAGTGGCAAGAACCAGGCAAAGTAAATTGGCTGGTTTACTTCAGTGCATCTTAACCAAGTTGCAATGCTTTATGCCAGGTTTTGGACAATTCTGACCAAATTTAAATGAATTACTGTATATGATGTTAAATAACATTCTTCTTCAAGAATGTGCCAAGAGAATTCAAAAGAGCCAAATTTGCCTAGTTTTGCCTCATTATTGGAAAAAAGGCAGAAATTGGCCAGTTCCTGATCAAGTTCGGGCTATCACAAATTTCACTTCCAAGTTGTGTACCATACCGATTGGCAGGGACTGGTTACATTTGGTAACTGGAAGGGAACTGCTACCTAGATGTGCAGCTGGAACTGGATCAGTTTCAGGTTTGAAACCCTGGTTAATAAACACAAATGAAAGGTAGCAAAATCGAGCAATATGTGCCAAGTCCACTCATGAATATGAAATAGATACCTGGTTCACATGAAAGGTAGCAAAAATGAATTCCATTCATTTCCTATTTGAACTTTGTGTTTGTGGATGGAATCCCCCAAGGGTTAGAATGGCCAGATTAAAGTAATCTTCTTTGCCGTATAATTGCCTGTAAATAGAAGAAATTAAACATTATGATAGCCACAAACACAAAATTAGGACATGTGAACATTTTATAATACAAGGGAAGGGAGTAAGAATATTACACGTCACTCAAAACAAAGTAATCTTCAATTTAATCTTGCAATCAGATAGATCAGCATATATTCACCTACCAGTCATATTGTACACTTTACTGTCATATTATTCAAACTGGAGAAACCAGAAGTAAAACATGGACATGTGATCCAAATCTCCAATTGAAAGTATCACTCTGCAGTCTGATCTCCAGACAGCAAAGTAAGCCAGGCCAACAACCGCAACAAAAAGGCCCTACCATTCCATAACACACGGTCCAGCAACAAATCGTCCATCAAAACCTCAGAAGGCTCCCATTTATGGCGGAGTAAAAGTCTTTTCCTAGAACAAATGTTTTTTAATCAATTTTCAGTAACAACTAACTTGCATAGAGGTCAAACCATCAAATCAAAGAGACAACTTGGCCAAAAGTCAAACGTGGCATGACAGGCAGGAACAAACTCTAGACTACAATTCGAGGCAGCAACATGCATAAGATTAGCTATGCCAAAGGCAGTCCACTTCTTCTAAAGAGTGAAAGATAAAACAATCCACATAAATGGAATGGCCCAACAAATTTGGCATTTTGGCATGCCATGTTAGTTATAGGAATGGACCAGTCTTAAGAGAAAAAAAAATCTGAGCAGCATTACACGAGTTAAGATTTGCAAAACCTATGGACTAGTACATGGTACTATAGCAATATTGTGGACAAAGAATTACTTAATATTAATGCTTTAGTAAACAAATGTCATTTCCAAAAGGAAAAAGAATTGAAGTTGGTTCCACTAACGCTAAATCTGCCGTTGTGTCAGATTTTATCACAGCTTTGCCTTCAGGGAGTTCAAGGCAAGAGTAGTGCATTTTCATTTCTTTTAAAGTTTGCTTTGTGCTATTCATATCATTGTCCCACAAAATACTCTGCCCAACAAAAGGACAATGCAATGTAATATCTAAGATTGTTAAAACTTGAACAAGGAACAAAATGCCTAAACTTGCATTAACAGAGTAATGAAGCAGATAATTCAATCCTGTTCACTTGGACAAAAGCTCGAAAATGTTCAAATCAACCTAACTTCAAGGCAGAAATTCAGGGAGCCAAACCAATACCCTCCTTATATACTCTCTTTTGACATCCTCCCATCGTGTTCTGCCTTTGGCACAAAAAATAGAGGCATTCCAAATTGCCCCTCTAGCAAACATCACAGATGCGGCACCTAACAGTTACAGTTACCAAGACATCAAACCAACATTAGAAACGACACAAAAGAAAGAATTCATTTTTCAAAACTTACTGAGCAAGCAAAATAAGCTGCAAGGATGAAAAAATCTTTCACGTTTGCAGGTTTTGAAGAAATCCCGTGCATGTAATGACTATATATAAGAATATAAAACCTGCATTATCTGTATCCTTGTTCATTGATGAATATTGAAGTTACTACTTCAGATAATCAGATGTGCAATATCAATATGATACTTGGGAAATTGTTTAGTATTATGGCGGCCCGAGTACATGGAGGCCTGCAAATATGCTCAGAGAGAAGCAAATTCAGATCCATAACTAATTTAAGGGCCAAGAAACCTGAAATGGCATGAGTTCTACTAGTATCTTTCATTTCATATCTACCACATTAAGTTCATATCCTTTTATGTATTCCTTCACTTGTTACTTTTATGATTTACTTTGCACAGTAAGCAGCTATTTGCTAAACAGACTAACAGAGCGAACTGACAAATAGAGTATAGAAGTATTGATTGGTCCAACAAACCTGTAGCATCTTTAATTCTTTTAAAATCATCATACTCGAAGACATCTCCATTGGCTATAACTGGAATTGACAATGCTGACACACAACATCCGCAATCTCATTCCATTTGGCAGGATCTCTTGGCCTGTCTTTGACCTTTCTGCATTTTTAAAGAGGGCCAATAACATGGAAAACCAATCACCCAAAAAAGAATAGTAGAGCAGACGAAAAATAAAAAGTTGCTTTTGACATTCTTCCATATCATATTCATTCACATTATTGTAAAACCAATGAAAGAAGAAAATATATTTGCAAGCTAGTCGATGGAAACCTCAGATGTTCTGAAAAAGTTCCCAAAAAAAATAAATTTGTATCAAATTGGAAAAATACCTGTCGGACCCCTGAACTTTCATGCTGATTTGGGCCTGACCAATCTTTGGTTGGGTTGGATCATTGAACCTCAGATGGATGTGGGCCCTCGGTCATCTATTTGGCCTAATTGATTGACTATGGACATGTATTTTCTTGATGATATTAAAATCTTTTATTCCACTGCATGCATCATTATGTGTGTGGATATCTTTTTTATGACTGATTTTATTATGTGGCATGACATGCTGTTTGAATCAACTTGGTCATTTGATACTCCAATTTGATTCATTTTTGCGCAAATTTGTGTGCAAGACAAAACATCCCTTGGTTTATTTTTGGATATCAGATCACATCTCAAAGTCAAAGTGATCATGCGTGCTGGATCAATTGGGAAGTTCAATGCATGCATGTGACTGGATCAAAGAGAAAATTGCATCATGATCACTTGCATTTCTGAGTTTTGTCAGATCACCACCGGTATTTAAAAATATATAATGTATCAAGCGCTTTTCCAAATTGTGTGTATGAACCATGATTTACCACTTGGATTCTTGAACTCAAGGCATTAAAATTGGCAACACAATTTGGAAAATACAGATGCTTGCACAATTTAAAAGTACAAGTGACAATCTACCAAACTGTAAAATATAAGTGGGTACAGTACAATTTCCTCCCAATTAAAAAGTGTATGTGCCCTTACTTTCCATGGACAGCAAGAGCAGGAACACCAGTTTTCTCAATCCGGCGTGCTAACTCTACTGTGTTCTGAGATCAGTTCAGAAGACGGATTTTACATGTCAATGATGTGTCCAAGGTCCTCCGCAATGTAGTCAAATTTGTGTGGTAGAATTTGCTTAGCCCAAATAAGCACAGCAAAGTTCCATGATATGAAAATAGTAAAACAAAACAACACGATGAAGTACATCATGTATAAGCTCAGGTTTAAAAAGTAATGGAGCACCCATTCCTCCACTAAGAGAGAAAGACTTTGGACAGCCCATGTAGATATCTATAGCTGCAACATCATTGCACCTGCAGAGGAAGAAAATCTATGATCAAAGAAAGGATGCAACAAAGTAGGAAAATTGGAAACAAGTAATCGAATGCCTTAATCAAATCAAGAAATTTAAGCAGCATCCATGGCCCCAGTAACCCGGCCTGGTTTAATTAGTTTACTTCAGAATTTGGGCATTGTAACATTCCAGAATAAAAGCTTACACAATTTGAGCAGCTTTAAGTGCTCTCACAGCATCTGATGTGCCCATTTGAAACATGACCCTACTCCTTTCCTGTGGGCAAGTTTGGAAAACTACATTATCAGTCCCTCTCTCCAAAAAATCCGTAGTCCCAAGAGATTCTGCCCAACATTGACAACATAATTAGAACAGTGGAACATATCACAAAAATCCTGAAAATCTGGACAATGGTGGACAACATACAATCAAAACAAATGGAAACAAATAAGAAAAATCCTGAAAGTGTTAAAGGTTCCCACATATGTATGACTAGAATAATCACAGTGGACAAGACACTCAGCAAATTAAAATTTTCAGTCTGCAGGCTTTTGCTAATGAAAAAATAAACCTTTCAAAGAAAACATTTGAATAGTGCAGCAGAAGAAACTTAACTAAAATGATGCTTTTGTTTCTATATTGGATGTAAATCACAGATAGCAAAGTTTACAATTCAATGAAAATTTGAGTAAAACAGAAAAAAAAAAAAAAAAAAAGATCAAATAGCTCAAATTTGAGGCTCAGGGCTTTCCTTTCATAAAGCATCAAACTTTAATTGCAAAATTATTCATACAATCGCTTCTATCTTCATGACCTTCTGTATTCTATCATCCAAATAATATTTAAGATAAATATTTCCAATTTTTCACTTCAAATGCAACATTATTGTAGTAAAATGCATTTGCAACAGAGATAATATTTCATATTTTAACAGTAATATATGACTATCATGCAATCAGTAACACAAAACAGCATAGTTATAAGATTAAAAAAAAGAAAAACAATAAAGCACAGTACCATTTATAACACATTCACACTTCAAAAATTTATGATCTATTATTTCTTCGCCATAAGTAATATCAGCACCATATTCAGCAGCCAGCAGCCTAAATGGCAGAGTACTCTGCAAAAGTAATTGAAAAACATAAGGTTGATACCACATGCTATATGCTTTATGCTGATAATTTATGAAAATCATTTCTTGTGCAAAAATTTATTTGAAAGCCAGAGATCTGCATCTATAATCATGTTCTATACTGAAAGCAATGCCATGCACATCAGTTAGAGGAAGCTGCAACCCTTACTTGACCATCATAAGCTCTTGACTTCCACCTAACAGTCTAAAGCACCTACATTTCGATATGACAACACCATTTGCATAGATCAAACAACACCTCTTCCTCAGACTAAATATGAGATTCCAATATTTTGCATGAACCAGTAACTTTAACAAAACTTTCATTTTTAGGCAGATATCAAATTTCAGCACTCTAAAATAACCCAACTTCTGTGATTAGCAACATATGGACACTGATACGTAGCTTGTAATCCATGAGTCAAACCATCAGTTGGTAGCATAAATGTACATCTAGCGATCTAAAGTTTCCCAGTCACAACATGAAACTAGCATACTTCGCAAAATAGTTCATTTGAAAGTATAAATCTAGATCTCCAGCCATCAACAACCCCCAGTCAATATGAACAGCAATGATGGCATCAATCAGGCGATATTTCTACTTCATGTGCCGCAAACCCTAAAAAAGAGCAAAACTAATGCAGCTTCCAACCATCAAGCCAGCCTGCCACCATAATAACCCTTCTTATCCACCATAGACACAGAACGAAGAGCATAAAAGTTATTTATCATGCACACAGAAACCTTATAATTCCAGTTTCCTAGAGCTGCATCAATCAAACCAGCCTGCCGCCGGTAATTCCATCACTCTCCAAGCTCGACATTGCAAACTAGAAATCATAGACCTACTCATTCATCGATCCAGTTCACAGCATGGTCATCTCATAACCTCACGGCACTCACCCATCAAACAACGCGTGAAAGCCAAATCATCCACTCCGTGTATACACGCTAAAAAAACTCTGAAGCTTCCAGTTCTTGATCGAGAAAAATTACTCAATTCAAAGTACAGAACTAAATCTAGAAATCCAGAGCTCCGATCTGAACCACTGTTCCAACTCTTGTGCTCCAGGAGAGCGGGCGAAGAGTAAATTACTGCATATTGAGGTTAAGCGAGGGTTCGCTTCGAGAGGAGTTACCACGCGGGCCATGGGCGCGAGCATCAGCTTGTTGCTGTACTCCATTTCTCGCTTCTCGCCAGTTGCTGCGACTTGCCTCTCTACTTTTACCCGAGAATTTTTGCGGGTGTCGGTCCCACGCTCCTCTACTTTTGCGGAGAAGAAAGCAAAGTTGGCGGCTTGCGCCAGTGAGGCGGACGACACATAGCCGCGTGTGGACTTGTGGCGCAAGGGTAGTTAGCATAAGGCACTAACCTTGTCCTGTATGGACCACTGAAATTTTAGAAAAATAACTATTAAGCTAATGAAAATTCTCTTTACTATGTTTCATACAAATCAGGTGTGAAAGTATGAGCTACTAAGATTTTTTTAAGTAATCTTCACCTCACCTTGTATGTATGATTTAAATGAGAATCATCTTATTATATAGTGTAGATCATAATTTACTAAATGTCAATTGGATTTTTATGTGAGAACCAATCTGTATTGAAGAATTTTTTTTTTGAACTGTTTTGTATGTGTAGTATACAATCAATTTTGTTTGAGAAAATTAAGAGAGCAAAAATTGAATAGCTAATATACTAATCATATTCGCTCATTTATGATCAGCAATAAGGTCAATCCCTGCCAAGTGTTTTTCTCAAAATTAGACACCTACATCTTGAACAATACAACAGACTTAGGTTTGCTGGCCTTTTCAGAGAGTCAACCGGCGACATCTCAGTTATCCCTGTCTCTTGGCTCACTATACGATAACATTAATTCACACTTCAGAAGGTGTGACTCCATCTTATTAGCACCCTCAGGCCTTACCACCCTACACAAATCTAACTACTCATCAGTTGCTTGTTTCCATACAAACATCTTCTTCCTTCCCTCCTCTCCATCTCCTTTAGCATGAGAGACACAAGCCCTCTACTACCAACCATGCTCTTGGCAATGCTTCTACTTGCAACCGAGCTAGCCGCGTTCAGCTATGGCAACCGGGTACCAAGGACAGAAGCAGCATCATGGAAGCGTGGGGACGTGGCCACTCCGACGGCGTATACTACTTCACCGGCGACGGCCGGTGTCGGTGCAGCGAGCGCACTGTATGGTGAATCCAAGCGGCTGGTTCCTCAGGGTCCTAACCCACTGCACAACTAGCACAGGTTCTTTTGTGACAGTGCCAAGAGCTGTACTTCTTTTCTTGTGCCAAAAAACACACAGTATACATACAAGTGTTGTAATTAGTAATTAGTAGTTATTAATTAGCACAGTGGGAATGGAGCCAACAAGAGTGTATTGTACTCAATCATGTGATGTTTTTTTCATGTTTGCCTTTTTTTGTCCTTTTGAGCAAAGATTTGGAATACGACAATGATTGCGATTTGGATCTTTCAAGAATTTGAAAATATGGGGGGTTGTGGTTGTTTGAGGGTGATTAGTGTCATTTCACATTGGTTAGAGAACAAAGAGAGTAAGAGACATGAGAGCCAGGACAAGCTGGAGCGTTGTCGCACATTGCTAAACTATGATTAGTGTTCTCTTGTGAGTATGTGCTCAAGAGTGTTCTTGCTTATCTTATCCCTTGCATAGTAAAAGATCGTTGGAAGTTTACTGTCATATGGTCCACTGTTATTACAAGCTTACAAGCAGTTAAGTGTATATCAAGCATATTGCTAATCCATACAAGAGGCCAAAAGCATCATTAGATGATCAATATGACAAAAGTCACAGCTGTTTATGATTGACTTCATGAAAAAGTACTACTTTCAATAGCACTGGCAGAGCCAACTTAACTTAATTTGATTCTCGACAACCTAAAAAAGGGTTCTCAAATAAAGTTAACTAAATTTCATAGTCTGTTACGTGAGCTGTGTTCAAGTATACGACTTATCATAGTATTGTGGTGAAATCTCACAGTATCTGCTTCTTCTCAAGATGATTGCTTCCATCCACCATAGTCCTCCTCGGAGAAGCCACGCTGGCGAACTTCCTGCAAAGAGAAGAATAATTTCAGCATATTGCTTCTTCTCAAGACTATTTATCACTTGAAGTTACTACAGACACGGGATGTATGGTTGACCACTAGAAACAGAAAAGGCCATATTCAGTTAAGTTGGCTTGAAAGAAACAGTTTGTAGTGTATAAAGCATTTTAAAATCCAGATAGATTATAGCTTTACCAGTCCAAAACTTCCCTAGTACAGTTGTGTAAGTAGTTCTGAAAAGAAACAACCATGATTAAGATGGCAAACAACACTCTACTTACCTACTGAAAGCTTTCAGAGAAAGAAAGTAAAAAAAGATGGCAGACAACACTGCTGGCAATGCCACAACTTGCCCCTGCTGGCTGTAAGACTTAGCTGTACATACTAATCCTATGTTGAGTTATACACTTGCACCGAAATTCTGGGGAAGCTTATAATTACTGCATCAAATGCAACACAGATGCCAGAATGTAAGCATCTGTCTTTGAAAGAGATGTTTGCACAACTCTTGGCATCCATATCCACTCATGGAGGTTTTACACGTGCACACAACAGAAAGAAAAGGAATTATTCAAATTAGTCCTTGCCATAATTTCATCACGCATGCAAGATAGACCAAGTGGTACCCTTAAACAAATATATTCGTGCTGGGTTTAGTAAGTTCATATTTTCATGCAATGCATGAGCAGTTCATAGCTAGAAATGCAACTGCTTCTGAAACGTACCGTCTATTTAATCTCCTAGTTTTCTTGAGCCTAGTGCAACTCACTGGTCACAAAGACTCAAATGAAATGACAATATGCTCTATTAAGTACATTACACCCTGTTGTAGTTTCTTTTAAGGAATCTACTCACAAGCGAGATTAAGTACATTACACCCTATTGTACATACATAGCACATGCAAAGGAAAAAAATCTCAGACGGGAAGGCAAAACAAATTAGATGCACCAAGAAACAAGTCGCCATATTACTAGTGCTGATTATCTGTGTGGTTTCCTGTATAATTAAGGATGACGCGTGTTCTCTCACACCGAAGATAAACAGTAATGGCATATTTATGTGTGATAGATGTTGTCATTTTTCTGTACAGCTAGCATGAAATAGTTGAAGCAGCTACAGATTCAAGAATTCTACTAAAATAAACCAGCCAAGCAGACAAGTACCTCTGGAGTGAATGTGAGACCAACTTTAATTTCTCCACAGTAATGTTCGCCTTTAACGACATTATAAACAGTCGGTGGGATGCTTCCTTCTGTGTAAACTGCATCCAAAGGAACCCTGCAAGAACCAGGTGAAAATGGGCATTACAAGCCGTCAACTTTGGAGTCCAGCCGTCAACATAAATAAAAACTACAATTGTAAGGTTAGATAAATGCAAGGCCAAGTGGAAAATTAGTCAATTCAGGACAGTTTTCTCAAAAGATTAGGATAATTTGATCCCACAAGTTCAGCACATAACTGCAAAACATTGGTGCAATAATTCTATCTTTAGGTTGTCATGAATTAGATTCTAATATACTAGTTCAATGTGACTCTGATTTCAGGACAATTTTTCTCAAAGGATTGTAGCTTAGGTTGTCAACTTGTCAAGAATTAGCTTCTTGGGGTAATTATGACAAGATGTACTTACGTTGCTTCGCCAACGAGGTCATCTTCTGTGCCACTATCACTGTCCAGGAGCTTGATGACGAGGTCGGTCGCACTCTGAGATACGGTGAAGACAAAAGTTTCGTTCCATTCAGGATCACATCCTTTCCCTGCACAAAAAGATCAGGTTAAGGGAAATTAGGAACGAAAGGACGTGTTTAAGGGTAAAAATTAGAATTGATAAGGATGTAAACCTGATGCGATGCTACTCCTCTGCTCCCGCGAGCAGCATCTGAGAATCGCGTACGGATCCATGTTGCCTGCACATTGTCGTAAATTGCAAGCACAAAACACTATCAACAATAATTATCCCATTGTTCAATAATCAATTAATCGTAAACATAAATGACGAAAGAATTTTGTTTTTCATGATCTAGAGGCTATTAATAATCCATTAATCGTCCTGATCTGAAGGCCATTGAACATATGGGAATTGAATAATCTCACAAAACACGTAAAACTACATCAAAAATTAAAAAGAAAAAACTGAATAATACACAAGTAATCGGTGTTCTCAAGGCCCTTGGCTCCGACGAGCAGCACCTCCAGCGTCCCCTGCACCATCTGCCTCGTGTTCTTGTGAGCCCGACCTTAAGTTTACGACGAACGTAGAGATCCAATTCTTGGGGTATTTATAGGCGTAGCAACATATATGGGCGAGCGTTCGTCTCCTACAAGCCTGCCTCACCACGTGGAGGTGGCGTGCTCTATATGTATAGGAGTCAGCATGCGTGTCTATGGAAATGCATCCGTGATGGATGGATGGCATTCTTCTTCCGCCAGTTTCGTGCCTTAAAAAGCCTAAAAAACCGACCACCGCATGCTGCTATGTGTGGGACGGTGGGAGCGTTTAATGAGGGAAATGCTGGGGGGACGGTTTTGATTTGCTTTGTTCACCATCGTACACGAGAAAACTCTGGGTTGGGTCCATAGAAAGCCTTGTTGCTTTGTGCCGGGTCCAAGGCGCGAGTCCTGATCTAGCCTTACATTTATACACTGGCTGGGCCGCATTTAGACTGGGCAAAAGAACCAGTTGCATTGGGCCAGTTAATGGGCCAAGTGTAGAGCCACCGAGTATGATACAAGTACAACCATACATGATTCAATGTATCTCTCCAAAGCTCGATAGGATTTGGGATTTTCCATTAAATAATTATTTCTATTGAAAATTCAACATTATCCCTTTTTGTAAACAAAGGATGTCTGGAGAGTAGCCACTAGTACCGTTGGGAAACCTTTCCGTTTCACTGACCTCCCATATAAACGTGCAATTTGGTAATGGTGACACTGTTATTGAAGTCATCCATTTGCTCCTTCCATGCAGGACACCCGTTACTGAGAGGAAAAGCTGCAGATTATGAAACTTGAGTATGCGGATCTTTAGGATCTCATCTGCAAATTACAAACAAAACACCAAACTGATAGAGGACCCTCGTCGGTCACACGGTCGGTAGGCCGCGGCGACGCCTCCAAAACCGAGCTCAGAAGCGTCTGCCACCGCAGGACCGGGGACAAACTTAAACTTGGCTGTCTTGGCAGTTAAATAAAGGCCACCAACACAATTAACCCCAACAGCCGAAGCGACTCCAGCGAGCTCTCGTCCGTCTCTTAACGTGCTCGCCAAAGAAACTGCCAAGCTCTGGACCATCGTTACTAGCTGCACTGAGACCAATAGCACCCATCAGCAGCTTTGGATGTCTGGTGTATGTTCCCTTTGGAGTTGCTTTGTGTTAAGCTATATCGTGTTGGTAAGGCCACAACGTGCAACACAATTCCACATGCCCCCACACGACCACACCGGATACGGTACATATTAACTCATTGTATTTTTATTCTTGCTTCACACAAAAGAGTAAACTCAGCTTGGTGCATTTGGCCTACTAGACATTATATATGCATATTTTACAACTTGTACATTCAAGATGGAACTAAAGAGGTGATTAGTTGTTTGCACAAAACTAACCCCACTCAGTGCGACAATCTCGTTTAGTTGGGACAAGATGAGAGGATACAATTAGGTTGTATTTGGTTAATTGTCCGAGATTATCTAAATTGAAATGAGATGCTGTTTAGTTGATCACTTAATTGTGTGGGTGATGCAAGTGAGAATAAATGAAATTAAAAAATATTATCTAAAACTATCAATTTGTCATTATGCACCTTAATAACTCATACTTTATCTTAATAATCTTTAATCCATATCAATTCATCTTAAGTTTTTAAAATGAGCTAATCACTCATTAAACATGTCTCATCCAGTGGAAAGCTCAATTTAATTGAGCTTCCCTATGAGTTATACCCAAATCTCCCTTTTTGCATCCCAACTTGGCCCAATTGATGTCTGCGATGACCCGTCCAATCATTGCCAAGATGACAACATTGGTCTCTAGTATTAATCTAATAAAACAATAATTTACTATAATAATATCGAGTACAAAGTAACGCAACAGAGTAACAAATCAGACAAAATATTTTATTTACAAAAGTTCATTAAGACTTAGCAAAATACATGACCAATGGACTCTAACCATCCAAAAATACACATGGCTACTGAAATCAATTGGAACACGGGTTGAAATCTATTATTGTTTGATCACATGTCCCATCCTCCACTCCAATTGAAGTCTTCAACTAGTGCCTCAGAATATGTCTTCTCATCTAGGTGTGTGGCTGTATACATATAAAGTTAGAGTGAGTATGATTGTACTCAGCAAGAATCTAACATAGCTATAAATGCAAATTATTCTCTTAATGGCCCGATATCAATGCCTGAATCTTTATTTAAAAACAAAGGTGTGCAAGAAATAATATTTTCTTTTATCAAGAGAATTATTATTTACTTACAATGTGAGTGTAACTTCTTGTTTTAGAAGTCAGAGTAAATATTCACACATTTATTCTGCAAATGTGTACTGCATTACCCACAAAAACTCTCAATCAGGTATATTTTCATGATTCTTTAAACATGAACTCTTGATTGAGTAAACAAAGTTTTTTCCAAAATCAATACACTACATATCTCCACTTGACATTCATTTTCGAATGTTGTTGTAGTCAGACTCATCCGCTACTTCACCAGTCAAGTTGATGACTCCTGAGTACTTTCGAGTGAGTTCTAGAGTGACCCTAGAACTCACTGTATTATTTTTGAGCAATCTATTACAGCCTTAAGTTATTCGAAACAATCTGTGCTACTCAATACATATATCATACGTTCTTATATGGAAACTTAGTTACTTGATAGGATACTTAATTAGGCCTGTCCTATATCAGGTTTGTAGCTGATACATATATATGACGCATACGAGGACGTGATATTTGATTATAACATTAAAATATTAACCATATGTAGAGGAACTCAAAATTCTCTTTAGAATTCTCCTCAAGATCCCTCTACCCACCATATAATTATTTGTTGGCTACTCCATCATCCAGTTACATAAAACACAATGAACCATATATCTCATTCATTTAAATACAATTTATTTACTCCATGAAAAATAGTTATTTGCTATGCAAGTATGAATATTAAATGTTATAGATTAAAATTAAATGATACAAAAATAAATCGAGCATCTCGTATGATCAAGGAAGCTTGCTTGTTTGGGCGAAGTTGAATTTGGGATCAGTGTCTGCGACTATTGGTCCGATTCCCTCAACTTCAATCCTTGATAAGATATTTTTAAAGGAAATAAACATCAAACTTAATTGCTGATGCAAATCTCGAAAATAAGCTAGTATCTTATTTAAATGATCCTACAGTTAAAAATTGATGCCGAAACTAAGAAATTTAGGACCTTTACTGCTCGCCAGACTAACCCTAACTTTCCAAAATCAACAATCCGTAAAAATTTATCCCTTAAAATATTTCCTAGTGTTTCTCTATAATTTTCTTATGGTCTGAATTGTCCTGAAAATTAAGAAACCTAGAAGAAAAATAAGAACCTATTTATATTCAAAATTTCTGAAATTAATATTTCCGCCAAACCCTCCTTCTATTATTTTTCTGTTCTTTTCTTCTGTTTCTTTTCCTTCTCCCTTATTTTCATTTTTTTTCTTTTCCTCTTCTTTTCTTTTTCTCTCCTTTTCCTTTTCTCTCCCTCATTTCTTTCTCTCCTCTCTCTCTCTCTCTCTCTCTCTCTCTCTCTCTCAGTTGAACCACAAGCCCTGACCTAGCCACCATCAAATTCTCCTCGCCTATGCCTCCTTCGACCACCTCCACTCACCAGCGGATTGTCAATGCCCTAAGCCTAATCCCAACCCAATTTGACCCTAAATTATGCTGATTAACCATAAATTGTATGCCCTGATTCTATCCTTACCTCAAATGGTGGCGCAGTGGTCATCATAGTTCAAGACAAAGTTGGTACGGGGCAAGGACGACTTCCTGCATCAAGGATTGCCATTCGCAAGGCCCAGGTGAGTCCCTGAGTCCTCCTCCCACCTCCTCTATGTGTGTTTGTGTGTGTCTTCAGTGTGTGCGTTCTTCTTCCTCGGCCGTGAACCCTAGTTTTATAGCGCTCCAGCCACCTACTCCTCGCCATCGCATCTCATTCGCGGCGTGCGTCACGGCCTTGACTCCCCTCTTTCTCTGGCCATCGCGTCCATGGCCGATGTGACCGTAGCCAGTGCGCCCAGCTTGGACTTTTGATTCCATGGCCATCTTAGTTGCGGGTTAGATGTGCCAGGTGATACCGGCCTAGATCATCTCGCAAGAGGACCAGATCGGTGCAGCAAAGGCGAGTATTCTGTCGTTCTTTCCACAAGGCCTAGAGAAGCGAGTCATATGAAACTAAACTAAATCGAGGTCGAATGAAGATAAAATAGACGAGAGAAAGAGAGAAAATATCAGAAGAAATAGTGGAGAAAGGTGGTCGCACCGCATCGCACAGCTAGTGTTTAATCTGGACTAGTGTTCGGAGATACGAGCAGTAGAGAGGAATCGTATAGCGATCATGCATGAGGGAGCAAGCCGACTATTATCGATCACAGTCTATGACGAGTATCGACAAATCACAAGTACAAAATAAATACTATAACCCAACCAACTCCTCTCTGTTGATCGAAGGATGCCGACTAGAGGGGGGGTGAATAGGCGGTTTTAAAATTTTCTTCTAAATTAGGGTTTAACAACCTAAGTTTGCAATAGCAAATATTCTAAGGGTATGGAAAACTAATTCAATTCAGATTTAGCGATTTCTATGATACTACTAGCAACAATTTAATCACAATGGAAATTAAGCAAGTAGTAGAGATAACCGAAGAAATCAAGTTTTTTCCCGAGGTCTCGGAAATTTGCCGATTTCCACTAATCCTCGTTGAAGCGCTCTTCACTTGAGCTTAAGCTTCGATTCCACTAGAAGTAGCCCTTCTTCACTCCGGATAGGCGAGCTCCAAGCCTTTACAACCACTTGCCGGGCCTCTCCGACACACTGTCGATGGAGAGATCGCCGGACCTCCCGGGTCGTCTAGGTGACGGCAATCACCAAGAGTAATAAGCCTTAGCACCTTGCTTGATCAACCTCAAAGCTTGATGAACACAATGCAAATGCAACAAGGCTTGGAACCAAATTCACTCAACTAGCACTCAAGAATTCTCAAGTTTTGACTCTAATTGCTAGAGAATGGATGTGTGAGAGCTTGCACACTGTTGCTCAGGGTTTATGAAGTGTATTTCGTGTGTACTTGACATCTACAACAGTGATCTATTTATACTCTCAGCAAAAACGGTCGAAATCAAGAAGATTGGGCGAAAATTGTACTGGCCGGACATTGTCCGGCCACTTCGGACAATGTCCGGTCAGTACAAAAATTTTGACCGTTGTTCACGTGAATTGCGAGTGTCAGTAGCCGTTTGAAACAAAATGTGAAGGCCGGACATATGTATTTGTCCGGACAAAATGTCCGGACAGATGCATTTGTCTCTGTTAACACCCTTGTCGAAAATGAAGTGTACACGTCGGACAGATACATTTGTCCGGACAAAATGTCCGGACAGATGTATTTGTCTCTGTTAACACTCAACATAATATACTCCAGATTTTTGTATAGGCCGGACATATAGGATTTGTCCGGACAAATAGATTTGTCTCTGTTAACATGACCCTAACACTAGCCAGGATTTTGTATTGGCCGGACATTGTCCGGTCATTTCGGACAATGTCCGGTCACTTCGGACAAATCGTCCGGACAAATGTATTTGTCTCAAATCACTAAACTGCGAACATTTGTACTGGCCGAACATTGTCCGGTCACTTCGGACAATGTCCGGCCTTCACCGGACAGATGTCCCGGACAAATGGATTTGTCTCTGTTGCGCGTGTTTGCAAAGTACTGAGATTGTTTGTATTGGCCGGACATTGTCCGGTCACTTCAGACACTGTCCGGCCAGTACAAACCAAAACCTGACTTCTGAATTTTTTACTCAGCTTTTGATTTGGGGCAAAAGCAAATGCAAATATGCTTCTAAGAACTTCAAGGTTGATCAAGATACTTGTGCTAAGACCCCTCTTAATAGTACGACCATCTAACCTAGAAAATTTCAAAACAAGAAGACGCTAGGTTTAGGTATTTGTACTTTTGTCGAGATTTTCGTCGTTTTCGCTTCACGGAGTCTTGATAATCTTGCTTTGTCTTTTCTTGATGCTTTCTCCTTTGATTTACCTGTGTCTTATATACAGAGATTAGTCGCAAATCTAACGGGTGTCATTAATCACCAAAATCATAATCGGGGCTCAAGATTCAACAATCTCCCCCTTTTTGGTGATTGATGACAACCGTTATGCATAAAACATATGGATATAACAAATATGAGTATAAGCAAGAGATGCTCCCCCTTAATCTTGCATTCAAGTTCATAAGCACATTCATGACAAGGTATAACGAGATGACCATACGTATCAACACATAAACATAACAATATCACATATATATCATCCACATATATATCATCCACTGACATAAACATAAGGCATAACACATATCCATATATAACTCTCCCCCTTTGGCATCAAACATCCATAAAAGGAGAGAAGACATAGATACAAACGATCATAGAGACAGGAGACGGATAATCTAGGACTGCGGAGGATGATCGGAAGAAGAATCGCCGCGACGACGACGCTGATACTGGCCTGCGTCGAAACGTCCCCGCAGCTCAGAGATATCCTGACTCATAGAATCGATGCGAGGCTCGATGACGTTGAGGCGATGGTCGATGGAGCTCAATTTGGTGTCGACCTCATCGAAGCGAGTCTCGAATCGCATGGACATCTGATCCAGCCGCTCCATGATCATCATGTATGGAGCTGAGACATCAGGACTCTGGGAGATGGAGTAGGACTGAAGTGGAGAGGGAGCTCCCGCGACTGGAGACATAGGCGCGTCTCCATGAACTGGTGATCCAACTTGATTTTCATAACGAACAAGGATCCCCAGGCTCTTCAACCGATAGTACTCCATAGAGGAAGGACGAGAAGCTCGATGCAGTCCAAAGTAGGTCAGGGTGTGAGCGATGAAAGGTGCGAAGGGTAAAAGCCTCTTCGGGTCCATCTGAACTTCCTGTATCTCATGAAACATGAACTCCACAAAGTCGAAAGGTGTCTCGTCAACTTGGGCTTTTAGAAGTCGTAGCATGGTGGAGGTGACAGCCCCGCGATCTCCGGTTTTTGGCAAGATAGTCATGCGATTCAACTTCTCTAAGATTGCCACCGGAGGGATCAGTTGAGAGACTTTACCAATATTTGGATCGGGATTGTCGAAGAGATGAGCCACGTCTTCAACTCGAACTTCATTAAAGGCGAAAAGACTGTTGTCAACATGCTCGATTTGTAGAGCCTCTTCAAACTGCGCCTTGGTGAGAGTTCTTCTGGAGTTGTTGTTCATGAAAACGACATGGGATCGATCCGAGGCAACATGAAGAGTCGCGAAGAATGAGCGGATAATATCCACGTTCCACTTCCAGTCTTCCCTCATCTCGGTGAAGGAGTGCAATCTGACAGCCATGAACTTGCCCCGGAGACGATAGTGAACTTTGCTCTCGATCAAGTTCCAGTCAATGGCCTGATGCCCGAACACTTTAGCAGAGGAGAATCTGGTTTGATACTGAGACATCTGGAAGGCATTCCAAAAATTCCTCTCAGTACATGTTCTCGGATGCTCATAAGGGTTCTTTCGACGAAGACGTCGAATAGCACTAGCGGTGTAGGTTGGATGGCCTCTGGGTTGCTCATCACCACTACTGCTGCTACTGTCGACCGAGTCAGAATCATCAATGGGAGATCCAACGGGAGATGCTGGAGCTGCATCATCCTCATCAATAGCCAAGGAGTCCCAGTCTATAGGTTGAGCCTGTTGAGAAGATCCAGGCCCACGATGACGGCTAGTTTGGTTCATTCTTCCAGTCATAGTGACTCTGGAGAGAAAAGATAGATAATTTGATCGTGATATGACTCGAAAGAGTTGATAAAGAACTAATTTTCCGAAGGATGTGGATGCATGACCTAGTTCTTCAATGAATCAATTCTTAGTCATACATTTGCTAATAGATGTTAATTTTTACTTCATATCATCCTTTTCTGTTCTTTGATTCAATCTTATTCTACTCAATTTACTTTGATCAAAATCAAGGATCTAGGGCACTCTAAAGAATTCATCTACGATATTGTTCATCTTAGCCACTCATCTTGTGCATTGAAAATAATCTAAACAAATCCGATAGAAATACGTCATTTAACTCTAGATATTTTGATTTTATCATACCATCATCTTTCCATACAAACATATTTGATATTTCTCCAAAATCTAACTCTAAATGGCAGGTTGATCCTCTTATATCATGCATGTCAATGATAAACTGCTATTTTGTACAAATCATCTCAAATATGACTACTCCTAGATGTTAATTTCATGAATCCATATCTAGATCTAACATGCAAACACATTTGAATCAAACCCTAGTATGGCATGAGATGAATGCATGAACTAGAGGAGGAGGAGACACAAAACTGACCTAATCCAGGAAAGAGGAGATGCCCAAGAGGTCAACTTTGGTCGGACGGGAGATGGCCGGACGAAACCTCTTGTCCGGAGGAGATGGGATAAACAGTGGAGAGAGGATGAACTGAGGAGGAAACAAAAGCCAGAAATCGATTTGGGGAAGAAACAGACTTCGGGAGGATTAAATAACTGAACCAACGTGCACAGGCCGGACAATGTCCGATCTTACCGGACAATGTCCGATATGGCCGGACAAAGTCCGATCTGGCCGGACACTGTCCGGTCAGTTCAGATTTTTCTCTGAAACTTCTGAAATTTTTGCAAATTTGTCAGATTTGACTCAAAAGGAGATTTGAATTTTGGATAAGCTCAAGTATCATGTTTGGAATATATTCAGCTAGCTTTGAGGAGAAATTTTAGAGAAATCGACTTTAGAATGAGCCTCCGAATCGCATTTTTAGGGTAAAAAGGGTAAAACAGAACTGATTTTCACCACTTTGTCAAATTTTCATGAAACTTGAATTTTTCTGAGATGTTTGGCCTTGTATGAATTCTAAATACTATTTCAAGCCAAAGCATGGAAGAGATCTTGGCTCAAATAGCGAAATTCACAAAATGCACATTTTGGATATTTTCGTGTCAAAGCTCGTTTTCGGGCGATTTACAAAATGTGATAACTTTCAAACCATAGGTATTTTGAGAAAAAGTTTAACATGAAATATCTTCGAATGACTGATCTCTAAGTGGTTCATGTAGAAACTTTTTGTCAAAACTCAACCGATTTTGATTTATAGAAATAAGTCATTTTAGGCCAAAACAAGATCCTTAGATCTTCAATTTTGTCAAAATTCAACATTTTAGCTTGAAACCCTTTATTTTCACTTTCAAAATCTTTGAAAGCACTCTAGAAAGATATTTTTGAAGAGTTTGTTTTATTTTAACATAATTTGAACATTTTAGCATTTTTAGCCCTTTTGATTTTAAAATTTACCCTTTTCATAAACAATATGCATATTTTTCCTTTTTGTACACAATTTTGGGGTATACAAGCATTCAATGATCTTGAAATTGCTCCCCCTTAATGTGTTCTCCAAATTTTGTTGAAAAATGACAAAGTGGTGAATTTTAGACTTTTTCTTCAAAATAGGAAGTGATGGGCATAGATGCCTACATTGATATATAAATATATAGCCAAGAGAGTATATGCTAGATACAATCAAACTAGCAATCAATTCAAGATAAGTAAGAGATTAAATGACATTTGAAATATCAATAACATTCAATTCATTTCTTAACTTACTAAATCTTGACTCATCCAAGGGTTTAGTGAATAGGTCTGCTAATTGATTTTTGGTTGAAACATGACTAATCACTATGTCCCTTTTTGATACATGATCCCTTAGAAAATGATGTCTAATGTTAATGTGCTTTGTTCGAGAGTGTTGAACAGGATTGTTGGCAATTTTAACGGCACTCTCATTATCACACAAAAGTGGAACACAATTGACTTTTATGCCATAATCTAACAAGGTTTGCTTCATCCAAAGAAGTTGTGCACAACAACTACCGGCCGAAACATATTCCGCCTCGGCGGTTGAGAGTGCAAATGAATTTTGTTTCTTTGAAGTCCAAGAGACTAATGATCTTCCTAGAAGTTGACAACCACCGGAAGTACTTTTTCTATCAATTTTACAACCGGCATAATCAGAATCCGAATATCCTAGGAGATCAAAACTAGCATTCTTAGGATACCAAAGTCCTATGTTTGGTGTATGTTTTAGATATCTGAAAATTCTTTTTACTGCAGTTAGGTGACACTCTCTAGGAGCAGCTTGAAACCTAGCACACATGCATACACTAAACATAATATCCGGTCTAGAGGCAGTAAGATATAATAAGCTACCAATCATAGAACGATATAATTTGAGTTCTACCGGTTTACCTCCTTCATCCAGGTCCAAATGCCCATTTGTAGCCATGGGAGTCTTGATTGGTTTTGAATCATCCATACCGAAGCTTTTGAGCAAATCCTTCACGTATTTGCTTTGACTCACAAATATGCCTTCTTTGATTTGCTTAATTTGAAGTCCAAGGAAAAAGCTCAACTCTCCTATCATAGACATCTCAAATTCTTTGGACATGGTTTCACCAAAAGCTTGGCAAAGAGACTCGTTAGTGGAACCAAAAATTATATCATCGACATAGATTTGGCAAACAAAGAAGTCATCGTCTATGATTTTGGTAAAGAGAGTTGTATCAATTTTTCCAACTTTAAAACCTTGTGAAATTAGGAAATTTCGCAACCTTTCATACCAAGCCCTAGGGGCTTGCTTTAGACCATAAAGAGCTTTTGAGAGTTTATAGACGTGATTTGGATATTTTGGATCTTCAAAACCCGGTGGTTGCTTTACAAATACAAGTTCCGAAATTTCACCATTTAAGAAAGCACTTTTAACATCTATTTGAAATAGTTTGATTTCAAAACATGATGCAAATGCAAGTAAGATGCGAATGGCCTCTAGTCTAGCTACGGGAGCAAAAGTTTCATCAAAATCTAACCCCTCAATTTGAGAATAACCTTGTGCTACCAATCTAGCTTTATTTCTCACAACTATGCCATTTTCATCTTGTTTATTTCTAAAGACCCATTTTGTACCAATTATATTATGATCAAGAGGTTGTTCTACAAGTTCCCAAACGTTATTTCTAGTAAAGTTGTTTAACTCATCATGCATAGCATTTACCCAATCCGGGTCCGCTAAAGCTTCATCAATGTATTTAGGCTCAATACTAGAAATGAAGGATGCATGTTCGCAAAAAGATGCAATTCTAGAGCGAGTTTGGACACCTTTACCGACATCACCTATTATTTGATTGACGGGATGATCTTTAGTGATGGTTTGATGAAGTCTTGGATTTTGCAATGTTTGATCTTCATTTTCCTTTATTTCCGAATCAAGATCAACTTGAGTGGTAGCTTCCGGAATCATAGAAGCTACTTCATTTTCTTGATCGGGGGACTTTGAATCTTCATCTTTGGGCTTGATATCTCCAATCGTCATGTTCTTCATAGCTTCTCTTAATTCTTCATTTCCTACATTCTCAATATCTTCATACTCTTCTTGAGAGCCATTAGATTCATCGAACTCAACATTGCATGTTTCTTCAATGCACTCGGTTATGATGTTAAAAACACGATAAGCCTTACTAATTGACGAGTATCCAACAAGAAATCCCTCGTCAACACGTCTTTGAAATTTTCCAAGATGCATGCGTTTTTTAAGGATGTAACATTTGCAACCAAAAACTCGAAAGTATGAGATGTTTGGTTTTCTTCCAATAATTAGCTCATAAGGAGTTTTGTTTAATAAAGGATGAGTATAAAGCCGATTTATGGCATAACAAGCCGTATTTACGGCCTCGGCCCAAAACCTAGTGGGGGTTTTATATTCATCCAATAAAGTTCGAGCCATTTCAATTAATGTTTGATTTTTTCTTTCCACAACACCGTTTTGTTGAGGAGTATATGGTACGGAAAATTCGTGTTTGATTCCAGATTCATCACAAAGTTCAACAAAATCAGAATTTTGAAACTCTCCACCATGATCACTTCGAAGTTTCTTGATGGAGAATTCAAATTCATTTTCAACTCGTTTTACAAATCTTTTAAACACACTTGGAGCATCGGATTTATGGTTTAAAAAGAAAATCCAAGTAAATCGAGAGAAATCATCAACAATGACAAAGCAATAGTTACTACCACCAATACTTTGAGTTTCCGATGGACCAAACAAGTCCATATGCAAAAGCTCAAGTGGTCTAGATGTTGATAAAATATTTTTAGCGGGATGAGTGCTAGCTACTTGTTTTCTCGCTTGACATGCACTACAAAGTTTATTCTTTTCGAACTTTACATTTTTCATACCTAGAATTAAATCTCTTTTTAAAAGTTTGTTTAATTGATGCATTCCAACATGAGCCAAACGACGATGCCAAAGCCATCCCAAAGAATTTTTAGCAACCAAACATGTTGAAATGCAAGAGTCTTTTGAACCGAAATCAACCAAATACAAATCTCCATATCGAAAACCTTTGAAAATTAAAGACTTGTCTTCTAGACTTTCAATGATAACACAATTTGGTTCAAAAATGCATCTAAGACCCAAATCACAAATTTTTGCAACCGAAAGCAAATTGAAGTTCAAAGATTCAACAAGTAATACATTTGAGATGGAAAGGTTGTTTGTGATTGCGACTTTACCTAATCCAATTACCTTTCCTTTGCTATTATCTCCAAACGTGATTTTATCAACGTCATTGCAACCATTCTCAAATGAAGAGAACCGACTTCCATCACCGGTCATGTGTTGGGTGCATCCACTATCAAGCACCCAATGTCTCCCACCGGTTTTGTAATTTACCTAAAAGAAGGGTTAGATGCTTTTAGGTACCCAAACTTGTTTGGGTCCTTGAAAGTTAGCAACAAGAGTCTTTGGTACCCAAATTTTCTTCTCATGTTTATTTTGATGAGGTAAACCAATGAATTTTGCAACTACTCTTCCGTGCTTTGTTTTCTTTAGCATGTAATGGGAGTGATACTTATTTTCTTTAGCTCTAGAAGTTGAGGGACAATTTTCCGGCAAATGATCTACATTATGACATTTGTGACAAAACATATTAGTGGCCTTTACAAAAGTCATTTTAGTACTCAATTTCTTTTTCTTGTACGGTTCATATCCTAAACCTTCCTTTCTAAATGAACATCGTTGTTCACTAAGAAGTTTGTCCAAAATTTCTTTTCCTTTAAAGCATTTTGCTAGTCCTAGATTTAGTTTTTCTACTTGTGCTTTGAGTTCTAAATTTTCTAAAATCAAGTTTGAGTTGTTATCAACAATTTCATCACAAACATTTTCATGATTAATTTCTAAAGCATTACAATTGAATGTTTTTGAAAAAGAAACATCATGAGTTGATTCGTCTAGAATATCACACGTAATGCCTATTTCATTTGTTTGTTTAGAATCAATAATTTCATTTATTAGAAGTGCCTCATGCGAGTCATTTAGTTCTGCATATAATTCACTAAGTGTTGAATATTCTTTCTTAAGCAGTTTGTTCTCCTTAGTTACTCTACCTAATGCCTCATTTAGTTCCATAACCATATCAACAAGGTCCTCATAGGAAGGTTCAAGATCCGATACCTTAGCATCATCACTTGCCATAAGACATAATGATGACTTGTCTTCAACCGAAGTGGCTTCTCCGATAGCAATTCCCGCCATTTTCTTAGATGATGATGGTGCTTCATCTTCCGATTCGGATTCCTCCGATCCGGAATACCATGCACCAACATAGGCTTGGCCCTTGCTTTTATTGTTGTAGAACTTCTTGAAAAGCTTCTTTTTGCCTTTTGTCCCTTCACCGTCATCTTTCCTCTCATGAAATCTTTGATTATCACCCTTTTTATTTGGACATCTTGAGGCAAAGTGTCTCTTCTCATTGCATTCATAACATATAATGTTCTTGAATCCGGTCTTCTTGTGAGGTCCTCGCCTCTTGTCAAACTCAAATCCTCTTTTGTTGATCTTGTTTAAGAGTTTGCGGGTCTTTCTCACAAGAAGAGCTAGATCACCATCGGAGCTTTCATCCGAACTATCCTCCTTGGTTTCCTCGACTTTTGCCTTAAAGGCCAAGTTTTTCTTCTTTGATCCGGATGCTTCCACAATCCCTTTCTTTTCTTCTTTTTGCATTTCATGGGTGATAAGAGTACCCAAGAGTTCGGTAGGAGTTGTGGAAGAGAGATCGCCATTGATGAGCACTGTCACAATTGTATCAAAACTCGATGGTAAAATCATAAGCATTTTACGCACAATGTCAATATCTTCAAATTTTGTACCTAAACCTTTGAGATCATTGATTACTAGATTTAGTCTAGTATACATGTCACTAACATTTTCAGATTCAAGCATGAAAAAGGAGTTGTATTCTCTAGTTAATTTAATTAGCTTAGCTTCTTTGACTTTTGATGTTCCTTCATGAATTACCTCTAAGGTTTTCCACATTTCATAGGATGTATCAAGATTGCTAATGCGATTGAATTCACTTAAGTCAAGACCATTGAATATGGCATTTTTTGCTTGAGCATTTGCTTGAAGGTTTTTCGATTCTAGAGGTGTGAGATTTTCTAAGTCAATTGGAGTCCTAAAACCATCCCTAGTGACCCTCCAAACATCAAGACTAATGGATTCTAGATAGACCGCCATCCTAATTTTCCAATAACAATAATTGTCACCCTTGAAGAAGGGAACCTTTCCATTATAGTTTTCTTTGATCGACGACATCCACTCCCTAGACGGTTAAGCCTAAAAAGAGAGACCTAGCGCTCTGATACCACGTGTTGATCGAAGGATGCCGACTAGAGGGGGGGTGAATAGGCAGTTTTAAAATTTTCTTCTAAATTAGGGTTTAACAACCTAAGTTTGCAATAGCAAATATTCTAACGGTATGGAAAACTAATTCAATTCAGATTTAGCGATTTCTATGATACTACTAGCAACAATTTAATCACAATGGAAATTAAGCAAGTAGTAGAGATAACCGAAGAAATCAAGTTTTTTTCCGAGGTCTCGGAAATTTGCCGATTTCCACTAATCCTCGTTGAAGCGCTCTTCACTTGAGCTTAAGCTTCGATTCCACTAGAGGTAGCCCTTTTCCACTCCGGATAGGCGAGCTCCAAGCCTTTACAACCACTTGCCGGGCCTCTCCGACACACCGTCGATGGAGAGATCGCCGGACCTCCCGGGTCGTCTAGGTGACGGCAATCACCAAGAGTAATAAGCCTTAGCACCTTGCTTGGTCAACCTCAAAGCTTGATGAACACAATGCAAATGCAACAAGGCTTGGAACCAAATTCACTCAACTAGCACTCAAGAATTCTCAAGTTTTGACTCTAATTGCTAGAGAATGGATGTGTGAGAGCTTGCACACTGTTGCTCAGGGTTTATGAAGTGTATTTCGTGTGTACTTGACATCTACAACAGTGATCTATTTATACTCTCAGCAAAAACGGTCGAAATCAAGAAGATTGGGCGAAAATTGTACTGGCCGGACATTGTCCGGCCACTTCGGACAATGTCCGGTCAGTACAAAAATTTTGACCGTTGTTCACGTGAATTGCGAGTGTCAGTAGCCGTTTGAAACAAAATGTGAAGGCCGGACAGATGTATTTGTCCGGACAAAATGTCCGGACAGATGCATTTGTCTCTGTTAACACCCTTGTCGAAAATGAAGTGTACACGTCGGACAGATACATTTGTCCGGACAAAATGTCCGGACAGATGTATTTGTCTCTGTTAACACTCAACATAATATACTCCAGATTTTTGTATAGGCCGGACATATAGGATTTGTCCGGACAAAATGTCCGGACAAATAGATTTGTCTCTGTTAACATGGCCCTAACACTAGCCAGGATTTTGTATTGACCGGACATTGTCCGGTCATTTCGGACAATGTCCGGTCACTTCGGACAAATCGTCCGGACAAATGTATTTGTCTCAAATCACTAAACTGCGAACATTTGTACTGGCCGGACATTGTCCGGTCACTTCGGACAATGTCCGGCCTTCACCGGACAGATGTCCCGGACAAATGGATTTGTCTCTGTTGCGCGTGTTTGCAAAGTACTGAGATTGTTTGTATTGGCCGGACATTGTCCGGTCACTTCAGACACTGTCCTGCCAGTACAAACCAAAACCTGACTTCTGAATTTTTTACTCAGCTTTTGATTTGGGGCAAAAGCAAATGCAAATATGCTTCTAAGAACTTCAAGGTTGATCAAGATACTTGTGCTAAGACCCCTCTTAATAGTACGACCATCTAACCTAGAAAATTTCAAAACAAGAAGACGCTAGGTTTAGGTATTTGTACTTTTGTCGAGATTTTCGTCGTTTTCTCTTCACGGAGTCTTGATAACCTTGCTTTGTCTTTTCTTGATGCTTTCTCCTTTGATTTACCTGTGTCTTACATACAGAGATTAGTCGCAAATCTAACGGGTGTCATTAATCACCAAAATCCTAATCGGGGCTCAAGATTCAACACTCTCGACAACTCAACGGCAAGCAACCAACTTAGCAAAAATCGCAATCCATATCACTTTGCAAATGAATTCAGCACAACAAGAGATCAAATCAATTCAGAAATTTGTTTTGATCCATTATAAGTTCCTATGCATGAACATATGACTACATGATTTGAGCTCAAGTCTCATCATAGCATAGCATAGCAAGTGAAAATCTTACATAAACTCACAACTTAAATATAAGACTTCTCAACCAATTCGGAACAGAGAAACGAAAGAGCAAGTTGCAACACACAACAATCAAAACTCAAAGCTTTAGAGTTATTGATCATTAGATACAAGTGCTGTTCATCCCATAAGACCCAAAAAAGAAAAGAATTGAAGCATCAACACAGACAATAGAGATCAAACTATTAGGATAATAAGAGCAAGAGACAAGCATCACAGAGAAGTCATTGATTCAAGTTCATTTCATTCATTTCAGAAACTAGTAGTTGGGACCACATTAAATTGTTTACATTATAGTGTTCATTTGATACATCACAGGAATTGCATCACTTGTATAGTACCAGAGGACAAGAGAGTAGAGCAATTCATCACCCAATTGTGCTGACTGGTTGCTGGGTCACTAGAGGGTGAAGCAACTGAGGTAGTGGTCGAAGTTGTCGAGTAGGTCGAAGCCGAACAAGTGGTCGAGTGGCCGTAGATGAGGTGGTCGAAGAAGATGGCCGTCAACGGGAGCGGTCGAAGGTTGAGGTCATCAAAGCTGCGGTCGTTGCAGCTCAAGTGGTCATTAGAGTTGTGTTTGAGAGAGTGGTTGACGAAGGAGTGAAGGAGAGAAGAAAACATCGGCGATGGCCGAAGAGGGAGCCCGATGACGACCAAGCACGGTAGAGCAGTCGTAACCCAAGAAACGAGCGGGTTGGCGTTGGCCAACAGGATGGTGGTGATGAGTTGCGGTGAGGGAGGCGGCAGAGCACCGGCGAACAACAGCTATTGCTTGAATCTGGTGGTTTCATCTCAGATTTGAGAAGCAGAGAGAGGAAGTCGACGGTTCGCCGGATCACACAAATTGGCCGCGAGATGGCACAAGATTAGCGGCAGCACAAGAGAGAGATGGGAGAAAGGAGAGGCGCCGGTGACTTTGAGGGCGCCGGTGACTTTGAGGGCACCGGCATTGGTGAAGATGCAATTTGGGGTGGCGTGAACACAAATCCGGCGGTGGCTCGAAGGCTTTGAGTGGTGGCGGTGGGATCTAGGCTAGATCTGGCGGCGCACATGGAGTAGAGGCATGCAGTGGCAAGGTTGAGGGAGGCGTAGAGGATGAGGCAACGCGGCGGATCCGGGCGGATCTAAAGGTGTGGATTGGGTAGCGACGGTCGAATCTGAGGCGGAAATCAAAGAGGAGGGAGAGAGTGAGGTCGTGGCGGCTCAAGATGAGCTAATCTGAGGAAGACATGGCCTAGGAAGACGAATTTGGCTTGGATCGACAGGAGAACAATGGCGAAGAAGAAGAAGAGCTGAGAAGGCAACCCGTCCACCACCGCTGTCACTACAGTGGTGAACGGCGCCGGGATCGGAGAAGAAGCAGTGGTAGTGGCTGGATTGGTGGTGATGATGTGGGAGCAGAGAGGAAAGGAAGAGGGAGAAGAAGAAATTGGGGATTTTGTGGTTAAGGAGGTGGTGAGCAGGGCACCACCGGCATACAATCTGGCCACCGGTGGTGAGTTGGGACGGAGGTATGGAAATGGTGAGGGGGAAGAAGAGAAGAAGAAGAAGAAGAAAAATAAAAAGTCAGGCTCAAATTCGAACAGAGTCCGACGGGTAGGGTTTAGGCCATGTTTTGGCATTTTTACATTTAGGCCCTCAATTTTAGAAAATCACTAATTGGTCCAAGCAGCTAGAGTTTATGGTTCTTGTGTCTGGGAAAAATTGCAATTTGGGACTTGGGTTTTAGGAAATTTGCAAAGAAGGCCCTTGGCTAATAGGATTTCAGATTCTGAGCCCCATAGACTCCGATTTCATCGCGGTTAGTTCCTACGTATCCGTAGAAACACGTGTTTCGACCGAGGGTCAGGTTTAGTCAATCAAATGCGTTCCATTAACCAAAATCCACCAAAATCGCGTTGACCTGCAATAAAATTACAAAACAAATAATATGGTCGATTTGAATATATATATATATATATATATGTATGTATGTATGTGTATATATATATAATCTGATATTTATCTTATGTGTATTTGATTAATGCAAATACTTCCTTATATGATTAAAATGTGCATGAACGAGGGAGAAGATATATGGAAAATCATACACATCAGATAAATATCACTAGGATGCCGTAGGGTGTGTTGGCATCATACGGGTGTGAGGCCACTGCGATTCACAACGAGGTTCATCGGATAAAATGATGCCTTGCGGGATTTTTGGACTGTTCCTTTATAATTTAATCAAGTGTAGGGTACTTTTTGCAAATTTGTGAATTCTGAGTCTTAATTGAACTTAGAGGGACAAATTTGGATCAAATTTCTCTAAATTTTGATTTGTTTTTACAAACTTTAGGATTATTGCATGATGCAACTCAAGTAACCAAACATCAACTCTTCCAAAAATTCTGCATAAATGAGTCAAATTAAGTTAGATGCAGAAAACCAACCACACTATAAACTTAAGTGGCTGGGATCTCACAGTATTATTTAAACATTTCGAACTATGATCTTACCACTTTAAGTTGAAAATAGAAAAAAAATGTAACTCACGACACTATTAAATAAAAGTAAAAGACGATGAACTAGTAGTCGTGAACAAAGTTTTTTCTAAGATAGTGGCGAAATATGATATTTTTTTTATTTATAACTCAAGGTAAAAAATAATTTGAAAAATAACCCACAGTTTATCGAAATTGCGAAATTAACCCGCCAGCTCATCCAATCTCGGTCTGGAAACGCAACAAGAACTTATCGCGCCTCACGACCGCGACAGAGCCGCCGGCGGGTGCTCCTCGCCCGCGCCACCGCTGCTCCAAACTCGCGCCTCGCTGGATCTGTTGTCTCTCTGTCGGATCTTGCGCGCCCTTTGCTCTCTTTCTTTTTTACTTCACCGCGCGCCCGGATTTGCATCACCCTCGTCGCCGTACACGCTGTTGAATCTTGAGCCCTAATTAAGGTTTTGGTGATTAATGACATCCGTGAGATTTGCAACTAACCTCTGTATGTGAGACTCAAGTAAATCAAAGGAGAAAGCATCGAGGAAAGACAAAGCAAGACTATCAAGACCCCATGAAGTGAAAATGACTAAAATCTCGACAAGAGTACAAATACCTAAACCTAGCACTATTAAGAGGGGTCTCAGCACAAGTCTCTTGATCAACCTTGAAGTTTTTAGAAGCATATTTGCATTTGCATTTGCCCTAAATCAAATTTGAGTAAAAAATTTAGAGGTCAGTTTTCGTTTTGTACTGGCCGGACAGTGTCTGAAGTGACCGGACAATGTCCGGCCAATACAAACAATTTCAGAACATTGCAAACAAGTGCAACAGAGACATATACATTTGTCCGGTGCATCTGTCTGATGAAGGCCGGACATTGTTCGAAGTGACCGGACAATGTACGGTCAATACAAATGTTAACGGGATGCTGAATTAAGACAAATGTATTTGTCCGGAGGATGTGTCTGAAGTGACCGAACATTGTCCGAAGTGACCGGACAATGTCCGGCCAATACAAATATTGGGCTATTGAAAATGCTGTGTTAACAGAGACATATCTATTTGTCTGGACATTTTGTCCGGACAAATCCCATTTGTCCGGCCCATACAAATTTCTGGAGAGTTTTATTTTGAGTGTCAACAGAGACAAATACATCTGTCCGGACATTTTGTCCGGACAAATCTATTTGTCCGGCGTGTACAAGTCATTTTAAACAGGGGTATCAACAGAGACAAATGCATCTGTCCGGACATTTTGTCTGGACAAATACATTTGTCCGGCCTTCACATTTTACTTCAAACGACTACTGACACTCGTATTTCACGTGAATAACGGTCAAAATTTTTGTACTGGCCGGACATTGTCCGAAGTGACCGGACAATGTCCGGCCAGTACAACTTTCGCCCAATCTTCTTGAAATCGACCGTTTTTGCTGAGGATATAAATAGATCATTGTTGTAGATGTCAAGTACACATGAAAAACATCTCTAAACCTTTCAGCAACAGTGTGCAAACCCTCTCACTCCCATTCTCTAGCAATTGAAGTCAAAAATTGAGAAATCTTGAGAGCTAGTTGAGTGAAATTGTCTCCAAGCCCTATTGCATTTGCATTGTGTTCATCAAGCTTTGAGGTTGATCAAGCAAGGTGCTAGGCTTGTTACTCTTGGTGATTGCCGTCACCTAGACGACCCGGGAGGTCCGGCGATCTCTCCATCGACGGTGTGTCGGAGAGGCCCGGCGATTGGTTGTAAAGGCTCAGAGCTCGCCTATCCGAAGAGGAGAAGGGCTACCCCTAGTGAAATCGAAGCATAAGCTCAAGCGAAGAGCGCTTCAACGAGGATTAGTGGAAATCGGCAAATTTCCGAGACCTCGGGAAAAAAACTCGATCTCTTTGGTTACCTCTACTACTTGCTTAATTTTCGTAATGATTGAACTGTTGCTATTAATCTTTTAGAAAGTGCAAAACCTGTATTGAATTGTCATTCATATCTTTAGAAGTTTGTTATTGCAATCTTAGGTTGTTAAACCCTAGTTTAGAAGAAAATTTTAAAAACCGCCTATTCACCTCCCTCTAGTCGGCATCCTTCGATCAGCACACGCCACCAGCGCTCGGCCGCCACACTATCCGCCTTCTTCAGAACCACAACTTCGCCTGTGTTGAATCTAAGCTGCCGCGCTGCTAGATCTACGCACTCCGTCGTCTCGAGCACAGATCTCGCCGGATCTGCTCCTCTCGCCGCCATCAATCCCATAGATCCGGTGCTGTCTCAATTGCACTGCCTTTTCCTCTTCCCCACTCCCTCTGATCGCGGCTCCGACGACTACGACCTCTTTACCAATACGATGACGACGAGCTCATTTCTCAGACTACAACCGCCTCACCATGCTTGGTCGTGGTCGTGGTTGAGTAGAGAAATTAGGGTTATCACGGTTTCAAAAGGAAAAATATTTCTGTCGCTGGTCGAAAACGAAAAAGAGTGAGTGCCTTTCTGTCGCGATTTCAAAAGGGAAAAGTTTATATCGCTAGTGGAAAACGGAAAAGATGAGCCGTCTGTTTCTGTAGCGCATAACACCCGTGATAAGTTACTTATCGCGCTCGACCAGGTTAGTTTGGTAATTTTGTTAAACTGTGGGTCATTTTTCAAATTATTTTTTTTACTTTGGATTATTTATAAATAATTTTCGGCGAAATATTTATAGCAACTTGAACATGTGTGTTTCACGGAGGGAAGTGAAACTAAAGACAATGTCAAATGAAACTAATACACCGATTACCAACATGGAGGCATGGTACAATGGTATAGCACACATTTTCTTCATTAAGGCTGTCTCAAATGCAAAAAAATTTTGAGAGGTTTTTCAGAAGAATATTCTCTATTATGTATGCGAAATGATATTCAAAACATTCATTACTCCCATGCAAAGATTTTTAAGGAGACTTCTCGTACGAGTCATGAGTAAATTAGATATTTATTAGAATTTAGGTAATTTTAATAAAATATAAATAATTGTTAATTCTAAAATTAAATATAAATGATGTTTGATCTTTATATGAAAATAATTCAAAAATCTATAACTTTCATAATATAATCAAGATTTAATTTGAATTAGATTAATATATAAATCAAGAAATAAAAATTATATATAATTTAATTGCACGAAAATAAAAAAAAAACCAGACATTACAATTTCACAAGACGTCCTCTCCCTGATTAACAAAAAAATTAATTTTTTATCACTAGCACCGGATCGGACGCCAGCGTTGGAGATTGCCGGAGCAGCTAATAAAAAGTGGCGCTATTCTTCTGCAGCTCGTGTGGGATGTCGGGACTTGTCCCTGGTAAAATGCCACGGCTATCCACTCTTAAACAAATGCCACGACTGCCGCTTGTTGGTGGTGCTTTAATTTGCAGTGGGGTGTGATCCCATCTTTTTAATGTTTCTTTGTTGTAAACAATCTAATGAGATCTAGCTTTCTCTTTTATTTTTTGAGAAAAGAACAGAAGAAAAGCTTTAGCGCAGATCCATCACTTGTCCTATGTACTTTTGGGCTTTTTTTTTTTTTTTTGGCTTACTTCTCCAGATAACCCAGCCCCATTGGGCTGATACCTGCAACCTCAAATGTGCTCCACTCTGTGATCCATTGTAGATCTTGGTAAACGGCATCAACCATGTCAGAAGCTAGCCTTGCTTTGGGGTGTTTCTGCTTACCGTAATCCTCCCTATTTTCTTGTAGTTCTACAATAGGATCCAGCTTCCAAAAAAAGTTGATCAATGGTAAATTTTATCCAAATGATCTGGTCACTTCACCGGTTCACACGTATCTCTATGAATTGAAGAGAATGTCCTACTACACTAACTGATTTTTTTAAAATAGGAGAGTTACTATATTGCTATCATATATATTTTCATTCATCAGATTAAATAATGACAACAATGATTAATTTCTATAAGAAATTAAATTTTTTTTGTGTACTCTAATTTTTTATACATTTAGTTTGAATCATTCATTGAACAAATAACTAAAAATACATAGTAGCTATTGGCTTTAGAAGAGTCCTTCCTTTAGTAGTTTGAGCATCTTTATCGTCTGGGCGGTGAAGGATAGCACCTAGTTGCAATTAACTAAAAAAGTCGCCCCACATTCAAATGTGAGAAGTAATAAAATAAATATAAAGTGGTGGCCTCAACTCAAAGTCATAAGACTGTCTCCAACAGTGGAGTCTCTTGCTTGACTCTTAAACGGAATATTTCCTGCCACATCAGTGAGCACCATCTTAAAGCACCAAGCAAGTACTAAGCCTCCAACAGTTTGACTCTTGTTTAGCTCTTAGCGTGGGCCCCACACTCCTAACCACCAAACAAACACCAAGCAAGAGCCAAGCACTCCAATGACTTGGTTCTATACAATTTAACAATTATATATTCAACGAATTTGTATTAATTCATGAATTTCAATATTAGCAATATATTAACATATTACTTACGAAATTAAATTCGACATTTGCGCCAAAAAAAATAAATTCGACATTTTGAATTTAAAAATTGCACTTGACAAAAAAATAATATATATTAAAATTCAAATAGTGGTACATTTCATAATTGCGAAATACACTAAAATTAAATTTGCAAAAAAATGCCTACTACGAAATTCGGTAAGATACTACTCGTTTGCGTTTCCTCCGAAACGTTGCCAAATGTGCTCGATCAAGTCTCTTTTGAGTTGCGTGTGCGTAGGTTGAGTATGGATGGCAGCATTTCTTCGAAGTACATCTTCGAATAAAGGCGTACCCCCAGTGTGGATCACAGGCGGTAGTACCGTGGATGTGCCCGGATTATTGTTGTAGTCATAGTTCTCGGCATTGCCGTCGCATTCGTCTTCTATGATCATGTTGTGCAAGATGATGCAAGCCTGCATGATCTTCGCGAGGGTCGACTGTCTCCAAAATCTTGCCGCACCGTGCACAATGGCGAACCGAGACTACAGAACTCCAAAAGCCCGCTCAACACCCTTTCTTGCTCCTTCTTGATGTTGTGCGAACAACCGAGTTTTCGCCGTTTGCGGGAGCGGTATCGTCTTTACAAAAACAGCCCACTCCGGGTATATACCGTCGGCGAGATAATACCCCATATTGTGTTGCCGACCATTGACAGTGTACTCAACACGAGGGTTTGCCCTTTTATTGCATCGGTGAACAATGGTGATTGATTCAGTACATTGATGTCATTGTTGGAGCCTGCCACACCAAAAAAAGCATGTCATATCCAGAGATCGTAAGAAGCCACCGCTTCAAGTATGATCATCGGGACTCCATAATCTCCACGCGTAAATTGTCCCTTCCATGCTACTGGGCAATTTCTCCATTCCCAGTGCATACAATTAATACTTCCCAGCATACCTGGAAAACCACGAGCCTCTGCTTGTTGCAGCAAGTGGTGGATATCCTCGACGGTGGGGCTGCGAAGATATTGCCCGCCAAACTTGTCGATGACGCCTTGCACGAAGTGCTCCAAACATTCAATCGTCGTGGACTCCTCTATCCGCACGTACTCGTCGACGGCATCCGCGGGGCCACCATATGTTAGCAAACGCATCGCTGCGGTGCACTTCTGTAAAGGGGAGAGTCCACGGCGATTAGTGGCATCCCTTCTTTCAGTGAAATAAGGGGACCACTCACCAAGCGCTTCAACAATACGAACAAAGAGGGGTCTCCTCATCCGAAATAGTCGACGGAATATACCTTCGGGGTAGACCGGAGAGTCGGAGAAGTAGTCCGCGATGAGTCGTAGATGACTATCTTCGCGGTCTCTCTCAACATATCTTCTACTACTGCGTCGGCGACGTCCACGGGAGGAAGCAGCATCAAATCGGGCGTACAGACCGGCGATAATATGATCTTCCTACTCTTCCTCCTTCGCAAAGTCCACCAAGAAATCTTCTATTTTGGTGATGGCATCCTCCTCAGGGCTGTTTGTGCTCGAACTAGAACTAGACGACATTTTGTGAGTGGCAACGAAGGTGAGTTTGTGAAGTGCTATGTTGTTTTGCAAGAGAAGTTAGATTGTGAGGAAAACGTTCTGAGGGGGTTGAATATATAGACCAGGAGTCCAACGGCTATATTTGAATGGATAGGTTCCAACGGCTATATTTGAATGGGTAGGTTCCAACGGTTGGTTTCAAACAGCCATATTCCAACGGCTATATTCCAACGGCTAGTTTCGACCTGCCATATTCCAACGGCTACATACCCAACGACTATATTTTAACGATCATATTCTAACAACAATGATACATTTAATTCATGCATTAATTCAAAAAGCATCGCACATAGATTAACAAAGAAAAGTACATGCTTGACTATCCCAAGTAAATTCAAAACAACATAACTAATCTTCGTCCTCCAGGGCTTTAATTTTATCTCTTATCATCTTCATGCCCGCTGTGTACTCCTCTTTCTGAACGTCGTCCATGGTGGATTTGTCGATACCCATCATTCTCGAGTATGCCTTGTACAAGGCAGACTTCTCCTTCGACTTCCCCAGGCTACGCAATGACTCAGACACACGAACTGCGTCCTTCCTCTTTTCGACACGGTCATGGTGACTGTTGATGAAGGCATCAAGATCCTCTCGCATTGCCGCCGTAGAATCCTGCGCTGCATCAATTTGGCTCTTACCTTTGCGTTTCGCCTTAGCGGCGTCTCGTCCTTCTGGCCGTGTCTCTGTAGGTGATACATTATCGTTGTTGGACGATGACGTGTACGTGCCCGACTCAGACAACCTGCTTCTTTTGTTGGTGGCATTAACGTAGGCTGTGGATCACTTAGATTGCCCACGAACTGTCGTCCACCAATGATCCAAGACAACGGATGACCCATCTCCGTCTTGTACATCTCATGGGCCTACGCCATGAGTTGGTCGTCGGAACGACCGCTGACGTAGACATCTTTTAGTCGAAGCCAAACACCATTAAATTGGACCACTTTTTTATTACTCCATTGCCAGTGGTCCTTGCAGTGTTTGGTCTCTCTTCTCCTGCTTCTCGGGACCGTCTCGTTGAATGCCGTTGCGACATTTGCCCAGTACATGTCGCACTTCCTGTTGTTACCATCAATGGGATCGAGCGAATTGCTGAGCCATGAACTGATTTGTGTGTTGTCAACAAAAATATTGAATAACGAAGTCGAATGTAAGTATATTTCCCTCATAGTACTCCTGTACGAAAATCACGGACTTACCAGTTTTATGTCATCATCAGTGGACCACGGTAAGCGCTTCGTCTTCCGGGTAGCGTCGATCGTAGCATTGGTGTTCGTGTCATCAACGGCAACTCGGGCCACCAGATCAGGTGGAGCAGAGTCTGGAGTGCCGTTGTCGGAGACAGAGGCAGAGTGCGGTTGAGGTGGGGAAAACTGCGTACAGGCCGGCGGCATACCGACAAAATGCAAATTTTGGCTGTACTGTGGGGGTGGAGGAATTGCGTGGCCTTGTGGTGGATAGGGACGATAATTTTGGTTGTACTATGGATACACTGGCTGGTAAGTCGGTGAATATGGCTGGTAATTCGGTGGATATGGCTGGTAGTTCGGGGGATACGGTGGCTGAGAAAAACCCTCCCGTTGTTGGTTGTTTAGGCTTTCGGTGTTTTCACCGGGAGAATGGAATGAACCAAGCCAATTAACGAAACCGCCCGGTGGATTAGAATCCATATTGGATTTTTAAAAAAATTTGCAAGAATTTTGGAAGAATTTGGAATGGGTGTTGTTGTAGATAGATGGTGATTTTTGTGTGAAAATGACTCAAAACATGCCCTTTATATAGGAGAGGGATGGTAAAAATTTTCTGTAATTTTTAGGAATTTTTTTGAAATTTTTGGGAATTTTTTAAGCCCAAAAACATTAAAAAAAAGCAGTAACGACTATTTCCAACGGCTATTAATCCAATGGGCTTTTTTTGTGACACTGATAGGTGGGCCACGGCAAAAAAACCTCCAATGGTCATTTTTTGCTCTCCCGTCGTTTACATGTGGGCCAACAGAATTGGGACCCCACATGTCATTCTCTGCGGGCCATTTAATCCCCCACCGCAACACAGTTCACTGTTCACACGTAATCCAACCGATTTTTTACCCTTCATTCAATGACGTGTGGGCCCTAAAAGGCGTGGACCCACCGGTTAGTGAGCCACGTGCAACCTCGGGCGTGTGCACGTATTAAACGAGGCAACGCACTCACGGGTTTTGTGCCACGCCGCTTCAATTACTCTGTGCAACTGACGTGTGGGGCCATAAATGATGGGACGCAGTTGTCGGCGTGTTGGGTTGGTTTTTTCATGGTGCATGTGCAACCTGACATGGGCACAACGATCGTTGCAGTGGAGCCCACACCATTTATACCGTTTACTCTCGAACCTAACACGCATTCTATGACATGTGGGTCTGTTAATTTTTGGGACCCACCTGTTAGTTCAATTATTGCGTGGGTACGTTTGGCTGACGATTTTCTCGGCTGGACCGACAAAACGCGTGCGCTCGCGTCGCCTTCTTCTCCAACGGCGACGCCACGCTCGCCGTGAGCTCAACTCCCACTCGCCTCCGCCCGTTGCACGCGGCCGTCCCATCGCACCGAGCAAACGTCGAGCATTCCTTCGCCGCCGTCGACGCGAGCTGCGGCTAACGCGGGCGTTAGAGGTAGTCTAAGGCGGGTGTTTATTAATAACGAGTTAAAGTAAAAATAGACATATGAATTATGATACTTAGATGAGAGAGAATATAATATACATCGTAGTAATCGCCATGCAACTGAGCCCAATATACCAGGCGCTTCAACAGTTCAGTGAACAACCATTTTAGTGTCAGGCAAAAAGAGAGAATGGGATGAAAAAGGAGACTAACTGAACCATTTTTACATCTTGCACGAGAGAAGCAAAAGAATCTGCAAACTTTACCAAAACACTCTAACATGACCCAAAGAAAGGCCAAAAACCCCGGGGCTTCTCACCAAAACCACAGTATTGAAATCATCACACAGGCTTTAAACAAAAGTTGCAGTGTCACAACAGATTCCTGAAATTTGGAGCCCAGGATTTGAGATTTGTGCCACCAAACGACATCCATTTCGCTGTTTTCAAAGAATTAACAAATACGAGTATTACTGTTACACCCACTTTTATCGCACTCCCCAATGGCAACATCTCTTGCTCCTACCTTCCAAACATCTGATCTAAACCTAATTCCAGACAAACCAAGATTTATTCCCCTAATAAATCCCTATATTCTAATTATTGTCGTACCTCAACAAATTAACCCTAATCCAAAATGAATCAAATCTAATAATCTGTTCCCCACAAGGCAAAAAAGAAATAAAAATACAGCTGTACACGTCTCCTCCCGACCCAGTCTCAAAATCTTATCACCGGTCAACAGCATGTGGTCCGGCTGTCAGTGCTAACCGGGCCACCCAAACAAAAGCCACACGACTCAGACGACTGACCGCTGGGGGCCCACATGCAACACGCATGCGCAGAGGCCACACGAGCCCCCGGATGTCAGTGCCCCTCCACCGACAGCCACCCAAACCGGTGATGCGAGCACCCGTCGTTAGTGACTCCACGTCCAACAACCAACAGCGCCAGCAATGTGGGCCCCGCATTGTCAGGCGACGGCGGCGAGGAGGTCGTCGCGGGTGCCGCGGCGGCGGAGCAGGTCGTAGGGCGCCCAGAGCGCGTCGAGCGGGCACGGCCGGCCGGCGTCCAGGCGCAGCCACGGCTTCCCTTTCCCGCTCCAGTGCAGCAGGCTCACCGGCCCCGGGTGCAGCTCGCGGCACTGCCCTGCCACGTTGTCACCGCCGAGCCCGTGCTGGTTCCACCGGTGCTCCACCGCCCGCACCTCCCCGGCGAACACCAGAAGAAACGGCGGCAATGACCCCAGCTCGTATATTCTTTCCTCCTGCTTCTGCACCTCCATCCAGTACTCCAGCTTCGTGGTGTAACCCCCGTCTCGCCATCTGTCAAGGTCGATGACCATGACCCCGGTGTTGAAGTAGCACGGTGCACGCGTCCGGTTGGAGAAGATGGAGGAGTATGAGGGGTGGCGCCAGAACGCGTCAGTGAAGTAGGAGGTGAAGTTGGCGTGGCAGTACTCGGGGGCGGCGAGGGCGGCGATGGGGCCGAGGTCGGTGGCCCAGAGGCGGGCGACGTCGTCGACGACGAGGAGATCGGAGTCGAGGTAGAGTACTCGGGAGACTGAGCGGGGGAGGAGGTCAGCGAGGTAGATGCGGGCGTAGTTGAGGGGCTGGTCGAGTGCGCGGCGGACGGAGGCGGAGATCTTGCCGCGGACGAGGCGCGCGTCGAAGCGGTGGACGGTGGCGGGGAGTGTGGGGAAGGCGGTGGCGAGAGCGCGGCGAAGGGCGGCGAGGCGCCGCGCCGGGGAGGCCGAGGAGGCCACGAAGTGGAAGACGATTGACTCCGGGCAGGCGGCGTGGCGGAGCACGGAGAGAACGCCGGCAAGGGAGCCGCGCAGGTAGGTCGCGTCCAGCGTCATCGCGATGTGAATCGTCGGCGCGCCCGCGCACGCCGCGCCGTTGCGGAACGCCGGCGCCTCCAGGAACTCCGGCAGCTCCCCGCCGCCGGCCACCAAGCACGCCGCCGCGATGAGGAGCGCTCTGAGGAGGTGCATTCCGGTTGCCCTCGTTTTGCCTTTGAGAAAAAAAAAAAGAATAAAAAGAATGGGATTTCTATGGACATGGGTGGAGCGATGTGGTGATGAGTTAAGAGGAGGGGCCAGACAGGCTGGAAAGAGGAAGACGTGTGGTTTTGCTGTGGTTTTATGGTTTTTTGTATTTTGGTTGGGATGTTGGGTCATTTGGAGAGGAGGGATCGGATCATACGGTTCGAAGTTTGGTGCGGGCTGGGGGCGGAAGCAAATGCTATGATTTGTAACCGTTGGGGGGTCTTAAATCTTGGTTGGGGTGTTGGGTTATTTTGTGAACTGTTGCTTTATTTACGCTCTCCTTTTGTTTTGTTTTGTTTTTTTCTTTAAAAGTTTTATGTTTGCTGTATGGACGGTGAAGAAGTAAATACTCTCCTTGCAGATGTAGTGTCGTGCAAACCGTCTCCACATTTTTGCACGATCGAATTATATTATGAATGAAGGCGTGCTTGCAGAACCAGACTAGAAAGGAGTTAATTGATAAGCTTATAATATACATTGCAATCTTCTATTCTCTTCAAAAGAGTTTGTTCGTCCGGGGGTGCTTATTTGTTATTATCACTCCTTTGTGCTTGCATTACAAAGAGATTAGATGAGATGCCAATGCAGTGCTTTTAAGCAGAGACTGATCCTGTTTTTGGGCCTTGTGGCGAATGAGTTCCTCTCATCATGCTGCCTTGCGGTTGCAGAGCCTTCTTTATTTCTTTTCGTAATTATCCAGTCATTTGTCAACACTCAATAAGTTGTGATCATAACAACACGAAAACTATAAATAATTTTTTGGTTTTTGGTATCTTTAGTTGTCTTTTACTATTTATGGAAAAATATGCCTAATAATTTTGCAACCATATAAAATACTATATATTAATATTTTTTTAGTTGTATAGTATGTTATTTATAAAAATTGTGCCTTACAATTTAAAAAATATATATATATCATACTTCACTAAAATTGATATATATAGTTTATACTTATTTTATTCACCAATTTTACGCCTTAAGATTTGTGTCCCATCTAAAAAAATTAACACCATTTATATTTCTCCGTTAGACACAATCCATTAATTTTCTATTAATTAGCAACTACCTATATTTTTCTTCAACAGATATTTCTCACTCCTCTTCTGATTTCCTTTCATGTCTCTGTGAACAACACATCTAACTCCTCTATGGCAACACATTTATCCTCTCTTCCAACGTTGTTACATGCTGTCGTCTTCTCCATGACATTGGATGATGTTTTCTCTCTTTTGTTGATAATACGTGTCGCATTTTTGTATTTCTCTACATTGAGCATGTATAATGTTCTTCTATGATGTGGAGCAAACTAATAATGGTATTCTTTGTGTTAAATCTGAATTTTTTGGCAATTTTTTTATTTAAAGTGTTTTTGTATTTTCATAATAATTCTAACTCTATTTGTAGCAATATTTTGTATGTATGTGACAAATATATCCTTAAATTGTAGCAAGTTCGAAATTCTAATTGTTATGAGGCTCTAATTGTTATAAAATAAAAGAGTTGCAACACTTGTACAAATGAGATGTAGCAACTTAATAAAAAGAAGTCTATATCAATAGTAAAATCTGTATTAGTAAATTATTGTAACACCACTTATAAAATATAGCAATGCCGAAATACAACTATAATTTTACCCACATAGCATAAGTTATGTAGGTATCAACAAAATTTTTTTGCAAATAAATAAAAAGCTATAGAAATTTTTTAAAATGTAGTATTTTGTTTCAGAGCATGTGGATAGTGTACCAACATAAGAGAGAAAAATATAATAAATTAAAATAATGTGATAAACAACTAATCATATAGCAACTTTCTAAAACCTAAAATATTAATAAATTAAGTTAAACTTTGTAAAATAAATATATAATTTTTTAGATTTGAAATGTTAGATTGATCTACGAATTTAATTATATGTATTATCTACATGTTCAAAATGTAGCAAGTAAACGTTCAAAATTTAGCAAATAATTAGAAGACAGAGCACCAGTAGGTGGTGGACTCATGGGTTGACATTGGTTGGTTATGAAATTTAATTTGACTGAGTTTTCAACACTATTTTTGGTGGTGGGTGGTTATGGTTAGATTGAAATGGGATTTGATTTATCTAAGAATGCTAACCACATAAGTTAGGCCACTAAATCATCATATAAATTCTCAAAAAGTCGTAAAATTCATCTACCACCCTATAAAATTTCAAATCAAAATTTGATTGGTACTATGAGAAACGAAAAAGTGAAATTTCTGACAAATAATAAATAGAACAAAAAAGAAAAAGATAAAAACAAGCCACTGTTCACAACAAAATTTTCATTTTTGTTTTCTCAATTTAGATTGAGATTAGCCTTGAAATTTTATAGAACGTTAAATTATTTTGAGTAGTATGTACACAATTTTTAGAGAATTTTTTATGATAATTTAGTGGTCTAATCGTTGTGGTTAGTATGTTAACACCTAAACTATGTGTATATATATATATGAGAAGTATGTAGCACATCTCACTCCTTCGATGCTTATGTGTATCTCTTTTCAAAACTCAAAACTCTATATAAATGATCATGTAAATTTGAGATTATAGATATAAAATTAATATACTATCTTAAAAAATTTTAAATCCAAATTCAATCTACACAGGAGAAACAAAAAAAAAGACAAATTCAATTAAAAAATAAATCCGAAAATAAAAAAATTAAAATTACTATTTACTAATTTTTTTTATTTTTTCTTTTAACATACATCAATTTTAGAGTTGAAATTTCTTAGACTACTTAACCAATCAAATATACATTTTCTCCAATTTTTTGGATAATTTTTCATGATTATTTACATGATTTTTTATATGGAATACACAAAACATAGAAGAAGTGAGATGCACCGGATATATATATATATATAAAGTGCTTACATGATTTATACATTAATCTAGTTCAAATTAAATCTTGATTATATTTAGAAAATTGTAAATATTTGAATTATCTTCATATAGAGATCAAATATTATCTATATTCGATTTTGGAATTAAAAATTATTTATATTTTATTAAAATCACCTAAATTCTAATAAATATCTTATTTATTCATAGGCCCGTGCGAGGAGTCTCTCGAGGAGCCTTTGCACTAGAGTGGTGAATGTTTTAGGAACGTTTCGCACACATGGTGAGGATTGAGGAATATTCTCTCAAAGAATCTCTAAAAAAAATTCTTGCATTGGAGACAGTCTAAACATTATTAAAACTAGACATGCTTCATCCTCCAAAAAGTTTTTCTATCCACGAAAGATTTTTATTTGAAGGAATGCCAACAAAAAGATTTCAAATAGAAAGCTATTTCACTATAACATCATATATTTGACTTTGATTTGCTTCTATGATTGTTTTCCGTAGCCTTCTTTGGTTTCTCTCTTTTTTTGTGTAGGACAAGTCCAATGTACGGGTCATTGCTAGAGCAAATTGTTGTTGCGGTGTCACTGTTTTGCTTTTAAAATGGCTGTTATTATACTCGTATCATGCTTTTAAAATGGTGAGGCATCGTATCTTCTTCGATATGTTACCATCTATTAGGTAGAAGGTACCTATTTGGTGATGGAGACTACAGACTACTTGCTGCACTCTTTTTAGGAAGCGCCAAATTTCTATCTGTTGTGATGGAATTTATCTAAGAAATATATCTGTAAATTATTATATACTTTCATTCTTGCCAAATTTTCATCGAATGGTATGTATAAATATGGTAGGTATCGTGCCTTTCATCTTTACGTACAAAACCCGAAACTGACAAAGTTTTATAAAATGTGTGTATTGGAACCTGGAAGTATGGACTACTGTGATACTAGTTGAATTCCATGATATCCCATGTATAATAACTAAAAAAAATGCTAAGACATCAATTCAAAAATGTTATATTGGAGAAGTAAATAAATTAGACGTCAGGATTAAGAACGTGAACCCTTCAGTTAGGCTATCTCCAGTGCATCAGCATTTTGTGAGATGTTGCAACAGAATATTCTCCAATATATTCTGTATCGCGTTTATGAAGCACCACGTGAAACAACTCCTATTCCAATACAAAGACGCTTCGCAAGACGATTCGCACGGGTCCACAAGTGGTACATCTAAATGATTTTAGTAAAACAACAATAACTTTTAATTCAAAAATCAAATTGTTTGGTCTCTATATGAAGATAATTAAAAGATATATAACTTTCTCAATATAATTAACATATAATTTGAATTAGATTAATACATAAATCAAGAAATAAAATTATATATAATTTGGATGCATGAAAATTGAGACAATTAAAATTAAAAACCCGAAGTGTCCTACTGATTGGTGAAGCGCTTTCTCTCTCATCAATTGAATTTTTTATTATTTTTGGCACAAGACCCACTTGTCAGCATGTGAAAGTGTCATCACTAGAGATAGGCTTAAGAAATTTTCCAACACAGATGACAGATTGACGGGTAACTTCACCAAGCAAGTGATGATCGAGATGGAGATGGCCTGATGAGCAGGCAGAATTAAATTAGAACAGTAACAACTAGCCATCCAAGCACAGATAACGACAGCCCAAAACTGCCATCAAACAGCAGAGCAAGCGAACTGACTTGCGTATAAAACAGTTTAAACTCCGAAGTCCTCCGAGCATTTATTCTTATCGAATCTATCCAGAAGAGACCGTGGAGTGAGCGAGCAAATTTAGCATACTCCTGCGAAAGTGCCAATCCTGACGTCATCTCGGTCGGCCCCACATGTCAGACTCCGTTCATGCCCACTTGGCCACTTCCGTAATGTTAGCTTACAGGAATCTATATATGAGACTGCGCGCGTAGCAAGCGAAGTGTTCGACCAAATTCCCCACCCAAACCCCCTCATGTCTCTCGTCGTCCTCCTCTTCCTCCTACTCACCGGCGCCGGCGCCGCCGCCGCCGCGCCGCCAAATACATATCCCTGCTCTTGGTCTGCGGCCAGGTTCTACAGCTTCTGCGATGCCTCCCTCCCAATCCCAGCCCGGGCGCGCGCCCTCGTCTCACTCCTCACACTAGACGAGAAGATCTCGCAGCTCTCCAACACCGCAGCGGAGATCCCACGCCTGGGCATACCGTCTTACCAGTGGTGGTCGGAGTCCCTCCACGGCCTTGCGGACAACGGCCCGGGCGTCAACTTCTCGTCCGGCCCCGTCCCCGCCGCCACCATCTTCCCCCAGGTCATCCTCTCCGCCGCCTCCTTCAACCGCTCGCTGTGGCGCGCGGTGGCCGAGGCTCTCGCTGTGGAGGCGCGCGCCATGCACAACGCGGGCCAGGCCGGGCTCACGTTCTGGGCGCCTAACATCAACGTGTTCCGCGACCCCAGGTGGGGCCGCGGCCAGGAGACGCCCGGAGAGGACCCCGCCGTCGTCGCCGCGTACGCCGTGGAGTTCGTGAAGGGATTCCAGGGGGAGTATGGGGAAGAGGGCAGGATGGTGCTCTCTGCGTGCTGCAAGCACTATATAGCCTATGATTTGGAGAAGTGGCGGAACTTTACGCGGTATACCTTCAATGCCAAGGTGAGGCGCTTGCCTCTGTGAATGTTTTGTTTTTATTGCAATGTGGATGTGTTTAGCTGCAAATAGTACTAGAATCAAGTGTTACAGGACTTGAATAATAAATGTCAATGCAATTAGCTACATGGGACATGGCGTAGGATTTGGATATATGTGGAGTTTCACTGCATACTCTTATGAACGATCTCATTCGCTTTGGCTATGTTTAGACCCATGCTTTACTGAGTATATGATTTGAAAGTATGCGGTTAACTCTGCAAGATGTATATGTAATGCCAAAGTGAAATTTCTTCAAAAATGCCAAGGAGTTTTGCTTCTATTTTTTTCTTATAAAGACAAGCTTTTTAAGCTTTCGATGACTCGAATTTGGATACTAGAGATGATATGCAGTAAATCCACTGTTGACAGTTAAACGAGCAGGATTTCGAGGACACTTACCAGCCTCCTTTCAAAAGCTGCATCCAGGAGGGTCGTGCAAGTTGCTTGATGTGCTCATACAATGAACTAAATGGTGTGCCAATGTGTGCTCATAAAGATCTCCTGCAGAAGACTAGGGATGAGTGGGGATTTCAGGGGTACACTACTCGTTCTTCCTTTTCAAATGCTGACTTTTATGAGCATTTAATTATTAGACATGAAAATGAATTGCAAGATATTTATTAATATTATGATTGTTTGTGTGCGCTTATTTAAATGCCTAAAGGTATATCACTTCTGATTGTGATGCTGTGGCAATAATTTATGAAAACCAGACATACACGAGTTCAGATGAGGATTCAGTAGCAGTTGTTCTTAAGGCAGGTTTGTCGTCTGAAACTTTTTTTTTTATTTTCCTCAGCATCACATATGGGGTTTTTATTAGCCCTACAAGTTCTAGACCAGGAGTTTGGTTTATGGAAGAATCTTTCTGCTCATAAGCACTTTAAGAAGATGCTAGGAGATTAGGACCAACAAATGTCAGTTCCAACTGATTTGAAACTATACTGAACTTATGAGAAACCCCAACTTCCGAAGGATAATTACTCCATTTTGAAGCTTCCTGCTTCTGATTCCAGTTGGGATACCTTACCAAATTTATTATCAGAAAGCTCCAACATCTTCTGAAAATAGCTCTTTTAGAATAATTTCTGTTAAAATTGTAATCAGATGAGTGTCTAGTTGTTCGTTGCTGAGCTCTTTCGATTCCTCTTTGTCAAGGTATGGATATCAACTGTGGGTCTTATCTACTTCGGCATACAAAGTCGGCGATTGAGAAAGGAAAAGTTCAAGAAGAAGATATTGATCATGCCCTTTTTAATCTGTTTTCTGTTCAGCTGCGTCTTGGACTTTTTGACGAGCCCAATGAGAATCAATGGTTTACTCGGTTAGGACCCAGCAATGTGTGCACCAAAGAGCACAGGGAACTTGCAGCTGAAGCTGTAAGGCAGGGTGCTGTCCTTTTGAAGAATGAAAATAGTTTTTTGCCTCTGAAGAGAGGTGAAGCCAGTCATATCGCCATCATTGGGCCAGCTGCAAACGATACATACATATTGGGTGGAGATTACACAGGTTCAAATCTTTGGACTCAATGAAACATCTTCCTTACTTCCTAGTGCAACATGCAAAAATGTTAACTCTACCTTGTTCAGGTGTTCCTTGTCATCCTACGACCTTTCTCAATGGCATGCAAACCTATGTTCCACAAACAACCTATGCTGTTGGATGCAAGGATGTTCACTGTAACTCAACAGATGGATTTGGTGAAGCCATTGAGGCAGCTAAAAGAGCTGATGTTGTTGTTCTAATTGCTGGGCTGAACCTGACAGAAGAGACTGAAGATCATGATAGAGTGAGTCTTCTCCTTCCAGGCAAGCAGATGGACCTCATACTTTGCATCGCTAGTGCAGCGAAGAAACCCCTTGTGTTGGTTCTCACGGGAGGTGGTCCTGTCGATATTTCTTTTGCAAAGCACGACCAACGTATTGCAAGTATTCTTTGGATTGGATATCCAGGTGAAGTTGGGGGACAAGTTCTTCCAGAAATTCTTTTTGGAGAGTACAACCCAGGTCAGTAAACAACTTATACTTGCATCCGGTGGAATGAAAAACTTTAGTGGTTAATCTGGTCCACTGTTGTTACAGGAGGGAAATTACCAGTAACTTGGTACCCTGAATCCTTCACTGCTGTTCCAATGGATGATATGAACATGAGAGCTGATGCTTCACATGGTTACCCTGGAAGAACATATCGATTTTACACTGGAGATGTAGTTTATGGTTTCGGATATGGTTTGAGTTACTCAAACTATTCTTACAGTGTCTTGTCGGCACCGAAGAGAATCAGCTTGTCACAATCTTCAGTTCCAAACCATATCAGTAGGAAACCTGCATACATAAAAAGGAATGGACTAGACCACGTTAAAATTGAAGACATTGCGTCTTGTGAAGCCCTACTATTTTCTGTTCACCTATCTGTTTCCAATCATGGTGTGATGGACGGAAGCCATGCTGTTCTACTGTTTGCAAGATCAAAATCGGACATTGCAGGCTTCCCTATAAAACAATTGGTTGGTTTTGAGCGTATTCACACAACTGTTGGCAAAGCAACCAATGTGGAGATCATTGTAGATCCCTGCAAGCTTATGAGCGCAGCCAACCCTGAAGGCAGAAGGATACTATACTTGGGAGCCCATGCTCTGATGGTGGGAGATGAAGAGCATGAATTGTTCATCGAAGCTTGACAAAAGAGCATCAACATGTGTAATTTGTAGTGATTAAACTTGGACCATTGTAAATTTGTAATAACAATTGTACGACATACACGTTGGAAAGATTCATAGGATTCAAGTACAGCTGCAGCCATTGCGGAGAGTAAAAATGTCAGGAATAAATTTTAACAGTGCCCATTTGTTGTGATTAATGTATCAGATCAGCTCCGTATGATGCAACCGTAGGTTTGGTTGATGAAACATATCGGTTCCAATGATCCAACATGAGCAAAGGTACGAGTAAACCAAAGCGCTCCCGCCGCCTATGGATGCGCCGCCGCCCACAACCTTTCGACTGCTCCTAGGCGCGTTGCGCTACCGCCATCGCCGTCGAGCTGCTGCACATGGGCGGACTCGCGGTCCATGGCACGCCGTCAACGCGGTGGCGCCCGGGGCCAGGCCCGACGTAATCTTGCCATGCCACGGCACGGCCTGGTCCGCATGCATCCCCTAGGCCGCTTCTTTCGTGCACGTCGATCGATGCTGGCCTCGACGCCGCCTCGCCGGATCCATAAAATACGGCCGAGGTCAACCTCCCCGGTATGCACTTATCTTAGGCAAAGCAAAAATATACCATTTTCGTCTTTTTGTAGGGATAAATTTGCAATAACGGAATCTGTCCACCATATAGCATTCGCGCACCTGACGCCAACTGCCCCCACTTCCCTTTCCATGCCACTCGCACCGAACCAATCTCCCTCTGCCACCACGCCTAATCCACCACCTCCTTTCTCGACTTCCCATCCCGATGGCTTCCTCCCTCGCCATCTCCATCCCCGTCTCCTCACCTCCACTTGCCGCCTCCGTCTCGCTGGCGCGCCTTCCCCGCGCGCTCCCGCGCTCCCTCGGCCTGCGGTCTTCGCCCCTCCGCGCAGCCACCGGCTTCCGAGGAAACCGCTCGGCCAGCGGCCGCGGCGCGTCCGTGGTGTGCGAGGTCCAGGGCCAGGACACCGCCATCCAAGGTATATGTGCACATGATCGCTCGCGTTAAATTCATGCATTGATATGGTATTCTGGTGTGAGATAGGCGCTTATCCGAGTTGGTCCTCTGTATGGATTTAGTAAAGGTTTTCACGATGTAGATGGGATTCTTGCCAGGAACATGGAAGTAGTCATTAGTTGCAGTAGATAGAGGAGGATAAGATGGTAAAGTAGATCCTGGAGGCTAGAGCAGAGGAGGATAAGATGGTAAAGTAGATCCTGGAGGCTAGAGCAGAGGAGGATAAGATGGTAAAGTAGATTCTATCCTCCTCTCTCTACTGCTACTAATGGCTGACAGTTCTGTTCCGAGATTCGGGGAATCGTGTGTTTGATACTTTGATGTGGTCTTCCTATGGAGATTGGAGGCAAATGTTCAGGGGAATTAGAAGACCAAGGGCAGCACTGTGTTGTAGATGAGATGATGTATTGATTTAGCTAACTCCGCATATGCACACATGCAAACATGCCGGCATCGCTGTTGTGTGCATACACGTTCTTCTTTCATGCATGCATCAGTGAGTGGTGCACACCACAGGCAGTATGTGTGTCTGTGCAATCTTGAAGTGTGTGATTGCGCTTGGGCTCGCATGAAGCATGCAGACATGCGTGAAATGAATTCCATGCATGTTGACTCAAGAGTGCGAGCATGCATGCTCTTCTTGTGCGTCTGCATGTATGCACTATGCAGGAGTAAGATTTGGGTTATATATATTGCAATGAATAATATTGTTGTGATGCTCTTTCTGCTAGGATATGTAGGACATAAATGCATTAGTCTATGACTGATAAATGCGGGAGATTACGGGATCAGCAATGTTTTTTGGTAGTTGAATATATTGGTTGGTTTATTCTTTTATGTATGCATGCATCAGGACAGTCAGTAGCTGCTTATATCTTGTCTTTTTTTTGTCGTGGTAGTGAGCAACATAATATTACCTTTTGGAGTGTCTGTCTTGGTTGGATCACATCATTGAGCTTTGAGATCATTGAATGTATTGCACATCACTTTCTTTAGCATGATTATGTTTCCTTTCCTAACTTGAGTTGAGATTCGTAATAGAAAAAGCTCTTTGCTATGACAAGTTTGGAAGAAATAAAACTAGGAATACAATTTGTTTGGTCATAGGTAAATCTTGGGATGTTTTTCAATTCTGTTTTCTGATGTTTTTTTTAACAAAGTTGCCATGCATATGTGCACAATCATAGGCAACATAGATCTTTTGGCATCAAGCATCTCTTTAAGTTGAGTCCGGTGTTTCTTGAAGTCTTGAAGTGAACTCTCCAAATTATGAGCACTTTCCTTTCATCCATTCCTTATCTGAAGTCCCGATCTTTGGTTTACCATGTCAGGAAAGTCAAGATTCTGTGCACTTACCACTTAACATCTCTATTTATGTGTTCCTTCAATAAAATATACTCCCCAAACCCTCTTTTCGTCCTTACCATTTAAGCCAATAGTTGTGGGATGTTAGTTTATTCAAGTTACTATCACACAACTAGTGGCAGAGGCTGGATTTTCGGCCAGTGGGGTCACTCGATTTTCTAGCCCAGAGCTGTGGAGGCAGGAAGGTGAACTGGGAAAATTGGTGATGAATTGACTTAGGCCTTGACAACAGGAGCTGTCATACTGACTGATGATGGGCATCCGCTCTGGCGGCGACATACAAACTCAAATCAAACCCTTCCACTTTCTTAGATGCCAAAGCAATACACCATCCGTTTTCAAATGAATGTCATTCTAATCTTCTTATTTTGTTTCTAAATACATGTCAATGTACAATTCTAAGGTAAATTTTTGTAGGATTTTCCCTATATACCTTTCTTTAATAATATAATCAATGGAATGGATAGAAAAAAACATTTTCTTATCAACATTACTTCACTTTTGATATCAAATAATAGATCTTGATGTAATAACTATAGCTTGATCTAATAGATTTTAAAGTGTCGCATTTTTTTATGTTGTTATATTTTTCTTATGTTGTTTTTTGAGGTTGTCGCATTTTCTTATTTTATATTATCATTTTTTTTATTGTAAGTCGTCGTATTTTTTTAAGTTTATTGCTTTTTTTATTTTAAGTTGTGTTTTTTTAGGTTGTTGTATTTTCTTATTTTAAGTCGCCGTTCTTTTTAAAGTTGTATTTTTTCTTAGAATATTTTTTGTATGTAAAAGTCATAAGTTAGTTATGCCTTATAACCAATGATGTAAAATTTATTTTCTCAAGAAGTTTGTATGCCTAAATGATATCTATTTGAAAAAAGATGGAGAAGTTTGGGGTAGGAATTTTTGTTTTGTGCCTTTTGGTTTGGCTGTAGCCTGTGTGGGATAATGGGAGTGCTCCTGCAAAGAATGGTTGCATTTATTGTTAAACACATTACTTAAACACGCTATTTCTGACCATCTTACATGAGGATCACTTTTTTGGTTGGCCCACAAATAGAGTATGGTGTTGTTCACTATTTCGTTTTTAAATTCAATAACAAACTTCATTGGAGTCCCTTGAAGAAATCAAAATTTCAATGGGGTCCCTCCTTTACAAAACTCATATGGGCATCAAACTTTTGTGAAATTTCATATACTTAAGGAACTTTATGCAAAAAAAATCCAGTGGAGTCTTGTAACCCCACATGACCCTTTGTGTGTCCGTCAGTGCACACAACTGTGAATATATACGGTGCTCGTACTTCTGTTCAGTTATGTGTTGTTATGGCCAGGATTATTGTTTGTCAAACATCGAATTAAGTGCTGGGTTACTCTGATTTAGAGCCCTTTTATGAGTAGAAAACTCCACAATGATGTGGCTAGTCTTGATTTGATTTAAAATTTTAAGTTTCATGAAAATGTGCCCTACTAATATTTTTTACCTTTTCAATTCCTTGAGACGGTAATTCAAGCAAACAAAAGTTTTAAAGAGATATACAAAAAATCTTTTAATTAGACAAAATTATTCACCATTGTTATAATTAGGGTCCACCGTATATTGCCTTTATTCTTTTCTTGATTATGTAAGAATTTTTATTTTTCTATCATTAATGTGTATTTTTTTTTACATAGATCCAGAATAAATGTCTATTACATCGCTTATTTGGCATGGAACGGAGAGCATATATGAATGAACAAACTAGTTTTGTGGTTACGATTGATATAATTTGTCCATTACAAATAAAATTCTTCTTTTTGCATACCATCTTTTTTTAATACCATAATTACATGAGTTCTAGTTGTACATGGAATATTTTTTTTTGAATGATGTATGTGGAACATTAAGTCACTATTCCTTATTTAGTTCCATATGTAGTGTTCAGTTGGCCAGATGTGATTGGCATGATTGTTTTGCTCCGATCTTTTATAATGTAAACTTTTGGCAATTTAACGCTTTAATTAGGTATTGGTTTCTTGTTTTCAGGTTTAGTTGTATGTGATAGGCTTTGGGGTTTTCCGATTCTATATCTGTCTGTCTTTGTTCTTGTTCTTGGTTCATTGTTCTTTTACAACGGGTAGGAGTGTCGAATTGTTGTAACATTTTGTTGATGTTAAATATACTTTTTTAATGAAATGGTTAGCAGTCCTCTTGCGGCCACTTAAAAAAAACAGGTATTGGACAGATGCATTGTCTACACTATTGCATTTTTGTCAGTAAACTGAATAGAAAGACAACAAAGAATATTTAATAATATTCAATATTCTAGTAGGTCCTGACATTGTTCAATTGCTGACACCTTCAAGAGCTAAAAATCATTGTAGCACTTTGAAAATTTGGTCTGTTCTGGACACACATAGCATGTGAATCAGACAAACTACTAAGAAAATTTTAAAGAGGCACAAGATTTGTAATTTTACCAAAGAAAAGAGAAACCGAGAATAGAACGTGAAGTCAGTATGCAAAGTAACAAAATAATTTCACTTTTGACAAAAATAAAATATTTATATGCATCAGAATCCATTAGGATTAAACACCCGTCAAAAGAAAAGTATGTGCAGGAAGCTTTTAGTCAAACCTTCATGTTATAAATAACTAACTATTTAGCCAAAAATAATATTAATCTAAAGTATCATTTAATAGAAGAATCTATCAGGATTAGGCACCCCACTAATAGGAAAGTTAGTGAGGACAGGTTTTGATCCAAACCACCATAAATCAAATTAACTTATTTAGTCAGGAGAAAAACTAAAGCAAAGCAAGACTTGATAGAAGAAAGAGTGAAAAAACTTTGATATAAATTGACTTAGATCACAAATCTCGAAGATTGTTGGCTGTTGCATTATCATCTAACAAAGGATTGGGCAAAATCAGGCCTAAAGTAGCACATACCTCAAATTACAAAAATTGCATAGCCCAAAATCAAACCACAAGAATCAAATCCATCATTACAACAGACCTATATGCATATAGCGGATCATGCAACTTGTATCTTACCTTGGGGATAGAGAACTATGCATAAGGTGAAATTGCCTTGGCGGTACATATAGATGCTTATGAATGCTTGCAGGGGATACGGGATATGTGAAAAGTATGGTGTCCTAATCAAAATCTATCTATTAATTTCTTTTTAACTCAGTTTTTTCTAATGAATAATCTTATCAAATTTAAATTCTATCTAGTCCTAATGGAAGAATATTCTATCCATTAATTTGATTCCAACTTAGTGACATGAATCTAAGCCATTAGCCATGAAATGAATAAGGTAGATCTTTTTTTTTTATCAATTGATGTGGGAATTTCTATCAATTTTTTTTAAAATTAATGTTGGAAGTTTTAGTATTATTTATGTGGGTCCAAATTTAATGTTGTGCTTTTATAATATTACCAGAATTTATTATATAATAGATTTGTGTTGATTTTTGCTAAGTTTCTTATCGTTCTCATATGTGAACACATTGTTTCACAATATTTTTCCAAGAAATATAACGGAGGAAAAACTGCAAAGGTCTATAAACCTCTAGTGCGAGCAATGTCACAAATGTAGTATTTGTGCATCTGCTTGTTTTTGCAGTTGATCACTCTACAAGTGGTGATTTGTTTACTAATGCATTATTATGTGTTTACATCATATGAACATCTTAGTTATCACGCTCATGAAGCTCCTAACTTGATTGTTGTATCTGTTGTTTTCCAGTCATTGTAACAATCATTGCACCAATTAATAATAATATGTTCTCAACTGTTCTTTGTGACACTGTCTTTGCAGTTCCGGATGTGACCAAGTCAACATGGCAATCACTTGTCATGGAGAGTGAGCTTCCTGTCCTTGTTGAGTTCTGGGCTTCGTGGTGCGGACCGTGCAAAATGATAGATCCAATAGTTGGCAAGCTCTCAAAGGTCTATGAAGGTAAGCTGAAATGCTACAAGCTCAACACTGATGAGAACCCAGAAATAGCAACGCAGTATGGTGTCCGGAGCATCCCCACCATGATGATATTCAAGAACGGCGAGAAGAAAGATGCGGTGATTGGGGCTGTGCCTGAGAGTACTGTGATCACATGCATCGAGAAATTTGTCTAGATGTAAAATGCCAAATGGTACCTTTTGTACACAGTTGGCCTCCTGTGTCATATATTTAGATTATTGGAGTCCTATGCGGTCTTTCTATACCTCTATGTAGATAGTGAAGGGAATTGCCTTCTGTAGCATCCAAGAAATGCAATTCAAGGATGCGAAAAGTCTTTCTGACAAAAGTTCTTGGATCGCTCCCAATCTTGCTCTGGTTTCATTTTTCAATTCTTTTGGGCTGTAAATATGTATGAGATCTATTATGTAATAAATTTTGATGATATTAAAAACATCACATTAATTCTAATCTCGCTAAAAAATACTCAAATTCTCATATTAATCTTAGAAAAAAAAATATTAAAAATTCTCACAATAATCGACAAAAAAATCTATTTCATTCATTATATTTATAATAGTGTATATTCATTATCTGAAAAATTATAAATAAAATTACTATCTCTATTTTTTATAAATTAATATGAAAAATTATATTTAAAACCAACTATGTCTTCACCATTATAGTATTAAATTATGATATATATGTATGAAATGTAGAAAAAAATTTATACTATATAGAGAATAATCATGCAATTGCATAGAATTTCAACTAATTAACTTAAATCATATACGGTGAGGAGTGGATGCATTGTCGAAAGTTTTCTTCGTTTCCTTACCCACTTGTATCAGACTATCAGTTACTCGTTTTAACCTTCTATCAAACAAGTTCCATAAGCCAAAATACCAGCAAAACATGGATTAAGCTTATCTGCAAAACCAAAAACTGTGTTTCTTCCCCGGACATTAGTGCAGGACCCTCCAAAGTCCAAAATGGTCCTTACCCTTTCATCCATCGCTGCACATGGAAAGCCTCCTACCACGGATGTGACAAAATCTTGTAATTTGAATGCGAGCTCGGACGTAGCATCCAGAATGAGACAGATTTGTACGTCGGATCATGCTTAGGCTGGCCGCAACGCGCGACCACGACCAGGCGCGCGGCGATCGATCGAGTGCCGCTCGTGCAGAATAGTGCCGAGGAGCGCGACTAGGCGGTCGTGGCGGGCCCCACCGAGCATGTGCCGGTCGAACACGGGCGTTGGAGGAGGTTGTGGTCGCGCGGCACAGTGATCTCACGCGGTTTGTGGGGCCCGCCACAGTACCGCGTGAGGGAAATCTTGGCCGGTGTGTCTTACCGCACTCACACGCACACACCGGATGACATGTGAGTCCTTATTTTTGTCGGACCCGACTGTCAATGGCTGGATTTTCGGCCATTGAGGTTTTAGTCGTTGGAAAATTAGTCGTTATGTATTATTTAAATTTTTTTCTATTAAAAAATTACCAAAATTCCTAAAAAATCCTAGAAAATTCAGAAAAATTCTAAAAAATTCCTAAAAATTCACAAAAGGTTGTCTATAAATAGAGGCTTCATATGTTCACTTCATCACACCCATTTCACACATCTTACAACATTTTACACACTACTTTTCACACACTTTGCGCACTAAAATTTGTTTTAAATTTCAATATGGATAGTAATTCTCCTGAGGGTTTTGTAAAAGGCTTAGCTCTCCTAGTTCAACTGGAGAAAATCTGAAAATACCAGGTAATTCAAATTCTCCACCATATCCAACTGCTAATCTTCATTTTCCACAACCATCTTATTCATCTGGGTATCCTCTCTACCCCCCAGCCCGCAGTATGCACATGCTCCTCCATATCCACATCTCGCCGCATATGCACCACTGCACTCATTTCCATAAGGCCATCCATATACACCGTACGGGCCGAACTATCATTTTGTCGGTGCCCCAGCTTCGTATGGTCATCCCTCGCCACCGGCAGGCCTCGGGCAAAATGTCATATCCCCACCCCCCCAGATGTGGGTACGCCACAATCTACGGTGGAGCTCGGAGCAGATGACGACGATGACCATGGTCTCCTGGGTCCTGCCGGGCGCAGGCGGTTGCTTTGGCAACCTGCCGACGATGTTCGACTTGTGAGTATTCCGTTTTGACATTCAGATATTATGGAAGGAATTATTTCGACATTTTGCTGGATTTTATTTGAAAGTCACATGACACCATTTATAATTCGGTTGCGCAAATAAGTGTGTGGTTGAACAACTCGCTGGACCCAGTCTACGGGAACAGCAAAAAGTTCGACACGTACTGGGCGAGTGTGGCTGCGGCATACAACGCGAGCAGCCCACGAAATCGTAGAAGGGAGGTCAAGCATTGTAAAGACCACTAGCTCTAGACTAACAGAAAAGTTGTCCAGTTTAATAGTTGTTGGTGTAGGCTAAAGGAAGTGTACACTAGTGGTCGTTCATACGACCAACTAATGGCACAAGCGCGCGAGCTGTACAGGAGCAAGATGGATCAAGCATTCACTCTGGACCATTGGTGGACGAATGTTCGGGACCAACCTAAATGGAACCGAACATATGTCGACACCGGAAAAAGAGCACGGCTGAGCGAGGACGTTGCGCACACATCGTCCTCGTCCAATCTAGATGAGCTGCTCGTGGAGGAGATGCGCCCAGAAGGTCGCGACACCGCCAAGGAGAAGCGCAAGAGGAAAGACAAAAAGAAATCTCCCTAGGGCAACACGTCCGCGCAAGAAGACCTACAAGCCTTCGTCAAGGCTAATACTGAGTGCGTCGAGACAACAGACCGTGCGGCCTCCACTCTGAGCAAACACGACCAGCTCAACCAGAAGCTTGTCCTTGCAAGGTCTTTCACAAAACTGGTCACCACGGACAAATCCAACTTCACCGATGAGAAAATGAAGGATCATGCGGAAGCGTTGAAGTTTGTAAAAAATTTGATCTGGGAGGCCAACCTAGACTAGCTGAGTAGTGAAGCATTTTATTTTCGATGTGTCGTTGTACACATATGTATCCTTCTTTTCTGCAATTGAAATATGTTTGAAAAATATCGGTTGGACTCATATGTTTGAAAAATAGCCATTAGACTCATGTGTTTGAAAACTAGCCGTTTGACTCATGTGTTTGAAAACTAGCTGTTGGACTCATCTGTTTTGAAAGTAGCCGTTCGACTCATGTGTTCGAAAAACAGCCGTTGCACTCATCTTTTTAGAAAATAGCCGTTGGGATATTCGACCTGGCCTATATAAACCGAATCAACCGTGCACATATTTCTCATCCCCACCAATACTCCTCATTGCCAAATCCCTCTCATTCCGAAATCCCTCTCCCTCAAATATGCCGTCCAGCTCTGGTTCAAGCTCATACAGTGAAGATGAAGAGTTCGTAAATACCTTACGGAGTGTCCTTGCGGGATTCGTCAACTCAGATCCCGCCATGGTGGCGTTAGAAGAGCATGTACTTGCCGGTATACAAGCAAAGCTGCAGGCTTCTACCTCGCGCCGTCATCGGTGCGATGGAAGACAATACATCAACAGGGACCGTGAAACCGGTCATATCCGCCTCATGGCGGGCTACTTCTGCGAAGATCCGGTGTACCCCGACCACCTGTGTCGTCGGAGGTTCCGGATGAGCAGACCCCTCTTCTACCTATCATCGGATCTCTTGGTGAGTGGTCCATCTTTTTCACCGAGAGAGTAGATGCCGTTAACCGCCGAGGGTTGTCTCCATTACAGAAGTGCACAGCGACCATTCGTTTGTTGACGTACGGTTCTCCTGCCGATGCTGTCGACGAGTATGTACGGATTGGTGAGTCCACAGCAATCGAATGCTTGAAGAAATTCGTCGACGGAGTGGTCGACAACTTTGGCGAGGAATATCTTCGACGCCCAACTGTCGAAGACATGCAACACCTATTGCAACAAGGAGAGGCGTGCGGGTTTCCAGGAATGCTATAAATGTGTTGAACCAATCCCCTTTGTTCACTGATGTTTTGCAGGGATGAGCTCCTCAAGTGCAGTACTTCGTCAATGGGTACGAGTACAACATGAGATACTATCTAACAAATGGTATATACTCAGAGTGGACTGCCTTCGTGAAGACGGTACCCCTGCCGCAGACAGACAAACACAGACTGTTTGCGCAGCATCAAGAAGGAGCGAGGAAGAATGTGGAGCGAACATTTAGAGTTCTACAATCTCGTTTTGCCATTCTGCATGGCCCCGCCCGCTTTTCGCAACACTCAACTCTTGTGAAAATCATGAGGTCATGTGTCATACTACACAATATGAGTGTTTAGGATGAGCGAGATTTCGACGGGTCACTCTACGATTTTGAAGACAACCAAGGGACTTCAAACGTAACACCGCCTAATATCCAACATGACGGTACAGTTGCTTTTGCTGATGTGATCCAGAGAAACACCGACATTCGGGCTCAACCGATGCATGCAGCACTCAAAATAGATTTGATTGAACACATTTGGGAGCGTTTTGAAGGTGTCTACGGAAATTAGTCGTTATATGTCTCTTTTCTAGTATTTTAAATTTGTACGTCGATGTTAAATTTCAAGTTTCAAAACCGATGCATGTATGCAATGTCGTACGTTTTAATGTTATGTCCAACTGCAGAATTTAATAAAAATATTTATTTTCATTGTACCGAATTTAATAAAAATATTTATTTTCGTTATGTCGAATTTTTGATCCGCAAATTAAATTTTTAAATGTTGGAAATATTGTCGTACAATTTTTAATTTATTTATATAAATTATGTAATTATTCATATGATGGTAAAACTAAAATTATATATTTAATACGTGGGGTCCACCCAAGAGTCTTTACATTAGAGAGGGAGGCTTTTGGAGGAGTGGGCTCGCGAAGAGTTTCTCGAAGAGTCTATGCATTGGAGAGGAAGAAATTGTTGGTGGAGGCTCTTCGCTGATGTGGCAGAGAATATTCTCCTGGAGAGCCTGTCAGGAAAGACTTAGGGTTGGAGACAGCCTTAAGGTTATGCTCAATGCAGGCGCCCCGCCCGGGCGTCCGGAAAAAAACGAAAAGGAGGAGTGAAGGTGTTTCGAGAGACAATGGGTGTTAGATGGTTTTTTATTTTTTTATTTATTTTTCTCGATTTTTATGTTAACAATATAATCTTTATTTCATGATTTATATATTAATTTAATTCAAATTAGATTTTAGTAATATTTAGAAAGTTGTAGTTTTTTAATTATCTTTATATAGAATCCAAAAAATTCATTTAAATTCGATTTCAGAATTAAAAATTATTTATATTTTACTAAAATCACTTAAATTTTAATAAATATCCAATTTACTTTGGACCCGTCCGAAAAGTTTGATGAAAGATGAGTGACTTGGAGTAGATGACGTCGTATGACATGAAATATTTTTTTAAGATATCTCCTCTCCAGATACTTCCACTGAGTTTAACCTAATTGATTTTTTTTCTTTTTTTTCTGTTCACCTTGGCCTGAAGGCCTTAAGGACCACGAAGAACAACGAATCCGCGGGCACCCGCTGTCAACACTAAACAGTGCGCAGATTTGCATATTTTGCTCTTTGAGCTTTTGAAAGCACTGTGTTAGACTTAATGAAGATTGGTCTCAATGTCCTGGAAGTACACTAATTGGATTTTTTGATGCGAGGAATATTTGGATTTTTGATACAAGGAATTGTTATTTGTCTGTATTTGATCAAGTTTGCTTGATTGTCTTGTTTTCTATGCTTTAATTAAATAGTGTATACAAATTGTATAAATCAGAAATTATCATTGATCATTATTTCTCAAACCAAACAAAAAAAGATTATTTCATCTCTCAAACCAAACAAGAGACAAAACTATTCTATTTCTCAAACCAAACAAGAAACAGAACCATTTCATTTTTAAAACCAAATAATTTTTAATAGACTATCCCATCTTAAATAGGATAATCTCATGAAAGATCAAGTAATCCTGAATAGAATGATACTTCAAACCAAACAACTTGTAATTTATGCTATACAAGTTATTTAGTTTCTTAATTGGAGCCACGCCGCTGCTCCTGTTTGTGTTAAACGCGTGTGTGTGGGTCGGTGGTGACACTCTGACAGATAGCAACACATCTCCACTACCCGATCCAATTAGTAATTGTTACTCGCGTAAATGAGCACCTCGTGCGTACATACATAGCATCATGCAATTTTGTTTGTTGGTTACTTGGTTTACGTGAAGTTGGCATCTTCTTTTGACCATGAAATTAAAAAGAATTTGCAACTTGCAAAATATCTTGTCCGTGGTTGGGACCTGTTTGCACTGTTGCCTGCATCAATCACCCAAATGTAGGATGCAGCCGAACAGGACCTGATCCGGACGGCATTTGATATGAATTGCTGGGTGAGATTTGCTTGGACTCATCGTTTTCACTTTTCAGTTCTGCTTTTGCTTTCCGTTGGCCCATTGGTTCGTCATTGGGGGGAGGCACGAGGTTTGGTCAGAAGTACTTGTGACTGTCACTGGTGACTCGAGTTCAATCTTGTCGGTGGATTTAATATTAGTGTAGAACAAAGACTAGACCAGTGGAGTACTCGACTAAAGGTGTGCTAGGTTTTGAGAGATAATTATAGTTTTTTTTGTATGATATTTGAACTTTTGCTGTCTCATATAAGAATATTTAATTAATATGAAGTGGATCATATAATAATTAAATCAATTCTAATAGAAATTAGTTCAACATAATAGTTGTTAGGCTTAAAGTATTACAATTAGGGGTTTAAAATCTCACTCCTCTCCCTTTAAATAACTAAGGGCCTATTTGAAATGTAGAGTTCTTATATGAATTTTGAAGAAAACTTTACATCTAGTGAAAGTGAATATTTTGTTTCCTCAAATTTTTTTTTTAGAAATCTTCCAATCTAAACAGGTTCTAAATGATTGTGTGTGAATGAGGTGTTTAATGGGAACAGTTATATGAATCAAAGAGTTTGTATCATACACCCATTAAGAAAAGAAACTGTGCTTATATGTGAATAATCATATGAACTTATTTTTAAAGATCACACCAACTCACTAAGAGTTGTATGATAATATAGCACTAATCTTCGAAAGACACACAAAAAGTATAATATTTTCTTACCTTTAAAGAGAACTTTAAAGGAAAACATTAAGAGGAGAGTAAAATATTTGTGAAAATGGGGCTACGCAATAAGAAGTAAGCATGGAACAAGATACGCTAAATCGTAAGAAGTTAAAGTGATATAGGTTGAATCAAATAGTGTCGAAATAATTCTGAAGTTATAATTTTCACTTACACCTTAGTCTTGTTGGTGGGTTTAATATTAGATTGTAACAAAAGACAAGAATAGTAGAGTGGTGCGGATTTGAATTTTCTATCTTTCAAATCAATTACAAAAATTCAATTGCACAAAAAATATAGTAGAAAAAATATATTTAGTCACAAATCAACTGTTCTGATGAAAATATGTGAGAATTTTAAAAAACTTATAGTTTCTCTCAAAATGTTTGGACTTCACTATCACCTAAATATTAGATACTCAAATCTCATTCCAACAATCTATGTACTTTGACGCCATAACTCTTTTCCAATGACAATTTTTGGCAACATATAGAGTGGAAAGGCTGTCAGTGAAATTTTCACGGCCCGAATTAGGGAGCTGAGAGATTTTAACATCTTCTGAACATGTTTGAGTCATACTTATACACATTCTGATACAGAGTGGAAACACAGATACATTAGCACAGCAAAAAAACTCTTTATTCAAAACTTAAAATCATCTTATAAAAATTATTGAAATAAAATTTAAAGAAATAAAATTCTCAAACTAAACGTCGATAAGTATCCTTCGAGAATAGATTCCCTCCTTCGTGGTCTTTAAAACTATTATCGTTTGGTCCCACCACTTGATATATATGGTTCTGAAGTGTCTGCATACACCACCGTACAACTATAGCTGTGAGTCTTTGAGACTCAGTAAGACAAGATATATTTACTTACTTATAATTATGCACATGGAACAACTCACGAACAATCAATACAACAAAGGATCAAGTTTTCATCACTGAAAATGCACATGAATTTTGTAAAACAGTAAAATAATATAAAAACCAACTTTTAACAGTTTGAAACTTCTATTGATGAGACTATCAAATTTGTTGGCGAATATTCACACTTAGTTAACTCTGCAGAGGTGTTCCATACCACATCCCTTAGGCACAACAGTTGACGCCACACACGTCTTTCTGCGTTTCTTTTAACGCATGACTGACACTAAGGAAACAGAGTCTTTAGTCATATAGGGGAATATAGAACCCGCTCGGACATGTGCACACACACTGAGTACACACAAATCGTTATAGTGAGTCGCAGCCCCAATACTGCAACTTCCACCACAACTACCAGAGAACCATGCGAGTTATATTTCCTATAGGCTTACTGAACTCAATCCGCCCCATCCCAGAACTATTGCAGTTACGGAACAAACATTGGACAATCATCAAGTTATTATTAACTTAAACAATTTTATAATCATCTACGACAACAACAACCACAAATCAACTTACAACAACAATCTCAACCACATATCCCAACAATAAATCTTAACCACAGATTCAAACCACTACTCATATAAATGCTATTAAATCAACATATACATGCTTTCAATTATTTTTCATCAAAAACATACAATTTCAACGTATAAAATAATAATATATTATAATCAAAATAAATAATGCATAATATGTAAAATATACATCAAGGATGGTGAACACAACTTGCCTTGATTGGTTATTGAATCCGGAAATTGTTCCTCAAAAGCTGCTTCAGCGTCTGGCGACAGATCTGATGATTTCAGACAAAAACAAATAAATAACTACTAAATAATTAAATAAAAATTACGCAAGGTTTCAATTTAAAATTTCAAGACTTACTAGAAATTTATGGTTCAGATCTATGTCTCAATCTACAGATCTAAAACTTAGAAACTAATAAGAAACTACTTCAGAGACTAAATTGTAAATAAAATAATTATAAAAGATTTCTGGTCCTTAAAACTAATTTAACTCTCATCTTCCTCAAAAGTGTAAAACACCATACACACCTTCAGGAAGGATAAAAGATGGTGCATGACGGCTTCTCTTCCTCTCACCAAATTCGTCTCGAATTTCTTGTGTTCTTAATGGTTGAAATTCCTCTTATTTATAGTCTCATGGGATCAACCATTTCGAATCAAATTCTAATTCTTAGTTTTGAAATAAATATGACCACTTTTCTTTTTTCCAAAATCCTTTCATTTCTTCCAAATTTGGATCCTATTCTAAATTTGTTCTTTCCTAATTCTTGAGACATCACAGAAATAGTTCACTAATTTTGTGAGGTTGTCTCCAATGTAAGAGACTCTTTAAGAGATTTTCAGAGAGAAAATTTCTTGCCATGAGTGCGAAGCGACACCTGAAACATCCACCACTCCAATGCAAAGACTCTTGAGGAGACTGTTCGCACGGACTCACGAGTAAATTAAATATTTATTAGAATTTATGTGATTTTAGTAAAATGATTTTAGTAAAATAGAAATAATTTTTAATTCTAAAATCGAATATAGGTGATGTTGGTCTCCATATGAAAATAATTTAAAAATTTACAATTTTTTAAATATAATTAAGATCTAATTTAAATTAGATTAATGCATAAATCAAGAAACAAAAATTGTATATAATTTGAATGCCTCGACAGGCAGCAGACGTTTTGGTGTTTTTTATTTTAATTGTCTCGATTTTCGTGTAACCGAATTGTATACAATTTTGTTTCTTGATTTATGCATTAATCTAGTTCAAATTAGATATTAATTATATTGAGAAATTTGTAGATCTTTTAATTATCTTTATATAGAGACCAAATATCGCATATATTCGATTTTTAAATTAAATTAAAAATTATTACTGTTTTACTAAACCACCTAGATATACTATTTATGAGTGTTTCGAATAATATTTCACAAATGTGACACCAAATATACTAAAAAATATTTTGTTGAAATGTCTGATTGGTGTGGTGTTTCGCATCTTCACTTTGGTTTATATGGTGCGGCTCATCTGGTCTGAAAGTCGGTTTCGTATTACACGCTTTTTCACAGAAGTCCTGCGGATTGTAGGCGTTGAATTAGTTGGGGCATACCGCATAACGTGAGTTTTGACAGCTTTTTTCACTCTTTTGTCCTGGTTTTCGTAGAGACAGACACGCAAGCTTACATTTAAATAGACGGGTTTTATTTTCACAATACAGGACCCTTTTTAAAGAAGGAAACATTTGGCCTAATATTCTGAAGCTAATGGTATTTCCTCACATGATTACTGTTCCGGTTCTAGACAGTCTATTCATTTATCTTTGCTTTTCTTTTCTTTTTTTGGGTGGTGGTGGTCTATCTGTTTTGTTGACTAGAAAAATAGATGGTTTGTTTGCTTGTGTTCTGAGAGTGATATGTCATGAAAGTTTCCTTTTATAAGAAATTATATTATTATGAGATTTAGATAAGAATTGATAGATTATGGTATAAACTATAATCCTATCTATTGGAAAATAATATAATGTTTAGAATTATTGTTACCAATAATTAGTCCCATCTCAAAATGATGAATGCTTGCATATGTAGATTGTAAAGTGGGTCATGCCTTGGCACGAGAGACATCTCTCATCCGTATTCTTTTAAAAAAAGTGGAGGAGTAGCTTCAGTTTATGTATTTATATCATGAAGTTATGACTAACTCATCAGTTTATTTCACAATTTATTTTTTAAATATAAATCTCTTTTAAATTAAAAATCTTAAAATAAACTAAAATCAGTGAAAAATAATTCATTAAACTTATAAACTAAAACTCCAATAAACTAACTTTAAGTTTAATTCCCGCTAAACATATCTTTAATTTCTGCACTTCAACTTTACACGTCTCTTTATGTTCGCAAATGCGTAGAGGATGACTTGGGGACTTACGGTGGTAACTGTTCTCATGTTTGTAATGCTTGTTGCCATCCGGATTATTTTTTTTAAAAGAGAGCTCTTTTATAGTTTGTAGATAAGCTTGTTTTATGTTATTTACATTGAATTCTCTTTTTCTATCTGGTAATATTATAAATCTTGCATCGATAACTTATTCATTCGGTGAAGGAATTTAGAGTATTTTTTTCATATCTTGTTAGTTGACTCTGCATAAAATATGTCTACCCATTTCCTTGTCATTTGCATTCTCCCGTGTCTCCGGTGCTAACAGATCAACATAATTTGTCTTCTTGAAATGTGGTTGTGGTGATATTATTTAGGAGTGTAATCAGATTTGGATGTATTCGGATAATCTGAATATTGAATCCGAAAAAATTGAATACGGATGTATTATCGGATATTCGATTATATATTCAGATTCGAATTCGGATATATATCCAATTATTTTCCCAGATTTGAATTCGAATCTGATATGAGATATTGGTTTTAGAGTCAAATTTGAATAGTATCAGCATCCGCATAACCTTTAGTAGTATTTAATATTTTTATTTGTATTTTGGGCTTTACCTCTTTCCTCGTCGCTCGTCCCATCCCCCATTCTGATGTCGTCACCACAGCCTCCCCTGTCCTCGTCCCCATCCCCACCCCTCATTTTGCCGCCGCTTCACCCATTCCACCGCCACCTCTCTGGGCCCCCTATCCCCGAACCACCCATTGCACCTCCCCTATTCCTCCACCTCCTCAACTCCCCCGTTCTAGTGCCTCCCCTGTTCCACCACCATGGCCCTGGCTCTCTTGTTCCCCCATTTAGCTGCCTCCCCCGTCCCCCATTCTGTCACCACCAATGACAACGAGGTCCACCCGCCTCGCGTTTTGCCGGCGCCTCCCTAGGTCCCCATCCCCCCACCACCCATTCTGCCACCTACTCAACTCCCTCGTTCTACCGCTTCCCCTGTTCCGCCACCGCTACCCTAGCTCTCTTGTTCCCCCATTTAGCTACCTCCCCCGTCCCCATTCTGTCACCACCAATGACAACGAGGTTCACTTGGCGGTGAGGTGTTTGAGCGGCTCATCGTAACAGAAATGAGGAGGTGGTATCCAAATTCGACTTTTGGGCGTAGCTCTAGACCCACTTTTCGCGGCTTCCTCCGAGGTGATTAGCTCCTCTACCTGCTTAGCTTTTGCATCACAGAAAGGTCTCACCGATTTGGTGTTCGAGATGTGTCGTGTGTGAAGTACTAGTTTTCCATTTATGTTCTCAGAAAAATAGATAATAATTGCTAGCTGCCTAGCTCTATGACAGTAATATGTGGTTTGCTTAAGCTAAAGTTGCAGTGATAAATAATATGTTCGTGTTGTATGAACTTATCAGTAGACTGTAGTAATTTAAATAAGTCTATACCAGAAATCAACTTGACCTACTCTGCTCTCACTTGAACTTGGCAAACACCTGATTTGTGCTTACCGATTACTGACCAGAAAAGACTTGCGCAAACCACATTTCACCTGTCACGATGCATGTTTAACCTTATGAGTTATGACTTAATTAAAACAACTCTTTTGATAGCTTTTCTAGCAGTTATTAGTTGATATATTTGGACAAAACTGGTAATGGTTAACTTGTAGATCCATAACCATAACCGCGGGAACTATACAGTAAATTCATGCTCCTGATTTCATTTGCTGAAGTATTCTAATGTTCTTTGAGGTTCATGCGGTTTTTTCTATTTATGAGTTGATGTTCTTGTAAAGAAACAATTTTGAGGAATCTCTTCTAAAGCTACTTGACTTTATGCATTATAGTATCTATAGCAGTTGACAACATCACCATTCACCTTACATGAAGTTCTAAGTCAGGTGTCATAAAATCATGCGCACTGTTTTATGATAATCACTATAAAAAATTCTTAAAAAGTGTATCTCTAAAAACTTGCTTGAAAGACTTTAAACATGTCGCGTAGATAGAAAAGCAGGGCAACTTGTTAGTCCTTTGGGAATTGCTAAATCACTTCGCTGGTAAATCATATATATCTTCATGGATTAATGCTTATTTGGACTACAGAACGAAAACTTAAAATACTTGTACATTACATTCGACTTCGATCTGAATAGAGTAAAAATTCGTTTCAAACTTTTATTCGATAACTATCTAATTTGTCTTCGAAAAAAATTGCACTATAGAATGTTAGTATTCTCTATTGTAAAATATAAATTATATTTTGACCATATATTCGAATTAAGAAAGTTTGAATCTTAAGAGAAAATTGATAGAAAATAATTAAATTATTTCTATTCAATCTGTCTTGAAAATGAGAAAAAATATTGGCGAGATGAATTATTGATAAATAACAACGAGTGAAAAAAATAAATAAAAATAGAACAGAAAATATATCAATAAATCAGTATACACAGTTTATATTTTGTGACATAATTAAAAAAAATTACTAGCATATGTCTTGTATAGAGCAAACGGAGGAGTAACTTTTTTACTAGCAGTCGAGGTATCTTTGAAAGACAATACAGTAGAACATTTTTACTCAAAAAATATAAAGGACATATCTGAAAAAATGTATAATAAATACATCTTGGTTTTGCTAATACGACATATTGGGAAGTAATATGAACTTTCTAGACAGCACTTCTAGAAAATTTATAAAGCAGGGTGAAATGAAAACCGGAAAGAGCAGCAATCGCTTTCCCTGCTTTATTAAATACACAGGAAAAAAAAAAAGAGATCCAAAAACAATAAATATCTTTTCCGTTGCTCCTAGCAGCCGTCCTTGCGCCTTCTAGCAGATTTAAATAAATAAATAAATAAATAAATAAAAATAGGTGAGCTTCCTACGTAGGGCTGTACGAGAACGCCCCGGAGCCGCCCGATTCGGAAAACAGACGGTTCTGATCAACCAAAACCGTCGGAGTGGATCCTAGCTGTCCGTGGAGGGATTGAACGGCACCGAGGCACTCCCACGGAGCCCCCTCAGTTGGCCCCTTGGCCCCATCCGCCAGTGACGTGACGCCTCATCCGTCGCCTCCTCTTCTCCCTTCTCTTGCAATATAACACACCAAGCCTCTGCAATCCATTCGTATCCTCCGATTCTTCTTGCCTGAATCCGTGTGAGATAGAAATAGAGAGTAAAAGATAAGAGAGAGGGGCGCGCGTCTTATATACAGTTTTGTCAGGTCAGCCAAATATGATCTTCCTTTTTTTTGTTGTTGTTTTTTTTTTTTTGCTCTTGTGCTGAATCTTTGTGTCAATCTTTTAATTTTAGCTCACTGGTATGTCATCCGAGTCAATTTCTGATGGATTTTTGGTTCTTGTGCTTGTTACAAAAGTTTTATGTTTCGCCGCCTTAGTGTTGTCGTTGTAATTGGCATGCTATTGTTCGTGTTTGGGGGGAATGCTTTGCCTACTGCGAGAACACGACAGCCATTCGTTGGTAGCTTTGTAGGTTCGATTTTTTTTTTTCAATTCGCCGTGTTAATGCGCATTTCTCTAGTAAAGGAGATGGCCAGTGCTGTTCTTGTTCTTGGATTTTAGGTTTTATTGGCTCTATCCAACACCTATTTCATTTTATGGGAACTTTGTAGCTTTACCATCCTTTTACATTGTGTTTCCTCTCAAATTGCATTTCTTAATGAGTTATGTGTTTTTGTAAGTTAGATTCTCAGGTTTGAACCTTTGTTTTTTCTTTTTTCCCCCTTTCTTCTCCATTGTTGTTTGGTTGTAGAATCTGATACTTTGCCTAGAATTAAATTGTTCTTGTAGCGATGCCTCATCATATTCCTGTGTAGTGTGATTGTTAGCTATCAAATGTATACTCTTTATTAGAGATTAGAGGGGAAAACTCTATGATGCTTTATTCTTTGGAATTTAGAAAAGATTTTAGTTAGATTTAACATATCTCGGTACCTATGCAAAGATGATAAAGAGAACATATACAGGTGGAGTGGTTATAGGAGAGTTGCTTGTTTAGTATTTCTATTCATTTGAGTTAGATGAAAGTTATGAAATGTGCTTAAACTCTAAATTGAGGATAGAAATTTGCTTAAAAGAGTACACTGAACCATAACGGCAGATACCATTAAAGTTAGCGGATCTGTGGTTGAATTTTTTTTTCCTGGAGAGTTCCATAGTTTTTGCTTAATCACATACCTCACTATGCCTGTACTGTTTATGTCCTTCAGAGTATTGTGAGTAGTTACAAAAACTATACTCCAAGAACCTCAGGAATACGATGTCCTCCATTTTCGTTTGAGGTCCTTGATGTAATTAATGAGATAAGCGTAAACTTGCATACAGACCTGCACGGGAGCACTTTATAATGATGGTATTGGTACATGTGTAGCCGGGGTAATCACGAAAATTTCCACGAAGCTGTTGTGCAAATAATTCAATGTTTCCCGATCCTAACTAGGAGCCATTATCCTTGTTAAGTATTTGTCATTGTTGGTCGCCAGATATGTTAAAAGATGATTCTTTCGGTGTGTTTGGTTCTACTGAATGTGCCAAGTGCTTTAGTTAATTCGTCATTGTTGCGGTCCACATCAGAACCCAGCATATTTTTCTTTTCCATAATTGACGCATGGAAGGATCATAACCACACTATAGATGTTCATTTATTTTCCTTTAGTCCACCAATTTGAAGATGTGGCTGATTTGGCTCTATCAATTGAACAATCTTATGTTGGAGATTAGGATGGGAAGCTCCTCCAACCATTTTTGTCTCGTTTGGTCAAATCTACTCCATTGGTCTATCCTAGCTGCTTACCCGAATATACAAGTAGCACAGTTTATTGTTAATCTAGTCATGGCCAGCTAGCCTTGTCTAAGTTCTAGTTTTCAGACTGCAGGCCTAATCTTAATGTGCTAATTATAAAATGGCTCTCTCCAAGGCAATATCAAGCAGGCAATGGTGCATCTTTCCTTGAACGTGAAGCCATGTATTGGACATAGTGGCCTGGCAGTAGTTCACACCTTGGACACAAACTAGTGGTTTCACTTCAGAGATGACTGAAGCCTCTTAAATGCCATGATAGATTCTTGGATGGCATGGCAGTGACAGGGAAAGCAACTGGTGGATAAGAATAACAAAGGGGAGGTAAAAACAAGGTGAAGAAGATGTAGCCCCCAGTAAACAATTGGGGAATTCATGATTGATGACTCAGCCTGCCATTGAAGGTGATAGATTCTTCGATTACGTGTCAGTGACTTGCTAAGTGTTAACCAGTCAGTGGATAAGAACAGCTAAGGTTGATAAAAACAAACAAAAAGTTGCTGGTGATGCCCCTACTGTAGTCTTTTAACTATTTGTTTACTCGTGGAAACCATATGCAGGAATTTGCACCATTGTTTTATCACTAAGGTAAATATATAGATTATTTTTAAAGTTATTCTTGTGGCATATTGATATGAGCCTCACCAAACATTTGCTCCCTTTATCGCACTTGTTAAATGTATTGGATAGACTTCCTGGGACAGAATAATGTGGTGTGGCCCCAAAAGTTGCTCATTGCTTGGACCCCCTCTTTTATGCAGTTTTAGTAGTGATCTTCCATATCCCCTATTTCGTGTCAAAATTCATCGCATGTATGCACTGCAAGTACTGTCAGTCATGTGGCTTGCTTTGTTCCTTCCAATCTTATTTTTTGTGCTGCTCTTGTTGCTCTAGTCCTTCCACACAGTTTTGTAGGTATTTTTGAGATACCTTGATTGCTCCATAAGCAGTGGGCTCCCTTTCATGTGATACCTTACTTTGTTCAGTTAATATGCGTTCCTTGTGCATCTTCTTTTGGTCTCTTGCATTTCTTGTGACATCTTCTTTTGGTCTCTTCAATTGCAGTGTTGTGTGTGGTTCACACCAAAGCAGTTCATAGGATTGTGACTGCAATGGAAGGTGAGACAATTGATCAGATTTGTGTGACCCGTGTTGATCATCGGCCTTCTGTGGGAGGCGATGAACCAATGAAGAAAATCAGCGGGGACATGGCCACGACAGTGGGGAGTGGTTGCTTTGACTGCAACATCTGCCTGGACTTTGCTGCAGAGCCGGTGGTCACCCTCTGTGGCCATCTCTATTGCTGGCCTTGCATTTACGAGTGGCTGCGCCCAGCCGTGGAAGCAGCTGCCACCAACAACGGTAGCTCAGCGAGGCGGCAGTGCCCTGTGTGCAAGGCAACGCTCTCCCCAGACACTCTAGTGCCACTATACGGCCGCGGTGGTAGTTCCAAGAAGCCACAACATGGTCTGGCAATTCCACAGCGTCCAACTGTGCAGAGGGAGACCGTGGAACATCAGAATGCGCAAAACAGTGATAACCACCGGCACCAGCAGAACATTGAGCCGAACCGGCCGCTGCGGCATTTGCACCAAGAATTTGATTTCATGTACCACCCTCCACCAATGGGACGTGGCTTGATCCACTCGACGGCCGGAGGGGTGCTCGGAGGAATGGCGGTGGCGGTGCTTCCATGGGCGTTCCGCGGACAGCTGCCACCGAGCATGTACTACACAAGCCCTTACTACGTCGCGGCAAACAACATGGGCCCTAGGATGAGGAGACAGCAGATGGAGGTGGAGAGATCCCTGCACCAGATCTGGTTCTTCCTCTTCGTGTTTGTAGTGCTATGCCTGCTCTTGTTCTGAAGGAGAAAGGTAATATATACCACTTGTAGATTTAGGAAAGGGCGAGATACTGATGTATGACGCATATAGTAAATGGTGATGTATTCACACTTTTAACAGACTACTACCGATAAGCATTTGCCTAAACCATGCTTCTAGAGTTGTATTGTGATGAGGACGATGAAATGCTTATTTTATTCTTCTCAAACGTGCCTGTCACCAACACTAATTCAAGCAAGCGGTTGTAGTTCCTTTTTTTTCTAACAAAACGACAAGGATTTCTCGAAGACAACAAAAGATGAAGCACGCTCAATTGCTCATAACATTTAATGAAATTGTTCAACAAACAAATATTTTTAGAAATATAACTTTCCTCTCTGTTCTTGTTCTTGGATTGGTGTATTCTGTACTAACTTAATAATAAAGAAGTGAGTCTCCAAGAAAGAATTATCGTCTACCTTATCAAGTATTATGCGTCTTTTTCTTCGTATGAATCATTAGATCGAAAATTATATCAAATCAAAACGAATAAGAATTTACAATTCTTACAAGATTAAATATCACTATTTTTCTATACTGATCTAGATCATTTCAATAGTGACCGCTCAATGCATTTAGACTGTACTAGAGAGTGCTTTAGCTACATCACTGTCATCACACATCATGCGTGCTTTCATGCACGCAAGCGCGCGGAGCACGGGGGAGCAGTGATGTAGACGGTTGCACGGTAGCACACTAGCACATGCCCTCTGACGAGGGTTTGTTAGCAATATTTGCGTCCTTGAAAGCCAAATGCCACATATCATAATTTACAGAGTGTGTGCAGTGACAAAAACGCACAAGTGATACAAGTCAAAAAAATAAATCAGTCCGAAGAAGCGGCAGCTTACATTGCTCAACCCATTAGCACAAACAAAAAAATTACGAGATTTGTATGTGCTAATTCAATTGTTGTACCAATCAAGAAACAAAACTGAGAAAGTGAGAGCAAAGAAGAAAAGCAAAAGAAAGGTTCTCCCGCTGCTGTTGCGCTGGATCGCCTGCGATGGCTCCTTGATTCCACGCCCCACATTGTTCGTAGCTTTAACTGCCTGACAAAAAGGGGAAAACATGATAAGACTAAACGAATCATGACACTGCATCATAGGAAGTTAAGAACACAACCCCAATGTTTGAATCAACTTAGACTTGAATGGGGGCAAACTTAAGGAAAATTTGTGGGTAAAAAACATTGTTGGTCCATCTACTTTGTCATGAGACTCGTCGTGATCCTCTACTTTAAAACGGCTCAAATTGATTCTTTGATTTTTAAAACTGGATATGTTGTAGTTATTAAGTGATTTTGTGGGTTGTTTCAATAATGTGATTTTAAATATATGAATGATACAGTGATTTATATCCACATCAATAGATTGATAATAGAAAATTATCTCATTTTCTTTTTTTTCAACAAATTAGTAATACAACATATCAACACAAATGTTGATAGCATGTCGTCAAAGGCGTGATGGTGCCTATATCAATACTTAGGATTTTGTTTGAATGCATAATCAACTAATACTTATTATATTCTTTCATCTAGTAGTAATATGCAACAATTCATGTCACCAAAACAAAAAAAAATAATAAATCTTTTATGGACTAAAAAGTGATTTATTTTAAAAATAGAAGGACAGATTTAAAATAGTTGGATCAAAGTGAACTCGAGGATATAGTGGTGGGACTAAAAATATATTTTACCCAAAATTTGACAGGTCATCAGGTACAAATGTAGCAGCTATATTCCCAAAGACGGTATTATGAAAGAGAAAATGCTTGTGTCATGGACTCTAGTGGAGCAGTGGTCTAGTGGAGGATATCAGTGCATGATAACTACTGCTATACAGCATTATAGTGAGCACATAAGCAACAGGTGTCTGTATGAGTATTATTATCTGTTATTTCTGGTGTAATCTGTAGCATTTAAAATATGTAGTCTCTACTACATAAAAACTAATAGATGTTGGCTTATAAAGAGTCCTGACCTGGTCATATAGTCATATAAAAACTGAATCTGCTGAGCTTGTTGTAGGACATGTGTTGACATAAGATGGTTAAGTGCCGACATCTCCATCATCTTTGTTTTTGTTTCTTGGACAGCATCAAGAAGATTGTCAACTCCACCTGAGAAGAGTTAATAGTATGCAAACAATTTAATCATGCATGATAGTTTCTTTAAATATCTAAAATATCACTTATGTACACATATACTCCTTCCTCCCAAATATTACCTGGAGAGCTTGTGTTTCATCATCCAAGAGTTGTTCTTGAATTCTTATGGGCACAACAGATACCTCCTGATCTCCTCCTGATCTCCGAGGTTTGATACATCAGATTTCAATACAAGGTTTGCCTTTGAGGATACTGTTGTGGGTTTGCCAGGTTTCTTCTGAATCTTTTTTCTTGGCATTGCTCTATTAATGGCATCTTGAAAGTGCATGGACCAAAGACGATCAAATTGTGCGGCTACTGAGTGAAGCCGCTCACACAAAATTAAAACCTGGTAAACTTGTAAGAATGACGTACAGCTTATTGGGATTGAGCATAAGGAAATTCACGACATTATTTTCTAAGAGACTAGTCCACAAATTACTGCTTGGTGAGTGGCAGTAATATGAGTGCACTGCTGTGTTCCAATGCTCAGAAGGCAAAGTTATTAAGAGGCAGATGGCAAGATAGTACGCATACCACACCGTCTTGGTGGGCTATCATGTCCAACCGTGAACTCTCATCCCTCGTGCCAAGCCATGTCTTAGCACTTCCGTTTTTCTCTTCTTCTTGGATCCTAGACTTGAGGATATCTATCTGTTCCTTGCATGCTTTGACAAAGACACCAACCAAACAGAGTTTCAGTAATCAGGGACATACATATGAAATTAAGAAAAGATCAACTTGAACAATAACTTGTATATGTGAGAATATAAACACTACATTACCAGTATCATAAAATGTTGTTAGAAAGTCAGTCACTAGACAAATATACCTCATCCCTGTATTCAAATATAGATTAATAGCTGGAAAGATGCACAACCAATACAAATTGCATGTGTGTGAGGAATGCACAGAGAGGAAAAACAATTATGCTGTTACATGCTCTTCAACAATGTTAGTCCTCAACTCGTACAATTATCAAAAAGAATTGAGAAAGAACTGTCGCTATGTAAAAGGAAGCCACTACGATACTTCCTAGGAGATGGGAGTCATTTCATGGAATGAAACACAACAATGACAATTCCAAGAAAAAGATGCTCAAGCGAAAAGTTTCAAGGACATCGAAAATGCTAGAGGAATTTACTGCCATGTCAAACGAACTTCAATTTCTTCATGATTCTGAACTTAAACACCAATTGCAAAATCTCCTAACAAACAAAATATTTCTTAGCGATCTGGATGGTATAGATATCTTATTATGAATTCTCAGAAAGATAAACGGTGACAGAATGCAACTTACTTCATGCTCAATGTTATCCCTTTCTTGCTCTGTGGTGCGATGCAAATCCACATAGTCTTTTATATGCTTCACTATAAATCTCTCAAGCTCCCTAATACTCTCAAGCTACACCAAGAAAAATCATCAATTAATCTAGGCATCTCACTTATCCCAATACATGGATACAGAAAGAACATCATTTTTACCGTCTTAATTGCGGCACTTGTAAACGGTGATCTAGGCGACGGCTTGCGGATGATAAAAGACAACATGAGCGCAGCCAATTGGGCCTGCAAAAAGGAAATCAACACAAAGAACACATGAGAAATTTTAGTCCAATGTGATAATTTTAAGAATTTGCAATGCAGAGGAGAAAGGATAAAGCGCCGTTGCAGTGTGAAGTATGGTTGAGTTTGACATGGAACCTACCTCCATGTATCCATGGGCGGGCGTGGCGATGCGGATGGCCTCCTTGAAGTCCTCCGTCCTGTCCCGAACCCTTGACATCGCCAAGGCAGCGGCAGCGATGATCTCCTCCTGACAGATCCGTGCGTATAAGGCTGTCTCCAACGGCGACGCGAGCGGTGGCGCGCCTCGACGCCGGCAGACGAGTGCTCGCCGCTTGCTGGGCGTGATGGGACAGCACCGACGCGCGGAAGGAAGGCGAGCGGACGGCAACGTGGCCGTTGGAGAAGAGCAAGATGTTTTTTTATTTCGTAATGTATTCACGTGAAATGCATATTGACAGTGGGATCGGAAAAAAAAAAAATGGGTCTATATGCATGTTAAGTGTATGTGTGCAAAAATGAGACACGTGGGATCCATGTCAATGCTATATACATTTATCCGTAATTTAACTATATTTGATGACAACTGGATTCTATATGACATGTCCTCATCTAATGTCTTAACTCGTAAGGTTAAATCTGATTGTGTCGCGAGTGAGTGAGGCGCGTGGGAGCCTACCTGATGTGTTTACCGAGTGAGTGTGTCAATTTCAGTCCGTTCACTCATGCGCATATTGCTGACCTGCACTCTTTGACAAGCGGACTCGTTGTCGGTCGTTCCCATATGCCAGTAACATACAACCTAAAATGACAGTTGGAGTAATATAAAATTAAATTAAATTTTTATCGGTATTGATACTGTACACACCAAAGTTGACAGGTGGGTTCGGTGTTTCTTTAGTCCACTTGCCAGTCTCTTTTTTTTTGTTATCGTGTATAAATGTTGGATTTTAATTTCTGGTGGGTCCCACCTGTCAGCGACACAATAATTTCTAATATATTTTAATATTTAGTTATTAAATCATTTAGAACCAGAGAATCTTTGCATACATGACACGTAATAATCTTTTAAAAGTCTGAATTGTTAGAGATGGCTTAAGGAGCTAGTGAGATATGTAGGAATCCTTGTAGTTGTCCCTAGGACGAGGCCACGAGGGCATGGAACCACGTGGGGTGTTGGATCAGGTGGCATACCGCAGCTGTGGGTCAGATTGGGTGGTGAGGTGGTGAGAAGGGGAAGGGGGAGACAGAGGCATGAAGACCGAAGAGGAGAGACGTGTACAGAGGTAATATTATAAGACTGATTGATAGGGTTCACCTATAATTATCTAACTAGCACACGTGTCAGAGGAACAAAGAGCATGGTGATCAACTCAAAGAGGAACCTGAGAAATACACATCATCAACTCATGAGTCTAAATTCTGATTCAATTGGTGAGACTAATTCTAATTTTGAACATGAAGGTATAACTAAAATTATTATTTTTTATTATAATATATTAATAAAAATCTATAAATGAAAGTATTTATTATGACAAATATGTTCATATAATTTTTTTATCGGAAAAAATGCCATTCTCATATCTTTCCAATCCAAATGTAGGGTTTCTCCCATTGCTCTGGCGGCACGGTGACGAGCAGGCACAGTGGCAAACGCGCGACGGTAAGCAGCGATGGTGAATGGTGTGACGCAATAGTGCTATAGGCGAACGGACGATGCAACGAGTAGCTAGAGAACGACACAACATGGACCAGTTGGACACGTGGTGGTGAGCAGTGATGACGCGGCGGATTGGCAGACAATGCAGCGAACTAGCAGACGATGCAATGAGTAGCGACACAACGAACCGGTGAACTGTGCAACACCGGAGGACACGACGGTGAAGGGCCAATGACATGGGGTAATCTTGCCACTTTATCATTATGCCTAATCCCCACCAATCAGTTACCACACCCTTATGTGGCATGGATTATGCCCAATCTCACTTTAACTCTATGTCCAATCCTTCTAACCAAACATGGATTTGACCTAAACCCTCTCCACCATGCCAAATCCCATCGTGCAAATCGCTCAAATCAAACGCCCCTTCATTAAACCTCACTCGTCAATTTGATTGCGTAGATTCACATAACAACAGTTCCATGTCCATGAAGTCAAGTATTTATTCTGCGAGAGGGGTTTTTGACATGTGATATTGTTCTATGTTTCAAGAGTTGCAATTGCGAAAAGATGAAGACACCATGTCCACATTCAAAAACTCGTTAAAACTTGATACAAGACGTAGTTCATTCTGAAAGTCGTTGCTATTTAATTTCATATTTGAGCCTTCTCTTTTTCTTTTCTTTTTGTCTTCGCTATTTGAGCGATTGATTTTCTTTGCTATATTAAGCATATGTCATATCGCAAGATAACAGGCAGTTGTAATCATAGAGATATCACATGGTCCTCAAATTTGGTTTGATCTGTGAAGATGATTCTAATTGTGAGGCTGATTTGTATGCATGTAAAATACCACTCAGAATAAGTAGATGGCATAAAAGTTATATAGTCCATGGGTTTCCAATCTTCAACGAATGAGAAGGATGCTAAAAAATGATCTGATAAGAATGCATCGAATATCTCAAGAACAGATCTTATCACTAAAAACTTTACCTCTCGAAAGAAGAATAAAGCACACACAGATACAATTAATCAAGAAAAGACAAGGCAAAAGCTAAGAGATAATCTTAAATTAAGCTCATCAAAACAGATCCAACAAAGCCCAAGTACAAGCACAAATCGCAAACATGACTAAATCAACACAAGCACACGACTCAATTCAACGCTTCATGCTCTTGACCTTGTTCCACGTCTTCTTGCACGAGTCGCCGACCACCTTGGCGCCCTTGATCACCATGGTCTTGATGCGCTTCAGGTCCTTGGTTCGCTCCTTCACCTGAGCATCGAATCCACCGGCCATCTCTCTCTCTCTCTCCCCCTCGGTCGCTGATCGAAGCGATTCTTTTTTGAAGAAGGATGGTTTTTTGCCGTGCCGGTGCGTGCGTTGCAGCGTTAGAGAATATAATACCAAGAAATGCGTGTGGACCTAAAAGGAGAGGTGATCTGTAAAGTTTGAAAGTGAGGTGGAGGCTAGGAAGAGGGGTTAAAGGAACGGTCAAGTAGATAGTTTTGATGTTTGAATTGCAATAGGATTAAGAAAAGAATATGTGATTCATCTAATCTAATCATTATTGACGAGGTAAAACTGTACAATGACTTGATAGGATGATAAAAGATAGAGAAAATTACACATGACTATATTTTTTATATGCTATTGTTAGGAAATCCCAGATTTTAAAAAAATATTTCAATTTACTTATATATTTTTTTGTCAAATGTTTAGGTTTACCCAACTCTATTACTTATCTATCAATTTTTATGGTTTTAAAATATTTGAGATATGTCTTATCCTTGTAATACCTCTATTGTGTTAACATAGCACACACATATATATAGAGCATTGATATATCATTTTTTGTTATATTTAGTAAAAAAATCCATAACAATCAAGACAAAACAAATATATATATATCAGCACCATGAAAGTGTAATATGGATGTCTCATTGCCCTGCTATGGAGTAATCATAAAAAACAATAGATGGTTAACAATAACCCAGGTTAAATTGAAACATTTGGTAAAAATATATGGGGTACACTGAAATTTTTTAAAAACTTAGGGTCTTCCAACAATGGTATCAAAATAAACGTGGTTTTATGTAATTTCCTCTCAAAGATATAAAAATATTCGTGGAAATTAGATCCGATAACTATTTTTTTGTGTAAAATTACATGGGTATTTTTCATAGTATAGGGTTTATCTCTAAAACTACTAAGTAGCCAATACCTTCATCTTCATGTACCATTTTCTATGGTCTATTAGATCAGGTTTGATGGATGATGCAAACCAATTTCAAATGCCAAACCATTTGCCAAATAAAATACTTCGAAGAAGGATGGGTCTAGATTCTAGATGCATGAGTAGAATATTGAGGACCGTTCTGTCCATGAATGTAATGAAATTTCGTAATAAACTTGTTTTTATTTATTCCTCTTTCAAAGTTAGGAGGTTTTGTTTTAAAAAAACATAAATTTGCTTTTGCAAGGACTAAGGTGTGAATTGTGAAGCACGTGGATTGGTGTTGGAAACTTGGGTGGATCTGGCCAATATGATCCGGTGTTAATTACAAATATCCGATTTTATCAGGAAGTCGTTTTGAGTGGATTTTGCTCATAGCAAATTTTTAAGTGTATTAATTAAACTAGTAATCCAAACCTAGTCCATAAATATCCCCTAGAACTATCTCCTTTCAACGTCATACTCATTAATCTATTCTTTTCCTTCGATCAACTCCTCTTTTATCATTAAACAATCATATTACATGTTAATTTCTTTATACCATCATGGTAAATGATTAATAACGGTAAATGAACGATACTATGGTGCATCCGCGTAATCAAAAATAAAATGAATTGACAGGTTAATATCAAGGGCTGGCTCCCACAGTGTACAAGCTCAATTCATACATGTTAACCATTCAAATGACCAAATCCACAAAAAAAAAGTATTTGAGACAAAACTAATCTACAAATCACACCTTCTATGAATCTTTTTTTGGCGCCTTTCTCTTCATCCGACTGAAAGGACCAACAGTCTGGTCCATAATGTACATGTAAATCACCTGGCTCCAAGATCTGTATGATTTTAGGTTGTCATAGTACTCTGGTGCAATTTCCCTCACCTTGTGAAGCCTTGTGCCAGGAATTCTTGGGAAATCATGGTGTTCATTGTGATACCCCACATGCCATGTCATCAGATTTAGAGGTCCGTAGTACGAATATGTCTCCTGATCTGGATTGAAGACATAGTGCTCCGAGATGAAGTGACCAGCCATAGGGTGCATGCCACCGCCTACGAATGTCGAGAGTATCAGATAGGCTAGTGATTTCCAACTGTAGAAGTACACCAAGCTGGCATCAAGCGCAATTTGGATCACTAGATTGGTGAATTCCCACAAGCCAGGAGGTTTTGGCTTCAGAAAGAGTGGCCTAAGTGCATAGAAGAAGAGCTGGAGCACAACCCACACAGATTTGCTGATGGTGTTCTTCACGGCATGCGCCTCTGCTTGGCTGGGAATATCCATATCGACTCCATCCACGCCTTGGAAACGGTGGTGCTCCAAGTGGTATTTTTGGAATGTGATGGACATTGGGACACCAATGGGGAGGTTGGCAAAAACGCCTAACCAGCGATTCAAGCATGGCGTTGCAAAGGCCAGGTTGTGGCTGAGTTCATGGATTGCCAGGAAGAGATTGTGGTTAAGAAAGGAGCCAAAGAAGTAGGCAACTGTCAGTATCTTCAGCCAGCCAGCGCCACGAAGAAATGTAGCAGTCCATAGCTGAATTGAAACAACTGCAGCAATCTACAACCAAAGTTGAGATGAATGTGAAAATGTAGATGCAATACTCAAACAATGATAATAAAATATGGTATTTTTGGGGTAGTAAAGATTTCTTTTCAGTGGAGAAGTTCCTATACTCACATTCTCCAATCAATTTCATTGGGACAGTGTTGTTAATCATACACAAATTATGAGAACAAACTTCTTAGTATGTTATTTCTTCAAACACAACCAACTTTCAATATGTCATGCAGCATGTGGCTAAAGTTAATGGTCCCCCCACAATATTTCTTGTATGGGTCATGAGATCATCATTGCTTCAAGTTGCCAACATGCCATGCTGAGGACCTTCACTCTATGATTGAGAATTTGAAAGCCATGGTGTCGACCATGGGGGCCCAAAGGATTGAACTTTGAAGGCAACGCTTTTGCCTATGAAGCTAAAGTATCTCATGAGCAACAAGAGGGATGAGGAATCTCAAGTGGTAGCAGAGGACGACAAAGATAACCTAGTTCTTACAACTCCAAAGCGATGTGTGGGACAAGACAACTTAGCGAGTTTTATGTCCAAAGTTCTTATTTAGTCCAGGCTTTAATGTAGGAATTCAAATTTCTCAAGCACTAATAAATTCTCACAATAGACCTATTTAGTCTTGGCAATTTCAAAACCATGGAGAGCTCTAGAGTTTTGACTCAAAAGAGCATAGCACTTCACTACCCAACTTTTCTGAAATCAACTATGGGAGCACTAAGTTAAGAAGAGACTACTAAGGTGCATCAGATAACATTCAGTTCTCTATTACTACATTGTATGAATATGCTATAAATAAAGAAACATTGTGTGAAATGTGCTAGAATTTTCATCGTTTAACTCTATAGTTAAAGTAGAACCACTTCTATATACAAAATCAATCAACTTCGGAACATCACACGAAAATGATAAGCAATTAGTCCAAGAACTGCACCACTTTCAAATAAAGAAAATGGTAAAGACTCTGAATACAAACGTAAAAAAATTATCTTTCGTGCAAAGCAAAAGAAGTTCAAACGTTGCAATCAAAACCTAACAGTCAGAATGCAATTACTTGGCCATAGTTAAGCATAGAAAAACGATAAGAATTCGTAGAGAACAACATAAAAAACGCATCTTTTGTCCTTAGGCGAATGGCGATTCTAACACACATTGCATCAAGAGCCATACACTGAGAACACAAGAGTGTGAGAGCAACAAACAGATCACTAAACCTTGAGGAAGGCCCAAGGGTCCGGGCCGAAGAGCTCCTTGATCTGGGGGTACTTGGACAGGATTTCCCTCCGGCGCGACGCGTGCGGCTCGTCGGTGTACGACCAGAAGAAGTCCGTCGCCATCACCCCCTCCTCCTCCCCCGCACCTCCCGCCCCCATTGCTTCCTCCTCTGCTCCTGGCAATGGCGGCTACGTATCGGATAATTTCTTGGCGAAATCTATGGAAATGTGAATGGTGTGTCCAAAACTCCAAATGTGATGGATTTTTGTTGTTTCTTTTTTTCTTTGGGTGGTGGTTTTGGTGGCTGACGTCCAACGTGCTATCTTAGTATCTCCCAATAATGGAGCGGCAACGGTTCGGGAGATTTGCTGTTTGTGGGAGGCCAAAAAGAGATAGCCGGACGACGGCCATAATAGAAACAGATGCAGGAGAAAACGAGTGGCATGTGAGGTGGTATTTCGAGCCCATGTGTCAGTGAAAGTGGATCTCGAGTGATTCCGACCTGAGCACGGGCGTTTTGTCCGGTCTGGCCTGAACCAGTCATGAAAAACGAAAATGCTCTGTACGGTCTAGTTTGTTTGATTCTTTGGCCGTGCAGTTTGGGTGTTTGGCTGCTATTCTCGTTTTATCTTGTCTCTACTAGATAAGTTTTTGAGAGTATTTGATTGGTGTTTTAAAAAGTGTATAACATAAATATGTTTTAGATATTGTTTAAAACATAAAATTCAGAATATATTTTTAATAGATGAATAATAGTTCCTCAAAAAATATTTCACTTAAATCTATTTTTGAGAGAATGGTCAGCGTCCTACAATGACAGAGGCAGGGCAGGTAAAAGGCAGTATGGCGGCCACCAAAGAGGCAGCAGAGGTGAGCGGCGGCAACGATGCGTTGGGAGCAGTGAATGCAGGGAGAGAGCTTCGGCCTTCATTCTAGCAAATGAAAAAAAAAAATCATGTCCGCACCTAGGAGCTAGGTGAACAAAATTGGTCGCTTGGCGTTCAGACGTGCGCGAGACAACCCCACTAAGACCTTCTCCAACAGCGAAACTTAAAATTGGATCTCTATATCTCTATATACATATCTCTAAAACAAAATCTGATCTCTATATTGTAACCTACTCCAACAACAATCTCCAAATCGGATCTGTAATCCTCAAAAATAACCGTTCGGAAGAAATCCGGCGCGAGGGAGCTGAAGTTCCAGGCTTGGTTCGTCACAGGCGGCGCGGTGAAGTGTGCCGCGGGGAGGCGGCGACGGGAGGCGGCCACGCCGGGGCGCACAGTGCGGGGGAGCAACCACAAGCCCTAGGAAGCGGCGGCCGCGGGTGGCAGCGGCGCGGGGGAGCGCCAACGGGGGGGAGCGGCGGCGCGGGAGCCGAATAGCGCGGGGGACCGGCGGCGGAGGGTGGTGACAGCGCGGGAGACCGGCAGCGGGGAGGAGCAGGGGCGCGTGGTAGCGGCAGCGTGGAGGCCCAACAGCGCGGTGGAGCCCTGGCTTGACGGGTATTGCGTCGCCGGCCCAGGGGAAGACGGATCTGCTCGGAGCACACCGGGGTGAAGCGCTTCTTGCGGAGGAATCGTCGCCTGTCGCCTCGCTCTGCCGCTGGTACTCCTCCGGCACAACAACTGTCCGGCCGGTCCACGCCGCCGACGGGGACGGCGCACCGGAGCCAGGCCTTCGACGGGAGACGTCTCCTCTTCAGCGGCCAAAAGCGCGCGCGGGGGAACAACAGTTGGGGGCGGCGTCGCCTCGCCCGAATATAGCAACTGGAGAGAGGATGTCGAGATTTCGACATCCTCTCTCCGATCTGTATCAACCCCCGCTCGGATGCGTGTGCTGTTGGAGCGACCGCCGTAACCCATATCGGGGGATGTAGCATATACGCGTCGGGTGAACAGTAGTTTGCAGATGCTGTTGGCGCAGGTCTAAAGGCCTAAGACATGAGCCAACCAACCTCTAAATACTACATATATAATCAAACAGAAAAATATATAATGATCTTTTATTGCATAATTCAACGTTTAGTCGAGTGTAATGAATCAAGCTAGAAAATCTTATAAGTGGCTTTTGATATCAAATGCAGTTAATTGATTGTTCTCATGCGTTTTGCTGGTGGCATGGCAAGACATTTATTAAGTGCTTACCAGTGAACACACATGGGCTATTCAGACCTTTTTTTAAATCGATGTTTTACATATGTTTGTTAGGCTTAACTATTAAGGAGTATGCATCAGGAGCAGTTCTGCAGTTGTAGGCCTCAAGATTGAAACGTAAGAATTATACATTAATTTTGTATATAATTTCTGAGGTAAGCAAATAAGATCTGAACAGCAAGATGAGCATCCATCAGATTTCGAGAACTATGGTTGAATGGAAACCCAACTATCGAAAAGAACTGGAGATGCACAAACATTCATTTGAAATTTGATGTAGGATTTTAGTAGTCCATACATTTCTGAAGCATGTCTCAGTTCACTCAAGCCACAAGATGCAGATCCTGCATTTTGGGGGCAAACAAGTAAAATCACCACAAAAATGAGGTACACAGACCAAAAGGGATCCAAATCCTTGGTCCAAGCAGCTCCCACTACAGGGGTCTCCCATTCACATAACCACATGGGATCCCAGCCTCCAGGAAGCAAACAACAAATACTCATCTCTACTTTGGAGGGCCACTTGGGCCAACTTGTGAGCCCAAATACCAACTCACTTGAACTAAATATCATATCGCTACACAAACTACACACACAAACAATCCAGGAAACTGCCATGTGGGCCTGCCTTTGCAGACCCGCTGGCTGGGCCGGGGCCGATAAAACGTCGGCCCCAATGTCCTGAGACAGATAGATACTACGCGAAGTTAAGCCGCGAGGTGTAAGTAGCCTTGGGACTCCAGTTCTTGGGGATGACATCCCGGGCCAAAAGGGTCTGCTGAGTGGCCAGGGTTGTCAGTCTCACGGAAAAGGGGCCGACGAGTGGGCCCTGCACGAGGCACCAGGTGGCCCCCCACACGTGCCTCATCTCCAGCCACTGCACCGAGTTGGCCTGCATGTGAGATGTAAAAAACTAATGGTCACAGGCTTACAACAGCGTGAATACCAAATGTAATGCAGAATAAAGCAGCATTGTTGTTGTAAAAGATTCCGAATCGTGGATGCCACAAGCGTGCCTCAGAAATGCAGGGTTGATGTCGGATTTTAACAACCGTGAAAGCATTAGCAAGTGCAAAGGCAGAGTGGTGTGAGAGACCAGAGCAAGTGCATGCTTGCTCCCTTTAGTCCCCTTGAGGAGGAGGACCGAGTCTAAAGCAGCAGCGCAGCAAGCATTGGCCAGCACAAGGCAGGAGATTTTAGGGGAAAGGTGGGTGGTGTTTCTGGAAGAATGGCTAGGGCCATGTGTTTTGGCTTTTTGGGGAGGCTGTCAACTCAATGCCGCACAAAGATATTTAAGTATATGCATTCCGACTGGGAATCATTTGGAAGGAGAATGATATCTTTATGCAAAGGTTTGACTAGGGTTCCTGTGGTGTGCTGCAACACAAGAAAGTAGTACAGTTTTCTAGGCCATGTCAGGCTCAATTCCTGCATCTCTGGCCTGCTCATTATTTTTTTCTTGTGTAAGCTCAGATTTGGCAAACAGGCAAAACTCAGGGAACAGCTTAGCTACTTTTTTTTTTTTTTTTTGTGACCTTCTAAGATGTTGGTTTCATGTGAATATGTGACTCTAGAACCTCAGGCAGTTAGGCTCATTGATATACTCCGTAGAAAGGGAGATCAATTAAAAGTGCCTCCAGATTAGCAATAAAGGAGGACAAAGTAGTGGCCTAACAGTGCAATGCTACTTAGCCAAGGGCAAAAGCAATCAAAGAATTTAACAACACTCATGTCTTAACCACATCTGCCCCTTAAAGAAAAGAGTGATGCACTCACATGCACGCCGCGAAGCATTTGTCCCTTTCGAACTAAAACATGTTCTAGCATAGCACTAGCACTAAGGCAGTTAAAAGTAAGAGATTACTTCGCTGAGGGAAAAAGCAATGCAAAAAGTAAAGAAGTTGGTTAAGACCTGAGCAAGGCTAGTAATTGTTACCTGCTTTATCTGCATGGATCCAATGTCGCCATCGCCGTCCTCGAATTCGACGAGAAGCGACAGCCAGAAGTTGGTCGAGCCCTCGTTTACACGGAAGGCTATGTTCTTCCCCCCGTACTTACACGCCGTCCTATTACCATACATACACTACACTAATCAGTTTCTCACAAAAAGAGTTAGCGCCACAACTCACCGTTACTTCTGAATTTCATGGAAGACGGCAGCTTTCTAAGTTCAGAGTTCAGACTAGTGGATTGAGAAGACTTGACCAGAGAATCTTGACAAGTAATTAAACGTTTCGTGACTTCTGCAGCTCTGCAACATGGAGTTACATCATGCAGAGATAGAGGCAGGTGTAACACATCTATTGGCATGCAGATCTAAGACAACTGCCCATTTACGCCTGGAAAATTTTACCATCTTTATATTGTAATTTAATGGGGAAAGAATAGTAGTAGTACGACAGATACTATGACAGGGGTCAAGTGACCAATTTATAGTAACATCACGAGGCAGGGGGTAAGGACGTTTTGTCCTTCTCCACTAACCCACTGTTTAACCAGTTGACTCAGTTAACTAATGAAGTAATCAGAGCAATCCGTAAAGATAAAAATGTTATTATGTTAACATCTTATTAAAAGGATTATTGTTCGCTCACCTTCTGTAGACCACCGAGATCTCGCCTTTGTCGCGCAGCGGGCCGGCGGCCCCGGCGACCGCCATCCGGCCGAATGCGGAGCCGCTGAGGTCGAAGTGCGTGCGCCCGAACGCGCACAACCCGCCGGGGCAGTTGTCGGTGACAATGATCGTCACGGCGCGGCGCGAGCAGATGCTGTGGTCGAGGCACTTCACCTTGTAGCACGCGCCGCAGCCCTCGCCGTCCTTGAAGAGCACCGGGCTCACCGACCCCACGCGTGCCTTCATCGGCACCACGTCCACCAGCGACCCGTACCCACACGCGCCACCTAAAATTAGTTGCCGAGGTCACAAACCAAACAATGCCTTAGTGCGAAAAAAATCCAGAACTCAATTCACCAATGTTAAAAAACGAGAAATTAAGATGCAAATAGCCGTATTACAACATCTGCTTCAGTAAATGAGCTTAAATGCTACTGCATGTAAATTTAACCATCTGACTATCTCTCGATTAATTTCTACAGGTCAGCCGGAATTGTCGGTGGAGTATTAACTTGAGATCACAGCCGTTGGTTCAGACTTGAGAGTAAAAGCAGGGAGTTATTACTTAGAAGACCTGACATGGTCCCCGCCCGCACGCCGGTACAGGGCATAAACCCCTCGCACGAATCACAAAGCGATGGAGTGCCTCGCTGCCTGACACGTGTCGCTAATATCTCGCAGACCCACCAAAATTCCCTCCGGACCTTATGTGATCCGCTGAGGTCGCGCCAAAGATGTGGCAACGGCTAGAATTATTCGCCCCTCCGGCACCAAATATTTTTCTTAAAAAAAAGGAAAAAAGGAACTTTAACCATCCGATGCGAATCGGACGGCTGTGATAGAATTTCACAGACCTAAACTACTACTACCTCTGATCCTACAACGGAGATGAGTTTGGATTACCGTCACTGCCGTCGCCGTTGGCGCTACCATACCAAGTCGCGGTGGCCGGCCGCCACTGCATGTCGAGCACATTATGCGCCGCCGTCGCCTGGCCGCCATTGAAGAAGAATGCGGCAGAAATGGGAGCTGTGAAGAGTAGAAGGTGGAGCAAGGAGGGAGCAAGATGGTTTGAGGAGGCCATTGGGGAGTTCTTTCCCCTTCCCCCTTGTACTGCTGCTGCTTGGGTTGGTAGGCTTCTTTCTGGGGGAGTCTTTGGATGCTTCGAGAAATTCCAAGCCCCAATGCTGGGGAGCTCAGAGCTACGCTGCCCAAATGGCGCACAGGGACACCGGGGGACAGTGAGGGAGTAGGGTACTGGAGTGCGGTGGCCCTGATTTATAGCATGGAAAGGAGTAAGAAAAGAAAAAAAAAACTTATTTGACCACTAGATATGGGCACCCATTGTGTTGATTGGTAGTGTGGTTTTCGGAGTCCGGACACTGTGTTTTGTTAGTGGGAGTTATGACTCCTAGTTTTTTAGTTGAGTTGAGTAGTTTAGTCAAATACAATGGTTTTGATTGTTTAAAGTTATGGTGGGGTTTCAATCAAGAAAATTGAAGTAAGATTTGAAATGTTCCAACTATTTTTAACTTTCAAACCTATAAAATTCAAATAATTAAATAATCATATTATTGATTATAATTAATATCATATTCTACTCATAAGACAAAAATATCATTTGAAGTATAATATGTAGAAATCAGAGTCTTTTATTCAAACACAAATATAGTTGTTGTTTATGGTGATATCAACCGAGATGCTTTAATCTCAATATACGTGAGCCTCTAATGATGACTACATAAAAAATTCTTGTAATCCCATTTCACCTAATAGAAGAGATTCAATGGGTTAGGTCTTGTGATTTTACTCCAGTTTAGGATAGATTTGTACAAAATATGAATTAGGACAGACTCAAGTTAGGTTGGCAAACAAAATGGGTCCATTTGGGTGTGATGGGTTCTACTTAAGTTTGGTCTTATGGACACTTAGGTTGGATCCAATGTTAAGTCGAGCTGTCTTTGAGGCGGTCTAGTGTATTTTGTATTATAAAAAATCACAATGTTGGAATTGAACTAAGCACAACCCAATTTTATTTGACCCTAAAACTTCAAAATCAATACTCGACCCATCCTATATGTATTGGGCTTGAGTTGGATTTGAGCTGATCTATCATATTGTTATTACGTAGGTTGAGTTTAGGGGTTTCACAAGTCATATCGATGGATGTGATGATTCATGGTGATGTTGATAAGTTTTGATCTTGGACTTATGTCAATGTGCAATTAAATTTGTTGCTTCAGCTACGAACCCTAACTACAATTTGAATGGATTCTATAATTTTTCAGAGCAGAGAGAGAGAGAGAACTCAACTCAAAGAGTCGTGATAGATCAAGAGGATTTACTAGGAATTTTGTATGATCGACCACGTGCTCAGAGCTTCTTAATGCACTAATCACTATATATGGGGAAATTGTAGTCTAAGATGCTGTCTTCATCTCAAAAACATTAATGTAATAGTGGACAATTTTACTTTTGTTTTTTTGGGCGGCAGGTCAGGAAAAATGACACCGTGTGCCTGGGGTTGTTGTTGATGTCCTTTTTGTTCTTCTTCTTGAACTCCTGCACAAAGTGGCTCACCATTTGGTTGTTGAAGTCTTTGCCTCCGGCCGTGGCCTTGACCCCGAAGATGTCCTCCTTGATGGTGTGGAGGGAGACATCAAAAGTGCCACCACCGAGATCAAAGATAAGTACGTTCTTCTCGTGCGGAGCTCTTGGATTCTTATCAAGCCTGTAGGCAATGGTGGCGGTTGTGGGCTCATTGATGATGTGCATGAAATTGAGGGTGGTGATGACTCCTGGCACTGGGATTATTGAAGTAGGCAGGTAAGGTAACGATGGTGTTCTTGATGGTGACACCGAGGTCGTCCTCGGCCTTCTCCTTCATCTTGGCGAGCACCATGGAGGAGATCTCTTTGGCGGAGAACTGCTCCTCGCATTTGTGTTGCACCACGATCATCGGCTATTGGCAGAGCCCGCGATGACCTTGAACAACCCCTGTACTGCACCACAATCAACGTCGTCCAATTAGTGGTCGTGACCGGCAAATTCATGATCAACACTGCCCAATTTGTCTAATTTTTTTGCTCGTTGTGATTTTGACCTTGCCTCGCAGATGTCCCGAGGCCCCTTGTTCTTAACACCATTGTTGTGCCAACAAGGCTGCAGGTGTCTCTAGGCAATGTCGAGCCAGTTAGCACACATCTTTAAGAAAACCACCCACTTTGTCATCGCTAACACATAATTCATCATCAATGCCACCCAATTTGTTGTCATCACTGCTCAATTTGTTGCCTGTCATGGTTTCAACCTTACCTCGCATGTTTCCTACAGCCCCTAATTCTTAACACCACTGTCGTGCCAACGAGGCTGCCAACGTTGCTGAGCAATGTTCAGCCAGCTAGCACACATCTCCAAGAAAGCCACTCAATTCATCATCATCAACGCCTAATTTGTCATCAAACGCCACCAAATTCATGGTCACCACTTCCCAATTCATAGTTGTCATTGTTGGGCCAACTGTCACTCTATCTTCGTCATCAGCCGCCACTTGTAATTCGCTAGCTCTATTGTCATTGTCGGCTACCCACACTTATAGCCATCGCGCACGCCCAAATAGTATTTTTGGTCTTAAGAAAAAGTCCCTTTCCAGCATTTGAAAAAACAGAAACATACTAACAAAAGTTGACGGAGTGTGATGATAGTGTCTTATTGTTACAATTTACATCTTTGTATTGTCTCATAGTAGTAGAGTATTTTTGAGACATTACTTTCCTAATAAACCGTCTCTTAGTGTTCAAAAGCCTAATTTTCAATTTATATATTTGCATGCTTAGAGCGAAACGCCAATCTTGTAAGAGTTATATATCAGTGTAGTTTTACATTCACTTAGGAGAACGTGGAGTGCATACACAATCGAAATGCAGACCAAATTCATCCATAGCCTTCTTCAAATCAACACCACAAAATAAGGATCCAATGGACGCATCCATTCCATGTGAAACCAATGATGCACTCTGTGGACGATATATGCGAATGCCTTTTCAGCAGTAAGTATTAGTACCAACAAGGTTCTGATGATAAAGGGGTTTGAATGGATAAAACGAGATTGGTCTGGTGTGGATATTTTTTTTTTTGAGAAGCTCTCGTATTAGTTGTCCCGAAGGCGTGCATACTTAGGTTGTCTTCAACTGCGACGCAAGTACACCGGTAGATGTGTGCTCGTTGTTTACTCGGTGTGATGGGACAGCATCAACTCATGGGAGGAAGGCGAGTGGATCGCGAGCACACGATGACAAAGACGCCACTGTTGGGGAAGACGAAGACGCTTCACGACACGGTTTTGCGGGCCCGTGTTGTTTTTTATTTTGTAATTTTACTCACGTAAAATGCATACTAACATGTGGGGTCAGGAGAAAAATGGGTTCACTTGTCAGTGAGAAGCGTGTTAAGTGCGCGTGTGAAAACGCAGGATGTATGGGCCCACCACTGGTGTGAGTGCGCTCATATCAGTATTACGCACACTCACTCATAATTTAGCCACACTCGATGACAACTGGGTCCTATGTCCCATGTCCTCACTTGACAGTCCTAACATTAGATCTAGTTACGTTGCGAGTAAACGAGACACGTGGGGCCCACTTGATCTGTTCGCTCACACGCACGCTGCTGACCTGCATTCTTTGACAAGTTCCGATGCTTTCTTGGGCTACCTATCAATATCTGTTTTTTGGTTCTCGTGTGTGATGAATGTTGGATTTTAATTTCTGATAGATCCACCTGTCAGTGACACAATAATTTTTGATAGATTTTAATATTTAGTTGTCACATTATTTAGAGTTAAATTATTAGAGAATTAATTCTTGTTTGATTTTTTGAGATTTTCTTCGTACGCGTGCAACAAAATATTCTTTTTAAAAATCAAGATAATCTTAGAAAGATGGGTGAAAAGACAGTTGGAGACCGTTTCGGAAAGACGGCCGAGACAAGCGGGAATAATAGCGCGATTGGTTTTATTATGCCCGTTACAGGTGGGCCGGTTTTAACAAAGTCCTATGCAGCCCATCCCACCTAAACCTCATCTCATGCCTCGACAGGTGCTGTCGGGTCACCATTTACAACTGAACATATCATGGATTCGAGAGGTGATACCTGAATTGTTTTTGCAAATTTAGGCTATATTATTTGCATGCATACAAGGCCGAGGGGAGGAGCGGCTCCCCTCCCCTCGCAACCCTTCCCGGCTCCTTGTATTGGCGGTGCCTTGGTGGCCCGGCGGCTGCTCCTACCGGACAAGAGGCAGCGGCTAGTCCCGGCGGCCGTCCTCCCCAGATCCCTCCCCCGATGCCTTCGTTGGCCATCACCCGCTGGTCGATTCCTCAGGTTTTGTAGCAACACTTGCTGATGCAATATTTAGTTCTAATCGTTATTCACATCTTCGGAGCAATACTTGCTACAATTGCTTGGCCTTCTTGTTTACTTGCTAACGTAGGTGTACGAACTTTTTTTTCCCTACTCTGTCTTATTATTTTTCAAACGAGAGACGATGAGTGGCCAACATAACGATTTCTCTCAAAATTAGTCTGCTCGACATGGCTTTTGCTTGGAAACAAATCATACTGTGTGTACACGTTCTGTTTCTTGTTTGTGTTGGTAGCTTCGAGTATTGGTTAGATGACATGGTTAGAGGCTTAGAGCCAAACATTATAATTCTGTCAATGGTCTGAATTTTACAGCATCTTAGTTTAGTAGCCAAGGTGGTACCTTTGATCCGTTGTATGTGGCTTTTATGTGTGACTCTGCTCGTGACTTCAAAATTTCCGAATTTCTTGTTGTTCAGTGCTGGTTGTTGCAAATATCTCAAATGGGTATGCAGGCCATATTATTTTGCTTTCGTGTAACTTCTAATTTTATAAGACACTTGTGTTGTTTGAAACTCCCAACTTTCTAATTCACCTTCATTATTGCAAGTTTCAATATCCATATCCAACCTCGCGCATCATTGGAGCTCCCAAGTCAACCAGTCCTTCCCTATTTATTGAATTCCATCTCCTACAGTAAAGCTTCCATCGATAAAAGTTCCATTTGATAGGTTAGACCAATCAATCTAGCCAGCCAGAAAGAATACACAACATCTAAGTATAAAGCAAGAAAAAGCCTTTATTTAAATGGGTCCGTCCTATCAAAAGAAAGTTTCTTGCGGAGTTTCCATCCTTGCTGGAAGTTTAAGTTTTAGTGTTCGAGTACCAAATTTCTTCCAGGATGCTAGAGGCATCGTAATTTCTTGCTAATCTGTGCTGTAAAAATTTTCAGGTAAAGCTAGCTGTGCTTATTATGTCTTGTACATTATTCTACCTTGAACTTTCCAGGTACCATTGGTTAAGTGAGAGGTTTTAATGCTAAATAGGACTGTAATTTCTTGTTAGCCATCGAGTTGGAGATGGCAGAAACACATGAGAAAGATAAGCAAACTGAGGAAGTTGAAGGAGAAGAGGAAGAGTGTATCTTGCTAGACTTGGACGATTGTCTTTTTTCTGACATCCCACCAAATGCTCCTTATGTATTCTCTGTAAGTTATCTCTTCTCCGAATCTGCAATTGCGCATCCTTTTGTGTTCCTCACTCATATCCTACCTCATATCTACTTCTAGTTCTTGTGTTCATCACCTCTTTGTTTATTTTGCATTATTAAGTTCTGTTGTAATCACCTTTTTTTCAGGGTTTAGATATATTAACTCCGACTCTGATAGTAGGTGATGGTTTGAAGATGGTGAGTATGGTCACTTTTGAAAATTCTCTGTGTGTTTCATCTTAATAATGTTGCTTAATTAATTCTTTCTGTTGATATTTATCTTTAAACATTCCTCGGGTTTGGGATTATTTGGAGGTCTGCTTAGCCCTTTATGTGTTGCCTACATAAACTATTAATAAGTTACTTGCATGTAGATAAATATACTGCTGATTTGGTGTGCTTCAAATTTGATTTGAGTTTATACTACACCAAGTGTTTCCAAACCTCCACTTTAAGTTCATGATCGGATCAAAATCAAGAACTTGTTTGAGTTTTATTGTCAGAAATTCTACTATCCATAAGAAAAGGTAAGTTACTTTCATGACATTGCTCTCTGTCATCTGTTACAGATTCTTAGGTATAAGACGGCAATAAGTTGTATTTGAAATTCATATGTTCTATGTGCTAACTTAGTAGTCAATGCATTTACTGCCAAAGTCCAATTAGAGAAATGTCAATTGCTTTGTTGCTGACAATATCTTTTTGCAGTAGCTGGTGCAGGCAAATGTTCAGTGATTTGCATGTGCATCTTTTCTTTTGCTAACAGTTGCTTTTTTTTTAATAAATTGTTTGAATGTTTCCATACCTGTTTTAGCGCTTCAAACATTTAACCTGCTTAATTGTGAACTCATAGCTAATGCCATTTATGATGTTCGTCATCAACTTTGTTTTGTTATGAGTTAATTGTTAATACCTTGTTTGACAGGTAGGAGAATACGAAGAAACTGTTGACACATGTTACTTATTTTATGAAAGTGGTAAGTGCTTGCCTAAATCACTATGCCTAATTTAAGCTTATTGTAGAAATTGACACTATGAATTTATCACCTTTAGAGCAAAATTGCATGTTTTGTGGGCCCACTTTTCTCCATTCCTTTCAGCAGATATTTCTCGCAGCATGTGATATTTGCATTAACAGTTTCGTACAAAATATTGATTTTGTACCTTGTGAAGATGCTGATATTATTTGGAAGACTTACACAGAACTTTGCGTTATATGAAAAGGTCATGTGGCCTGTTTGCATGCACCTCTTTGTTGCTGAATAATTTTATTGAGGAAATGCTTGAACCAGTGAAGAGAATTTGCATATTTCTATGTCGAACTTATCAGGCAGGCTGCTTAATCAATATCAATAATGGATGTCACTCGTGTAGATCATGAGGGGCCACATATGCACAAAGTCAAAAAAGCACCTTTCCTTCACCTAATGCAGTTTTATGGTTGAAATTCGTATTTATCTTGTGATCATATCAGATGCTCCACAAACATCCATGCCTCCTGCGGCGGTGCCTACGGGAGAAAATAAGGACAAATCCACCAACGGTATTAAGGAGGCTCCATCAAAGGAGGTGAAACATCTTGCAAGCGTTCACAAGATTCTCAAATTTAGGTCCAACACGAATCATCAGCTTAGAACATAAGGGAAAAGGGAAAGAAGAACTTATAGCTTTCTCTTTTAATGTCTGCAATGTACGGTTATGTGATTCAGTAATCAGTATTCCTCCGAACAGAATGCTAGGATGGTGTTTTCATTGAGCACATCTACTACCACCCTCCAGCTGCATTTAAACTTGCCTTGTGCCATTCTTCCGATATTTTTTGTTTTTTTAACCAAATGCATCTCCATGTCTTTGTTCTTCTTCTTTAATTTCCTTCTATTACCTCAGCATTGGAGGTTCAGACTCCTATTATTATTCTGCTCTAAACTCATAGGGAGATTTGGACTTTGGACTCTAATTTTTGTGTTTTATTTTTCATAGTTCTAATAAATTGTGGTGCCTGGATTAAACCATGACTACGCAGTACTTTTATGCAACTAACTATTAGTCTATTAGGCCATCCTCGTCACGCGCAACCTAATGGATCTAATGATCCAAAGATTGGAATCTGATGCCACTTGCAACATAAAAAACATTAAGGCCTTCCGTGAACGTGGAAGAGACTTTAAGTTAGAGCTAAAGGTCCTTGAATATACCTCTCTTTTGAGAGGTCCTAGAACAAACACTAATCGGAACAAAAGCCAAGGATCCATTTGAGCTCCCACATTAGATCTGAAAAGGAGCCATATATGCAGTTTGTGATGCCCCTAATCTTCTCCTCTAAACAGTTCTTAGTCCCTCTCCTGGCTCCTACAACAAAAACATAGTTCACTAGAGATAATGGAACCGATCGAGATGAGACCAAACAGAGTTCCATGGGAAACGGAGAACAATTACCGGAGAATGGAGTCAGAAGAAATGGATGAAGATGAGTGGGAGCACAAGGCCAAGATGCAGAGCCAAATGCGTAAGAGGAGCCAGAAGTGTGTGTTCAACTGTGCACTCTTTGCATCGCTCAACTCCATCCTTCTTGGTTACGGTCAGTCTTCCTACAAACTTATTTATTTACTAGGGAATACAACTTTGATAAAAATGAAATGAGTTGATATTTGAAGTCTATTGAGAGTAACAGGATATTATTTGGTGAAGTTTTTGGAGAGTGCTGAAGGGAATAGAGAGAACCGTTGACATCAAATAGCAGTTTAACTGTGTGAGTTTTTCTGTTGGTACTCGAGGATTGATTAGTGCAAACCACCATGTCTTTGCTTAAACTTGTAGGAAAATGACAGATTAAGACAGAGCCACCTGTTGGTACCACATATTAGTCATTGTTTGTTAAAAAAACTTACAAATATATCAGGTAATCCTTTTCTTGTATGCAGATAATCCCCTGTGATAAGGCTATCTTTTCTTTTTTTGATAAACTCGTTAACTTGTCGCTGCTATCTCATTTAACACGAGCAAGAGAAAACAAGTGTCAAGTACACCTCATTAAGTTTAACACTTTGTAGATCCTTTATAATCCCACAAGACATCAGGTCTGTTGTTTTTTTTGCCAACTTAAACTATTGTTCACATATACAAACTAACTATATAGGCAAGTTTTACTTGAGGAAAAATAATGTTTGGTTTTTTTTTTTTCTAAAAACATAAAATCAAAATATATTTTAAAATATAGATAATTTTTTAAAATATTTTTTCTTTCTAATTTATACCATATATTAAAATATGGTGGGCGACGAGAATAGTTTTGATTAAGAAACAAAGTTTTCCTTTGAGGAAGACAAAATTCGATCAGGATTTTATCATTTATTTGAGGAATTTAATATGACAAAACAAGAATTAAATATAACTACTAAATATTCATGATTACCAGGCTACGCTTGAAAATTTTGACACGTACCCGGCCAAACTCATGTGCTCTACGGTCAGCACAAACCAGGCAAGTCTAAGTCCAGCTCCTGACAAAATCTTCCAAGTTGCCAACATCGAAGCCGAGTTGACCCGGCCAAACTTGCCCCGTCTACCCGGAATTAATCAACAAAAATATCAAGGAAGACCCAACCTCGTTTTTTTTAGGTGAGACAATCCTATAAAAATTTAGAAAAATTTAAAAATGAACCTTAAAAACACATTAGTAATTTTTTTGTAAATGGACAATTGATTTTGAGTGTTTGAGAAAGTGAGACATATCTTATATGGACAATCTTAATAGATGATAACAAATATTATATTATGAAAATATCATACAAAGAAATTGAGAAGCCAATATTATTACCATAAATAAAGTTGCTAAGTAGGTATTTTAGAAACATATAGATACTAGTATTTGTAAAATAATTTTCTAAAAATACAGATTTTAGAAATAATAAGGACAAACAGTCACATTGAGTATTTTTTGACAAAAAAATTGGAATGTAATGAAAAAGTCATAGAAGGTATAATCTTTTTTAATCAAGTTGCATTACGCGTTATTGGAAGTATTTTAAGTACTTCAGATTGTCATTTCAAAAAGAAAAAGGAAATAAAAATCTTCCGACCCTTTATTATGAAATGAACAAAGAAATATATCGACATCTCCCACCTTCCTCGCGGACCCTTTTGTTGGGAACCCATTGATGACCTCCAAATCCAATACCTATACGCGGCAAGAGCAATCCCCTCCCAAGCATCGGAAGCCCAAATCTAGACGATGGCCGCCGCCGAGGCCGGTGTTTCCGTCAATGGCAACACCAAGTACGCGGTTCTTGATCCGAATGAGGAGTTGGAGCTGGACACGGGATTGGAGGTAGCGACGAGGAGGAGGAATTGGTCAGCGTCTGAGAGGAAGAGCACGGAAAGATTCGTCTACGCCTGCGCCATCTTTGCCTCCCTAAATTCCATCCTTCTCGGCTATGGTGAGTTCTTGCCATGACGAGGTACAACCAGTGATCCGAGTTCAAGGATAAAATGGCTCCTTTTTGCGTTAATTGTAGCTTCCTTTTGATAGAGCACTGCAAATTCCTTAATGGACATCTTTCGTGCTTGCAAGTAACAATTTTGATTTCGTTTACACAAGAGGATATTTGGAGAATGCAAGCGTCAAGTTGAAATCGTTGGGATTGGCATGCGGTGTAGCACTGTAACTCTGTGTCCATGCTTAGCAAATAGGACTTTGATATCTTCTTGTTCTTGAAGTGCAGATCATCATTTGAACAGAACAACTTATGCTCCTACTCCTACTGGCCGTTCTATATGTTTTTTTTTGTGATAATCAATTAAGTTTTTAGGGGGTTAAGTCCCCTTGCTTTATTATATTTTGCAACCTAAGAATGCTTGCATCTGCAGATGTTGGTGTCATGAGTGGCGCGATCATTTACATACAGAAAGATCTCCACATTACCGAGTTTCAGGAAGAAATCCTAGTAGGTTGCCTGAGTGTAGTTTCGCTCTTGGGCAGTCTATCAGGGGGAAGAACGTCAGATGCGATTGGGCGAAAATGGACGATGGGCCTCGGTGCAATTGTCTTCCAGGCTGGCGCTGCCATCATGACATTTGCTCCTTCCTTCACTGTGCTCATGATTGGGAGGCTCCTTGCAGGAGTTGGCATTGGCTTTGGCGCCATGATATCAGCAGTCTATATTGCCGAGATCTCCCCTGCAGCTGCTCGTGGAACCCTCACATCCCTCCCTGAGATCTGCATCAATCTTGGGATCCTTCTTGGCTATGTTTCGAATTATGCTTTCTCTGGCCTCTCAGAGCACATAAATTGGAGGATTATGCTTGGTGTTGGCATCCTCCCATCTGTCTTCATTGGCTTTGCGCTTTTCGTGATCCCAGAGTCCCCTCGGTGGTTGGTGATGGAGAAGAGAATTCCAGAAGCCCGGGCAGTGTTGCTACAGATAAGTGAGACTGAGATTGAGGTTGAAGAAAGGCTAGCTGAGATTGAGGAAGCTGCAGGTATTATGAAAACAATGAAATCTGAGGAGAAGGCTGTGTGGAGGGAGCTATTGAACCCTTCTCCTGCTGTTCGTCGGATGCTAGCTGCTGGCTGTGGTATTCAAATGTTCCAACAGATTACTGGAATTGATGCTACTGTTTACTACAGCCCAACAATTTTCAGAGATGCTGGGATCAAGTCAGATCAAGAGCTTCTTGCGGCGACCGTTGCTGTTGGATTTACCAAGACAATGTTCATATTAGTTGCAATTTTCCTTATTGATCGAGTAGGACGAAAGCCACTTCTTTATGTCAGCACCATTGGCATGACAATCTGCTTATTTGTTTTGGGGATTGCACTTACATTGCAAAAGCAAGCGTTGGGGATTGTTTCTCCACGAGTTGGGATTGACCTTGCAATTTGGGCTGTCTGTGGGAATGTAGCATTCTTTTCAATTGGCATGGGACCGATATGTTGGGTCCTGTCTTCTGAGATATTTCCTTTAAGATTGCGAGCTCAGGCGTCAGCACTTGGACAAGTAGGTGGTAGAGTGAGCAGTGGTTTGGTTTCTATGTCATTCCTTTCCATGGCCCATGTTATATCAGTGGCAGGAATGTTCTTTGTCTTTTCTGCAATATCGACTATCTCCATAGCGTTTGTGTACTTCTGTGTGCCAGAAACCAAAGGCAAAACTCTAGAGCAGATAGAAATGATGTTTCAAAATGGGAAAGAATGGAGCAGAGGTGAAGTAGAGCTTGAGGATGCACAGCACTTAATTCAGGGTGGCAAGAAATCCATATCCCTCGGTTAATATTAATTACAGGAAACCTCATATCGCCCCATGTTGCAACAATGAGCCAGTACTACATCCTGTTTGTACCACCTGAGGAATTCTGAACTGCAAGTGCACAAATGGCTCAACTGCCATGGACCATTACAGATTTTGAGGGCTCAGGAGGGCTTCAGTTGGCATTGTGCAATACAGCTGATTCTTCATAATGTCAGTTGTTTTTTATTATGTTGTTTCATTAACAGATGTCAGCTTATACTCCCAATTTCTCAAATGAGTTACCTAGGAAAGGGATATGAAGGATGTCGTGTTTTTGGTGGACTCCCATTTCCCCAAATTAGTTACCTGGAAATGGATATGAAGGATGTTGTATTCTGGTGATATCTTCCACCCATAAAAGAATATAGTTGTTGAATATCTCCTTTTGTGCAATTTAAATTTTGTGCCATGTGTTCTGACGCATTCAGTGCCTATGCCTCTTTCTGTTGTGATGCTTGTACCTAATAGACAGTTATAAATGTTAGAAGTACCCCTCCAATATCATATTATGTAGTAGTTTTCAATTAAACATTTTACATATATAAAGGATCCTTTGGGTGATCTATGCTGATGACATAGCATACAACATTATCAGGTCAAGAATCTGTTCTGATATAACTTATAACACAACCACGGGTTTACCTTGATACCATCTCTGTAACATCTTAGATATGTCTGTTCATAAGACTTTCATCCACATTTTGCCTTAAAAAAATTAACTTGATTGATACTGTCAGTTCCCTCATACTTCTATTCAATATTTTTTCAAACCGAATTCTCAATATCGAACTAAGTCATATACTATTGTGCCTCTTGCACCGAATTGAGTTAGTGTGTTACATTCGTAAACAAGTTACTCAGCATTATAAGTTCATATGTATTTTAGTGTGAAAGGACTTCGTCAAAGAGGATGGACGGGGGAAAATATATTATCTTTCACTACAAACAGAGGCTGAAACCGCACAGTTTCACTTCAAACTAGGAAATTTTCATCTATTTCTCTGCCATGTTGACAAGTTTTACAACTGCAAATACGATGTACACATTACCCCGCGTCTAATCTTGCACCACAAACAAAGAAGCGTTACAGAACAAGCAATTGTCAGAAATTAGCCTTCCAACCACACTTCCCTCCTCCACTTCCAACCTCCTACTCTCCCTGTTCCATAGGTGAATGCCAAAGCTCTCACCTTTGATCCTATCCACCTTAGCCCTCACCCACCACTCCTCCTTGCGGCCCTTGGGCGCGTGAAACATCCCGGCAATCTTGATCCAGTCCACGGGGTAGAACGCCTGAGGCGGCAGGACCGCCACGTCCAGCCCGGGCCTCCGCCGGAGCCGCGCGACTACCCTGGAGACCAGGTACGGCCCGTTGTGGCCCCACTTGCTCCCGTGGAACGTGGCAGCGAACTCGGCCAAGAACTCGCGCAGCAGCGGGTGGCCCCGGTCGAACACCATCACGGCGTTGTTGAGACGCGTCCAGTAGCCGGTGGCCGCGTCCACGGCCTGCGCGCCGATGGCGTTGCGCAGGCTGACGAAGGGCTTGAGGACGACGACGTCGGCGTCGAGGTAGACGCCGCCGTACTTGTAGAGCGCGGCGAGGCGGAGGAGGTTGGAGAGGTTCTGTCCGAGGGGCACTTTGCCCGGGCTGACGTCCCCGCGCTGCACCCTACCGAGCCACGCCTCCGCGGGCGTGCCGTTTAGGAGGTATGCGAGGTCCGGCGAGGCCGCGGCGACACGGAAACCGCGCACCAAGAAAGGCCTGAGCTTGTCCTCGCCGCCTGCTGAGTCCATAGTGTCGGAGACAATGAGAAGGCAGGCATCGCGGTGCCACTTGAATAGGCTCTCCACGACGCCGAGCTCCCGCCAGCCGAACTGCGGGAGCGGCGCGAGCCACGTCATGAAGAACCGGTGCGCGCACTGCGAGGCGAAGAGCTCCGCTGCGCGCGCTGCGAACCGCCGCGTCCGTGCTGTCTGCCTAAGAAGGACCTTCAGGAGGCTCTTGTTCTTCTTTGAGAAGGACCTTGAGTTGTGCTTAGTCGTACTAATACTAGAAGTAGGAGAAGACTTAGAAGCAGATGAGCCATGGAATGCTTGCAAGGTTTTGGAGGTGGTGATCACATCAACTCTAGTACTAGTGATCGATGCATTGGGCTGTGGAGGCGGCATTGTTAGGAGAGGGCAAAGGAGAAGGCTAAAGGTGGTGTATGAGAGGAGGAAGAGGAGGAGGAGAAGGACAGGGAGGGAGGGGGAGAGAAGGACGGAGGAAGCCTTCCTATGGGCTGCCATTGTAGGAGAAGTGGCCATTGTTTCTTCTTGCACCGTTCCGATGGCCATGTCATGTGCCCGTGGCTGCCTCTTTCTTGCGTGCCCTTCGTGCTGTACCTAGGCTTTTGTGAGGCAAGAAAGATCCATGGGTGGGCGTCAGTTAGTATTGTGTGATATGGGGCTGTGGGGGGGTGGGGGGCGGCCGGGCGATCGGCGTGGGCTAGCTGCCCATTGTTTAAGATTAAGTGATGAGTGCAGTTGCTAGTTGTGTAAAGTTTGTGTGTGGCGTTTTGGTAGTACCCCATGTTATCATGTGCTGTCATTAGTTTCCACTCTGGGCTGGAGTAAGACCAAGCACGATGATTTGATAAGAGATGTGAAAAAGAGAGAGGAGAGAGTAATAAACTGCATAAACAAAGATGAGCAGCTATAGCTTACTGTGCTGGATAAGCTAAGTGTTCGGCCAACAAGCCTAAACAGACCCGGCTCTACTTAGTTCTCGTGCCATATTGATTCTATCTGCTTCCATGTACGAGAACCGATCGCCTATGCACTTTGGAAATAACTTACTTCTGACCGAACCGTACGTAACCTCCGTTTACGTATAAGAACTGAGGAGTACGTATCGAAAGATATTAGAAGGATTAGGAGTGGCAGAGTTGACAGGATAATCATATCCTCTGTCAGGATTGTTTCTCATCTTTTTAATGGTTGTCTAAATTAAGTTTTAGCTAAGATGTTGATTAGTTTTAGTTGACAATTTTTTAAATAATCTATAAAGAAATAATTACAAAAATAATTATTAGTAAAGAGTTTTTGCATAAATAGACGACTGTCGCTGTGTTGAACACCAATTAGATGTTTTTCTTGGGTACAATCGCCATTTAATGTAGTGATAAGCTTGTTTTATCGGACGTATCACTAAGTTGAATGGTCATTCAACTTGGTGACAAGGTTGGTAAAATTAGAAAAAATCCAACTCAATCGTCAAGATGTATGATGACTGTACTGGCAACATATTATTTTAAACAGGAAATTACAAATATTAGAATTATAGATAATGAACTCTCACAAATTTGATTAAATTAAGATAATTAAGTTTTAGAAGTACAATTAAAATAAAAATAATCAAGTCCCATAAGCACAATTGAAATATAAATATTGAAAATTACAAATAATAGTATTACATAATAAAAAATGTTACATAGTGTTGTGGCAGGGGTATGAGTAATTGGGATCACTACTACAGAAGTGCATTCCACTAACCCATATTTTCTAACGGTTATAAGCAATCTGGGAAAAATCCAATAGAATAGGACGACAGGGGCGGAAAAGAGGCATTTTACTATCGGTTACACACTAATCTAACGTTAGTGAAATGCAAATACTTTTTACTATCGGTCATTACTGTACAAACCGATATAATATATTAAATAGTACTATCGGTTTTTCACTTTTAACTGATAGTAAAATTGCGCACTTTATACTATCGGGTATTCTGTACCAACCGATATAATATATTAAAACAGTACTACCGGTTTTTCGTTCGTAACAGATAGTAAATTTACTCACTTTATACTATCGGTTCGTACTGTATCAACCGATATAATATATTACATAGTACTATCGGTTTTTCTCACGTAACTGATAGTGAAATTACTGACTTTTTACTATCGGTTCTTCCTGTACTAACCGATACAATATATGAAATAGTACTATCGGTTATATAAAACAAACCGATAGTAAAATGACTTCATATAAACTAATGGTTATGACAGTGTGGACCTTATTTTACTATCGGTTTGTGTTGTTGAACCGATAGTAAAATTGGACAACTTAATTAGGTCGACCCCTGCTCTGCGCTCTGCATGTTGGAATCATTTCAGCCGCGCACGACTCCAAGCTAGAGTGATCTGGAGAAGCTAGCTGAGAGGTTGATCATATTTCCATCCCCCTCGGTATTGTCATCTTCTCATCACCCCTCTCTCTCTCGATCACTCTTTCACATGCACTCTCCCTCTCTCTCTACTTGCAATTCATTAAACTAGATACATGTATCTCCAAACTAGTTAGAAGGCTAGGTTGGCTAGCTAGCTATAGCTTGCTGAATTTAAGCAGCTAGCTAGCTGGCTCTTCCAATTAATGCATGCATCAAGTTAATTAGCATGCATCAAGTTAATTAGGATTTCATATATACAAATCCATTTAATGTAATTAAGCAGCTCATGTACACACATATGGCCTAGCTAATTATGTTTCATGCATATATGCATGCCCTGAGTCATTAATTATTTATTTGAATTTGTCAATTTTGTGAAATAATTGTAGATGGACCGAGAATATTGGATGTATGGAATAAAACGTACTACTGTTGAGTATTTGGAGGGTGTGAATGGGTTTATTAAATTTGCTGAGCAAGAAAAGGCGAAGAAGGGAGAGAAAGATATGCATTGTCCTTGTATAGATTGTATGAACTTAAAAATGTTCGGCAACTCTGATCAGATTAGGAGTCATTTGATTCGTCGTGGTTTTAACGCACGCTATACCTGTTGGATATGGCATGGTGAAGATCTTGAGGAAACGAGCACCGCTATCACTCAGTAGCACCCGGAAGTGGATTGCAGTAATGATGATCATGATCAGAACATTGGTAATGTTCATTCGGAAGTCCATGTAGATGACGACAATTTAGATGAAATGTTACGTGATGTAGAAGAAGACTACAGCGAAAACGATTTAGCTAAATTTGAGAAATTAATTGTTGATTCTGAGAAGCCTTTGTTCCCCGGATGTGCAAAATTTACAAAGTTGTCTGCTGTGTTGAGATTATATAACTTGAAGGCAAGCAACGGTTGGAGCGATAAGAGTTTCACGGCGCTATTGGATCTGTTAGGGGACATGCTTCCAGAGGGAAATGAGTTGCCAAGATCGGTTTACCAGGCCAAAAAACTATTGCGTCCGTTGGGAATGGAAATCGAAAGAATACATGCATGCCCAAATGATTGTGTTCTGTACCGTAACGAGTACGAGGATTTGCATGTTTGTCTAAGATGCGGTGCATCGCGGTATAAGCATGGGGACAGAATTTATCACAATGGATGTGATGAGGTAAAGAAAGGGCCTCCGGCCAAAACTGTGTGGTATTTGCCTGTGATTCCCAGATTGAAACGGCTATTTGCAAATCCAAAAGATGCGAAGTACTTGCGTTGGCATGTTGAAGGTCGGAAACAAGACGGAAAACTAAGACATCCAGCTGATTCCATTCAATGGGGAAACATTAACAGAACATTCGGTGAGTTTGGCGACGAAGTGAGGAATATAAGGTTTGGGCTGAGTACGGATGGTATGAATCCACACGAAAATATGAGCAGTCGACATAGCACTTGGCCGGTTCTTTTATGCATCTACAATCTTCCTCCTTGGTTATGTATGAAGCGCAAGTACATCATGATGTCGTTACTAATTTCAGGACCTAGACAACCCGGGAATGATATTGACGTGTTTCTATCACCGTTAATCGAGGACTTACATAAATTGTGGAGCGAAGGGGTGCGGGTGTGGGATACACATAAGCGAGAGAATTTCATGTTGCGGGCCATGATATTTTGCACCATAAATGATTTCTCGGCCTATGGAAATTTGTCGGGGTATAGTATGAAAGGAGGCAAGGCTTGTCCTATTTGCCTGGATGAAACTGAAAGCATGTGGTTATCGAACTGCAGAAAAAAGTGTACATGGGTCACTGCAGATTCCTTCCGATGCATCACGCCTACCGTAAGAAGAGGAAGTCATTCAATGGGAAGCTTGAGAAAGGATCAGTCCCAGTGTTTGTGACTGGTAAGGAGCTTTACTTGCGCGTGAAGGACATCAAAGTTGAGTTCGGTAAATGTTCTAAACCTCCAGGAAAAAATGTTTGGAAGAAGAGATCGATTCTTTGGGATCTGTCATATTGGGAGCACTTACAAGTTCGACATTGCATTGATGTCATGCACGTAGAGAAAAATGTTTGTGACAGTTTGACTGGTTTGTTGTTGAACATTCCAGGAAAGACGAAAGATGGCATCAACGTTCGCCGTGACATGCTCGACATGGGCATAAGGACTGAGCTTGCACTGTTGGAGAAGGGAAAGTGGACATACCTCCCCCCGGCCTGCTATACTTTGTCAAAAAGAGAAAAAACAGAACTCTGTCAGTGCCTACATGGTGTCAAAGTTCCATGCGAGTATTCTGCTAACTTGAAAAAACTTGTGTCCATGAAAGACTTGAAACTGGTTGGTATGAAGTCCCATAATTGTCATGTACTGATGTCACAAATGCTTCCCATTGCTATCAGAGGCATTCTCCCAGTCAAAGTCAGAGAGACAATTACAAAGCTATGTTATTTCTTCAACACAATATCTGGCAAGGTACGTAAGCGTGTACTCCTAGCAAGTTAATTAGCTCCATTTGTGGAACTTGTCAAATTTTTTGGATCTGAATATTTGCTGCAACTGTGTCCTTGCAGGTAATTGATATGGATGGACTGGATGATTTGCAACGCGATGTGACTACCACTCTTTGTCAGCTGGAGATGTATTTCCCTCCATCCTTTTTTGATGTTATAGTCCATCTAATTGTTCACCTTGTCAGAGAAATTAAGTTTTGTGGACCCGTGTTCCTGCGCTACATGTATCCATTTGAGAGATTTATGGGTATCTTGAAGGGATATGTAAGGAATCGACATCGGCCTGAGGGCAGTATCATTGAAGGTTATGCCGCCGAGGAGGTGATCGAATTTTGCACCAACTATATGGCCGGGGTTGACCCAATTGGCGTTCCTACGTCCCGGCATGAGGGCAAGCTTCAGGGCATTGAAACGATTGGATTTAAAGCAGTCGTTCCCTCTAGTGATCTGTATGCAAAAGCCCATTTTTGGGTCTTACAGCACATGACGGGGGTGGAGCCATACATACACGAGCACAAAGAAATGTTACGGAAACAGAATCCCTCGAAGCGAGAGATTTGGGTCACCAGAGAACATAATAGGAAGTTTGCTGGGTGGATCGAAAATAGAGTCCTGCAAGCTTCTGAGGGCGATGTAGATGAAGATGTTACATGGTTGGCCAGAGGGCCTAGATTTACTGTAGGGACTTGGCAGGGGTATGACATCAACGGCTATTCATTTTACACAAGAACTCAGGACGAGAAGAGTACTATGCAATGTAGTGGAGTGACACTACTTGCTATTTCGGAGGATGCCAGGGCAGTAAAGGCACTCAACTCATATTACGGTGTTATTGAGGAAATATGTGAGCTTGATTATGTATTACTTAAGATTCCTCTGTTTCGATGCCAATGGGTCGAAATCCCTCGAGGTGTTAAAGTCGACAATTATGGGTTTACTCTCGTCGATCTCAGTAGAGTCGCACACAAAGATGATCCATTTATACTTGCTTAGCAAGCCACACAGGTGTTCTACATCGTTGACCCGGCCAACCCAAAATTGCACGTTGTCCTTCACAGTAAGAGACGTATTGTTGGGGTCGAAGACGTTGTGGATGAAGAAGAGTACGATCAGTTCGACGAACTACCTCCATTTTTAGATGGAATCCTTCAATCTGTCCCTACCGAAGATATTGAAGAAACAAGTTACCTGCGAGACGACCACGAAGAAGGATTATGGGTGGACAACCATTCTTGACTAATTTACAATATGTTAGTGACGTATATTACTTGGATCTTTAATCGAAGAATTCTTCAAATCATTTTTCAAAAATTCTTTGGGAAAACATACGTGATGCATTGAGAATCATTTCTGCAAATTTTCATTTCAATTGGAGTATATACTTGATTTGAGCAATAATTGATTCTTTTCACAAATATATATGAAAACTGCAAATTTTCATTCTATGATTGGTCTTTACTGTTAATTTATTTCAAAATTATTGGAAGTCATTTGCATGGGGTTTCAGGTGTCTTACAAGTGCAAAATGATGTACTGAGACCCATCTGTAATTGTTCTCAGGAAATACCTTTAGATCAATTTAACAGTATTCTACTATCGGTTTCAACCTCCAAATCGATATGAAATTAACATATACTATCGGTTTATTGTCATAAAACCGATAGTAAAATACAATGCAAAATGATGTACTGAGATCCTCTGTAATTCTTCTGAGGGAAATCCTTTAGGGTCAATAACATTGTATTTTACTATCGGTTATAACTGTGAAACCGATATGAAATTAAACTATACTATCGGTTTACCGTTCATAACCGATAGTGATTTATACTGTGTTATGAGCCCCTGTTCTTAGTTTACTATCGGTTTATTGTTTACAACCGATAGTGATTTATACTGTGTTATGAGCCCCTGTTTCTTAGTTTACTATCGGTTTGGTATAATAAAACCGATAGTGAACAGTGCCAACACTGCAAACCCTAACTTACATGTTTTTATTATCGGTTTTGTGGTTATGAACCGATAGTAAATATTCATAGATTAGGTTATAACCTTGCACGATTTTCCCTCCAGTGCAACTGATCACATTCCAATTTCCAAATACTCTTGCGGAAAACCCTAGATTTGCCGACGTTCGCTTTTTCGCTCCTCTGCGCCACCATTGCCGATCAGAATCTGGTTCTCCACCGCCTCCGGCACTACATTGCGCCACCGCCTCCGGCCACTCCACGATCGACTGTAAGTGTTCTTGACCAAATCGCTCGCGTGTATTGCTTAATTTTGTATGCAATGGTTCATATCCCGTTCAATGGATTACAAATATAAATCTAGAGTAAAATTCATGAACTACAAACTTGATAGCTATGAGAATGACAGAATTGATGAAAATCACTAGCAATTTGTCATACAGTGTAGTCCACTATCGGTTTCTTATTCAGAACCGATAGTAAATACCTTAAACTAAATTTTCTGTTAATTATTTCCCATTTTCTAATTTTCATCTGAAATTTTAGTTCATTTACATTTTAACATACTTTATGTTTCTGCTGAGAGACTAGCATAGTTTGCACTGCTAATCTTATATATTTTACTGAATACAAACTTGATTACTATCGGTTTGACTTGGAAAACCGATAGGAAATAGTAGTGCCATCATAGTTTGCACTGCTAATTTGAATTTTCTGTGAATTACTTCCCATTTTCTAATGTCCATCTCAAATTTAGGTTCATTTAAATTTTAACAGACTTTATTTTCCTGCAGAGAGATTAGCATAGTTTGCACTGTTAATCTTTTAAATTTTCCTGAATACAAACCTTAGTACTATCGGTTTTCCTTTCAAAACCGATAGGAAATATAGTATGTCTTAGTTTGCACTGCTAATCTGAATTTTCTGTGAATTACTTCCCATTTTCTAATATTCATCTCAAATTTAGGTTCATTTAAATTTTAACAGACTTTATTTTCCTGCAGAGAGATTAGCATAGTTTGCACTGCTAATCTTTTAAATTTTCCTGAATACATACCTTAGTACTATCGGTTTTCCTTTCAAAACCGATAGGAAATAGAGTATGTCTTAGTTTACACTGCTAATCTGAATGTTCTGTGAATTACTTCCCATTTTCTAATGTTCATCTCAAATTTTGGTTTATTTAAATTTTAACAGACTTTATTTTCCTACAAAGAGATTAGCATAGTTTGCACTGCTAATCTTTTAAATTTTCCTGAATACAAACCTTAGTACTATCGGTTTTCCTTTCAAAACTGATAGGAAATATAGTATGTCTTAGTTTGTACTGCTAATCTGAATTTTCTGTGAATTACTTCCCATTTTCTAATGTTCATCTCAAATTTAGGTTCATTTACATTTTAACAGACTTTATTTTCCTGCAGAGAGATTAGCATAATTTGCACTGCTAATCTTTTAAATTTTCCTGAATACATACCTTAGTACTATCGGTTTTCCTTTCAAAACCGATAGAAAATAGAGTATGTCTTAGTTTGCACTGCTAATCTGAATTTTCTGTGAATTACTTCCCATTTTCTAATGTTCATCTCAAATTTAGGTTCATTTAAATTTTAACAGACTTTATTTTCCTGCAGAGAGATTAGCATAGTTTGCACTGCTAATCTTTTAAATTTTCCTGAATACATACCTTAGTACTATCGGTTTTCCTTTCAAAACCGATAGGAAATAGAGTATGTCTTAGTTTGCACTGCTAATCTGAATTTTCTGTTAATTACTTCCCATTTTCTAATGTTCATTTGAAATTTTGGTTCATTTAAATTTCAACAGACTTTATGTTCATGCAGAGAGACTAGCGTAGGGCACAACAATTTTAGTTATGAACTTTGTCATGTACCTTTCTTCATATCAATTGATGATTTGTTCATGGAATTTTAGGTAAAGCCATATCGGCATCTTCCTAGGCTGATAGTAGTGATTCGGCGAGGGCGAACGTAGATGGCGCTGCCTCATCCCAGCGCAAGAGGAAGGCGCGAGGCCGACGATGTTGGGTCGTTTGGCCAAACGCGCGGATCTTTCATGTGAGTTCAACCAGTTCGGGAGACCGATCGGGAAGAACGCCGGGCACTATGCTGCCTATGTTGGCTTGTTGGCGAAGGAAAGGCTGAAGATCACCGTCCAGAGCTGGAAGGACGTCAAGGCCGACGAGAGGGATAGGCTGTGGGCGGAAGTGAAGGTAAAATTAATCAAAATCACTGAACTCTTGAGTAATTAATCACATTTTCTTGGTTTATCTCAGAGATTAGGTAAGTTCTACTTATATGCACCATTTGAAACAGGCCAAGTGGAACATTTCGGACGATGGTCCCAAGATAGCTTGCTTGAAGGACATGAACAACACGTGGAAAACCTTCAAGAGCGTCCTCGTCAGTACCTTCCTCGCTAAAGGCGAATCTCCATGCGAGAAGTATCCCTTCATAACGGAGGAGGTATGGGAGCAATTCGCCCAATAGAAGTGGACTCCTGAGTTCAAGGTATGTATGGTTCCTTTGCTTGGTTACACCATTGTATGCAGTAAGCAGTGGTGCATTAATTTTCTTGTTTCTGGTACGAAGGCCCTCAACGAGAAGAACAGGGCAATCCAGAGGAGGAATGACCACCCACACCGGCTCGGCTCTCGCGGCTATGCGGGGAAGGAGGAGCAGTGGAAGAAGGCTGAAGACGAGGTGTCGAATTTCGTCGACTCCCCTGACCTACCACTCTCCGAGATCCGCGATCAGCGATGCAAGAGCTGGTGGCTGGCCAGAGGGACCGTGTCGGCCACGGGGACTATGGCGTTCCCAAACTCCAGGGACGTCGAGGTCGTGCAGCGACTCGTAAGTTGGCTAACTATGATCATTAGTGTGCGCACAAGTTTGTATATATTTCTTCCTCACAATGGAGAGCTTTCAATGTAACAGATCTCTTGCTCGAAGGAGGCGACCGAGGGATTGTTCAGTCCCCATAGGGAGAACGACATCCTTACCCGGGCTCTAGGGAACAAGGAGCATCCAGGGCGGACGCGAACCGTGGGGGCTGTGGTGCCATGGAAGGAAGGCTTCTCGGAGCCCGGGCAAAAGGCGAAGAAGGCTGGCAGCTGGAAGGAAAGGGAAGTGGAGTTATCTCAGAAGATACGGGCAGATGTGACTGCACAATTCGCGGACATGTTCGATCAAATGAACGAGAGGTATGAACGCCTCAGCCGAGTTGTGCAGTCCAAGGGTTTAGATCCAGCTGCCGAGGTCGACGCTGCCAGGCCGAGTAGTGTTGGCTCGAAGGTTCACGTGGATCCAGTGGACCTGATCGAGGTATTGCAACTCTTGAGCTATATATGTAGTTCGGCTGATGCCACTCCCGTTACGTTAGAATTGTTTCGCTAACCTGTTATAATTGTTGCAAATTGCAGAAGCCGGAGAGCTGTAGCCTATTGATCAACATAGGCGACAAACCTGTTGCGGTTGCAAACGGGGTCGTATACCAGTCTTGGGAGAATGTCCGGATTCACTGCGTACCTCTGGAGCCTGGATTCGCAAAGGTACAGGTGGACATGGCCCTCCCGGGCTACAGCTCTTTTCCGTTGCCCGTCCCAACGAACGAAATGCGGACAATTGGTGAGGCATTGGGCTCGTACATACAATGCCCCAAGAAGGGTGTTAGACTACATGAGGTAAACCCTAGCCATTCTAGCTTACAACTCAGTTAATATACTCAATTTGCAAAATCTAACTTATGCGTTTGTACTTAAAGTGGACGATGGGTACCAGCTCACTTCCTGAGGACACCACCCCCACCACAACGCATGAGCGAACTCCTTCGGCCCCCATGCCTCCTCCGACGGCCTCAAACCCTTCGCCATCAAATGAGGCCGGCGGCACCACACCCCAACCTTCGAAGGTATACACTCGCTCCCCGCCCAAAGGCAAGGGCAAGGCCAAAGACAAGGCCAAACAAAGTCAGCCGGGTACGTTCAAGAACGGGTCCCCACTTGTGTCGGAGTACCCTCTGCGCAATATGGATCAAATAACCAGAAGTCTCCACGAGTGGTACCTGACCCGGTCTAGGCGCCACATCAACTTCTTGGTTCACTTAAGCCAGCCCATTTTCACCGTGAGCCCGGGAGCATATCGGTGGCCCACGAGGATTTGTTCGACCTCCTCAACTGGCGGGAGCTTGATATGTCCTTCATACGGACTGGAGTCCTGTGAGTTTGCTGTTGTCTGAAGTTATCACAGTTCGTTTCATAAATCTAATCACTTTGTATGCACTACTTACTAATGTCTACTTTGCATCCAGGTGCATGTATAGGCTGGCGTCGCTGAGGGAATGTAACAAGGTGGGTTTTCTCGACCCAGAGAAAATAAGCCTCACGATGCTAGAGCACGACCAAGCACATGCGGAGGAATACATATCAAGGGCACTACTAGCGCAGCAGGTTCGAGAGTTCATCCTTGCGCCGTACCACCAAAGGTTAGTGCATTTCCTACTAATTTAACTCATTCTTGTATGTTACGCCTAACATATGTATGAAATGGTTCACTTATATATGCAATGTAGGGGCCACTGGGTCCTCGCCGTCATTTGCCCATGGATGAATGAGGTCTATTACCTCGATTCGATGAGCGACAAGGTGGCGCATATTTTCACCCTCACATGGCACATAGAAGCGTAAGTAACATAGTTGTCTTAAATTTTTCTCTGACTAGCTAATTAATGATAACATATTAACTGGCAATGCTAAATCAAATACAGGGCTTTCAAAAATTATGCTAGTGCTGGAGGGAGGCATGACGCGTCGAAGGGCACAACAATTTCTTGGAAAGAATATGAGGTAATTAATACGGATGGAGGTACTCATGATGAGTCTTTTAATTAAGCTTAATTAGTTCTTTCGAGTTAATGTGGGTTTATGTCTTTGCATATGCAATTTTTCCAGTGCCATCAGCAGCCACAATCGTGGGAATGTGGCTTCTATGTCATGAGATTCATGTATGACCTGATCAGGAGAAACTTTGCCCAATTCTCTAAGGTAACCATTTTTCCTGACTCAAAGTCGAACTTTAATTGGATGTGACGTACGATCCTAACTTTATACACGCATATATGCAGAGCGCCATGTTGAAAGAGCAATATGAGTTGCCTCAATTGAAGGAGCTGCGAACAATTTGGGCTCAATATGTCATGGAAGAAGTGGCTATCAACGATCGATAGTAACTGACTTGTGTTGATTGTTGTATTTGTGAATATATATTGAATGTGTTGATTGCTGTATTTGTGAATAAACTCAATATGTGAATAGATTCATTGATGTATTTGTGAATAAACTCGAGCAATATGTGCATAAATTCAATCTGTCCAATGCATGTGTATATTACTGTATTAGTGTATTTGTGAACAAATTCAATATGTGAATATTGGTGAATATTTGTAAATATTGGTGTATTTGTGAATGATCCAATGTATCTCTGTATAGCTGTATGTATATGTGCATGATTCCAGTACTAACCGTGCCAGTACATAACCGGTAGGAAAAACTAATATTACTATCGGTTATATACTACAACCGATAGAATAAATATTACAGTACTATCGGTTCATATGCAGCAACCGATAGAATAAAGTTTTCAGTACTAAACGTGTCTACAAAATACTATCGGTTATATAATATAACCGATAGAATAAATATCTCAGTACTATCGGTTCATATACAACAACCGATAGAATAAAATTTTCAGTACTAAACGTGTCTACACAATACTATCGGTTTATATATAACAACTGATAGAATAAAGTTTCCAGTACTAACTGTGTCCAGAAAATACTATCGGTTTATATAAGAGCCGATAGAAAAAAACATTAACATTACTATCGGTTTAGATCCTAGCCGATAGAAAAAGCCTAAACAATACTATCGGTTTATATACGAGCCGATAGAAAAAAACGTATACAATACTATCGGTTTAAATTCGAGCCGATAGAAGAAATAGTCGATAACGATTAGTGAACATTGGGAATGTAGATGTTTTACTAACGGTTTTTGAACCGATAGAAGTGTGCTGCACCTCTACTATCGTGCTGACCACTATCGATAAGAGAACCGATAGTAGAGTGGATTTTTAACCGATAGTGAAAAGCATTTCTGTAGTAGTGGATAATTTTGATAACAACAAAAATTTATTTGTTATTGTAGAGTTATTATATTCGACTTGAGACTATCCATCACATATATGAGATAATTGATCATCTCTTTCTGTTTTTCATCCTAAAGAGTGTCTACCCATGGCACCATCTCCTTCGAGAGTTGCCCGAGTAAGACCCAGGATTCATTTTCTTAATGGAGTCTTCCTGGAACCGGGATTGATACCGGGTCAAAGCTTCCAACCTAACAAGACCAATACCCTAACACTATCCTTTTTCTGTGAATCATTCGTCCTCACCTTTAAAAAAAATGCATTCCTTCGCACTGTGCTTTACTTTAGCTCTTATAGCATTCTTTTCCTTAATGCCTGTTTAATGCCAACAGTGCTCCTCCTCTCGGAGTGCTTCTGTAACACCCATGTTTTTGGCAAACCCTAAAATAGCCAACATCCACATCTGGACCCCAAACCCTAATCTGCTTCAGCCATTCCCTTCTAAATGTTGTTCAGAGCATTTTTCCCTTCGGGACAATCTCCAAAATCTCACCCTAAAGCTGAGTTTCAAGCCTTGCCATTTTTAAAACCCTAATTACCCTATTTTACCCTAAACCGTTTTCCCCAATTGTGTCGAAACTCTTCAAATCTTGCCTGATCTTACCAAACCTTGGCCAAATAAGTTCTAATAATCTTTTGCAACTTAGTTGCGAAATCAGATTTCAGATCGGACCCTCAGATCTCCAAATTTGCAAACAGGCCCAAGTCCTATTCAAACTTTCCTCACAAAACAGCCCCTGGAACAAGTTTCAGAAATTACAGAACGGCCCAAACTTCTTTTCAGGTCCATTCGACCAGCCCCTGGTCGTTGCCACGACCAGTGCACGAGCCACCGTTGCCGCGCCGTGTTCTCGCCGTGTTTGTTCGCCGCCGGCCACCGTTTCTTGTCGCCTGTGGCCGTGAGTTGCTGTGCCACCCCGTGCGCACGTGCCAGCAGTGCGTCGCCTTGCCCAGCGGATAAACGGCCGCGCTCCCGAGCTTTGTTTTCGCGCGCGCTCCCGTTGCCGTGGCAATTGCATGCGTATACGTGTCATCGCCGGAGCCTTGCTGTTGCCTCCGCATCTGCGCCGTTCCAGGTGAAGTTCCAATGCAACTGGCAAAGCTGCAGCACCGCCTGAGCGCGATCGCATCGCCGTCGCCGTCGTTGCGCCTGCGCCCGACAAACTTCTCCCCGGCGCAAGCAACCACTGTCGCGTAATCCCTCGCAAGCTCCATCCCCGTGCCTATTTAAACCCCCCCTCAGTGCTGTGAAGAAGCACAACCTCAGGACTTAGCCAAATTCCCAGTTAATTTCTCACCGCCGTCGAGTTTGCTTTCTTCTCCGGCGAGCAACCTCTGGAGCTCACGGTGCCAGCCCAATTCACTGCACCATTCTTCAAACCAAAGCCACCAGTGAGTTCCCCTCTTTCCCCTGTTTGTGTCATAGCACCCAATTGCACCCCGGCGAACCTTAACGCCGGTGATCACCGAAAAAGATCAAAACCCCTGTTCCGGCAATGCTACCTGATTTAGTCCAAATTAGCCTTAGTACCAGTAGAAGAAATTGATCAGCATACTCTTTTTAGCAAGCCTACCAATCTGGTTTTCAAAATCGAGCTAAGATCACAGCTCTCCCCAAATCGCGCGCCACCAGTAAACTGGCTCTCGTCGCCAGGCCACGCCGGCGATCATCCGGTCAAATTGACCCCTCCAGTAGCTTTGCTGTACCCTAGAGATCATCCCCAAGCTTGGAATTGAGCTCTTTCGCCCTGTATCGAAAACCCCCTTTGTCCAGTGTCGTCTTCTCCAGCGCCGGTCGCCGGAATTCTTTCCCGACCGATCTAGCGCCTGAAACCTTGTCCCTTAGATAGATTCCAGTACCCTGAGCAATATTGTTCACTAGCCCGACACCTGGATTTGCCTAGATTGTGAGTTATGCCTATGCCAAGATCACTGTCCAGTAGCTCAGTTCATGTCCAGGCCACCGTAGTTCATCGCCGGATTTGGCCACCCTCCGGCCATTTTCAGCCCTTCTGCCTGTTGAGTATATTGTTCCTGTTAGTAATGCCTACCTCCCAGACAAAGTGGTGCATCAATTGGAGCCCTGGATCAAAAGTTAAGCCATGCCCTAGTTTCTGGCCATGTCCAGCACTATGTCAGTGCATGTCAGCCACTGGCATTAGCCTTGTTTGACCCCTTCTGGTTGAGCAATTGAAATGCCACCTTGTCCTTTAGATTCCTGGAGTGGTGTTCTACAACTTTCTCTACTATCACTTCTCCAGAAAACCATCCTAAGATCAGTTTGAAGTTATGCCAAAGCCATGAACTGAATGTCGACCCTTCGACGTTCAATCCTTTTTAGCCGTTTCTTCGACCAGAGCCCTTGTGACCTTGCCCTAACCTTTTCCCCTGCATGCATGACTTATTTACTTAATACTTTCTATAGAAACTATTTTCAGTATGCTTATGTGGTATGTGTTTGTGTGTTGATTGATTGCCGCAGAGTCAGAAGCTGAAGGAGCGGAAGAAGTCTTTGAAGATCCGTCTGAGTACTTAGACCCCACATTGCAAGGCAAGCCTCATTCCTTTGATCATGTCTCACCCAATATTTTCATATAAAGTATATTCACTGTTTCTTACTATGCATGTTTATTTGAAATACAAGTTATGTTTGAATGACATGAGTAGATATTACCTAATGGATCATGAAACCCCTTTTGTTATTGAACCTTCATGTATATGCTTTTGTCACCTTAGGACTCATATACTAAATATCCACATTAAACTTGAAATGGTCAAATACATGAGAGGTTATAATGAAAACCGTTTTGTCAAGAAAACTGATAAAAGGGATCAGTAGTGAGGATTGGATTGTATGGAGAGGGTGCGGTGCGCACCAGGGAATGTGAATGTTCCTCACTATTGGTTCATAAGGACAAGAACCTTGTGCTGTGTCTCTATGCGAATTGTAAACGTACCAACCACTTGCCTGGTATGGGACAAGCACAACTTAGTAGCTTTTTGGTATTATCAGTTCCCTGCATGGTTTGTCGGTCTGGTTTCTCGCGTGGAAACTGGTGGGCCGCAGTTCGGCCATGAGTGATGTGAGTTCAGAAAAATAATGAGAGGTAAAGGTGGAAAGAAGGAAGACGCCCTACGCCTCAGATTAAGCCGTGCGCGGTTGTAATCTTGAACGGTCATATGTCTTGCGTGGACACAGACCAAGGCTATGTGTCTTGCGGGAACATAAGCCAGAGGCTAGGAAGTAAGGCAGTGGGGAGGACCCACAACGGTACTTGAGACTTAATTGTCTATTTACCGGGCAGGGATACTGTTAATACTGAACTGTAAAAGCGTTGTGTGATCTCGGCCTTGTCACATGTGTATGTCACATGGAGCTGATCCGACTTGAAAGCCGAGTGAACCAGTGGATTTAAAAAGAGGTACACCTTTGCAAAGTATAAAAGAAGTATCAGATACTCTGTACTCCCAGGTTCAGGAGTCTTTTCGTAGTGGATGTTATCCATGGGTTATAGCACAAGTAATGTTTTGGAATGTTTTCATAATGCGGTTAACAAAGTAGTGACTTATGGGAGACCACTACATCTAATGTTTTTATTGAAAACCTGTTTAATGTTTAAAGTATTATTTTCATGACAAAGTACTGTTTTACTGAACAAATGACTTGGAAATCTATATACCTCTATCCATATGAAACTAAAACCCCTGAATCATATGTTTCACCCTCATATAAGTACAATTACAATAATCCCCGGAATGAGTGTTGCTGAGCACCAAGTGCTCACCCTTGCATTTACATCCAACTGTAGAAGAGGGATTCGAGGATCCCGATTCCTTCAGTTATGAGTTCCCGGCAGAAGATGGAAGTGCCCCGGACGAGCCCACGTTCTAGAAGGATTGCGCACCAAGTCAAGTCAGATGTGGGAGAAGCCCCTTCAACCCCGCTGCGGATGGAAATCAAGCTTTTTGTCGTTGCTTTGTGCTTTATGCTGTGTGTTCGGTACTTGGATATCGATTCTGGTTCTGATAAACTAGTTATTTTCTTAGCAACTCTACTTAGCGCCATTTTTGGTGCTTTGGCTATGTAATATTGGCCATGTTGGCCTGATACTTGTTTAATGTTATTATTATGCTTGTGTGGTTTGGAGATCATGTGTCATCCTGCTGTGTGTAACCTACCTGGGCGGTTACCAAGGTGATCCTCAAATGGGGGTCTCACAGCTTCCTAGTTTAGTTCTACCATTATTTTCTTTTTTTCTTAAATGTCAAATAAGACAACTACATCCTATTCGATGTCGGAGTGAGAGCCTCACAATTTGCGGATGTAGCAGATTCAGTTTATGAATAAAGTATGAGATGATTTCTTTTTAATTATTTGTTTTCTTTCTTTGTTTCATTAGAATAATTTGCTTAATGTTAGATTATGTCTAGGTGTCCGTATAATTCTAATTTTTAGTAAATTTTCTTAAGTAGCGAGAGTGGGAGTGAATTAATAGATCCTCTTTCTATAAGGTTGTATTTAATTTTGATTTCTAATCTTCATAGTAACAACCAAATCGGAGTTCAAATTATTAAGTCGAGGGTACAAGGTTACTACAAAGCGTATGGGTTCACCAGATCGTATAGTGATATCGCGAAAGTGGGATACACGTTAGTGAATTATAAGGTGTAGTAGTTGTAGGATCAAGGATGCCGACTAGAGGGGGGGTGTATAGGAGGCTTTAAAAAGTTCAAATAAAAACAAGTTTTTATACCAAGAAGAACCGAATGCAATTTAATATATTAAAGAGAGAAGATAGAGAGAACGAACACAACGATTTTTTATGGAGGTCTCGGAGACTCGCCCAGTCTCCCCTAATCCTCGTTGAAGCACTCAAGCGAATGAGTCTTGCTTCAATATCCACGAAGGATATTTCTCACTAATGGTTGCTCCTTGTCCACTCCAGAAAGGCGAGCACCGATGCCTTGTACAAACTTGCCGAGCCTCTCCGACAATCTCCGAACGGAGAGATCAATGGCCATGCCACCAAACCGTCTAGGTGAGGGCGCTCACCAAGAGTAATAGGCAGCAAGGTCTTCTCAAGACCTCCAAACACGCACTGAGAAACTACAAGTATGCAAATGCAATGAACTAGAATGCTCGGTGGATCAGAAAACACTCGACTTGATCAAAAGATCAAGATTTTATATAAGAAACTAAAGTTCAAGAATGTGTATGAGAGGAGGCTACTTGTTGTATAAAACTTATGCCCAAAGCCCCCTTTTATAGCCTCAAGAAACAAATGAACTGTTGGAGCTAGGGCTGAAAATCAGCAACCCAAACTGACAGTCAGTTCACCAAACTGACAGTCAGTTACATACACAACAGCCGACAAAATTTACGGATAAAAAATAGCTAGCCGTTTGTGGTCGTTTAAGGAAACTTGAAACCCCCAACTGACAGTCAGTTATTCAAACTGACAGTCAGTTCGACCAAAACAAAGACCAGATCAAACAGAAACTCAGATAAAAACAGCTATGGTCGAAACCCAAACTGACAGTCAGCATGGGCATACTGACAGTCAGTTTAGTACAAAAATTTTTGGCCCGAAAAACACACTCTCTGGACAATTGTCAGTTAACACAAACTGACATTCAAACTGACAGTCAGCCTGAACAAAAACAGCTATAACTTTAAATCCAGAAATCCAAAAGAGGTGTTTAATAGCTCATTTGAAATATATTTTAAAGGACTATCTTTTTGTCAACAGAAGAAAAAACCAGATCTACCCAGATCTTTCCATAAAATGTAAAAACTCTTCTGCTGTCAAAAACTAAACTGAAAAACCAAATAACTGACAGTCCATTAAAAACATCCATAACTTTTGATCCAGAAATCTAAATTGATAGTTTAATAGCTCGTTTGAAATATAATTTAAAGGGTTACATTTTTGTCAACAGAAGCAAAAACCAGATCTGCCTAGATCTTTCTAGAAAAAGCAAATACTCTTATGCTGTCAAAACACAACTGAAAAACCAAATCTTTCAAACCAAATTCAAATCAAATCCAACCAAAAAGATGCAATGCAATGACCTAGTAATTTCTCGGTTCATGTTGGAGATATAGAGAGAACTTGCAACCCCTCTTTATAGTACAGTTAAAACTAAGAAATAATTTCCTAAACCGATCAAACTCCAAACACCGAGATCGGTCAAAATAAAACAAATATTACCTCAGATCCTTTGCATCTTTAATCCTTGCAACTTTCGTTTTGGTGACCTTGCACTTGCGACCTTGACTTCCAACCTTTAACTGCAACCACAGCCAACATTGCGACCTTGTGCTTGCGACTTTGGACCTGTGACCTGCAGATCTTCCCGGATCACTTGCAGACTTTACAGAAATCGCTCTGCATAGAAATAGCTCAAAGACAAGGTTAGTCCAAAACACTTAATGTCATCAATAATCAAAATCAACCTAAAAGGGCCTAGATGCAACAGTAGTATCGCGAGAGCGGGATACATTTTAAGGGATTAACTGCCTACAAAGTTAAATTAAAATTGATTACAACATAAACCAAAATCAACCTCTGCAATTTATTCAGTAGATTGATGAACTGAAATCCGAGAGATTGTCTTGATTCATAAGAAATTAATCAAATTTTATTTCTTTACTGTTTTTATTTGTTTTTATCCTTTTCCCTTGTTACTAATAGCGAAAATTTCAGAAATTATTTACTTTTACCAAAAAAAGACGGCATGTATTTTCGTAGGGTCGACAAACTCTACTTATCAAAAGTTACAATGATTTCGTGCACTTGCGGGACATCAATGTTTTCTGGTTCCTTTCCCAAGGATCAACAACATGTAATGCATTTTTTAAGTCCACTGTGCTTCCCTTTGTCCATATTATTACGAATCCAACAAGATTTGCAGCGAATGGGTCATATACACTCTAACTGCTTATTGTTGAATCTTGAGCCCTAATTAAGATTTTGGTGATTAATGACAACCGTATGATATGGGACTAACCTATGTATTTGAGACTCAGGTTAATCAGAGGAGAAAGCATCACGAAAGTGCAAATCAAGATTATCAAGACTCCATGAAGAAAAAATGACGAAAACCCCGACAAAAGTACAAGTAACTAAACCTAGCGTTTTTATTTTTTGAAAATTTCTAGGTTAGATGGTCGTACTATTAAGAGGGGTCTTAGCATAGGTAATTTGATCAACCTTGAAGTCTTTAGAAACATATTTGCATATGCATCTAGCCTCTAGTTGAAATTGAGTAAATTTCAGCAATTCTGTTTTTGTTTTGAACTGGTCGGACAGTTTCTGAAGTGACCGGACAAAGTCCGGCCTATACATATTTCTTCTGAAAATTGCAAAACGAGAACCAAAGACAAATAAACTTGTCCGATGCATCTGTCCGATATAGGCTGGATACTGTCCGAAGTGACCGGATGTAGCTTCTAGGCCCCTAAAGAGTGTTTTAGTAATTAATGACAACTACAAATGTTATACTAACGATACTTGCCTAGGTGTGTCAAGAAGAAACTTAAAAGACAGGTTAATGAAAGGCAAAGAAAGAGCCTCATGATGAAGAAAGGGCATTGATCAAAAAGGCAAAGGTACGAAATAGGGTCTTTTCCATTTTTACCGGTCTAAGGTGATTAGAGAAGAATTTTGACCAGATTTTAGGATAGTTGCCGTACTATTAAGAGGAGCATGTGGTGTATCACGAAATACTTCATCTATGTGCCACATATCATAAAATCAACTTGCATTGCATACTAGAAGGTCATATCCTTTGAAAATGCTTGTTTCAACTCATTTCTGCTTAACTCTGTCTCAGTCGGTCTGACCGTTTGTTAGACCAGTCTGACCGAATAGACGGACTGACCGAATAGGGTTTCGGACTGATCGAAGTTATGTCAAAGTATAGTGTATACATTTAAAAGGTCGGTCTGTCCGTAGGTAAAAACCTAGGTCAGTCTCCTGGTACTGCTTGACCTATCTTTCTATGGTATTGTGTTATGACGGTCTGACCGTCTGGCCGGTCTGTCCGTATTTATCAGCCTGACCGTATAAAATGTCCAGAAACTATGTCGTCTCTGGACAGTTTCACGGCCTGACCGAAATTGGCTCAGGTCTGACCGTGTGTGTGCCAGACAAGGGCAGGTGAGCATTTATTGCGCCTGTTTAATGCCATTGCAATTGCGGCAGTCTGACCGGACATATACGTGCGGTCTGACCGCCAAGTGATCTTTTTCTCCCAACGGCCTGTAACGGCTATATTTATTGTGAAGGGTATATATACTCCCATGCACGGCCCTGTTCAGAACTTTTGAGAATAATTTGAACATTGTCATCATCCTTGAGAGTTTAAGTAAGTTTCATACACTCTAGGGTTCTAATTCTCGAATTTGTGAGAGTGTGCGTTTGAGATCTTCTAGTGGATTGCATTTAGATCATTAAATCAATCTTGTGGCACTAGAAGAAGGCTAAGTGATCATCACCGGCTTGTTACTCTTGGAATTTGCCGGCTCCTAGACGGTTAGGAGAAAGGTTTTGGTGAGCTCTTCGAGGAAGATTGTGAAGAAGCCTCAAACCGTCTTGTGAAAGGGTTGAGCACGCCTTGCCGGAGCGGTAAAGTGCATCCATAGTGAAATCGAGGTTTGGATAACTCATCACACTAATCCAGCTCAAGATCTAGATCACTTCTCGAGAGAAGGTTGACTAGATAGAGGAGCGGTTAGAGATTTGAGTTTGCCTCAACGTGGATTAGGGGTGATCGGCAAATCACCGAGACCACGGGATATATCCTTGTGTTAAAACTGTTCATTGTTCATCTTGTGTTAGTTATTTGCTCTCATTTACTATTAATTGTTTGATTAATTGTTAATTTGTTAAAATCGCCTATTCACCCCCTCTAGTTGATATCCTAGATCCCTTTCACCGGAAAATATCCGGCCAGTACAATGCTCACGGCAAGTTTATATGCAAGCAACAGAGACAAATAAATCCGTCCGGAGGCATTTGTCCGAAACGCACCGGTCATTGTCCGAAGTGACCGGACAATGTCTGGCCAATACAATTTCTGAGAAGTTGAAAATACATGTGTTAACAGAGACATATACATTTGTCCGGACAAATCACATATGTCCGGCCTATATAATCGCTATGATGTTTTAAGCCAAGTGTCAACAGAGACATATACATTTGTCCAAACGTTTTGTCCGGACAAATCGTATTTGTCCGGCGTGTATATGTGCTGTTAAACATGAGTGTTAACAGAGACATATACATTTGTCCAGACGTTTTGTCTGGACAAATCCATCCGTCCGGCCTTCACAAAAATCATCAAACGGCTACTGACACTTGAAACTCTCGTGAGCAACGGTCAATTTTTTTGTACTGATCGGACATTGTCCAAAGTAACTGGACAATGTTCGGCCAGTACAACTTTCGCCCAATTTTCTTGGAAACCCGTTTTGCTGAGACTATATAAACCCTACTATTTGTAGAAGCTGTACATACACGAAATTCATCTCTAAACCTTAGTGTAACAGCTTGCAAAGCCTCTCACACTCATTCTCTTGCATTTGAAGTCAAATCTTGAGCAAAACCTTGAGTGCTAGTTGAGAGAAGTTGAAATCAAGCCATTTTCATATGCATATTTGTTCTTCAAGTTTTGAAGTTGATCAAGTAAGGTGCTAGGCTTGTTACTCTTGGTGATTGCCGTCACCTAGACGACCCGGGAGGTCCGGCGATCTCTCCATCGACGGTGTGTGTCGGAGAGACCCGGCGATTAGTTGTAAAGGCTCGGAGCTTGCCTATCCGGAGAGGAGAAGGGCTACCCCTAGTGGAATCGAAGCATAAGCTCTAGTGAAGAGCACTTCAACGAGGATTAGTGGAAATTGGCAAATTTCCGAGACCTCGGGAAAAACTCGATCTCTTCGGTTACTTCTATTACTTGCTTTATACTTCTAGAGATTGAATTGTTGCTCTTAACTCTTTAGAAATTCTAAAACTTGCTTTGTGTTGTCATTCATATCATTTGAGTATTGTTATTGCAATTTAGGTTGTTAATCACTAGATTAAAAGTAAAATTTGAAAAACCGCCTATTCACCCCCTCTAGTCGGCATCTTTCGATCAACACTTATTAGGGATCCAAGTGATCTCTCCATCCTTCACTTTTTTGGAGTTACTAAATGTCCCAAATGCGTTCAAGCTAGCATGCCAGGTTTTTAGCAAGTTAGACAAACTGTAATAAGGGGATAGGTATTCGCCTGGGTCTTTCAAACATTACACATGCTGCAATCACATGCAAGCATCCTTTGCAACCTAATGTGCCCACCGACATGCTTCTGTCTCAAGAGGTCCTCGTACTTCTTCTCATGAATACTCATGACTATCACGTTATGATTGAGTCTTTGTGATCTTCTGATCCATGTATCTCTAGATGACCTGTAGATATCACATACTGAGGTTCTCCACTGCTTGCCATTCTAGAGCGTACCTGTAATTAAAGTAACGAACGATGCAATAAAAAGTCATCTCCACTATTGCAGCAATTGGAAGGGACCTCACCCCCTTCAATATATTGTTGTAAACCTCTACAACATTCATTGTCATTATGCTGTATCTGGCTCCTCCGACATCCTCTAGTAGTGCCCACTTCTCCTTTAAAAGATCAGGAATCCAATCTAAGAACTTCTTAATCTTGCACCTTTGATGCACTTTGTCGTCAAGATTCACATGCAAATCATCCTCTATTGGGCCGAGCTACCTTGTGTCTTGTTGTGGACGAATCTGCTTATCTTGTCCACCGGGCTATGACTCCCACTTCTTTGTTAGATGAAGTGTAAGAACATCTAGTTTCTTCTTTACACTTTTGAACTTGCTTTCCAAGTTATAATGTTGCAACTTTTTAAATAGCATCATAATCTCCCGCATGTTGAACCGAGTAAACAAATTAACAGTCATATGTCATATACACCAATTACTTTCAACATCTTTCCACGAGTACAATTTGCTCTCAAGTGTTCACATGTCCTCGATGATTCTAAGCATTCTTTTGTTGTGATAGTGAATAATGCATATCTTCTCTCTGCCTTACACAACCCACCTCTTCACATTCATCAAGAACCATAGCCAACTATCCTTATATTCACTTTCAACAATGGCATATGTGATAAGAAGCTCATCGTCAGTATCAGATGCCACAATTGTTAGCAAAGTACTATAGTACGTTCTAGAAAGAAAGGTGCTATTGATGTAAAGCACAAGCCTACAAAACACAAAAGAATTGATGCACTGCCAGAATACTCAGAAAACATGATGAAAGGCACGAGTGATCCAACACCATCCAACTATTCGTAAAATATGTCTACGACTATGCCATGGTTGTTCTACATGATAAAGTCAAACAGCCTTTGGACATAGTTGTAAGACTTCTTGAATGTCTCGAACCGTGATTCCAATGCTTTCTATTCAGCCCTCCATGTTTTGCTGTACTTGATTTTGTATTTGTACATGTTGTCAATCCGGCTATGATTTTCTTTGGTGTCATCACAAAGTTCTCCATCAAATTGGAGTATATCACATTGGCAACGAATACAAATGATAGATTTATGTGCTCACTCAAGGCAGATATTAACATATATAAATGCTCATGTATGTTAGACACAATAAAATAATCTTCTTCCTTCGATTTGTAGCATGCATGTGCCATGAACATTCTTCTAGAAGGCAGTGCATCTCATACAAACACTTATTCTACTTCTCTATTGTGTACTGCTTGTTTACTGACATGGCCCATTTAGTAACAGCTTTATTCAAGTATTTATTCCTAAAAATTTGTAAGAGCTGCACGGTGTTCTCATTAAAAGCCTATGAGAATTCTGTGGGTAACTAACAATGGCCTCACATAACCCGCTTTTCTTGCAGCATTCTCCTAGTTCACCCTTTCTTTCATCTTTGCTATTGCTTTCATTTGAGTTTGAAATCTCATCTGCATCAGCAGCATGACCATCACCCAATTCTTTCACAAATTGATAAATGTTGTTACGGACAAAACTAAACTCACCGTTTGCAACATTTGTCCAAAACGAGATAGCTGCACAAGGGGTGGGTATACTGTATACTTTAGTATACATCAACATTACATTAATAGGACTTTTTTGGGTCTATCAATCTCAATACATAGGATGAACATGTTTGAATACACACAAGTTGTTGAAGCACCCAATATGACTCTGAATTTTTTCTACTTTGTTGGGACACCAAACCCTTCAGTTTGACATTATACTACCCAATAGTCTCTTTAAATAGATCAATGACCCACAACCGCATTTGTTCAAACAATCAGAATTTGGGATATGCTATTTCACCAATCATATATTTACATTCACTTAGATTAGCCCATTTGGGCCATCACATATTGCACCTTCACCATAATAAATATACACAATCTCAGATTCATACATAACCTACAAGTTCCAAAAACCAATAGCCTGTACAAATTATTTAACTTTTAAAACAACTATCACAAACGTACAAAAGTAGATTCAAACTCAGCAAAACATTCAACTCGATAGTGTTAATAATTGTACAGAAATCTAAGTTTTCTACCTCACAAAAAAAATAGCCTTTGCAATTAAAAAAATTAAGGGAAACATACAAAACTAAATACAAATTACCATCAAACATTCTATCTGGGTTGATTGTTGTACATAAATTTAGGTTTTATAGTCTTAGAATAACTAAACTAATTTATTGAACAACAAACAAGCAAGGTAAATGTCACAAATGCTCACCAGAAACTTGAAGTACAAGTCTCGTAATAAATCTGTCAACATGTGAGTAAAACCTCCCCACAGTCTTCTATTCCTCAATGGTACGATCATTGTTTGTATAGAAATTTAAGTTCTTTAACTAACTAAAATTAATTTGATATATTCAACAAAAGTCATATCAGATCAACCGTCGTGTGATGGCACTAGAACCTCCCCAACAATCTCCTTTTCCTCTCCTCTCTCAACTCTAACCCTGGTTGTTCTTTTTTGGGAATTAAAATGAATTTTCGGTGAATTTTTGGCCTTGGCCAGAAACCTACATTGGCCTTGGTGAATGGTCGTTGCCTTCTTTGCTATTGAGCTTGTCAGTCCAATGGTGATTGGGCCAAATTTGCACTATCGGCCCAGTCGCCATTGAACTTGGCGCCAGGTCGCTAGGTTGAATGGTGACACGATCAAAAATATCTAGTCGTCATTTAACATAGCGATTCGTGTGTATTTCTAAATTTTTTTACTAATGATTATTTTTGTAATTATTTTTTAATAAATTATTTTAAAAAATTCGTCTTAGTTTTTTTTATTGTTAACTATCTCTAAAGTTTAGGCCTATATAGCAGTAGAGTTCTTTGTAATTAGTGTGCTTCGTCCTCAATAAAGACTCCCTTTTATCCTTAAAAGTGGTATCAAAGGTTAAATTTCTCAAATCCTAGACATAACTGCCACCCCTAAGACGCATATGTCTTGGGTGCAGGGTTGTTCCAGGATGTATTCTCCTCTCCTTTGTAATCTATTACTCAACTCTGACTAAATTTTATAACCTCACTAGGAGATCAAATCTATTATAGCTCCTACAAACATATGGGATTTGCCTCTGCTCGTCTTCTTAATTAATTCGTGCCAAGATGGGATCCTCTGCCAATTTTTTTTAGTTCTTCATTGCATTGGTGATCATAAGTGAAATCATATGGAAGTTGCATATCCAAACCAACAAGGTGTCCTGCATGACATTGTTATTCCATGCTATTTGAGAGATCAAGCCAACCACTCCATAGGGTTTAAATCATATCCCTTCTGTGCCTCATACTATCCTCTCTCAAGTTTGATTTGTCTTCTGTTGCCGTCGAGGATCTGTGCTGCTGCCATCTACCTTTTTGCCTCGTTGTTGCTAGTGAACCACTTTTTGTTGTTCTACGCTAGATTGAATCCATTGGTCCATTGATTTTGCTTCAGATTGGCTTTTGCTGTGTCTATTTCTGTTCGCATGACATCCACATGTTTTTCCCTCCGTCGATAGTTCTATCAAGGCATGCTTTTGTCAGCCTATTGATATGACATTTGTCATATAGATTTTTGTCCCGTTGAGACACCCAACCATTGAGAGTTGTCCTCTAACATAAGAGTTTGGTTCGCATTTGTCACAGTTTGTTCCACATCAAGTTGTTTTGGTTGCAGTTTTTGACTATAGAAAGATTTGTTACATAGTGAATTTTCCTCCAATCGTGCTGTTTTGAGCCATCCGAAGGTTTTGAGTTTGTAATTTGGGTCATGTTGCGTTTGGACTTGGCGTTCTTTTGTTTCAATTTGAGAAAGATCATCAGGAATTCAAATTCGACAACGTCGACAAAGTTTGATGGTATTTTGAGTTTTACACTATACATGGTAAGTACTTATAAGAAGTTAAACAACCCATATTTGGGCATTGAAGTCTTCATGGTTTGTTCAATATGTTGCATGTGTTAGGAGGTAAGAACCGGCAAGGGTTAGGGTTGGTATAATTTGATTTTGTTTTTGTTTAGGTGAGATTTCAAGACAAAGAGGAGATTATTAAGATTGCCTCTTATCTCTTTAATGGTTGTTTCAATTAAGTTCTTGTTAGAATCTTGATTAGTTTTTGTTTGTTCTATCTCTTTCTATCTCTAAGATTTAGATATATATAAGCAATAAGGTTTTTTGTAATTGATGTGCTTCCTCCGCAAATAAAGACACTCTTTTATCCCTAAGGCAGAGCCCAACCCTGCAGTTTCAGTCGGTGCTTCAAATAAAAAATTATTTTTGTTGGTTTTTGGGAGAGCGAAGACGCTTGCTGTGGCGTCTGAAGCTTTGGATTTTTTTATTTTTTGTTTCTTCGATTTTCGTGTGATCAAATTATATATAATTTTGTTTCTTGATTTATGCATTAATCTAGTTCAAATTAGATATTGATTATATTGAGAAAGTTGTAGATCTTTTAATTATCTTCCTATAGAGACATATTTAATTTTTGAATCAAAAATTATTGTTGTTTTACTAAAATCATATAGATGTATCATTCATAGACTCGTGCGAAGCGTCTCGTGAAACATCTTTGTGTTGGAGTAGGAGAATGTTTCAGGTGGTGCGTGGCACAGAATATGATAGAGAATATTTTATTGAAACACCTCACGAATCACTTTTGTACTGGACTCAGCCTAATTCCATCTTTTCAAATCCAACGTGCAAGCTCAAATGATAGTATTATTTATTAATGTTGGCTCAAGAGCCTTTAGTTTTTTTTTAGAGTTTGTTTCACGTTCTCTTGGGCTTGGAAAACATGAGACGCATATTGATGACACTATTTGGGTGCCATCATTTTTGGCATTCCTTCCCCTGTCTTCATAAATGGTACATACTATTTATTCTTTTTAGAACGCTGTTTTAAAAGTGATATATGTGAATATTATAAACAGTTAATTTAGTTATCCATTTGATCAAAATGGATGGTTCGGACCAAAGTAAGATTTTGAGACATTTTTAGAGTTTCTCGCATGACTCTTTGAACTTTTCATCAACTTTAATCTTAATTATGTGAAGTCTGATTAAACCGTCACAAAGTGCATGAATGACTCACTCAAACTGTTTCTTACCGATGGCGGGACTCAAAAGCCATATTTTATGTATCACGAGATCGATCAAGTTAAAAGTCGTCGCCTAGAACATTGGATGGCCGTGATTTCATCCCTGCGCCATTATTAATTGGAATGACAGTCATATGAATGGTAGCGTCCAGGCTGTACAAAATATGCGATTTTCTAGTTTGACCAGATTCAAGTTGATTTCCTTGTGGTTTGGTGCGGACACGTCCTAGGGTGTGTTTTTTTGTCAAAACTTGAAGCAGTCGGTTTATTATTGCGCATTTAGGAGCCAAATCCACATGTTTTAAGCGTGAAATATTATGGAATTGAAATTACTAATCTGTGAGTTTTTAAGTATTTTTGAGATTTAGCCTCGAACTACAAAAATTGGTTTGCAGAAACTAGACGACAAAAATTTAGGATTTCGTGATTCCGTCACTATTAAGCATGATTTTTAGTAAAGACCGTAAATCGACTAATTAATTACTGGAATATTCAATGAAATAATTCAAGTTGATGATTTGAAAATCAAACAATTGTTTTAAGGGATCCTGTATGTTGCTTTAACTCAAATAGACACAAAACTTTTTCCGAATATTAGATTAATCATTAGAATGTAGTAGTTGTGTGTTGTTCTAATATACAAATACCAATTATCTCATAAAGTATGTAAGAATCTAGGGTTTAGAATATAAAAATTCAAGCAATTAACTCTGCAACATCTAGAACAAACTCATATTAAAACCATGCCCTCTGGAGTAGGTTGTCCCTAACTCTAAAGGGAAAACTACTCACACAAAGACATAAAAGAAAACTATCAAATAACAAAGAAATAATAAAAACATATTGAATTTTATTAATGATGAAGAATCACCGTCCAAATCGCTGTTACAAACTTGATTCAAAACTAAAACTAGACTAAACTAAACCCTAAACTTGATAGGAGTAATTAAATCAAAATTTATGAATGATAAATGAGTTATCATGTTTATTTATAACCTAAAAGTCCATGAATATTACAAAACTCAATCCTCTCGAACTCTATCTCGAAATAATTGAAATCTATACAAACTTCATCTTCAAACACAAGAAAAGGGCTTACTTGAGCACAGGCTTAGGAACGCCCTGTGCTCGTGTTGGATACGGGCATGCTGCAGCCCGTGTCGACTTCAAACACTTGTGGTGCGTGGCATGCGTAAGGGCTAAGCCGGGCATGGGGGTGCTCGCAAGGGGCACACCCGTGCCGACCCCCATGCTAGGCTCGAATCGGTGTGGCTTTGGCAATTACGAGTTCGTTTTTGTCCCATTTTACTTCTCCAAACTTGTTTCGACTTCATTCACCTACGCATTTGCTTCAAACTTGTCCTAAATTGTCATGTTTTACTCTGAAATAGATAGAAAACAAATTCTTGACAGCAACTTATTCAATATACAAATCAAACACAAATAACTATGAGTTTTAAATGATTTAAGGATTGAAATGAATACTAACTTAGGGTTTTATATGTACATAATTCGCACATATTATGTGTGATGCTAAATGGATGGCCTCTTATAGTTAAAAGTTACAACAATTTTACTAAAGTGCATATATTTTTTTTTCTTATTTTGCATGTATCTTTTTTATCTTTGATCTAACATCTATAAAATTCATCTAACTCCTCTTTATCATTACCGGCACTAACAGTGGCAGTGTAGCAGTGATTGGTGACAAGAGGGCGGGGTGGCAAAGGCACCACCGAACATGGGTGGCAATGGTGGGTGATGTTGGCTAGCACAGGAGACTAGGGGCAACGATGGTGAAGACACGTCAAGACAGTGGTCAACAGGGGAGGTCGAGAAGAGCAGAAGACATGAAAAGAGAGAAGGTGGGCAGCACCAATACTATCCTTGGCATCAGGAGTCAGAGTTGGTGACAATACCAAACGAGCGGCACCAAAGGTGGGGATAGATGGTGGCAGCAATGCGGAAGATGATGCGGAGAAGAGTGGAGAGGGGTAAGGTAGGGATAGATCTAATTTTAAATCCACTTTGTTAACGGTACAAATTTTTTAATAACAAAACAGGTACGGCACCCTTGATAGCCCCAAGTTAAAACCTTTATTTTTCTTTGTCCAATGTGTTCACAATTAAGACAATGCTCTTGGAAACGGAAGGGTTGAAATGACCTTCTCCGAATGATCGAAATTAGCTATTGACTTTTATTGAACGAGCATGATCATATTTTACTTTCGGCAGCAAAGGCTGGGCCGTGCAACTCTAACCATACATCTGTAACTAGATGGAAAAAGAATCGGATTCGATCAGAAACATTACATACACGTGGTTTCCAGATTGTACAAAGTGTAGAATTTGCAAGGTTGACATAAACTGCATTTAACCAGAAAAATTAGACAAACGGGAACTTGTACATGATGGAATCATAACTGGATATGCTAATAGCAAATAGATAAGCCAAGCACGCAATCAACAGGCATACAACAATCACTTAATGCATTCATACATACTGAGTACTAACACAGCTAATTCAACAAGTCTAGAAATAAGATAAGTTAGCCATCCCATCTGAGCTCGTGCGCCTCAGAGTTCATAAGCTGGAAACCTAGATTCAAGGGGGTTAATCATGTCTAGAAACAGATATGCCATCCCAGCTTGTCCCTCAAACAGCGAATAAGGTTGATCACCACTGTGCATGATGCCTTCTGAGATCAGTCGGTTCGCTCGGTCGAGGAGGAAGCAAGCAAAAGTTTTAGCACGGTAGAGGTACTCCTTGTTCTTAGTTAGTCGGTAAAGCGAGAGAAACGTGTAGGCATTCCCGCTTATACCATGACATATTCCAAGTCTTTAGCACAATGCTTTTTCTTAATGCTTTTACAACCAAAGCTCCAAATTGCATACAAAGCAATCAAGCAGAATACACATCAAAACCTTGAGATGATTTGGGACCAGAAACAAAAACAAACCTGAGAAGCCTTTGTTAAGGTGAGGGAAATGCCAGGAGCCCCATGGCACCAGTGCACAAGGTGATCATAGTTATCTACCTCGGTGGCAGGGTAGTTCCTGCTGGGGAACCGGTTCTGAATCATGTAGCACAAGGTTCCCTTGACATACTCCTTTTCTTCTCGTGTCAAGGCCATGTCCATCAAAACATGCATGATCCCAGCGAGCCCATGAGCAGCACTCCAATACCTCTCACCATACCATTCAAACATCAAAGGACAGCTCTTTGTCGACAATTTTCTACCATCTCTGATGATGTCCCTCACAATTGTACCCTATGACGCTTCAGTTCCATAAAATGACCATCTAGCAACTAGCATAAATCTATAGAGAGTAACGAATAACAAAAATACTTAGTATTGAAATGTTTACTTACTGTAGTGGCTGGTGGTATATTGTTCTCTCCGAGGTGTTTGTTTAGGAAGGAGCAGGCCCACAAGTACCCAGCTCTTCCATATAAGAAGAGCTCGTCAGGGAATTTAGTCGGAATTTTGATCTATTTCAGAAAACAAGTTACTGATGGCATGAACCAATGATCTATTCCAGGAGAATTTTGATCTAATTTGGAAGTCGGAATTGGCCTAGAGAAGGCATTTCTGCAAACATCTTGAATGCAAGAGGTGAAACATTCTACTGGCAATACACTACCAAAATACCTCCTTAAACGAGCTTAGGTAATGTGCGATCCCCGCCTCATCTTCGGCGTGCTTCGCCACCACCGCACCGAGGGCGTAAACCCCAGCTCGCCCGCATATGAACGTCAAAAACCTACACAACTCCCAAATCACCACCTAAACCAAAGCAGAACGCGGAAGCCAAGAGAAACGCCAGGAGACTTACTCCTCTCCCTTTGAGGCCGCGTCGCAGGCGCCAACTATCTCGGCGCACGTGGCAAGGTCGGCGCGATCGCCGGTGACCTGGAACGCCCTGAACAGCAGGAGCGCGGTGCCAAGCGCTCCTGTGTAGACCGTGAAGTCGCCCGCGGCCGCGCGGCGCCTCCTCTCCCACGTCTCATGCACCACCTGGGGATGAGACGGCACAGAGAAATGTTACAGCCTCACAAGCACGTGCGATAAGCAAGGTGCTAGTTAATGAGGCCGTGTATTTGCTCGGTTGCCTTTTGTTTGAGGTGGAGCCCGGCCTGGAGGAAGCGGTCGACGAGGGCGGGGTAAGGGAGGGAGAGGATGTGGAGTGAGGAGGAATTGGTGGTTGGTGGCGGTGGGTGGTCGTCGTCCACGAAGTCCGGCATGTCATTGAGGAAGAAGCGGTCGGCCATTTTCGCTATGGTTAGCTTCTTCGCCGAGGAGGTTCCTGCCGCTCTACTGTCGCGCCGAGAGAAAGTGGGAGGTGTCGCCGTGTAGTGGGAAGAAGAGGCAGCGAGGTATTGTAAAGGGGACACGAGGTCAAGCTGTTTCTGCAAGCGGGGACGGGTTGACTGCTTTAGCGATGGTTTAGGAGCTCAGATCGCTGGGCCGGCCACCGCAATGAAACGGTGACATGTCCGGTCAGGCTACGTATGTTCCAATTGAGGTTTAGAAAGCCATGTTTTAATCAAAGGAACTGCACCCATATATGATCAAAAATTTATTTGGTTGTTGCTGTTGCCGTGCTACGACGAGTCAATAAAGAAAGGGGAGGAAGAATAGATTTTCCTAAATTCAATTCCTCTGAAATTACCTGCTAAATATCTATTCACCGGATTTACATCCAAACTGTGGTTTCAAATCTATCCCTATAAAGATGTCTGAATATTTTTTCATAAAAATCTTGAGAGTGGATATGTGATTATTTTTTAAAAAAACTTACAACAGAAACATCACACATTTAAACTTAAATTCAATCTCCACCCACCATCTCTCCTTATCTTCCTCCTCATCTCCCTCTTATTGCTGCCACCACTCTTCCTCTCCCGTCTCCTCCCCTTCTTCCTTGCAAGCCATCGTTGACCACAACCAACGACACCACTGCCGCCCCTCTCTCCTTCGCTGGTGCTTCCTCTCCCTTGTAGTCACCACTTCCTATTGTCTCCACCCTCAACCAACGAAGCGATTGCAGCTTTGCCGGCCTGCCGTTGGCACCAAAAAAATTAAAGAGAAGCTAGGCAAATTCTAGAGAACTAAATATAGGAAAAATGTTTGATTCAACAGTAGAAAAAGGTGAATACAAGATAAAAAAAAATACATCAGATACTTGCTAATTAGCAAGCCCTAGAAATAATGCCTCCAAAAATCCAGTTGAATCTTAAAACACTTGCAAATTATAGGTGAAGTCAACAAATGTTGGATAGACAAAAATATGTAAAAAAACTTTCTATGTGTAAGAATGTTTCTAGAATCGTTAGATCTCGTATAAACAATTCTCAATATATCGCACCTCACGCATCTACATCTATAACTATCTATACAACTAAAAACTCCAAAAAAAACCCTACACATAGGATGCTTCCTACACAATTTCTATCATACTGGCTAGTCCAAAGTGAAACTTGCAATGCTTAGGATTTGTCATTGGTTGACACTAGATTTTAAATGTCCTGCAAATCCATGGACAACTTGGAAACACTTCGCACCTTTTTTTTTTTTTCTTTTTGAGGCTATATAGTGATGCTATGCTCTGAATGAGTGTCTTGTCTGAACAGCAAGGATGCAAATGAAAAGAAAAAAGACAAGCAAAAATTTTACCAGCCAATAGAACATATTGATCATACCCTCTCGTGCGCCAGCACCAGGAATCAGCACTCGAAACAACTCTACATTTATAGGAGGATCCAAGCGAATAGATCACAAAATTGACTAAAAAGCTACTCCTTAAATGCTGTCAGTAACTTCGTTTTGAAACTCTACAAATCTGAAAAACTAAACAATAGAAGGTAAACACAATTACACACCAGGAAATCAGCACTCGAAACAACTCTGCATTTATAGGAGGATCCAAGCGAATAGATCACAAAATTGACTAAAAAGCTACTCCTAAATGCTGTCAGTAACTTCGTTTTCGAACTCTCAAAATCTCAACTAAGCAACATAAGGTAAACACAATTACAAATTGCACAAGTTACTCTAACCTGGTACTGTTGCCACCTTGACAAAATTGGCAGTCTATTCGAGCTCAACCTGAACAGCCTAACTCAACTACACAAAAGATTTCTTGACCAACTGCCTTCCTGCTCACGGATCTGCTCTCAGCTGGGGTATCAGATATAATGGCCTCATTACGATCATACAGTTTTTCAGACCCAAAAAGGATTCCCGGAAGCTGCACCAATCACAGTTAGGTGTGGACATGATGGTGAGATGAAGCCAAAATGTGAAATCCACAATGTGCAATGATTTCTCCAGTGCCATAACTATCTTGTCCACAGTTGCGGCTGATGAAGTACTTGTAGGTCAACAAGTAGCCATGATTTGTTGATGGTTTCATCTGGTTAGAAAATCCTGACGCATCAAGGCACACGACCTTCATTCCTAGAGTATCTGCCAGAAGGAACCCTCTGTACTGTCCGTGGGAAATCTGGTTTGAAGCGCTTGCTAAAATTTGATGCCAATGACCTGTGGAAAGAGCACATATTTTGGACCAACATTAACTAACTTTCACAGCAATCACAAATCCAACAATGTTATGAAAACTGACTCAGATGCTACTACACACTGCCTAACTCAGTGTAGGTTCTAAATCTCTTCTCAGCATCATTTAGGCTCAGCATATAATTCAATACTATCTGAGCATCATTTTTGCTAATCCTGTCATCAGGCTTAACGAAGACTTCTCCCCTACATTCACGATGCACCTTTCAAGGATTTAGGACAGAGTAATGGTGCACTCAACCCTCAGAGCTCATCTCAGGGATGGGCTCTTTCACTTTATCACATTACCAAACTACAAAAGTAACAAGGGAACATTAACAACACCCAAGGGGAAACCAGTCAGTTACCAATAAATACCACACATCCCACTATCCCGCTATCCACAATTAGGGCTATTTTAATTTAAGTTCCAAGTTTAAATTTTTAAATTTTTTAAAAAATCTGCCTGATATCCACTGTTCAATAACTGGTGGAAACCAGTGATAACCAGTCAGAAACTGGTTCTCAACCTCAAATACATAATTCTTTTGCAAAGGCCAGCTCATCCAATATTTTACTAATTTCCACTAGTAACTGGCCGAAACATCATTAACAGCTACCAGTGGGAACCAGCTCAATATCGGTATTTGATAGTAACTAAGTTAGCAAGGCCAAAATCTCCTAACCAAACAAACTTTTTCCAGTCCTGATTTTTCTATATTTTCTCCAATATATTTAAGTGCTTACCAAGAGCATCCCTCAAAACAGAGTACTTTTAGATTAATATCTGACTGAGTTACAGATCTACAGCATGCAATAGAGTAACTTTCACCTTGGAGAACCAGACCGTTTCTGAGCAAGTTGACCAAGCATGGATTTCAACGTTCCAAGAGCCTCATCAGCAGCCTACAAAAGAAACGTATGTAAAGAAACAGTTTGTGAATATAACATGTAAACCAACTGCACAAATCAGTAAAGCTCCTGATACGTTCAAAATATATATAGTGAGACCTCTATTATGTAGTAAATACTAAAGAAGACACCATTTTTATAATTCCAAAAATAGTTTCCCCAGATCCTAGGTACCTTGAGAAACATGTCCCTAAAAGTTTCTAACCAAGAATGAAATATTCTAACAGTTGGCTGCTCCTCTTGCCAACAAGCTGGTCATAAAGGTTGGTCACTGTACAAATGAATTATGAATTTTGCTGACTGAAACAAGAAACTCATTAGGAGTAAAATATATGTATAATATCTTCCCAGACTGTAAAGAAAAAGAAAAAAAAAAAAAGAACCCTCCGTTCTGCATATTCCAAGACCAAAACAGAGATCCCCTGGTTTTATTTGTTGATATCAAACTTCCGCAAGAAAAAGAAATTCAAGCAATAAAAGAGAGAACAATTTCTTTAATACAGGACTGCTTAAAACCTGCAGCTTAGCTTCTTGCCATGTTGCTCCAACTCCTTTCCCTAGGGTTTGCCCACCTATTTCTACCTGAAAAATTAAAGCAAGTGATCATAAGCAACTAGGCTGCTTACAATAGTTCCAATGATGTTCTGTTCAAGACATCAAAATTTATATGTGAAAAAAAGCAGAAAGTGTCACAGCACTGCAGAATATTTCAACTATACAACCACTAAACATTTAAATTGCTACTTAATTTAAATCATAGGAGCGACTTGGGCATATTCTATGTAAGCCCAGCCATATAAGCAGTAGATTGATTAGCCCAACAACCTAAATGATAATTAAGAGAGAACAGCCACTTTACAGATAACAGCAACATACAGTGAGTAATATGCTAGTATACTGTAATACAGCAAATTGTATCAGATAGAACAGGATCTTAAACATTCTCCTGATGACACAAAATTCATGGAAATATCTTTTTTTGAGATTCTTACAGGAATGCACAGATTGTTCCAGATATTACAGATAAAACTCCAATCAACATTTATCCAAATGAAACTGGTACTAACCTGAGCATAAACTTCTTTACCTGTTGAACCATCTGGAGGAGATGGCTGTGCTTGGAAAACTAAACTATATCCCTCGACTGTACACTGCAATGCATTAGAACAGTCTTACTAAACATACCATTAAGAATGCATGGGTGATAAAATGATAATTATGGAAGCTACTTACTAGTTCCTTGAGAGCAGCAACAGAACCCCCTGCTTTTCTGAAATTATCATTTCTCTCATTCATATATCGAGACTCCCCTGAAGTGCTTGTAACTGGTAAGTTATCATCTCTATTATTTCCTGGATATCTGAAAGAGTTCGCATTGCTACTAAAACCATTTTCCTTCAGAACAGTTATCTTATCCGGATCAGATGACAGATATTTATCTGCAAGAAAGCTTTATTGGTCAAAATGAGAGCATTTTTATACAGAAAAATGCAAGCTATACAAAGCATTTATGAGAAGACCATAAACTTTTGCCTCTTTTGCTGAATTTGAAACAAGTCTGCGACCATAGGTCGTCATCAAAGGAAATAATAAATGGAAAACTATGGACAGACAAATAGCTGAAACACTCAGCAACCCAGGTATGCAATAGCTGAAACATGCGTCAGAACAACAAGCTGTTCTGAGATGTTTGATGGTATTCAAAGAGGAGATAGTCAGCTCTGAACATATTGCAAATCCATATTCCACACGAGTGGAAGGCAACCAGTTAAAAGTCAACCCTACCAATATACCCCATGATTGATCAATTATAGCCTAGTAGCCCAAAAGCCAAATAAACAAGGTAACACCCAAACTCAAACCCAATTTGGTGTGGTTGCCATAAAACCAATGGCATAAAAAATTTTGTTACATTTGTCAACAGGAATCAAGAAAACTGAGTCCAACACACTCACCGGCCAAATTTCTTAAAGACGTCTCTGCAGCTTGGCATTGTGCTTCTTTCCTTGTTTTACCAATTCCTTCACCTAGTTTTTCTCCAACAATCCAAACCTGAAAGAGGCAACAAGAACGAAAAAGAAAGAATGAGGCAAGCCTAGGAACATTGTAAGAAGTGAATAATATGTAAAAAGTTTCCTCCAAGTATTTATAGTAGTACAGTTTTTATTTTCTTTTTTCTATTTATCTGTAGGGTTCTCCCCTACAGCTCTCTCAAAAAAAGTTAATAGTAATTATAGTATATAAGATTTGCATGCAGTAGCAAATTTCAAGAGTTGGTCAAAGTTGTTAATAACTTAATATAGATCAAATGTTTTATGTTGAGTATATGATCAGTGCAGGGGATGCTGTTATCAGGATTACTTATGGAAATCCACATCTGGTTTTAACAAATTCCAACGTAGAAGATATAGATGTCCATTAACATTAGATCAAATGTGAAAATTAGATGGTAATTATTGACAAGTTCAATTAACAGAAGTTGTAACCTACCTCAATGGAGAACTGCAATTCTGTACTATCACATAAAATTGATCGGTACTCCACCTAAAAGAATAAAGAAATAAACCACAAAGATCAACAAATACAGAGAAGAAAAAAAAGGCACTCTGGTTTTAATCACAAAGCTACCTTAAATCCACACTTCACTGCAATGTCTTCCAGTACACCAGCAGAAGTCTCTGCATAATGTGCAAAGTGTCGTCCTGATTCCATTTGGTTGTTTCTATGACTCGAAGGAACATTCCGAGTTGCTAGCTCATCTCCTTCACAAAGAAATCACAGTCAAGTATAATTCATCCCAAAAAACTACAAACATTTGCATCTACATTAAGCTAAGTGCAAATCAAAAGTAAAATTCATGAGGGATATCCATCAAATTGCAAGTTTTTGAGTAAACAACAGTGAATTTCAGATAAGGGCAAGCTTCATTTGAGTTATTGCAATGAAGGCAGCAATTACATATCAGGAATGCCAATTCTGATCCCCATAATACTATACCCCAGTATGAGCTTTCAAACTACCATGAAGTCCTTCACGGACAACATTATGAACTAAGGATATCATTTGTGGTAACAGACACCAAATGCAGTGCCTAACTGAGTAACTGGCAACAAATTAACAAAATACATATTACTCTGGCAATGATGACAATCCAAAGGTTTGGTGACAAGAAGTTTGCACTTAAGACAGATAGCAATAAACAGATATCTAGAAAGATGGACATCAGAAACATCAAAAGTAAAACAAAACATACCAGAAAAAGATTTGTAGCTTGAAGGTGGATGATTTGGAAGCACCCGATGATCCTCACCATGAGGTAGCTGAGTCAAGCAAATATTAGTCACTGTATAGTCTAAAACCACCTCATTAACAAATGCAGATAACAATTACTTACTTGAGAAGGAAACCTCTGGTTCTGATAGTTATATCTATCAGGAGACATGGGATTATCCCCACCAGGGAAGAATGATGGATGCCGTGGTTGCTTTTTATCATAATGTACAGTATCAGATTCTAAATGAAATCCAGTTGAACCCCTGTTCAAGTTTCTTGGATTCATCTCATCCTCTACGGGAAACCAATTTGCATGAGATTGCACTGGGGGAACTGAGACCTGTCCAGGAGGTCTTGCTGGAAAGGGAGGTGTAGGATCTCTTGTGTCTTGACCATGCTGCAATATGAGAAGCCTTCTCCTTGTGTCAGGATCCAACTCAGACTCCGGAACCTCACCCTCTTCTCTAGCTGGAGAACCTTGCAGAGGATCTGCAAGACCAGATTGAGCAATTGGCCAGCTGAATGGAGGAGGCTGAGAACTCTGATTATTACTGAAAGGCAACATGCCCACTGGTGGTGCCAGTGAAACTGATGAAGATGGAACAAAATTCTGGCTAGGGGCTACTGGAATAACATCAAAGTTAGTCGTTATTGGATTCACAGCTTGGACACCGCAAGATGCTTCCTGAAAATAGTTCAGACAAATATGTGAGGATCATATGATAACAAAACCTCAGAAACAGTAGTGGTTATTAAGAAACATGAAGTTATTGGCTCTTAGATTATATCTGCCTGGACAAAAGGCTGTAAATGCGTGTTGAATGTATTGTCATGCATATGACATGAAGGCAATCTCTTCAAACAGGCATGATAAATGTTTTGTGATACTATTAGTTGATGAGATTTTACTATTGGACTCAGCAAACATTTGACCCGATGTGCTTAAGAGTTTTAAGCTGTACTTTTTAGCATAACAAAATTGTACATGCTACAAAACAAAAGTAACTTTAATTCAACTTTTTAGTCATAATTGAAGTTAAGGAACTGAAACTATGCATGAAAAATTAAATTACAACTTTGTTACGCTAAAACATAGAGCTGAACCTAAAGAACAATGATTAAAATTCTTGCTAAGAATTATAGCATTAGGAAATTTTCCGATGCTTTTCTTAACATTTTAGTTAATTTCATGTAATAGCAACCCACTGATGTAGAAAGGCTGGCTATTGCATATCTAGAGAAGCAGGATAAGACTCAGTGGTGATGTTCTGCTTGCATTGATGTCACAAATTTACTGGTTCACACGGATTATCAAATGGAAATATAGATCAAAAGATATTGATTTGAAAAGATATGCAAGGAACATAATGATTAGTTAGCCTTGAACATTGCTTGATGCACCTCTGGTTGTACAGTTGCAAGGCTAGTGTGCCAAAGCTTCCTTTTTCTTTTTATTCCCATCTGGACAAGAAGTGAAAGGCCCGTATGCATGTCCTAGGCACATTTGGACTATGTGTTGCTTGGACCAATAAGGGTCAGGGATTAGGTCTTTTCATGTTCTCTATCAGGATTAGTTTTTCTACTCCAATGTCATGTTTCAGTTGTAGAATAAGCAATTTCAGATAAGACAGCTAAATTTCTTATACAATTCTAGATTTTATATTGCAACTGCATCTATTATAATTTTTTTCCATTCTTGCTCATCATAGAAGCCTTGGATGTCCTGCCATTTGTATATCATCACTTTATAACCAAACCTTCAGATAAAGGTAGCAAAAGAACAAACCTTCATCCTCCTCTCAACCTCAGCATCTGCCATACCATCAAAAGCCAGTGGATCTTTGTTTCCATTCAAAACTGCAGCATTCTCATCCTAATAAAAAGAAAAACAATATTAGCAAGTAGTTACTGGGGGTGAATCTGAAGAATCAGTTTTTCGAAAGTTAACCTCTGAAATCAAATAATTCCCAACATCAGGAGCAGAAGAAACATCATTTATTTCATCCTCATAAACAACCTCACTAATCCGTGGTAGTAGGCCTTCATCAAACTCTCTGTCAATTAAAACATAAACTTTTACATCAACAAATCATTCGAGTTATTCTATAGCATAAGTTAAGGGAGAAATCAAGTTTACATGGAATCATATAAATGTATTTAGTTTAGTACGAGGAATGTTATCATAGTGAATTACTCAAAATCTGAAATCATATAGACAAAGATGATATTCTTACTTGAAGAAGCCACCCCTAACATTGCATGCAACATTTCTGGCAACACAGAGAACAGGAATAGGGCAGTTTGCCTAAAAGTTCAAGACAGATGTCCTTAGTAATCACGCAATGATATAATCTCATATTAGTATAAAGTACTAAAAGGCCTTACCTCAGCTTGAGGAGCATAATACGGAGAGAATGCAGGAACCACATGAACTCTACATTGATCTTTCTCATCCCAAACTTTCAGACGGTCATCAATTACTAAAGCCATTCCAGGATGGCAAGATCCATCATGGAATACATTAAGCAGGGACTTTCTTAAGCCTACAAGAAGTAAATTTGGTACTATCATCAGTAGAATGGAATAAAACCCAGGACATTCTATTGACGCCATGGAAATTTCAAAATTACTCCATCCATTTCACAATATAAGGTCTAAATGCCATTTTTGGTTGTTTCACAACATAAGGCCTACAACAACACCAATCTTGTATTTAATGCATTTCCCCAGTTTTACCCATTAAATTAATGCTGGAAGAAAATTGAGTCATTAATCATCTCTATTAATAGGTGCAGCATGGTTCAACTTTGCTTCTCTTTCCTTGATTTCACAAGTCCTTAATCCTTGTGCACAAGGCCACTAGGTCACATACTAGGTCACCAGATAGTATTAAGTTCTCTTGGTACTTGTCCTGTTTGAAAGTGAGACTAGCACATACCAGATTTTACACACACAATTCGATCAAGAAGTTGAACAGAGTTGATTAATCTTGAATCTGGATCAAGCAACCTCCACATTTCTAAAGCATAATCCCTCTCAGCCATTGTGCACACATAGACCTCAAAACGTTTGCGACCTCTTGCAATCAAGTAGCTTCGAAGATCCTCCCATGCAGGCCTTAATCGTACAAGAACACTGGTGTCTCTTATCTAAAAGAAAAAATGGAAGGGAAAATAAACTAATCAGTCTACCAATGTGCAAACATGGTTCAGTTAAAAGTTCAAACCACAGAGAACCAGATACTTAATATTAACAGAAAGACAAACATCTACACAAAAAAGATACTGAATTTTTGGTTGCCAGCAACATGTAATGGATCCATTTGCCCTGAAAAGTTCTGTGGTTGTTTAGTCCAACCTTATTTGCCAATTCAGTCTGACTCTGCTGTAGCAAGAAGCTATGTGATTCACACATGATTGCTTGCCATGACCAAACATGCTATAATATTATCATGTTATCAAAGAGTGCACAATCAGGTAATGTGACGCTTTAGGTGGTACAAACACATGAACTGTCCCTTGGGAGTCCTAACACAAACTAAGAAATAGATTTTTCAATTGCATATCATACAAAATAGATTGGATTTATGGTGCATCCATATGCTGGTCATGAGTGTTTGTTAATAACAAATTAGAGGGACTAATGGCCATTTGGTCATCACATATTCTGAGAACAAAGCCAAGTTATGAGTTACATACCGATGGATTTATACGTGTCAAGATAATGTTTTTCTCTTGTAACCTTATAATCGGACGTGTCATTGGTTGATGACTATCAGCTAAAGGTGGGACAACCTCTGATTGTACTTTATACACTCTTCCATTATCAGTAACCTGATCACTTTCTATATACTGCTTTAGGATAGACCTGTCATCTTGGTACCTCTTGATCTCTGCCAACATACCACTAACACGTTGTGGATCAGTCTCATTACTCAATTTTCTCTGAAGTGCATCAATTCTGTCTTCAAAAGACCGCGTAGTATTGGCAACAATCAATGTTTCATCAAGATCAAATACAATACCAAGGCAACGAAGATTCAACATGGTCAAGCAAGAATTATACAAGCCCAATGGAACTTTATAGCCCCAAAAGCATGCATGGTTTGGCAAGTTTCTCCTAGATGTCATCGCCACTAAATGCAATTCTTCCTCTCCTAGTGGAAAAACTGCAGTCTGCAAAGACAAGAAAACGAGAGGGAAGATAAGATAAACAGGGTAAATGATTTCATTAGAAAAGGTAAGCAAAAGACGAAATGCGTCCAAGTATAAGGCCAGAAATTCTCTAGGTAACTAGCATACGCTTTACAAGGAACCCTGCATATCCAATCAACACCTGGCTAAATTACAAAGGAAAAAAGGGTAGAAAGAAATTGCAAAGGGCTGAATTTTGTTTCTACAATTCTGTAGAATGTTGTACTGAAAACTACATTTTGGGTATCCAAGATCCTAAACAGAAAAGTCATGATCACAGTTAATACTAATGAAATCAACTCTATGCAGCAATCAGAAGGACAAAAAAAATCAAATGTTCCTTAATATATGCATGGAATAACAGTGAGATCGGTAGAGGCACTCTTCACATTTAGGCCACGGTGGAGTCAAGCAGTACATTAACTTGGCTAACATGTGTATTTCAAGAACACTAATGTGTTAAAACTCAAGCATTCCAGCTACACTTGTTCCTCAAATATGACTGTCAATAATGTGAGGATTCAAAGGTCAGGTTCATTTGCAGGGCTTAACTGCTGATAGCAAGTAATGCTAGGTCCAAAGTGCACAGGTACTGAACAAAAGCAAATCCTTCATCATCCCTGGTGTGTTTCAAGCACCAATGTCTCACATTCAAGCATGCAAATAACTATTTGCTCTGTTTCTGAAATATTAAACTCTGTTCCTGAAACCACACTCACTCAGTAATGTCAGGTTCAAGTTCTATTGGTGCAAGGATACAGATGAAGTAACAGCCAGGTCCACAGTCCACAAAACATCATGCAAAAGAAGTGAAATATCAGAGTTCCAGTCAGCATCATTAGTCACAGTCCACATCTTGTCAAAAATCCTTGCCCACAGTAAAATTGTTCATGTGAAATTAGAATAATCATTCAAGCAGTAAATTTTGGGAGCGTTCATTAACTAAATTGTTCGTGTGCTAATTAAGATTCATCGTTCTGGTAAACTTGTCCATGTAAAATTAAAGAGATTCGATTCCATCATTGATTCATATGCTGTTCTGTTTAAATGCCTTTATTTGGAGCTTTTTTTTTTTTACTTTGTTGGGAATGATTCATATACCTTGTTTTCTCTGAGGCAAGCGGCGTGCATGGCGACAAGTGGCGGCGGGTGCTCGTCGGCGGTGGCGGGGGGCCTCGACTCCATCACGAGGCATCGGGCGCCGGCGGCCACGGTGTGCAGCACGGCGAGCGGTGGGCAACGCTCGCTGGACGGGGACAGGCGGTCCAACCGGATCTCCCGCACCCAGGCCGCCGTTGCCAAGTTCGTCTCGCCCTTGGGCCACACCTCCACCTCCCCTATCGAGGTGTTCCCGTAAAAAACCACCGACTTGATCATTTCTTACTCACCAACAAACAGATCAAACAGATCCAATCCAACCCACCAAATCCTTAGGTCCAAGTTTGTTCCACACGTCCACACACACACACTGTGTAGATCTGTTCTTATCAAGTGTCCGAAACCAAAAAAAAAAAAAATTAGAGACGGATAGAGGCAAATAGATGTTGGCGTGCGAGTGGTCTTATGGTGCTTCAGGTCTCGTTCGAGTTCTTCACCAATTTCGACCGGATTTGGCGCGTCGGGGTGGATTTGCGGGGAATTTTGGGCGGATCTGGGGGAGTTCACGCGAGGCCGCGGCAATGGCGGCGGCAGGGGGGGCGAGCTCGTGGTGGAGGCGAGGGGAAGGGAGGGTAGAGATCGGGTGGAGGCTTGGAAACCCTAGGCGTTTGATCGGATTGGTGTATGGTAAGAGAAGACCAAAGAAGTTTATTTAGAGGTGGGGAGAGAGGGAGTGTACGGATGTGTATTTGTTGTTTGTTTATTAATCCTACTATCACCACGTAATTATTAGGTTTTGCCTTCTCGTTTTCGTTTCTGGTTCTTATTACTTGTTCTTCTGTGGATTTTTTGTGTTTCTTTCCAGCCGCTCTTAAAGCGTCGGTTACTCTAATACTATGGTTATGAACGCCCCTACGGAGTTCGCATACTTTTCTAGTGGAATTGGGGATTAGCGGTTCTCTTTTCCTGCATGTAGTTAATTACGAGGAAATAGTGACGTCAACATGCCAAACTCAAACAAATCATGTTTGGTCCCGACTCAAATTCAAATTCAAGTTTCATCAAACTAAGATTTGGACTCAGAACCAAACTTAAATACAGCTAAAATATGTTCGACCGTTAGAAGTTCGACAACAATTCAAAATTTACAAAAATGAAGTTCCGTTTGAGTTTTAGCTCATTGAAGTTAGGATTCAAAGTTGAAAGCAAGTTTGAATTTTTGAATTCAACTTGAATGAGTTTGGATCCTTGACAACAATTTAAAATTTACAAGGATGAAGTTTAAACTCAAATAATTTTGAGTTTGGCTCGTTTTAGAGTTTAAGATCGAAACCAAATTCTAGTTCAAATAAACTTAAAGTCAAACAATTTGCAAGCTCAAACTACTTTTACAATCTTATGTAGAGATATGTAGTTTCAAGATAGATTCATTGAGGTTAACATATCTTGATTAACAGATAAAGACATTTTCACATGAATAGATATAATAAACAAATAGAGTATTATGTGCTAACAAACTATGCAAGTTTTAAAAATGTCTAATCAGAACTTGTACTTGTAACGGAGATCAAGTGAAATCGGAGCCTAATCAAATTTTCTTTCACCTTCATCGACACCCACCCCAAACTGCCAGCTAAGATCATTTATGGGAATTAAATTACCTGGTTAAGCATGCAAAACCACACTTGTTAATGTCCCATAATAATATGTAAAGTTGAATAAAAAATAGCATATAGTTGATTAGTTGTTATTGCCTCATATGCAAACTAGAAATGTGTAATAGAGGTCTTTTGACAAAAGCTCGTAAATCTTGAATGAAATCTATATTCCACACTATTTGCCCTATTTTTAGGTATTGTTGTTCTATCATTAGTATGTACTAAATGGCATTCATGCTTAATAGGACAATACAGGATACAATTCTATCCGGCTCAAAATTGGCATCACCTTCCATGCTTGTTAGACTTTGCAACAAAAGGTTTCTTTTGCATGATACGAAGGAGAGGGAAGATTCAACTAATTATTGCCAAACATACATTCATGCAGCATGAGAATGGTTTATCACAGGATCGTTGTATTTATAACTAGAACAAATTTAAATTTTCAACTAATACTAATATAAGTTCTAGAGTGACCTAAGAAATGACAAAAAGATGTAAGACCTCAACTGGGGATATCTCTCTTATAAAAATAAAAATAATAAATAATAATAATAAATAAAGCAGAGTTAGCCTTGCTCCATTTAAAAGAAAAGAATATCTGCTTAACAATTTAGGTTTTTCTATTAGCCCCTAGAGTATCAAGGAAGAAAACTCAAGATTACAATATATTACTTCTTTTTTGCATTTTTTTTCAGTTATGTTCAACACTTTTCCTCGCCATACATTTTTTTTCTTAATTTTATTAGTTGCTTTTACCTACTCAGCTAGTTAGTAGTTTGTGAGTTATGCAATATGATCTAAAATATACACCGAATCATTTAGGTAAAATTTAAAGGATAAAACAGATATGACCTAAACTGCAAGTCAATTTTATTTTAACAAAACAAAATTTTCAATTATATGAACGAAACAATTCATGAATCTATAAACTTGGGACCTATAAAATTACTAATGTAAACTTTTTAATCACATGATTCGGCCGAAGCACGCATGCCAGCTAAGGTGTGAATCAGTAATGGCAAGGTGGTCTTTGGTTCCTGGCCTACCAAGAAAGAATGCTTTTTAGCAAAATAGTGGTGTGATTTGCCGGTAACCATTGAGGTAGATTGTGCTTCGGTGTACCAAATATTGACGGTGACATTGTTTGATGGTTGTCGTGTATGGAGGATGTTTTTTATCTTAATTATGTTAGATTTAAAAACAATCAAAAATTTTAATCAGATTATATTATATATTTCTATTTTATAAGTTGAGACTTGAATTGGAAGCAATATAAACCAATAAGAGATAGATTTATGAGACATCAACCAAACATGACTTGGAATCAATATAAACTAATGAGAGATAGGTTCAGAGGATATCAATCAAGTATGATTTAGAGAAATCAATCAAACTAGAAATAAGATGGGTATAAAGAAGATAAAAGACTAAGAGTTTTCTTATGTAGTTGATTTTTATAGAGAAGAAAATCGAGAGATTTTCTTATGTAACTGACTCACAGAGCATGAGAGTAAGAGATTCAAAAAATCGAGGGTTAGTTTAGAGTATCAATCGCTTATACTTTTTTGAAATTATATTTAAGAATTTTTGGTCTTCTTTGTCAATCATTTTCTTTCTTCAATTATTTTTTGCTTCATCATTATTGTCGTGATTTTTCTGCGAGATATTCTATTCGTGTTTTTATTATTGTACATATTTAGACTGTATCTCATGAGATGAAATTAATCTGGAGTTGGAGTTCTCACTATTCCTAACAAGTGATATCAAAATTATGGAAAATCCTTACATCCGTGAAGACAAATTGGTAATTGACGAGCTGATGGGTGCGGAAATTGTTAAGATCAAATAGGAGCAGAACAGGATAGATTTTGTCACGCAAATACTTTGTTAAGAATGTAATCTCCTTCTCACGCATAATAATAATAATTATTATTATTGTTGTTGTTGTTGTTGTTGTTGTTATGACATCCATTTGTCAAAAAGATTGGAGTGGAGTAACCCATTACTTTTTAGGTGGACTTGTTACAATATGGGCGTTCTTGTTAGCAAGAATTATTGTAGTAAGATAGTGGTCAGGAAGATTTGAAAGGTATTATGATATGAACATCTTATCTTTTTTATATTACATATATGATGATGATGAGTAGTATTATTATTATTATTATTATTATTATTATTATTATTATTATTATTATGTGATGGGATAGTACATAATCCAACGTTTGATAAGAGGATTGGATAAGGGATTGTAAATGAAACTATGCCACGACGATAGAAAATTGTGAAACCATGTGCAATGATGTGATATGAGCAAGTTTCTTGACAATAGCACTCGATGGGAAAAAACTTCTATCACAAAAATAATCCTCACGAGAGAATTGTTCTTTTGTAAGCCGTTTTCTCCAAAATCACACCAGATATGATTTACGCATTGGGTATTGTAATTTGATCAATCATTCATTTGTTTTCACACACACTCGGATCATCAACATAAAAGATAATAAATAAACACAAGACAAGATACAAAGAAGAGTAGAGAGAAAATAGGTATAATTTTATCCATTCCGATCAATCTCTCTTTACACAATACGACAATTATATAAGAAACAAATAGAAAACCCTACAGGTATTTTGAATATTTTATATAAATAACCTTTTAAATAAAATTGCAAATCTGACTCAGTGTTTCAAAAAATTACAAAAATAACTCTTTTTAGAAGTGAGGTTGAATCTAGATGTGATACTTGATAGTAGGAGTGCAGAAAATCTCTCTACCGCATAACCAGTGTGCGGTAGAGAAAAATCGGCCAAAAAGTAGTCTGTCGCACTTCTAAAGTGCGTAGTACCATTTTCATTTTTTTTATTAATTCATATTCAAAGTAAAAGAAAATTTTAATTCTTCCGGCATCGATAACTTTTGATTTATAATTTGGATTGACCATCTGTTTCAACTAGTAGAATCGTCAAACTAAAATAATCAAATCAGTACAAACAGATTATCAACTGGAATTATAATATCACAAGATATCATATTCTAGTTGATAATTCATTTGTGTCAATCTGATCATTTTGACTTCACAATTCCACCAACTCAAACAGTTGTCAATCCAAGTTATAAATCAAAAGATATCGATGCCGGAAGAATTGAAATTTTTTTGTACAAAACTTTGGATCTAAATTAATAATTTTTTTGAAAGTTTACTGTTGCACTCTCAAGTGTGACAAACTTTTTTTTCCCTGATTTTTCTCTACCATACACTGGTTGTGTGGCAGAGAAGTTTCTTACACTCCTGCTGTCATGTGTCACGTTCAGATTCAACCACACTTTTAAAAAAGATTATGTTTATAATTTTTTGAAACAATGAATCATATTTGTAATTTTCTTTTTTAAAATATTGTTTACATAAAATATTCCGTGTATATTCATAATGTTCACATACAAATATTTGTGACACTCCCCTTATACATTACCACATCAAGCATATAATTTGTTAAAAACTTTACCAAAAACCCAATGGAAAAAACAGTTGAAAAAATAAGTACATAACATGCGTATTACAATGTGTTGTATATATTATCTCATTAAAAAACCTTTAATTAAGAAAATCCACTGGGTAAAAAAATAATTAAGGAAAAAGAGTGCGGCTTTGATTTTCAAGATATGATCTTAAGAGATCTAAGTTATAAACAAATTGAGTAATAAAAATTAGGTGAAAACCTTCAGGTCTAAATGTTCATATTTATTTATTAACATTTACTTCCCTGAAGACTATATCTTCTTAGTCTACGCAATCCAATACAATGAATATATTCCTCAAATACGGACACAACTAGAGACTTTATAGACAAATCTGCTAAATTATTACTAGAGTGAGTTTTCTATAAAACTATCACACCATTCTTCTAGAGTTTATGAAAATAAAAGAATTTTGAAACAATATGTTTTGCCAAATTATCCTTTACATATCCATTACTCATTTATACAACACAATTAGCAATACCCTTGAACAAGACAATGGGGTAATATTATTTGTTGTAATATCACATAATTTTTAAATAGGTTGTATCAAAAATCTCAATTATATACATTGATGTGAGGTCACATATAATACAACTATCTTTAAGTGATTTGTTGAGGTTGCAACCAATATTTGTTAAATAGACTTCCAAAAAATTGTTGTACCACCGTAAAAAGATATAACTAGTCTACAACCTAACATAATGAGAATCAGGTAAATAACCAGCGTCCGAATAATCCACCAATGTCTTACCTTAATTTCTTTAGTAATATAAACCAATACCATTGTACCTTGAAGGTACCTAAGAATGCATTTGATTTCATTCCAATGTCTTGTGATTGAAGATACACTATGTCTTACTAGCAAATTTATTGCATATGCGATAATAGTTCTAGCACAATTTGTGAGATACAATAGTGTTCCTGTAGCACTCAAGTATAGGAAATTCCGGTTCCAAAATATCCTCGTTATCTTTTGGTTTGAACTGATCTTTGTGCACTTTTAGAGATTGTATGACCATTAATTGCTAAGTAGATGAGATTTTTCCCATAGAATTCCACTATAACCTTCTTCAAGTAGATTCACTGGTGAGGAAATATTCTTTCAAAGAAATAGTCGATCTACAGGCAGAGACAATACTTGATTTTACCCAAATCTTTCATGTCAAACTCTGTCTTTAAGCATAAGTCTGTTTCCTTAATTTCCTTTATGGTTATAATAATATTTATTTTATCAACATATATTAAAATAATACAAAGGTCATTATGTGACTTTTTTATTATCACACAAACACAAATATCATTATCGGCATATTTCTTCTTCATAAGGAATTCACCTAGTTGATTGTAACACATTCTACCCAACTGTTTTAAGTTGTATAATAACCTTTGTAATTTTATATTGTATATTTTGTGATTTTCTTCCTCCTTCATATTAGGAATTTTAAATCTGTCAGATATTTTCATGTATATATCAATATCTATGATCCATATAAATATGTGATCAGAACATACATTAAATGCATATTTGAATTCGTGCATGTTGTTAATGATATTAAGTAATGGAACATAATACCATCTATAACAAAAGAATAAGTCTGTTCAAAATAAATACTAGATTTTGCGTAAACCGTTCATCCACCAATTTCACTTTATATCTCACCACCTCATTATTTTCATCTTTTTTCCTTATAAAGACCCACTTGTATCCTACAGGGATAACATTCTATGGCTTTTAAACTACAAGTCCAAAAACTTTTTTTTTTATTCAACAAGTTTAGCTTAGTCTCAATTGCTTCTTTCCATTTTACCTAATTTAAGCACTTCCAACACTCGCCCGTCGATCTAGGCTATGGATCTAGATTATATTTTGAGATGGAACAAGTAACTGTGGAGCTAGGCAAAAAAGTTGTCGACAATATTAGTATTTGTATTATAAGCTTCTCCCGTATTCACAAAATTCATATTTATCTTTATGTTAACATTAAAGATTCTTTGTCATTTTCCAAAACGATAAAATATGACTGTTCCGCATCCCCAACATAATTATAATTATATTGTGCATGTGCTAATTTACTGGGGTTCTCGTCTTCAGGACAAATCTCTTCAGAAGGCTTCCCACTTTTAGAGTGAATCTCTTTAGAAAATTTAAGAAGTGTTTGACTATCATTGTTAAACATTCTTTTCTGCAGAGTTAGATCTTTTGCATAAATAGGTCTCTCCCACTTTTAGTGTAGAAATGCATCAGTGGATGTATTATTTTCCTAGGGTATATCCACTCTTTGTGGTGCATTTACTGTAAGTATATATGGTTTAGTCATATATTTATGATCAGTGAATGTATTTGATAGATTATTTGCTAAATTCTACAAATTAATTATCTTTTGAACTTTCAATTCAAATTGACTAGTGTGTGGATATATTGAAGATCTTTTTTATTCCACGAAATTTCACGGCATTTTTAATTTGGACCTTTTTCTCCCCCATAATGCCAGGAAATGATTTTCATCGAATATACAATCAGCACAACAAGCTATAAAAAGATAATTGTCATAGGCTCAAGGTATTCAATAATTGATGAAGTGTCATATTTAACATACATACCCACATAGATGTACCTTGTGGGAGTGATATTAGTACATATACTGCATCATCAAAAACTCGTAGATGAGAAATATTTGGTTATCTACTACGCATTGGTTCAAAATGTAGAATAATCATGATATGCAGTGAGCCGAATTTGTATTAATGTAGTGACATGTAAAATTACATGTCCCTAACTATTGATGGATGATTTAGAATTCTACACTAGAGATATATCAATGTTTAATTCACATAATCAAAAATTCTGTGAGGCCATTTACACATACATTACAAACAAACTCTTCAGGATTAAAGAAGTTATTATGTTAAACATTATGGTCAACAGAATTATACATAATCCGGCACATTATATTTTTTTCAGGATGACCCAATTATTCATGTCATAATTTGAAACAATTTGGGTCTTATATGTTTTAAACTTATTACAACATATTTTTCATTAGATTAACTATAGGTATAATATAATCCTGAGGAGAAATGGGAGCTTTTCAATAACTTGTTTTCAACATCCGACTCATTTTGTCATAAAAATATTCAATATCATTCTCGGTGTAGACTTCAATATGAAAACCATTTGCCTAAATATTTTTTTAAAACTCAAAAGAGTATATTTTGATTAGAATACAATAAAGCATTTTTTATAATTTTTTCTATACCCATAGGGAGGATTAATGAAGCTCTTCGTGAGCCCATGATTAACATAATGTCATTTGCAATTGTTGATACACTCTCTTTTATTAGAGTTTGAAAAACCTTTTATCCTTCAAGATAGTATGTATTGTATAACTGTCTATCAGATAAAGATCCCACTTATTCTCCATAGATTGTATATACTTGACATTCTTAAAAGAATAATATGGATGCAAAATAATGAATTAAAAATAAAATATTGCTCAAAACATAACTAAATAGTTCAATAAAGAAAAACAAAATATACATGTCTGACATAACATTGTAATGGGAGCTGAAAATAAATATAGTTAAATGAGATTATTTACTATTTCCATAATTTTCGAGCTCTAATTTCAATAGATTGTAATCGACGTCATCATGTGGAGACATATTTGCTTTAGACAAACCTTTGTTTTGTGACTTATTTTTGAACTCATTACCCTTCTAATCTTTCATCTTTTTTTGATAAATTTTGACCAAGTGATTTGGTGTATAACAGATACGAAACCAATGGCCATCACCTCTACACATATAACAAACTTGCTTTTGGTATTTAGTTTGCTAATTGTCTCACGGGTATGAAATTTTTTTGTCTGGATGTTTATCATAACTCTTGCTGTCATTGTAATTTCTATTGTCACTTTTTCGTTCATGTCCAGTTATTAAACCTCCGAATATTAGTGTGTGCTTCAGGCACATGTAGAGAATCAACCGATTGAGTATTATGATTTTTCATGAATAACTGGATAATGTAAAAATTAGTTCAGTGTGTTTAGCATAATTTTTAGTCTACTAGTCCTATATTGTTGTTCAAGTACATGGATATTGGTGTGAAATATAGATAAAGTCTTTAGAATCAATTCATCGTGACCTTTTGTTGCTCAAAATGATCTTTCACGGATTTCCATAATACAAGTGGACTCTTCTGAGTGAGATGCTCGTTTTTCAAATCTTGTACCGAAGAAAAACTAGAGTCTTCACCTTTTGGTCGTTTCTACTTATGGAATGAGTAACAATTGACTCACTGAGATCATTGGAGACTAAATAGATTTCAACATCAAAAGTTTATGTCAAGTATTTACTTCCATGAAGTACGAGTTCGATAAATTTTCTACTTGCAATGTCAGTCATATTTAATTTTTTATAATATCTTATTTGAGAAAAATAAATATATTAACAACCAATTGTACTGCATTAAATCACTTCCCTTAATTTATGAAACAACAGTACTGTATCATAATATTTTTTCAGTGCTCATATATATTATGTAAAAAAAATAAAATACATGCCTGTTGCGTCTAGTACACACTAAATATTTAATCAAATTCTAAAATTAATATGTTGCAACAGGGCAAAAAGTAAACAAAGAATAAATCTATGTATGCATGTTCAATAATTATTGAGGAGATCTTTTTGTGCATGCATGTTATAGAACCTAAGCTTTTACGGGACATCAACTATGACAAAGTAATTGAACAAAAATCTGAAATCCATTTATGCATGTTATACGATGAGGTGGGCACGGTCATCTGCCGTGGGTGCGTGCCGCAGAGGAGGGCTGCGGGCAAGCGCCGACGTGCAGCAGATGGGTGCGGCAGAGGACGCCGCCGCACGGCCCGGCAGTGGAACATGCGCCCTACGATACTGATTTTTATTGTTAGTACTTTTTGGCATTCTAATCTTGGTTCGGCGCCAAATATTAGATAAATATGTCATGAAAAAGAACAATGCTTCAGGTAGATTGGATAAATAGACAATCTAAGGTTCTACCTCAATTTCAATCTATTAGAATGCCCTCGAGGTTCAGATGCTGTACCGTGTATAGATCTATACAGGAAACACTAAAAAAAGCAAGTTTTCAACTACAGAGAAAAACACACACATGATCAGAAGGTCAGGAGCAAATTCGATGCAGCATACCTGCAGTGTAGCACAGCCCGGTTCTTGTGATCTCGTCGTATCTGCACCTGTTGCTGGAGAATTTCTCTCGTGATCTCGCCGTTGCTGCACCAGTTTATATTAATTCGCACTGATAACATATTATTTTAATATAGTGTTCTCTTGTTTTCGCACATACTTAAAACACTAACACAGATAATAATAGATGAACACATTAAAAGATACAAAAAATAGTTAGAAACAGGTGCTCTTTTATTCATTTAGATCAATTTCTCTTTACAACACAACTATAATTTAAGAAATAGATAGAAAATCCTAGGAGTACTTTGATAACTTTCACATAATAATATTCATAATAGAGCAAACAAAATTGTAATACCCCAGACTAATATTAAAATATATTTATAACTACACGGTGCTGTTAGTCTGTAATCATAACAATTAGAAAAAGAAAAGTCAAACATCAGTTAGACAATAATTCTATGAGTGATATTTCAATTAGACAAATTAGCTAAATGGCACTACAAAATGGGATAACTCTAATACAACAATTAATAATTGAGAGGATGACAGATAGAGGCCCAACCCTCTAATGTCATTAGATTACTAGTATTTTATTACTAAATCTAAAATATTTTTTACAGTGTTACAAAAACAAATTACTTATTTCTATAAAAAATAGATTTTTTCATATTAATAATTATACATGTATACATACTATTTGAATTTTGGCTTCCTCACGAAGATTAACAAATACAAACGTACTTCTTTTACTCCATGTCATGGGTGATATGTGAGACACGCAGATACGTGGAAGTCTTTAAATATAGCATAAGCACGGTTACACCTATGGCTAATGGGTAGTCTAATGATAACATAATTTTGTCTACAAAGTTTCACTACCTATAAATAGGATACACTGCTCCCATACTTCCTGAAGAAGTACTCTCAATATAAGAATTTCTAGTAGGAGTAAGAAAATAGTAGTTAAATCAAAATATTGTCGAAGTCAAGTTATTAAATTTAGTTATCAGGAGTTAAAGAGTATGTTGGGGGAAATCTCCGCGGGATCAAATCCAGGTAAGAGGCAAGGCTCCCGGTGATGTGTCCCGGACGCCACCATTACAAGACCCCCTGGTGACTTGTCTCGGACGTCGCCATTTGCCCGGGGACAAGACCCCCAGGTGACTTGTCTCGGGCGCGGGTGCCGCCATTTGCCCGGGGACAAAGCCCCAGGTGACTTGTCCCGGGCGCCACTGTTTTCCCGTGAACAAGGGCCCCCGATGCCAGGTCACGTGAGGATCACGCGAGAAGCACCTCGGGAATTAGCGGGGACACCTGTCAAGAATCTAAGCCCTTTGATCAGGAGAAGGATGCTAGTGCCCTTCGATCCGACGGTTGCGACTTGGTTAGTTTAGTCACTTTGTATCTTTTGGGCCTATATAAGCCCTTGTAACTTCCCCTGTAACCAGAGACAACTCATTTTTACTCTAATACACAAAATCAAATAGGTGTGCTTAGGAGTCATCTCTCCCTGAGAGAACTCCCCTATCCAACTCTAGTTGGGAGCACGTCGACAGGACTAGGGCCTCCACTAAGCCCTGAATCTGTATAAACCTCCGTGTCATTTGCTGCGTTTGCCCGACGGGAGAGAATCGGTCACGCGGTTAGCTCGCATCGTCTTTTCTTTGCTAGGAACCTCAACAAAACCTGTCAGGGTATTCACAATACCACCACAGTTGGCACCGTCCGTGGGGACCTCGCGACAAATCGTCATGGCTCCCCAAGAATGAGGGCTCGCGCCCTTCCTGGTGACACCGGTCCCAGTGACCCGGCGCCACCCCTCCAAAGCGCGGCCGTCCCGGTGCTGCCGCCCGGACACGGCCAAACCCAGGTACCACCCCTAACTCTTCCGGTAGTTTCCGGTGGACAAGGCTCCGGGTCTGGCCCGGCGACCTCGGATGCTCCCGGGGGGACTGGCTTTCCCCCGGTGGCTCCCCTGGCCTCCCGGGACGCGCTACTCGAAGCTCTTGTGGAGGGCCAACTCAACGCCCAGCCGGGTCTGGCCCGGCGACCTCGGATGCTCCCGGGGGGACTGGCTTTCCCCCGGTGGCTCCCCTGGCCTCCCGGGACGCGCTACTCGAAGCTCTTGTAGAGGGCCAACTCCACGCCCAGCGCTCGATGGACGAACTCCTCCGCGTCCTGGCGCGGCCGTCGGCCCCCATCTACCCACAGTTCCCATTCATGAGGGCAATGCCCCTGTTTATGGGACACCTGGTGGCCCCTCCGACCCTCGGAGGTCAGGTCGCTCCCTGGGCCTGTGGTTCCACCGGGGGTTACACTCTGGCGGGCCCGCCATCTGGAGCCTTCCCGACCTCGGGGCATTCCCGATGTCAGGGACTTACCCCATCCCCGGAGTCTTCCCATGCCGATGATTCACTCCGCGCAAACTTCCAGGAGAACTACGTGCGCCCCCTGGATTCCTCACAGTTGTACACTGTCCGACAGAGGACGGGGGAGACCATCCGCAGCTTCTTTAAGCACTTTGCTCAGGTCAAGAGCAAAGTAGCTCGCATCCCTGACTCCATAGTCATTGAGGCGTGTAAGAGCGGGATCCTCCCCGGGGAGCTCCACCGGAGACTCTCCCGAAGCTGCCCCTCCTCCGCCGACGAGATCTTCACCATACTCGAGAAGTACGCTCGGGTGGAGGAGGATGACCTATGGAAGAAAAACCAGGGAGTCCCCGCCCCCGTCGACCGGGAAGCTAGGGACCCCCTCAAACGCCCCAAGAGGGGCAATCGTAGCGAGCCACGGCATCGGGACACCTTTGTCCTCGAGGGCAGAGGTGGCTCGCGCGATGCCTCCAAGGGCAACCGCCCCTTCCCCAAGCCGAAAGGTCGGGGGGGGGCCGTTGTCCCGTGGCCGTGAAAGCCCCGCGGCAGGAGGCAGGGAAGACCTGTGGTGTATCTTCCACAAGTCCAATACCTACGCCACCTGGGAATGCCACCAACTGCTCCAACACTTCGTCACATTCCTCGACCAGAATGGGCAGGGAGGGACCCCTGCCTCCTTGCCCTCTCAACCGGCCTTACCGACCCTTCCTACCCCCGCGGGGGGACAACCAAAACAAGCGCGGGAAGGGGACCCGTCAGAAACGCTCCCCTTCCAAACCTTCTAAAGGTGTGTCAACGTCATCATGGGAGGGTCCGCCTCTGGGCGGGACTCTAAGCGCCAGCGCAAGTACGCACGGGAAGTAAAGGTAGTGGGGGTGCTGCACACGTCTCGGCCACCCAAGTGGTCAGACGTCCCCCTTTCTTTTACAGTAGAAGACGCACGTCGAGTTTGCTTCCCCATGATGACGCGCTCATCGTCTCTTCCACCGTCTACAATTGCCACCTGGCACGCATCCTCGTCGATGGCAGAAGCTCCGCCGACGTCCTGTACCTAAAGGCGTTTAGGGAGATGCAAGTCAACGAGAAGCTACTGCAGCCCGCAGGAGGGCCCTTGCAGGGATTCGTCCCGGGGAAGACGATCCACCTCATGGGGAAGGTGGATCTCCCCATGACCTTTGGTAACCCGGAAAATTACCGGACAGAGATGGTCCGGTTCGACTTGGTGAACCTCCCTTCTCGTACAACGCAATCATGGGGAGGACCACGATCAATCGCTTGGGGCAGCAATACATCAGAGCTACCTCTATGTGAAGATTCCCAGGCCTCATGGCGTAATCACCACCCGGGGAGACCAAGACGTGGCCCGCGCTCTATACGAGCGCGCCGCCGCAATGATTGGGAGCGTCAACATGATCAAGACCCCGGGGGAGAGACCTCTCCCCCAGCCTCATCCGAAGGGGACCTCTGAAGGTCCCGCTGTCCCCAGACGACGGGGACAAGATCGTCAGGATCGGGGCGGATCTCCACCAGGAGCACGCAGAGCAACTCGCGGCTTTCCTGCGCAAGAACTCCGATGTTTTTGCCTGGAAGCCTTCCGACATGCGAGGCGTCGCTCAAGAAGTCATCGAGCATAAGCTCGCGGTGACCCCCAATCACCCCCCAGTCAAGCAGAAGTTGAGAAAACTCTCCCTTGAATGCTAAGAGGCAATCAAAGTCAAGATCGCCAAACTCAGAGAGGCAGGGTTCATTCGGGAGGTCTTGCACCCCGAATGGCTTGTGAACCCCGTCCTCGTGAAGAAGTCAAATGGTAAGTGGCGAATGTGCGTGGACTTCACCGACCTCAACCGCGTTTGCCCCAAAGACAACTTCCTGCTCCCGCGGATTGACCAGCTGATCGACTCGACCGCGGGGTGGGAGTTGATGAGCTTCCTAGGCGCGTATTCGGGCTATCACCAAGTCCAGATGGCAGAAGGGGACGAGGAAAAGACGAGTTTCATAACTCCCCTCGGGACCTTCTGCTACGTCCACATGCCCTTCAGGCTAAAAGACACTAGAGTGACCTTCCAGGAACTCATGACGCTGGTCCTCAAGGACCAGATTGGTCGTAATGTCGAAATCTACGTCGACGACGGAGTCGTCAAAAGTCCCCGCGCGGCTGCTCACATCGACGATTTTGCGGAAACCTTCCGCAACGTCCGCGCATACGGGTTGAAGCTCAATCTAGAGAAATGCGCCTTCGGCGTGTGTGGGGGAAGCTCCTGGGCTTCCTCGTGTCCCAGCAGGGCATAGAGGCCAACCCCGAAAAAATCCGAGCACTCCTGGATATGCCCCCACCGCGCTTGGTCAAAGACATACAACGGCTCACCGGCCGCTTGGCCGCGCTGAGTCACTTCGTCTCGCGGTTGGGGGAACGTGGCCTCCAATTTTTCAAAATCCTCCAGGGCCTCGGGGTTCTGATGGACTTCCGAGGCCCAGGAGGCCTTCGACGACCTGAAGAAGTACTCCACGAGCCCCCCAATGCTTGTGAGCCCGTCTCTGGAAGAACCCTTGCTCTTTTACCTCGCCGCGACCCCAGTCGCCGTAAGCGCGGTATTGGTGAAGGGGCAAAACGGGCAACAGCGTCCCGTGTACTACGTGAGTGAGGCCCTCCAAGGGGCTAAAACTCGGTACACGGAAATGGAGAAGATCTGCTACGCCCTTCTAATGGCGTCCCGAAAGTTTCGTCACTACTTCCTGGGACACTCTATCACTGTCCCGTCGTCCCTCCCTTTGGGGGAGGTACTCCGGAACAAAGAAGCCACCGGACGGATCGGAAAGTGGGGGGCCGAGCTCGCTCCCTTCTCCCTTTCCCTCACTGGGCGCTCCGCCATCAAGTCACAAGTCCTCGCCGATTTTGTGGCGGAGTGGACCCCTGCCTCTGGGTCAGGGAACGAGAGCCTCCCCAAACCACCCTGACGCAGTGACCATTGGACGCTCATGTTTGATGGCTCCTTGTGTCTCGCTAGAGCCGGTGCGGGAGTAGTCCTCTGGAGCCCCGAGGGGAAGGAACTGGAGTACGCGGTGCGGCTCGAGTTCCCCGCCATGAACAACATCGCCGAATACGAGGCTTTGCTCCTGGGGTTGCGCCTCGCGCGCTTCCTGGGGATTCGCCTCTCCTCGTGAAAGGAGACTCCCAGCTCGTAGTTTGCCAAATGGACAAGTCTTACTTGTGCCATGACGCAAATATGAGTCTCTACTTGCAGGAGGTGCGCAAGATGGAGAAGCACTTCGACGGCCTAGAGGCTCGGCACATCCCGCGGAGAGACAATGATCGGGCCAATGCCCTAGCCCGGGCAGCCAGCGCCCAGGAACCGCTGCCCAAAGGGGCTTTCTTGGAGATCATCGCGAAGCCCTCGGTGGCCTCCCCGGACGCGGATGATGGGTCCTGCATCCCAAAAGTCGTCGAGATCGCCCGAGCCTCATCTTGGATGGACCCCCTTATCTCCTTCATCAAGGGGGAGGGAGACTCTCCCAACGAGACCGAGGCCAAGCGCCTCCGAGACAAGGCTGGGACATATCTCCTACTGGAGGGAAAGTTTTACAAGCAGGGGACTTCCGCCTTGCTCCGCTGCCTTCCACGGCCGGAAGGGCTCCGGCTCCTCGAGGACATTCACTCGGGAAGTTACGGGTCTCACTTGTCCCCGGGCGCCATCGCGGCCAAGGCCCTTTGCTAGGGTTTTTATTGGCCCACGGTGATTCGCGACGCGCAAGACCTTATCTCCGCGTGCGAGGCCTGCCAGAAGATGGCCAAAGGTTCCAACTGTAGGATCAAGGATGCCGACTAGAGGGGGTGAATAAGAGACTTTTAAAAACTTTAAAATAAAAGCTAAATCAAATAACAATTGAACAGCAAAGAGAAGAAGGCAAACACAGACGATTTTTACTGAGATATCGGAGACTCGCCCAGTCTCCACTAATCATCGTTGAAGCACTCAAGTCACTTGAGTTTTGCCTTAATACCCACGAAGGGTACTATCAACTAGTGGTTGCTCCTTGTTCACTCCGGAAAGGCGAGCACCCATGCCTTGTACACTTTTGCCGAGTCTCTCCAACAATCTCCAAACTAGAGAGGTCAACGGCCACGCCTCCGAACCGTCTAGGTGAGGGCGCTCACCAAGAGTAATAAGCAGTAAGGCCTTCTTTAGACCTCCAAACACGCACCGAGAAACTACAAGTATGCAAATGCAATGAACTGAAACGCTCGGTGGATCAGAAAGCACTCAACTTGATCAAAAAATCAAGATTTTGTATAAAACGCTAAAGCTCAAGAGTGAATATGACTAGAAGGCTGCTTGTTGTGTCAAACAAATGCTCAAACTCTCTATTTATAGCCTCAAGTCTTAAAAGAGACGTTGGAGCTCGAGCTAAAAATCAACAGCTCAAACTGACAGTCTGTTTAGGTCACGACCAGAGAGAAGAAAAATCCAGAGAAAACAGTGTTAGCCGTTTGTGGTCGAAAAAGGAAACAAGTCAGTACAAACTGACAGTCAGTTCCAGAACCAACGGCTGACAAAATTTGCGGATAAAAATTAGCCAGCCATTTGTGGTCGTATATGGAAACTTGAAACCCCCAACTGACAGTCAGTCTCACAAACTGACAGTCAGTTCAACCACAAAGCGACCAGATCAATTAAGAACTCAAATAAACACAACTGAGGTCGAACTCCAGACTGACAGTCAGTTATACCAAACTGACAGTTAGTTTAGTTCAAAAGTTTTCAACCCAAAATACACCCTCTTTGGACAATTGTCAGTTTAACTGAACTGACATTCAAACTGACAGTCAGTTTAGCAGATTGACAGTCAGCCTGAACGAAAATAGCTATAACTTTAAATCCAGAAATCCAAAATAGGTGTTTAATAGCTCGTTTGAAAGATAATTTTAAGGGCTACATTTTTTTCAACAGAATAAAAAACCAGATCTACCTAGATCTTTCTAGAAATTTGAAAAACTCTTCTGTTGTCAAAAACTCAACTGAAAATCCAAATCTTTCAAATCAAATTCAACTCAAATCCAACCAAAAAGATGCAATGCAATGACCTAAATTTCTCGGTTTATGTTGGAGATATAGAGAGATTTTTTGCAACCCCTCTTTATAGTACGGTTAAAAACTAAAAACAATTTTCCTAAACCGATCAACTCCAAACACCGAGATCGGTAAAAATAAAGACAATATTACCTTAGGTCTTTTGTGCTTTTGCGACTTGTGTCTCGACTTCATTCCTTGCGACTTGTGCTTTTACTTCTTTTGTGTTGGGTTCTTCTTGTTCATCTCGAATATCTTCCCAACGGAGCTCTGTATCAAACAATCTTGAAAACACAGTAAGTCTGAAACACTTAGTTTTTATTAATCATCAAAATTAGGGTTAGGCATAAAAGGCCTAGATGCAACCCCAACCTCCCCTCTGTAGCGCTGCAGACTATCCTCATTACTTGGCCCTTCGTGCACTGGGGGATGGACCTTCTAGGTCCCTTCCCCCCAACGCCCGAGGGCTACAAGTACGCAGTGATCGCGGTCGACTATTTTACCAAGTGGATGGAGGCCGAACCCCTGGCCAGCATCACGTCCCGAGCGGTACAGCGGTTTTTTGGAAAAAATATCGTGTGTAGTTTCAGAGTCCCCCAGGAAATCACTGTCGATAACGGGACCCAATTCGACTCGGTATATTTCTAAGAATTCTGCGAAGGCTTGGGGCTCGTCATCCACTTCGCCTCGGTAGCTCACCCCAGAGCAACGGGGCCGTCGAAAGGGTCAATGGCATAATCCTACAGGGGTTACGCCGATGGCTAGAACAAGCCACCTCCAAACGGGGTGCGTGGGCGGAGGAGCTCCCTAGCATCCTCTATTCCATACGTATAACCCCGAGCCGGGCGACGGGACACACCCCCTTCTCCCTCGTGTACGGGGCCGAGGCGGTTCTTCCTCCAGAGATTAGCTTCCGGTCACTGCGGGTCGAGCTCCTAGACGGAGCTACGACCGCAACACACCAAGCCAACCAGGCGAATCAGCGACTGGAGGTCGACCTCGTCGAAGAGGAACGCAACAGAACGCTCCTCCGCCACGCCATCTACGAGCGCAAAATGGCGCGCGCATACAACCAGCGCGTCCGCGAGAGAGCTTTCTGCCTCAGGGACCTTGTCCTCAAGCGCGTAGCTGACCCTTAAGCCTAGGACAAGCTCTCCCCCAAGTGGGAGGGCCCCTACAAGATCTCAGTAGTCCTGGGCTCGGGGGCTTACAAGCTCTCTAATCTTCAAGAACAGGAGCTGAAGCACACATAGAACGTACGCTTGCTTCGCAAGTTCTACGTCTAGCCTACAGGCTCGTCCTCTCTCCCGGAGCGATTACGCCGGAGAGGAGGGAGACATTGTACTCTTCATTCCCTTACCCATCGTGATCTTGCGGGGGAGGCGTTGTATCTCAACTCCTTATTCATACAATTGGTTGTTCCTCAGCTTGGGCTCACTGCAGGTCCCTACATTATCATCTCTCACGGCGATGCTCTCTCGTGAGGATGCCCCCTTAGCGAGGATGCCCTCTCCATGAGGAAGTGGGCTATCACGACCCAAGAAGTCCTTACAACGGGAGTCCCACTCCCATAGGGCGGCTTACGATCACCCCTCATGGACTGAGGGTGTAAGCGGCAACCCGGTCCTCAAAGACCGTGGTAACGAGTCAATTTGAGAGACTAGTCCCCCCTCAAACACTTAGACCCGTCATCGGGCACACCCTCCTCCGGGAGTCGATTTTCTCCTTGGCCAGACGGGATTCTCGGATATTCTTTCTCGGAGATCTCATTCCCGGCTCCCCGTTTTCACGGCGACCGGAGGGTTTTCTCCCGAAAAAATTATCACCGGGGATTTCAGAGACTTTTCCCCGGAAGTTTTTACCCGGCTCCCCGTTTACATGGTGATCGGAGGATTTCTCACCGGGATTTTTGAAAAATCGTTCTCGAAAGTTTTTTACCCGATCCCCCGTTCTCATGGAGACCGGGAAATTTCTCACCGGGACCTTTGAAAAATTTTGGAGAATTTTTACCCCTGACCTTTCACTTCTCCTTCACAGCGTGCGGAATCATGCTCCAACCCGCTGTGAGGGGGGGGGGGTAACTCGTGCCCAGGGGTTGCCCTATTTCGGACTATCCTTTGAGAATTCACAAAAAATAAACAAGCAAACTTAGTTTTATTAAAATATCTAACCGGAGGACATCTTCCCCCTCCGGTGGGTATCGATACGATAAACACAAGATACAACCCGAAAGGCTCCTACACCTAATAATCCCGGAGGCCCTGATAACTCCCGAGCCAGGTCTCGATACAACCTTCGTATATGTCGCTGGGCCTCCCAGAGCAAGTCTTCGGCCCAATATTCGTAACTCGCTGGTGGAAGTATTCGAAGCGGCGGAACCCTCCGGGATCCCAGTCGCGGAGGGGATAATTCAATGCGGTGGTTGTCGAAGTTGTCTAGGTGCCACTCCGGAAGCCACCGCAACCGGATTGGCTCCCGGGAAACACCACTACCATGTCCCCCGGAGAGGAGACTTAACAAGATGAAGGTGGCTTGGGCATCCCCCGGGTGACACCCGCCGGAGCCCGGAGGCCGCACCTCCGGGGAGGCTCCCCGCAACATTGGGGCGTCCCTGAGGTTGCACTCTAACCTCGGGGGTTCTTTCTCGGGAGTAACCTCCCGGGGTGCCTGGTAAATTGAATTCAAAAGACTTAGCAAAAATTTCATTCCATTGCATCAAAATGTTTTCTGTACAAATCTCCAGGGCTTCTTCTAAGAAGCTACCGGGAGCAAAAATCCTAAAACCAAAAAAGGGACCTATCTAAAGGCCCGGAGGGGAGGCTCATACTTGTTCAATGGCGTCCTCCCCCCGAGAGGCCTCCGTCGGAGCCGTAGTGTCCACCCTGGGAGGCGCCGACGCCGGGAATCGCACCCGAACAATTCGGTCGTAGAAGCCACCAGCAAGTTGCTCCACTTCTCGCTAGAGTGGCTCAAAAAACTCGGGAAAGCTTTATGGGATCCGGCCCTCGATCGCCCTTGCGCCGACCCCCCGGTGTTCCACAAGCCCCGCCGCGGCAGCCACCACCGGGATCGCCCGGCCCGGTGCTCAGGCATCTACGGCCTTCGGGATCACGGAGACTTGTGCGTTGAGAAAACGCACAGCCTCTGCCAGCATCACCGACGCCGCCTCAGAGCTGCCCCCCGGGCCAAGGCTCACCCCGAGCCCTTCAAGGGCCAAGCGGACAGAGCGATCCGCATCCGTCACCGCCTGAGCACTGGAACCCTTGAACTCTCGGAGGGCATCCTCCTTAGCGCTCACCTCCCTCCGAAGCCGATCGTTGGTATTCTCAGAGGCGTGGAGCTAGGCCCGGACTCGGGCCAACTCTCGGAGCGCATCGTCCCACTCCTCAAAAAGGCGGCGGCCTTCTCCTCCCCCTCCTTTAGCGCCTTATCAAAGCGCACCTCAATGCCCCAGACGAGGGCCGCCCCCTGCAAACATGAGGGTTAGTCAAAGCCCGAGAGTTGGAAAAATCCTAGGAAAAACGACCCACCGGTTCGCGAACGAACCTGGATGTAGAGCGATTGCAGCTCCCTGCAACGGTCGCGGAGCGTCCCTTGCGAGACGTACTACTGCACCTTCTGGGTCTGGAGCCCCTCCGCGAAGCGGAAGACCTCCCCCGCGGACAGCAGGGGTGTCTCCCTCCCAACGGCTCTGGACCCGTCTGCGCCAGCGGGCCCCCTCACGAAAGCCACAGGGGTAATATGGACCGGAGTGGCAGCGGCCGGAGTCCTCGCCGCTGATGAGGTGGCCAAGGAGGAGGTGGATGAGCTCTCCGAGCGGGTGCCCCCCCGGGGAGGGATGAGGAGCCCTTTCCCCTTCCCATGCTGTGGGGCCCCCGGGACCTCCATCGCTGCGGGAACCTTGTAAACCGAGGGGCTCCCCCCTCGTCCACTGGCCATTAGACGCGCGGGGGGAAACCTCCGCGAAACGAACCTCCGGCCGCTCCGGCTCCGATAGCCCCGGCGCCACAGGAGGTTCGATTGCCTGGAGCGGCGAAGGGGCGTAGTTCACCGAGTCGGACGCCCCCCGTCACCAACCGGCTCCTTCCCTTGAGCCTCTCCGGAGACCTCGAGAAGGCGCGCAAACTCTTGCGCGTCCACCGTCCCCCTGGAGTTCTTTGGGAGCGGCGGCATCACTTCGCACCAGGAAGGCGCTCGCATGCGCCCTGACCAGGGGGCGGCATCCCGGGCCTTCACGGGTGTGGAACCCGGCGTCTTCGCCGGACCGGGGGCCTTCTAAGCCTTGGCGCGCTTTGGCTCGGAACCCCCGGCGGCCTCCTTCCCCTACTTGTGAGAGCCGGGGGTCGGGTGGGGCGTCCTCTCCGACAGCCTTAGCCTGAAGGCCTCGGCCACCAAGTTCCGGGGAGGACCCTCCCCGATGAAGCGCACGATACGCTCGTGCTCGTCGGCATAGTACCTCCCGAGGAGGTTCTCCGCCTTCTCTCGTGCGACCGGGTACGGTCGGACTACAAAAGAAGAGAGTTAGCAAAATCAACAAAAAAGCGAAGAAAGTCGATGGGAACTTACGTCGAGTCACCGGCTTTTGCGGGGGCCACTGCGCCGAGCACATCCCAATCCCCCTCCTCCCATGTGAGAAGAGGAGACCTTCAGTAGTGTCAGCTCCTCGGTGGCGTCCCTCATGGAACGGACGCCCCGGGAGCCAACTACTTTGCTGAGGAGCTTCAGCTCCTCCTCGGTCCACACCGGGGGCTTGGGGGCAGACGACCGGCTGTAGGAGGGGGGCTCCAGTGAGTAGGTCACCTCGGCGTCCCAGACCCGGAGGTAGAACCACCTCCGGACCCAGTCCTCCCAGTGGTCCCGGGAAGCCGCCACCGGGTACTCCTGCACCCGTGATGGCAGGAGCTGGATCATGACGGAGCCGAACGAAGACTTCGGCCCTCCCTTCACCAGATGGGAGCTCCTCGCCGCCGGCTCGTAGAAGTACCAGAACAGCCAGAGTGTCGGCTCCCGTCCGATGGCTGTCTTGAACAGCCAGATGAAGATACCCATCCGAACGAAGGCGTTAGGAGTCAGGTGGTTGAGCGCCACCCCGTACTCCCGGAGAAACTCCCGAAGCAACAAATGCACCGGGAGCCAAAGCCCGGCCTCGAGGAAGGCCTCAAAGATGACCACTTCCCCGGGCCTAGGGCGGGGAGCGCCTTCCTTTTTGGAGGGGATCCGGATGTCCCCGTCCGCGACGACCCCTCGGTCCATGAGGGACTCTAAGTCCCCCGAGGTGAACTCGGAGGCCCAAAGGAAGTCCGCGGTGACTTCCTCTGGAGGCACCTCGGAGGCCTTGGCGCGACCCTTGGGACCCATTGTTTTCCCTGGTGGCTTGAGCTCTAAGGGGACAGGCTTGAGTTTCGGGAGACTAGGCTTCCGGGAGAAGACTACCGGGAGAGCATAGGGCACCGATGGTGTTTGAGGATTGAAGGTTCGAGTGACTCCTCCGGGCCCCTCAAGGCCCTATTTATAGGGCTCGAACGTGGCCCCGATGGGCGCCACGTGGCTCCTCGCAGCGCATCCGGGCCGCTAAATTCAAACAGCGCATGGGAATTGAAGGGACTGGCGCGCGAAACGACACGTCGTCGGTTCGAATCGCGAGCAACCATTATGGTCGAACGGCGCGCTCCAATCCAGGCCGGGGGCCTTAATGAACGACGGCGCCGCCATAAACGCTTGGCATGAAGATCGAAGCGTCAACAAGGCGCCGGAAATCCACCCCGGAGGAGATGTTCCCGGTAATATGAGCCATCCCCTCCGGGAACTCGAACAGCGTCCCCGGAGGACATGGGGGGCTGCTGTTGGGGGAAATCTCTGCGGGATCAAGTCCAGGTAAGAGGCAAGGCTCCCGGTGACGTGTCCCGGGCATCGCCATTTGCCCGGGGACAAGACCCCCTGGTGACTTGTCCCGGGCACCGCCATTTGCCCGGGAACAAGGCCCCCGGTCACTTGTCCCGGGCGCCGGGGACAAGGCCCCGCCATTTGCTCGAGGACAAGGCCCCACCATTTGCTCGGGGACAAGGTCCCCGGTGGTTCGTCCCAGGTGCCGTCATTTGCTCGGGGACAAGGCCCCCCGGTGACTTGTCCCGGGCGCCGCCGTTTTCCGGTGAACAAGGGCCCCCGGTGCCAGGTCACGTGAGGACCACGCGAGAAGCACCTCGGGAATTGGCGGGGACACCTGTCAAGCATCTAAGCCCTTTGATCGGGAGAAGGATGCTAGTGCCCTTCGATCTGATGGTTGCGACCTGGGTAGTTTAGTCACTTTGCATCTTTTGGGCCTATATAAGCCCTTGTAACTTCCCCTGTAACCAGAGACAGCTCATTTTTACTCTAATACACAAAATCAAACAGGCGTGCTTAGAGGCCATCTCTCCCCGAGAGAACTCCCCTAACTAACTCTAGTTGGGAGCACGTCGACAGGACTAGGGCCTCCACTGAGGCCTGAACCTGTATAAACCTTCGTGTCATTTGCTGTGTTTGCCCGACGGGAGAGGACCGGTCACGTGGTCAACTCGCGTCGTCTTTTCTTCGCTAAGAACCTCAATAAAACCTGCCGAGGTATTCGCAATACCACGACAGAATATAAGACAAGTTATGCATATATTATTATCACCTATCTTTTTAAAATTGTCCTATCGCAACTATTGTCAGTTATATTATTCTATAGTCTACAATTTTTTACTATCTCAATATCATTTACACTAAAGTTTTGTAAAAATAAAATAACCTTATTTTATTGGATATGGAACAAGAATGTGTTAACGTCTTATGATAGTATATGATAATGAATCTGTAAGAACTATCTATACCAATTGAGCCAGTAGTAATAATGTTAAAAATATGATCAAACGATTGAATAAAATATTTTTCATATTTGATTCTATTTTATTTCAATATTAATATTAAAAAAAGGTGTATTATTATCTTCTTCCTTTCTACTTTATTTTTCTTTTTTGATCTGTAAGCGGAAGAACTATTTTTCCATTTTATTTCACTTTTTTGTAAGAAAGATAATGATTGTATCATTATTTCTACTTTTCTTTTTTACTTTATTAGTTGTAAAGGGAGATAAGTTGTGTTATTATTTTTCCTTTCATTTTACTTTTGATATCTAAGAGAAGGTATGGATTATTATTTGTATATATTTCTTTAAAAGAGTTATTATTGTAAGTTTATTTTTGTTAACTGGTGCAATGATAACAAACAAATTGTACCGGTTACAGTTAATGTATGAAACTGTTTGAGCTCTCCTTCAGGGATTGTTTTTGTCTCAACAAGATACACGGTGATGGATCTATAGTAACGATCAATACTAGCAAGTCAAGAGTGACAGTTTTGAGTGGGCCAAAATGTTTTGTTCTTCAAGGATAGAAGTATCATAGAAGAGACTGTGATGTTGAAATACCTTTCTGTAGAATGTAAAAATGTAAAATTTTACTCAATGACTCCCAGTATTGGGAATGCTTGTGGTCGTGTGTGGCACCAGAATTGTATTATTGCTATTGTTATAATATTTTTATGATTTTTTTTATATTTTCTCTTTGTTTTGCTTATAGTAATGAGACTAATAAGAAATTCTTTATAAATAATTTTGTAATATATTTATGCAAGATCTCACTTTATTTTCTATATCTATTATTGTATATATAGGTTTGTAGAACTTACATGCATACGCATCCCTGTTGATTTTAAATTTTTGCAATTTTCAAAGTTGGAGATCATATTATTGAAATGTTATTGGAATATAAATATGAATAGTAGGCTAAATCAATTGGGAGAGATACAACTAAAAGGTTTATATTTTACTCTTGTCATATTTTGTGTAATGCATCTTACCTACATAATGAATAAAATCATTTCTATGATATTTTTCTGATTTGAGTCTATTTTGTATAAGACCTTACACAGTTATAAACTCTCTGTTCTATAAATATGTGATAACAGTTATATCTAGACTCTATATGAGATGTGACAAAAATAACCCTACAAAAATAAAAAAATAAAACAAGGAAAATCTTGAACTGCACACTAAACTAGCATATGTCATTGGAGTTTACAAAATATTACTGAATATGTAAATGATATTTGAATCCAAAATCTATATTCATTCTCACAATTAGTAGTATTTGCCAATTTAATATTTTTGCGGTCATGTAAAACTATTTTTTTCTATGGCATGCTGTGTACCGTGCGAGTTGTGCCACTGACACCACATTGGTAATCTCTCCAAGACTTTAACTAGAGAGCGGTATATCACTCGTGGAGTAGTGGTGAGTGGTGCCTCATCAGTTGGTGCCAAAACTTTTTTTTTTTCTCTCTCTTTTTTTCCCTTGTTGGCTTTTCTTTCTTTGTCAAAAGGTGCTGACCAAGCTATTGATCTTATCAAAATAGGTGACCCCAGCGCACCCATCGGAAAGGAAAAAAAAATTAAAACTGACACTGGAACGTGGGCCCTGGACATGTGGATAATTGTATCGCCGACAGGAGCAGCTGTCCTAGTGATATAGAGGTGTCAGTGTTACATCATACAGATATGCCGAGCACAATCTTGCAATTTCAGTGGCAAACCAACTGACCAACATTAGGAGATTACTACAGTTCGTTTTACCACTAACACAGGCAAATTCTTTTGAGTTATTTGATAAAAAATCATCCATTAAGATCACAAAAGAAGAAAATATATGGCGTTTGAAACTTCTGGTCTTTTTTTTTAAAAAAGATAGTTTTTGGCCCAAGGATTTATAGATCAAGTTTTGGATACAATTTGAATCCAGAGACCGAGTAAACTGGAATACAAGACAAAACCAGATTAAAAAAAAACAATCCAAAAGGAAGTGAAAAACAAAGACCCCATGCCAAGCTTTAAAATATTTCTGGTATTAAATCCAAAATCCCAATAGATTCCCTTTTCTAAAAAATTTTTCATAGGACCCTGACATGGCCTAAAATTATGTTCCATATTTTTCCTAGTGATTTAGATTGTCCAATGACGAGGGCCCCGTTTCCATTGTGATACTACAAGCTGTAAATACGTAGCTTTGCGTTGAAAATGAGAGGAAAAAAAAAAGAGGCTGCCACGACTACTGGGACTCAAGTGTGGAAGTCAAGGCCCATCAAAGAGAGCATTCTTCTTCCTATCAGTGCCTTAAATAGCCCGTTATACTTTCATAATAACTTTTTCTTGAATAAAATTTTGTGAAACAATAACTACTATATAGACCACAAAATCTATTATTTGTATAATCACGATAGTCATATAAACTTTCCACTATAGTATATGAGTTAGTTGTTTTTTAATTTTTGAAACATGACCACTTTCTTTTGTATTTTTCTTCTATATTCATATGTTATACTTAAGTTTAGCTCTTACAAATATTTAATATCATATAAATTGTAAATCTAATCCATAATAATCTCTAGGAGATTTTTTTATTAATAACCAAAAGTAAAAAAAAAATTTGAACAATGATTCACAGTTTACTGAAATTGTAAAAATGACTTTTTTCAGCGTGGTAAGTCAATTATCGCGGTCTGAAACCACAACAGAACAATTTAATGTATCTCACAAGCTTTTTCCCGACGAGAACCGCAACAGAGACCTTTTCTGGACAGCATCCGCGATAGAAACTAGCCACCGGTCGAGTGGTCCTCTGGTCGAAAGATGGAATGGTCGAAGATTTATATAACATAAAGTATTACTATGTCCAATTGCATGTCGTTGCCTAGTTGGGTAAGACGTTGATCTCTTAGCTTTTGGTCCATGTTCGATTTCTACTTGCTGCAATGCAAAATGTTTTTTTCCTGGTCGAGTTTGAGAACGTGTCGAGCCTGGTTCCACTCCACCTTTCGACCAGGAGACCATTCGACCGCTAGCTAGTTTCTGTCGTGAATACTGTTGGAAAAAGACTTGTGAGGCGTTGTAAATCTTTCTATCGCGGTTTCAAACCGCGATTATTGACTTATCGCGTTCATAAAAGTCATTTTTGTAATTTCGGCAAACTGTGGATTATTTTTCAATTTTTTTTTTTTTGGACTATTAATAAAAACTTTTCTAATCTCTAGTGATATAAACTTGGCTTCTCTCATCCATAGTTAGTCTCAATATAATAGAACAAGCTATAAGTTTATGTTCTATTATGTTGTTTGTGATTCACAAATTTGGAAATGAATGTTGTCTGGCGCTTAAGAAATATGGTGAATTTGGATCAAATTAAGTTCTATTTGTTTAAAGTGTAAAAAAGTACTATGTTCTAGAGATTATAACTCTTGCGTGTGTAGTATGCATAAAATTTCTTAGATACAAATGTGATACCCCTATTTTCTCTAACACATACGTCTTTTCTCCCAATATTAACGTGATTTAATTACCTAATAAATATAGGCACATGTAATCACCTGAATCAAGATAACAGTACTAAAATACAAATAATTATGAATATAAGATATGAAATCACGTTATAGAATAGCCTCCACCATAGATTTTTTCGGATGTCACCATAACGTAATGATAATCACTACATTTCTTCCCATCAATGTTTGAACTACGAACCCACATGTTCTCTGGTATCTTATTCCATCGGCCGTAGGCTTATTCACAATTTCCGATCTATTATCATTTATCTCCTTAATATTGCTCCTTTACTAAAGTATGTCATTCAACATTTTTGAGGAAAATTTCCCACATCTTTTTTCTTTTAAATTCTCTTCTTTCACAAAATTTATCAAATCATAATTAAAACTCTACACAAATTTTAATAAACTTAGACTAATCATTTAAAATAACATCTTCATTCCTAAGCATGAGCCTAAAACAATCTAAACTTATAAATAGAGGGTGTAATTTGCTGGGAATCGGTAAGAATCTACTTTGCATTCCCAATTCATTCACACAACCCAAATAGGGATTTCACACCCTGGTAATTCACACACTCATCTTTTAGATCCCACAATGATCGCGAGAGCCAAAAAGAGAGGCTAATGATAATCCCTACTCGCATATCGTCCCTCTTCCCATCTGCCACGATGGCCGAAACTCCACTGAGCTTGGAACTATCTCACTGGTTAGTTATAAATAGGATCTCTTTTCTAGATTCCACAAGAACTATACAATTATAATGCAGTGGAAGTAACTACAAAGATCCCAGAACAGACAAAAACTGGAGAGGACAAGGTAAAAGACTGACGATTGAACAACAGATGCAACCATGCAACAGAGATGCACCTGCTAACCTTGTCTAAGAACAAGGCCAGTTCAGAACTCAAATTTTCATCTCTTCCGATATCCACGCATGATTGCAAGCCTGCAAAGCCAGTGTAGCGAATTCAACACTCTATGCAACTCTTTTTTTCTTTTCCTTTTTGTGTAGTACTGAGATTTCTCCTTACAAGAATATATAATAAAGGGAAAAAAGAGAAGCTAAACCGGACTAAAGTGGGAAAAACAGATAAAGATGATTGGCTAAAGATCTCATTCCAACCAGCTGATGCCCATCTCGGTTTCTAGGGCTCCTTTTACATGTACAATTATGGGAGAATGAATTTTGTCATTACCTCGAGTGCTTGGCCGTGAGTTAGTTGAAGTTTCCGAAGAAGACGCCACCTAGGAGCAACCAAATCCAATCCCAGAATGCTGTGCAAACCATCCACATATCTGCCTATCTATACACAAAAATTACCCCCGTCAAAGGGCAATGGCCACAGACGAGCATCTCAGGTGGCTGCTATACTCGAACAGGAAACCCAAAATTCTGAAATGTCTTGATTTGACCTCCACGGCCTGCAGTTACCAAAACCAAGCCCCAGGCCGACCGGGTCGGAGCTTGCCCAGCCTCATTGGGAAGACTGGAATTAGACTGAGGACTCTCTTTTGTTGGTGTCATGAGCTCTTCAGGCCAAGTCGCGGATGCCCTGTCACCATTGTGACCTGAATTGGTGCTTGGGATATTGCTGCTTTGATGTTGGGAATCAGATGAATCCTGCAGTTTGGCAGGTTCAGAGAACAATGCAGGACTAGACTCAAACACACAATCCAGTTTGTCTTGCTTCCTGGAGTTGGTTCGGGATGTCATTGCTGATCTGGTAGATGGCCAAGCAACAGCAACTGTCACGTCCTGGCAGTGGAATTGTTCATAGGAATTTGTGACAGAAACGACACCCTTGTTTCTGCTTCGTTCAGAACCATCATCGTATCTCCATATGTATACATGGGAATCCACACTAGCGGAGATCACGTACCTCCAGTTTGTGGCTAAACACGCAGATATTTGGCTATTGGTGTTTCGAAAACCTGAAAGAGATCAGGGCATCATAAGCCATTGTACAGGAACCAACCAACCAACAATTGACACGGCATGCATTAAGATAAAAAAAATGAGGAAATTAGATCCATGAACATGCAGAGAGAGCTATTTTGACATGTTAGTGAACATTAAAACCTATCACCTCAAGAAAGTGGACTCTGACAAGTTCTGGCGCATTCCTGAAAGGAAGAACATGACAGGAAAATTGGTCTTCACTGGTCATGTTCAATCACATTCAATCAATGAAAGAATTATTGAAAACCCAATGATCACATCATGATTTGACCAGTGCGGACCTACCCCTAAGCATTATCTCATATTACCACCACAACTCGCATACATCAAGACTCTAGAAAAGCAAATAAGATATAAGTAATAGCAGTAACCAGAAATGGGTTATGTGCTTTTATATACCCACAAGAAGAAAATTACACAAATCTTAAAACACCTGTGGTTAATAGGTTGGTAGCCATCAGCCCCTCAACTACTCATTTTCTAAAACTTTTGCAGTTTTCTTTTTAGTGGAGTATACTGGCCCCCATAAAGGTTACTAAGTAAACCTCCAAACGACAACAATTTGCTATAACCAGTCCTTATCTTGCTAAAGTACCAAGACTCAAAGCATAATACCTTTGAACTTGTGAACTAATTCAAAACCATCGACAACTCGGATTCGTGAATCTGCAGATGTGATAAGCACCTTTGAAGGACTCCCTGGGACAAACTATTCAAGAAATTATATTCAGAAAAAACAAGAAAATAATGATAATGTCAATTATTGATCATATGGCTTGTATCACATTAGATATTTCATCAAAGTAAGCACCTGAAACCCAGTGATTTTCTTCTGGCTGGACTTCTTTTTCTTATTTTGCAGTTCAATTTGTTTCTTTTGAAGAAGCTTATTATCTGGTTAGAAGAAAAGAAAATTCAACTGGATAAGAAAGACACCACTGACTAGAGTAAAATGCAACTTTCACGAAACATAAGCCGGCCTCAGATCAGAGAGAGAGAGCGGCCAGGGGGGGGGGGGGGGGGGGGGGGGGGGGGGGGGGGCGGGCGGGGGGATACCAGATGTATCATAAACATAGCAACTGCCCTTGTGGGAACCAATCAGCGCACTCTTCAAAAGATATCAAACAAGATGTCAAAACTTTAATATACAAAAGATCCTTTCAACCAAATACTTCAGTGAATAGAATAAAAACCTGTCCATCAGGGGTATAGCAAGCAGCAGTGATCATTTCATGCAGATCATGCCAATCAACAATTTCGCGTTTTGGAATGCTCCATATGCGAACCTTTTCATCCAAGGAACCACTAATGAAGTATCTATCATCAACAGGGTTGAACTGGATGCATGTCACTGAATAAAGAAAGTGACAAAAGAAATCTGAGGATACTGGCAGAGCAAGAAACATCACACATGCGCGTGTGCTCTTTTTTTTTTTTTTTTGATGCAATGGCAGGCGGGTGGGTGGGTGAAGGGTGGAGGAAATCGAATGTGGTCACAGAGAGCAATCTAGATCTTACCATAGTCACTATGTGTGAATGTTTGCAAACACAAACTGCTTGACATGTGCCATAACCGCACTGTTTTATCCATTGAAGATGAAAGCAAGTACTGCACAGAGTTCAAAAAAAGTTAACTGTGAAATTAGTAACAGTAATAGAATTATAGAATAATAAGAAATAGTGCTATAACATTTCCAGAACTGTAGTAAATCATAGTTTGGAAGACATTGCAAGAATCATGATTGTAAAATGTGAAGTTCAAAATGCAACTAGCCCTGTCTTTGTCGGCACCAACCCAGAAGTATTATGAAGAAAATGTATCAAAGAGAAATTGAGAGAAATGAGATTAAGGTTTAAAGGTATAGAGTAACACCAGAAAGCTGAATGCATATTGGTGCCAACTAAGGAGTGGTAAGTACGCACAATGAAGACCCAACAAATCTTGTGCACTCATCCATGAATCAGAGCTATTAGAGGCCATTATATCTTTTTATGCAAACAGAATGCAAATTGGGTTAGAAATGAACCACAACAGACATTCCTCAAATATTGACTAAAATCCTCTCGAGATTTCTGAAAACCTTCAGTACAGGGACATGATGATATAAGCCCTGGCTATTAAACCACTATAAGACAACTGGGTGTCTTGCTAATTCAAACTCCATCTATAAAGAAACACCCTGGTGGAGCCAGAAAATATCTGCACTAAGGTCCCTTAATATTATATGATTGGGGTCCTCCTCTGTGTGTGTGTGTGTGGGTGGGTGTATTGAGAAATTCTGGACTTCTATACAAATATACTTCAACTGATTGGTCATTTATTCTTTGAGGATTATTTTTCTTTTGTTAATTTCAGATTGTATTTCAATATGTACTGGGGTGTCATGTAAATCAAGGGCATGCGAGTTAGTGATAACATGCTCATGTTCTTAGCACACCTTAAGTTCATGGATGCTAGATGGGCTTTCATTTCATTCAAGTTAACAACAATACTACATACATCTCCACTAGCAGTCCTAGGGACTGGTCGGGCATACTAGCAAGCTCAAAGCACAACAAAGCATACAGGTATATATCACCCATCAATTGCTATATATCATGAGCATTTAGCACAAAAGTTGCTTGCCTAAGGAGATACAATTCCATCTGCCAGTTTGTCTGGAAATTCAATATATAATGGATGACAATGCTTGACCGTGTTGCTTTAGTTCAATCCTAAAACATCGAAAATTAAGATGTTCCACGAAGCAGCTGTCTTACAGCAAAACAATGACATTTAAGAAGAATGGCGCTTATAATATTATATGTAGAGTTAAATTTGAAACTAAACAGCACATATGCAGTGAAAGTCTTTTAACACATCCTCGTATGTTTTACTACTCAAAATAACATAAAGTGTGAACGATGGTTCCCAGAAAGCAGTGCTAGAGTATGGCAACCAATTGAACAAAGAACTGATAATGCAATGTAACCGAGTATAGCTGTGCACTCTTTTCTTTTTAAACTTTTTTACATCAATGTAAAGTATCTTTAGGCAACATATCTTTTGAAGGCTCCATTATTAGCAATCTGTGTATCTAATTAATGTCAATTAAGTTATAGAGCACACCTAGAATCTAGAATTCGATCCCTTTATAAAAACAAAGGTCCTTTCATCCCATGATGTAAATTTATATAGTCAAATTGATGAACCTGTATTATTACTAGGTAATACAAGTTAATAGAGAGCAAATATCTTCCTCACCATCTAAACATGAGAAAAAAATTGAATTTAATCACACAAAGAATCTACACAACGACCATTGAAGCACTGTAGCCAAGATGGTTTATTTTTCGAATTACGGTGTAGGGCTAGACTGTGGAAATGTGGAATTTCTTTACTACTACTGCAACAATATCCTCCAAACATTTACTGCATAGCTTCATAAATTTAGGTGCTAAGACAACAACTACTAGATGTATCAACATTTAAAATGGCCACAATATGGCAAACTACAAGCTTGGAGGAAGAATGCCTTCTTTAAAGGTATACAGCAAGCTCAATTGCATCTATGTGGTACACGCACCTTTTCCCAGGACAATTTTCAAAAAAGCACTCACTTACTGAAAGCCAGAGGACACTTCCGTACATTCAATGTGGCTTGTATTTCAAAATCACTTTACCCGAATTTGCAACCTGTCAATTTCCCCTTTCTAATCAACTATACATTGCAAATGCATTGAATTATCTCAGCTCTTGGTGCCAAGGTGCTTTGTACTAACATGGTCGGACACCTAACTATCATCAAAGAAGGTTAGCTGAAACTCTGAAATCTCTAACTTGATGCTTCCAACCTAACTTCATCATTTATCATTTTTAATGTATTAATTCAAATCTAAGTAACACTTTGTTTTTTATACCAATTTATAGTATTTCTTCTAAATTCCAGCAGAATTTTCATTTGGAGAATCAGAAAGAATGATGAAAGCATTACCTGAGATTTGGACCAGCAGAGATCAAGCACATCCTCAGAATGCCCTTCAAAGGTTTTAACGGGCTTCTCTGACAGTGCAAACACATGCTCTGGCACCATCATCCGATCAGAGCTCGCTGATCTCCAACTCTCGAGGATCTTGGCCCGCTGCTTCTTCTCCCAATGGCATGTGTCCACACCCGCCAATGCCAATATCGGCTCAGGTGACCCATTGCACACCGCAGCAACAAACGGATTGCACACCCCATTTTCCTCTATCCCCCTATCCTCCTCCCTCCTCTCGAACTCCAAGACCTCCCAGACATGGATCACACAGTCCTCCCCAGCACTAGCGAGATAGCGCCCATAGGGGCTAAACTTGATGCTCCAGATGGACCCATTGTGCGCATTAATCTCCTGGTTCAAGTACAACCCGCTGAGCTCCTTGTATGATTTCCCATACTGCCGCACCTTGACGCGCTCTGGGCCATGGTTTGGAGCACCAGCGCCAGCACTGTCCTGGCTGTCATCAGTCGCCGAGCTGGACCGGCGCCCGCCCTTCTCCGAAGATGTGTCCTTCTCGTCACTGCTGCGGCGGTCGCGGGAGCCGGCAACCATGGAGCCTGCGACGCTGCGGATGCCGCGTAACCAGCTGCTGCGCCGCTTGGAGCGCGCCGCGCCGTTGCTGGAGCTGGAGCTGGACCTCTGGATTGGGGTGGAGAAGCCGTTGCTGGAGTTGGAGTTGGAGTTGGCGACGTTTTGGCGGCGCATGAGCTCGTGCACGATGGGGGAGCGGCCGACGCAGAGGTCGAACTCCTCCATGGTGAGTTGCCGCCCCGTGCCGACCTCCCGCAGCTCGCACTCCTCCTTCACCACGAACTCGCTGCCGTCGTCGAGGTTTCTGATCAGGCACCGGGGGTCCGCCTCGTCTGCCTCGTGCGGGATGGCGTCAGAGGAGCCGGACGATGGCGGGCGCGAGGGGCCGCCGAGCGGGGGCTTGGTAGCCCAGGCCGGCACGGCGCCATCCGATCTGGATCGGGCGATGGGCGAGACCCGCGCCGGCCGGACAGGGCTGTCGTAGGACGCCGATCGGCCCATCTCTGCGCGCGCGAGGGAGGGGTCGCCGGCGAGCCCCATCATCTGGAGCAGCATACGCCGCCGCTCCTGCACCGACACCGGCTCGGACGTCCACACGTCGAGCGCAACGGCCGCCGCCGCCGCGGCGTCGCGGCGGCGGCGAGGATGGTCTTCGTCGTCCGACGCGGAGGTGGAGGAGCAGGAGGAGGAGAGGATGCGGTCGCGCGACTCGTGGAACAGATCCTCCTCCTCCTCCTCTTCGCCCGTCATCTCGCCGCCGGCATTGACCGCCGCCGCCGAGATCGAGAAGAGGCGGCGTTTGGGGAATTGCGCGAGAGAGAGCGAGGCGGGTCAGGAGATGCGAGACAGGAATGGGAAGGGAACACCAACAACTCACTAAGCGGCGTCAGATCCACCGCGACGGGGTCCTGCACGTCTCGCGCGCCCGCCCGCCTGCCGGCCTTAGTGGTGGTTGGTGTTGGTTTCGTCGTCCTTATTATTGCAGTGACGCCTCTGTGTCGTTGTTGTTACACATCAGTTACTGTTTACCGTCTGGCTGCTTGTACAAATCGTCCTTGGCTCTTAGAGTGCCTGGAGGGAGTTAAAATTGGTGTCCACGGGGCCCCAGTGTCAGTGGGAGCGTCCCGCGACATGGGGTAACCGCTCGTGCCGTTTCGGGAAAGTGGAGGCGTTTTATTTGGGGGCGTGTTTTGGGATTTTAAGATGGGGATTTGGGGAGGTAAAAAGGCAATACGAGGTAGTAATGGCCAATGCGGCCTCCGTTTGGGGGTGTCAAGTTGCCCAAAGGGGAAGTAAACTGTGCTATTAATAGTACTACTATCTGCATGGTTAAAGTTGTGTTTTGTAAAGCATTACTCGTTGCAAATCTCGGTGCTAAACTTCTAACATTTCTGTTTGTTGTAAATTTTGTAATATTTGGTACCATTTTCACTTGTCACAATTAAAAGACAAGAAAAACCAATATAGATGAGCTGCTATTGGTACGTAAGAACAGTGCGTAATGTCTGCATAACGACAGATATTAGGTGAAGAAAATGAAAATATTTGATTTAAATTTTATTACAATGCAAATCATTCCAGAATTTGGCTAATGTAAGAGATAACATTATGAGTCCGTATTATTTAGGTGAGAAGTGTCCCCTTTTGTTTATAAATCTGAAAGTAAATTCAAGCTGTAAAAAAACGTATATGGACCAGAACCATTTTATTTTTGGCTTGATATACAAGATCCAATTAGTAAAAAAGAAGCAAATTGTGAACATGGATTGTATTCATTTTGAATCTTGGTAATTACACGGTCTGAGTCTTTGTTTTTTTATTTTGTTAGAATTTTTTTGTATTTCTTCTTTTATAAATTATAATCTTTCGTGATTTACATCAAATACTCAGATCCACACTATATAAAAAAAGAAACGCGCAGAAAAAAGATATAGACAAGTCACTCTTAATTATGCCAAGAAAAGTCTTCACCTTTTGACCCCTTTTGGTTTTAGATTGTCGCACATAGAAGAATTGTCATTCGGGTCTTAGCGGGTGCGCTTTCTCTTGATGTCTTCAGCAGACAATAAGAAGCTGTCAATGAAGAATTAATCTTCTCAAACAAAGTTCATAAAGAGGAGATTGAGTCAATAATATCATCTAAACTCGTTCATATCATCGTAGATTCGTGAGAAACACAGCTTCGTGTACAGTTTTGCAGCACTCGAGTAGAAATCCAATGCATCCGGTAAGGAAAAAAAAAAAGAGAGAGACGATGCGGGCTAAACCCAAACAAGGAGTAGTAAAAAGAATACACCCTAGTACCACATGCATGCGCAGCATGGACCAGCACGACATTTCAAAGCTTCACTAAATCTCGGCATCCTATGCCTGAGACGACATGCATGCACCTTCAGATTTGGCTCCCATTAAACGCCTCCACCCAAACCCACACCGGCATATCGCGAGGGGCGCGACTTGCTTCTTTGTTTTTTTTTTTCCTTTCCGTATATCTATTTTTTTTAAGTACAAAACACGAGTATTAATGTGCTGTTTTGAAAAATCTATTATCCAGCAAGGTGTCAAATATTCCATTGGGATTAGATTCACTTGAGAAACACAAATAGCACACAAGTAGGCCAAATTCCCTTCAAAACAGGGAGCCGGTGAAAATAGTAAGATACTAATTTTGAATTGAAGGTTGCTACTGTTGTTGTTGCATGAAAGAAGTCTTTGATCTCTGCGAGGCTTGAGAGGGTGTTGGAGCTCAAACCTATTTGTCTCCAACAAGTTTGAGCAAATTGGGAGGTTAAAAACCATACGGTTAGTCGTTTTGTCTTGAGTTAGTCACATAGGGCACAGGGAGTTTGGCATCTGCAAAACTTTAGATCTCAAAATGTCTATGTGTTTAGTTTATTTTTCAATTGCAACCAAGTAAATATCTTACATTTTATCATCTTATTATTTGTGTGTTATAAATAAGAAAACATCCATAATTAAATACGTAAAAGGGATGCAGTGCTCCCAAATGCGATGCACATACGTACATAATACTAGTACTTCATAATACGAATGCAGGACCACGACGGTACAGAGACACAACACACATGATGTTTTTGGGTCCCGGCGTGAGTGCGCGATGTAGGTAGGCTGGGCTATAAGCAAAGCACAAATTGCTCGGTTTACGTGATGAGGGGGGTGTGACTTTTGGTGCGCCTAAAACACGAGTAGAGATCATGAGATGCCCACGAAGGAAGGAAGGAAGGAAGGAGAGCGCGAGGACCACCGTCCTCCGGGTCCCCCGACTACCATCCCCTCTGTTGGTGCTCCTAGGGGCAGCCTGATACCCTCCATAAGGTAGATAGATGCTCGTTTAATTAGGTGATTGCATTGCTCCAAATCATACAATTATTTGTTTGCAATAAATCTACCAACCTACCTAAGCAAATGGCTGTCCATTTCTCTCTACTTCTTAATTACTCTATCAATCCACCATCCTACTATTTTTGTTTGGCAAACTTATTTTGTAATAGTAGAGAATATAGATAAGATGTGACAAAAATACTCTGCAGTTTTCTAACTAATTAACTAAATGACTCAAATGAAAAAAAAAATTTATAGTGGTAACTTTAGGAAAAATGTAGATAAAAATCATAAAACAGCACTCTTTATTAAGTAGGTAATTCTTTTTTTGTCATGACACTTTTTGTCAAAATAGAGATAGTACTAATATTTTGATCAACTAATCAATTTGTGTTAAATCTTTTTCGTGTGCATCGGACAGCTTGGTGGGAAATGAGGTAAAAGAATGTTGCTTGTTGGAAATATCAATGAATTGTCCATTAATTTGTTCCCCATCTATCCCAACGCTGTCTAACCATCACTGTCTCCTTTCGATCTTAGAATGTGTGCTAAGCCTCCTTGGAGAAAATGATTTAATTATCGCTAGTCAACAAAGCAAGCCCGAATTACATAAAGTTTTCCAAGTTTTTGAACACTATGTTAGCATTTACCGAAAGGAAGACGCCATTAAGAAAACTTCAAATGTTCTCTGGTTGACTGAACTGCAATTTTCTCATAAACAGAAAATAAAAATAAAAATAGCTATTTTGCGAATAAGTGTCTTTCTTTAAAAAAAATTACACCATCTATACCATATATTTAAAACATATATTTAATACCTATCATCCATCTCTCTTCTCTTCCTCTTACTATTGCCGCTCTATCCTTCCCCCATCTCTTCCTCCTCACCAACCACTGCCGCCTCCCTCTCCTCTACCGCCATCTTTTTCTCTCCCCCATAGTCACCACTTCCACCACTTCTACTGTCTCCACCCGTGACTGATAGTATCATCGCAGCGGCGCATTTACTCGCTGCTAGGTGAACCCTATATGGTTTATACAAGAAAATAGATTTGATCAAGAGAAATATGTATACAAAATAAGAAACAAAGAAGTACTTACCCATTAGCAAAAAATTAATAAAAATTATAAGACTGGAACTATGAGGATTAAAAAACTAGTCATTCTCAAATTTTTTTAAAAAGTGCGTATGATATATGTAGTTACATATAAACATGTTGGACAAGGACCGAGCAGCAACAAGTCTTTTTTTTTAAGGCAAAACTTTGCTGTTAAGCAAATTTACTACTAAGCTATTTTACTCTGCCTCCCGCCCTCCCTCCCTCCCTCCATCCCTTTCCTCTCTTTTCTACAAATAAAGCTCTAACTCGAAATTCTCCAAAGTTCAAAAATAATATACTTCTGAGTTGTGCTCAGCAACTAAGTCAGGACCAACAGTAGCTTCGTTTCACTTTTTATTAGCCATGTGAGACACAAATCGACAATTAACAATGCATCAAATC